>OX465098.1:19716637-20916637 GCA_949987625.1 Chalcis sispes | reverse complement strand
ACCAACATTCGAAGGCCAGTCCTGCACACTACAGATACCAGGACAGGCCTTAGTTCCTGGAAGATGGATAAATCAACCATTAATTCCTCCACAACCCCTGTCCTATCCACAAACATTATCTATTCAAATCCCAGACACTGACTAACCCGTAACCTTAAACTATACAACCGTTCCACGAGAAGGAACAAAGACCCAACGGAACACGTTTCCGTAAGACCACAATTAAAACTATGTCCTACTAATAGACCCCAGTTTATTTCAAACCCGGCGTTTATAAAGCCTAACCCACAACCTTAGCTTCCAGAAAACTTAATCCGAAAAGACCATGGCTAGTCGATGCCGAATCAACATGACTAAAAATCCAGAAGGCGAAGGCAGTTTAGTATTTTACAACTCTCGCACCACCTACTTATCAGCTGCCGTAGGAAGAGCCGAAGAAAAGGGACCAATAAAAAGCGTAAACATACAATTAAATAGAATTGGGGATCCCGCCGGAATACTAAAGATAAGATATTTCAACAAAGAGGACAAAACTAGAGAGCTACGTAAATTACGGAACAAAGTAGAGTCAAGGGCCATACCTACCAGACCCTCTGGAACTAGACTATTCTGCCAATTACCTTGGAATATAACGGAAGAAGAACTCTTTAAGGATTTTTGAATATTTGGACCGTTAGATTTTATCAAGATCATCAAAAATATTGAAAGACAGGCCACTTGCGGATACATTCAGTTTATTAATGCTAAGGATGCTTTCAAGGCCTTGTAAGGAAGTAAAAAGACGTACCGTGCTATTTTCGCCGATCCCCCGAAGATGTCAAAGGCAGATCAGGATAAAAACCAAGGATATGCGAAGACACTGCACTCGAAATCCATGCTCTGGGTAGACTGCAAAACATTTGAAGACCATCTAATTACATGCTAAATACAGTGTCAAATGAGAGACCGCAAAGGACATTTGGAAAAAATAAGGAGTGTAATCCAAAAGCTTGAAAGTGAAGAATCAATATCCAGCAAAGACCCTATTGCGGGACACAAAAAGACTATTAAACGAGTCCCTATCACCACGCCAGAATTCAAATCAAAAACCATGGGCAAAAATTAACACGCAATTAAGCAGACCATTGACACCAGAAGGAACATGAGCATCTACCAGCACACACATCCAGCCTCATTGATCAAGATAAAAGAAGAAAAAAAAAAAAAAAAAAAAATATATATATATATCTAAAAGAATAACACATATAGTATGAAATTGATTTTCATAACCATATTAACATTTAGCTAATATAATAGAATAAATCTTGTAAAAGCAATCGAAACGGTTCCATGTTACAGACAGTCCTAATGAATTTTTATCATACTCATAAGCAAATCAGTTTAGATTGTTTCCTTATAGATTTTTATTTAGCACTAAAAAAAAAAAAGAAAAAAAAAATATTAACAATAGGTTAAGAACCTTTTTTTTATGCAAAGGCAATCTAAGTAATTTAATTTTTCTTCCTTTTGGTGGGTTATCATAAATATTATAAAATAATATTTAGATTGCCTACAACCCTAAAACCGTTAAGCAAATTAATCAACGTTTATAATACGACACTAACAATAATATAAGGCTAATAACATTCGACAATCATGCAATATTAACAAACCGTAATATATAGGCTAAGAGTCTGTTGTAAGCGCATACACCACGCAGCACGTCCGCTGTTTACCGGGACGGTAAACGTCTCTAAGGAGGGCAGGATGTTACGTGACGAAATTTTAATAATCAAATTAAATTAAAACCTTATAAAAAAATTAATTAAAATAAAATTTAACAGTTCAATGTACTACTGCAACACATAAATGTATACGTTTAATGTGTGAAAATGCTGAGCGCGCAGTTCAACGAACTCTGTACAACAGAGTGTTAGAAAAAAGTGGGTGATACTTGCACTTACGCTGCAAATTGACTCCTGTGGAAAAAACTCAGGGGACATAGAAAATAAACGTATTCTTATAGTCAGATATTTTTCCCACACACCTTTAGAGAGTTGTGTTGCTCAACTCGCCTTGGCACACACATTTAAACAAATAAAATATCTAGAGTTGCATTCTAGTTGGGAGGCGCAGGGAAGGCTCGGAAGTCCACCGAGGCTCGCGCCGATGCAAAATAAGCAAAAATCCCCACGATGCCTTCCCTTTAAGGTCTTTAAATATGAGTACCAACGGGCCGCGAGGGTGGACGGTTGAAAAAGAATAGTATCGAAACTTCGCTGTAACGTCGTTTAATTTTTCTTTGAGTCTCCATATTTTAAAATATTTTAAACAATTCCGTTTCAATAACTTTTTCTAGTTTCATCCCGGTTTTGGCCGCGTGTTGCGTGTGTTAGTGACGTTCAATAACTCCGTCAGCGTGGTTGTATAAATTATTAAATAAAGAGACTATAATTGAGAAAAACTGGTTGTGTTAAGTATTTTAAACCTTAATTCCTCATCGGACGGGTACCTTTGGAATTCCAGGACGTGCTAAAGATCCAGGTAGGATTTTACTTATAATTGTTATTAATGTTGAGTTGATTAATATCATGTTTCCTCTCTGCGCCTGATCCCCACTAAGGAATGGGGTAGAGGCTGTCATGTTTATAATCCGCGGCAACATGGGTCCCTTCGGTTCGCGATGCGCGGGCGGGCCCGTACGGGACGCGTTGGTGGGTCCCGCAATAAAATAAATATTAAAATTTCGTGTTGTGCGTGCAGCCCCGCAGGTAACAATCTTATTTTTTATTATTTTGTTTTATAAGGAAAGTTGAGCTACAATAAAGAAATATTTAACAAATGAAAGATTTGAACGGAACCTTGCAGTAAAATTGCACAAAACATTTCAAGAAAGATTGCCGCGACGTTTTTTGGAACATGTAGCTGAAACATTTTAGAAAAGTTGCTGCAAGATCTTGTGTTAGTGTTTCACCTTAAAGCAAACTTGCTGGAATATTTCATAAAAAATTTCGATAATGATTTCTGTAAGGTTTCTTGATACATATAGTTAAACCTTTCAAAAAATCGCTGCAAGATTTCACGTAAATGTTTCAACGAAAACTTGAAGCAAACTTGCTGGAACATTTTACAAAACATTTTATGAAAAAGTACAGGGAACATTCTTAAAATATTTTGTAATATTTAAGCCAGGACACTGTAAAATTTCTAGAAAATATTTAATTAATAATATTTAATTAAAAATATTTCTTCTTTCGAAACCTTCTGTAACCTTTCGAAAAACAAAAACTGGAAGATTTCTTGAAACTATTTTGCAATTTTACTGTAGGCTATCGATAAACTTTTGTGTTAATATTGCATGTAAACCTTAGCCAAATCTTTAAAAAGATTTCTGTAAGCTTCCACAAAAGTTTATCAGGAAGATTTTCAGAAAATTCCATGTAAGTATGTTGTAAGCTTCTATAAGAAGTGCATTGAATATTAATCGTAAATTTGCAGCAGAGCTATTTGTTATCTTTATTTTTTATTTTGGATAAAAATACATCGACAATTGAAATTTATTATACTTGTACGTGTAGTAAAATCTCAAGAGCGAAATTATGTACTAGGCTGTTCATTAAGTTTTGCGGTTTGATAAGAGAGGGTGTCGCTACTAGCCTAAATTTTTTTTTGTTATGTTGGTACACTCTTCAAATGAACGTATGTGAAGCTTCATTTCAATCTGTCAATTTATTTTTTGTTTACAAGCCATTTAGTATCGACGTGTCATAGTATTTTTTTACAATGGAAAAAATCAAGTATCGTGCAGTGATTGAATTTTTATTTTTGGAAGGTTTAAAAGCAAAGGAAATTTATGAACGAATGTTGAAAGTGTATAAGGACTCTTCGCCTTCAATTAGTACAGTAGAAAGATGGGTTGCTAAATTTAAACGTGGTCGTACAAGCCTTGATGATCCACGTCAAGGACGTCCAAAAACAGCAACAACACCAGAAATCGTAGAAAAAATACAGGATATCGTATTGGAAAATCGTCGAGTAACTGAAAGAGATCTAGTATAAGCCCTTGGCATCTCATTGGGCAGTGTAAGCAATATTTCGACTGAAGTATTAGGTTTCAGAAAGCTGTGTGCACAATGGGTGTTGCATTCGCTAACAATAGAACAAAAACATTCAAATGCGACTTTCTCGGTAACATTTGAGCGTTTTCGAAAGGATAAAGTGGATTTCGTGCATCGATTTATCACTATGGATGAGACTAAGGTCTATCACTGTGATCCTGAATCAAAACAAGAGGCCAAAGAGAGGTGTAAACCTGGTTTTTCGGCTCCGAAACGAGTTCGTGTCCAGAAATCGGCCAAGAAGGTGTTAGCGTCAGTTTTTTGGGATGCAAAAGGGATTTTGTTGGTGGATTATCTCTAAACTGGCAAAACAATAAATTCTAAATATTATTGTAACCTTTTAGACCAGCTGAAGGAAAAAATTCGTAAAAAAAGACCCGGTTTGCAGAAGAAAAAAATCCTTTTTCATCAGGACAATGCACCCTGTCACAAGAGCATTTTGACAATGGCTAAAATCCATGAATTGAAGTTCGAATTGTTGGAGTATCCACCGTATTCACCAGATTTGGCCCCTAGCGACATCCATCTGTTTCCAGACCTAAAAAAATTCATGCGTGGAAAGCGTTTTTCATCAAACGATGAGGTCATAACAGATGTGGAAGCGTATTTTGCAGCCCTTCAAGATTCTCACTTCAGGGATGGAATTCATAAATCGGAATCTCGTTGGAACAAGTGTATTAATGTTCAGGAAGACTATACTGAATAATAAAGTGTATTTTAAACCATAAAATTGTGTTGATCTTATCGAACCGCAAAACTTATTGAACAGCTTGGTATTTAAATACGAGGGCGGTTCAAGTATGATGGAGTCAAACGCTGTAGATAGCGCGCATGTATGTTTTAAAGGTCGTGGCTTGAGTATATGATATCTGGGTCTCTTACGAATAGTGTGGCATAGTTTTCCTCGAGAGTGCATGTTTCACGCGCGTGCTACGACCATGAGTGAACGTCAAGTGCCGACCGCCGTTGCGCAACGCATTGTCATTCGTTTTTTAGTGTGGAAAGGCGTTAAAAACACGGAAATTTTTCTGCGTTTGCGAAATCAGTTCGGTAGTGAGTGCCTAAGTAGAGCTGCTGTGTTCAAATGGGCCAAAGCATTTAAGGATGGTCGGAAAACCGTCGAGAATGAGCCGCATGATCGTCGACCGCGAACCAGCATTACACCAGACAACATTTGCCGCGTAGAACAACTCATTTTGAAGGACCGTAAGATAAATGTTTAAGACATTTTGGCTAAACTTGGCATCAGTGTTAGTAGTGTAGAGTCTATCATCTTTGAACACCTTTAATATCGCAAAATAACGGCGCGATGGGTTCCTAGATTGTTGAACTTCGAGCAAAAATTCACGCGGTCGGAAGTTTGTCGCCGCTTGCTGACGCGATACGAGGTGGAGGGGGACAGTTTTTTTACGCGAATCTTTACTACAGACGAGACATGGGTACACTATTACACTCCCGAAAGCAAGGTGTCGTCTAAAGAGTGGAGGAAGAAGACAACCAGGACCGCGGGTAAGGTTATGTGTACTGTGTTCTGGGACCGACGGGGCGTGCTGTACGTCGATTTCCTGCGCACCCAACGTTCCATCAATGCTGTATACTACTCTAACCTTCTGTAAACACACGTGAAACACGCTTATCGCTCGAAACGGAGGAGCACTCTAGCACGAAGTACGATTCTTCACCAGGATAACGCGCGCCCTCATACCGCGCATCTCACGCTCGATACAATATTGAAATTGGGGTGGGAGGTACGCGAACACTCCCCTTACAGTCTTGAATTATTACCCTGCGACTACCACATGTTTGGACCACTGAAAGAAGCCCTCAGAGGTCAAAGATTCAACACCGACGACGAGGTAGAGGAGTTCGTGCGCACATGGTTGTCCAAGTTGCCCAAGGAATTCTTTGATACCGGTATCAAAAAGCTTTCGAAAGGTGGACAGAATGCATAACTTTTAAGGGGGAGTACCTAGAAAAACTGTTAATTTTTGTAAATTTTTTCGATAGTAAATAAACGTGTCAGAGCATTTGTCTCCATCATATTTGAACCGCCCTCGTACACAGTATGTCGGAAAAGTTCCCGAACTTTTGAAATATAAAATCGAAAATTACATCTAAAGAAATTTATTCCAGGTAACTTTCAACATAGTCCCTTTCTCTAGATATGCACTTATTTGAGCGCTCCATGAGTGATTCGAAGGCTCTCTGGTACCCCTCTGAAGTTATCACTGTGAGACGCTTGGTACAAGCCGCTTGAATGCTCGGTACATCTTCAAAAAATCGTCCTTTCAAGGCCATTTTTAGCTTGGGAAATAGGAAAAAGTCGGCTGGAGCCAGATCTGGCGAGTATGGGGCGTGATTAATGCGTGGGATCGGATTTTTGGCGAGATAACGCTTCACAATGTTCGAAGAATGAGCAGGCGCATTGTCATCCAGCAAACTCCACGATCCCGGTTCCTTGTACTCGGGTCTGATGCGATTAATCTGGCGCTTCAGACGTTTTAACACCTCTACGTAATACGCAGCATTCACAGTGGTGTTTGGGGGCACAAATACTTTGTGTATCAGGCCTTTGGAGTCGAAGTAAGCGATGAGCATCGTCTTTACCCGTGATTTTAGTTGGCGCACTTTTTGAGGCCTCGCACGGCCCGGGCTGAGCCAAGCGGATGACTGGCGCTTCGTAGAAGGATCGTATTGAAAGCACCAAGTCTCGTCTCCAGTCACAATTGAGGTTAGAAAGCCCGGAGTGGTGTCGCAAGTCTCGATAAAATCTTGACAACATTGGATGCGAGTTTCTTTCTGCTTTAGTGTGAGAAAGTGCGGAACAAATCGAGAGCAGACCTTCCTGCGGTTCATTTTTTTTTTCAAAATCAACGCGACGCTATCCTTGCTCATGTTTAGTTCGTCTGCCAACATTCTGAGAGACATGTTGCAATCCTGCTTCAGTAGCGCGCGCACGCGAGCCTCGTTCTCGTCGGTAATAGCTGTGGACGGCCGGCCGCTTCTCTCGTCATCTTCTAACGACTCTCTACCCTTCTTGAACCGACTGAACCACGTGTAAACTGTTGTACGCGACACTACACCTTCACCGTAAGCCGAATCAATCATTTTTTTCGTTTCCGCAAAAGTGTTTTCAAGTTTATAGCAGAATTTAATTGCGCCGCGATGTTAAAATTTCTCATCCATCGTAGAGCTTGCACCGGGGTACTAAACAGACGTTCACTCAAGCACGTTTATCTCGGCAACTAATGAACGGATACTAGTGAAAAAATTCTCAGACACTCCAGAGGGATGTAGCAACATATTACTGGTGTCGTCCAAGAGGTGGCGTCACTTGTACAAGCGCTACAAAATAAGTTCGGGAACTTTTCCGACATACTGTGTATATTAAATTTTTATTATTTCCCGATTTAAAAAAAATACTTTACACTATAGAAGAAATTTTAATGGAAAATTAATACAAGTGTATATGGATTGCCATGCAGCTTATAATTCAAATTTAAATATTAGTTCTACAACCGTTGCATAGCGTAATGGTTAGGGCGTCTGCTTTATAATGCGAAGGACTCGGGTTCGATCCCACTGTAGGTCAAACATTTTTCTGCGTTTTTTTCTGCAAAATAATGTGTAAAATAACATGTGCTACAATGCGAATAATCGATTTAATGTAATGCGGATGTTAAAAATATATATAATCATAATAAATAATAAAATTCTAAAATATTTAAAATACTTAATAAAAGTTAATAAAGATTACAAACGATCTTTCAGAAAGATTGTATAAAAGGTTAATGGAACCATCCGTGGGAGCTAACTTACAGTTTCTTAAGTCACATATTTCGATATTACGTCAATATTCTGTGAAACCTTCCTGAAAGACAATTAAATCTTTTGAAAAGCTTAAAAAAATCATTCTAGAAAGCTCATAAAAAGATTTTTGCAAGGTTTTATTCAATGTTACTCATCTTTTCGGAAAATGTTAATATGAGTATTATGCGCGGATACAAGAACATCACTATACCATATTTCGTAAGATTTTTGCGAGGTTTTAAAAAACATTGCACAAATTCTGGCCGAAATGTTTCTGCAATATTTTTTTCAATCTCTTATAAACATAGAGTAAAATCTTCCTTCATCTTTACGGGAAATGTTTATACAAGGATTATGCACGGACATAGATACATCACAGAAACATTTTTCGAAAGCTTTCTGCGATGTTACGAAAAACATCGCTAAAGTTCTGCCAGAAATGTTTCTACAATTTTTCTGTCAATCTTTTATAAACATAGCGAAATATCATTTCTTAACTTTACAGGAAATGTTAAACTAGGATTATACGCGGACATAGATACATCACAGAAATGTTTTTCGTAAGAATTAGGCAACGTTTTAAACCTTTCATGAAACCTTGCTAAAGCCTTGCAAAAATCTTCGGTGCCGTGTGGGTTAGAAAGTGTCTATACGGACCCGTACCGTCAAACGTCCGTGTACGGACTTTGTAAAATTTATCTATTTGATGAGAATTTCCGTAGGTTATCTGTTAGCTATTATCTTTTCGTCGCTTGCCGTGGATATGCGTAAGATTTTGTCCACGGCTATTCTAAGGTGACCACAGCCATCTGTGAATAATGAAAGGTGTCCGTAGACTTCCGTAAGTGTCCGTAGCTTTTCGTAGGCAAACAGAAACGTCCGTAGACTTCCGTAGATGTCCGTAGCTTTCCGTAAAAATTCAAAAACGTCCGTAGACTTTTGTAGATGTCCGTAACATTCCGTAGAAATTCAAAAATATCCGTAGACTTTCATAGATGTTCGTAGCTTTCCATAGAAATTAAATAACAAAATTCAAAAGTACATCTACGGAAGTCCACGGACGTTTTTGAATTTCTACAGAATGTTACGGACATCTATGGAAGTCGACGGACGTTTTTGAATTTCTACGAAAAGCTACGGACATCTACGGAAGTTTACGGACGTTTTTGAATTTCTACAGAAAGCTACGGGCATCTACAGAAATCTACGGACATCTACAGAAGTCTACGGACGTTTTTGAATTTCCACGGACAGCTACGGACATCTACGGAAATCTACGGACGTTTTTGAATCTCTACGGAAAGCTACAGACATCTACGGAAGTCTACGGACGTTTTTGAATTTCTACGGAAAGCTACGGACATTTACGGATGTCTACGGACATCTATGGAAGTCAACGGTCTTTTTTGAATTTTCACGGAAAGCGACGGAAAGATGATAGATAATGGACAACCTACAGAAATTGTCATCTTGTAGATAAATTTTACAAATTCCGTACACGGACGTTTCACGTTACGGGTCCGTATAGACACTTTCTAATTGAAGGCGAAGAGTCCTTATACATTTTCAACATTGGTTCATAGATTTCCTTTGCTTTTAAGCCTTCCAAAAATAAAAATTCAATCATTGCACGATACTTGATTTTTTCCATTGTAAAAAAATACTATGACACGTCGATACTAAATGGCTTGTAAACAAAGAATAAATTGACAGATTGAAATGAAACTTCACATACGTTCATATGAAAAGTGTACCAACATAACAAAAAAAAAATTTAGGCTAGTAGCAACACCCTCTCTTATCAAACCGCAAAACTTATTGAACAGCCTAGTACATAATTTCGCTCTTGAGATTTTACTACATATACAAGTATAATAAATTTTAATTGTCGATGTATTTTTATCCAAAATAAAAAATAAAGATAACAAATAGCTCTGCTGCAAGATTACGATTAATATCCAATGCACTTCTTATAGAAGCTTAAAACATGCTTACATGAAATTTTCTTAAAATCTTCCCGATAAACTTTTGTGAAAGCTTACAGAAATCTTTTCTTAAAGATTTGGCTAAGGTTTACATGCAATATTAACACGAAAGTTTATTGATAGCCTACAGTAAAATTGCAAAATAGTTTCAAGAAATCTTCCAGTTTTTGTTTTTCGAAAGGTTACAGAAGGTTTCGAAAAAAGAAATATTTTTAATTAAATATTATTAATTAAATATTTTCTAGAAATTTTACAGTGTCCTGGCTTAAATATTACAAAATATTTAAAGAAAGTTCCCTGTACTCTTTCATAAAATGTTTTGTAAAATGTTCCAGCAAGTTTGCTTCAAGTTTTCGTTGAAACATTTACGTGAAATCTTGCAGCGATTTTTTTAAAAGTTTTAACTATATGTATCAAGAAACCTTACAGAAATCATTTTCAAAAATTTTTACGTAATGTTCCAGCAAGTTTGCTTTAAGGTGAAACATTGACACAAAATCTTGCAGCAACTTTTCTAAAATGTTTCAACTACATGTTCCAAAAAACGTCGCGGCAATCTTTCTTGAAATGTTTTGTGAAATGTTCTAGCAAGTTTGCTTCAAGTTTTGATTGAAACATTTACATGAGATTTTGAAGCGATTTTTTTAAAAATGTTTCAACTACATGTTTCAAAAAACCTTGCGGCAATCTTTCTCGAAATGTTTTGTGAAATTTTTCTGCAAGGTTCCGTTAAAATGTTTCATTTGTTAAATATTTCTTTATTGTAGCTTAACTTTCCTTATAAAACAAAATAATAAAAAACTAGATGTATCACATAATTTTATATCATAATTATGATTTATATAAATTATTAACTTGAACTAAAGTTACTATTCATATACAAATTATTGCTTATGGTTGACAAATTCAAGTTTTGGCTCAGTTAGATAATGCTCGGACCCGCGAGCCAAGGGCTCAGAGTTCAATTCCTATGAGAAGAAGAATGTTTTTTTTTCTGATTGTTCACGACAATTATTTTAACTTGTTTCTTTTTTTTTTATAAAAACCATATTTAAATATATGTTATACAAAAAAATTATGAAGTGAATAAATAAATACCGCATTGATTTGATAAAATATTCCAGTAACATTGCAGTAATATTTTACACATCTTTACAGGATAGATTGCAACAAGGTTTAAAAAACATATTTTTGAAGCATTTTTGCAAAGTTGTCGAAAAGTTTCGGAATAAGAAATATTTTATTTATTGAACATATCTACGAAAACTTGCAGCAATCTCGCTAAAGTATTACAACAAACTCTTGCAAGAAACCTCATTGTATTCTAACGTAAAATGTTTTGAGAAATGTTCCAGCAACTTTGTCTTAAGGTTTGGTTGAAACATTTACACGAAATCTTGTTAGACCTTGTTAAGATGTTTTAACTAGATGTTTTAGAAAATCTTACCGCAATCTTTCGTAAAATGTTTTGTGAAATTTTCCAGCAAGATTTCTTAAG
This sequence comes from Chalcis sispes, assembly GCA_949987625.1. Lineage (NCBI taxonomy): Eukaryota > Metazoa > Arthropoda > Insecta > Hymenoptera > Chalcididae > Chalcis > Chalcis sispes. The sequence goes on along the minus strand of OX465098.1, from coordinate 20,905,247 downwards.
GAGAGGTTTACCTTTTTCTGAACCAAAAAATCAATTTTTCTTTTTTTACATTTTTTGGTAGTTAATTACGTGTAGAATAACACATCGTTCAATAAGTCCCGAGACTAACCCAGAGATCGTGCTAGTAGTACCAAACTGGCCACGTTTCCATAGAGTGCAAACCTTTACATCAAACGTGTGAAAATTTCACATCGATCAGATCACAGACAGAAGAGTTATTAAGGTTAGAGTAAAGTCACTTTGTAATTTTTTTGAAAAATGGAAAAAAGCGAGTTTCACGTGTTGATAAAACATTGTTTTTTAATAGGTAAAAACACCGTAGAAGCCCAGCAATGGCTTAAAAAACATTACCCGGACTCCTCTCCATCCAAATCAACGATTTGTCGTTGGTATGCCGAGTTTAAACGTGGTCGTACGGACACAAACGATGCGGAACGTTCGGGTAGGCCATTGGAAGCCGTTACACAGGAAAATGTGAGTGAAGTGTTAAAAATTGTAATGGAAAATCGCAAAGCGAAGGTCCGTGAGATTGCAGAAATGACACAGATATCATCTGGAAGCGTATTTACAATCCTTCATGAAAAATTAAGCATGAAAAAGGTTTTTTCCAAGTGGGTGCCGCAATTGCTTTCAGTGGAACAAAAACAGCAACGAGTCGACGATTCAGAGAGCTGCTTATCGCTATTTACTCGCAATAAAAAGGATTTCCTGCATCGATACGTGACCATGGATGAAACATGGATACATCATTTCACTCTGGAGTCGAATCGGCAATCATCTGAGTGGCGCATGGCTGGCGTAAGCCGCCCAAAGCGTCCAGAAACGCAGCAGTCTGCTGGCAAAGTCATGGCGTCTGTTTTTTTGGATACACATGGCGTCATTTTCATTGACTACCTGGAAAAAGGTAAATCGATCAACAGTGATTATTATATTGACTTGTTGGAACGTTTGAAGAAGGAGATCGCAGCAAAACGACCGCACATGAAGAAGAAAAGAATTCTCTTTTACCAAGACAATGCACCATGCCATAAGTCTATGAAAACAATGGCAAAATTGAACGAATTGGGCTTTGATTCGCTTCCCCACTTTCCGTATTCGCCAGATTTAGCCCCCAGCGACAACTGGCTCTTTGCTGATCTCAAAAAAATGCTCCAGGGAAAAAAATTTGGCTCGAATGAGGAGATCATTGCCGAAACTGAAGCCAAAGGATAAATCCTTCTATAAACATGGTATAGAAATGTTGGAAAGGCGTTGGAAAGATTGTATTACTCTAAAAGGAGATTATATTGATTGTAATGGAATGAAGCTTTGAAGAATTTGCTGTTATGCACTTGAGGCCTGTGCCAATCTTTTTTCAGGAATTGAAATAAAATAAAGTTTCCTTTTTTTTCTATGTATTATGTATAACAGTACAAAGGAGATACACTTTATTAACGGTAAATTTAGAAGAATGTGTACACGTATAAGGTATAGCGATTAATGCGTGTGCTTTCGTTGACGAATTTCGCGAGAGTGTCGCACTCGTTATATTTAACTTTTGCCTCGAAGCGAGACGACGCTGTTACAATCATGCTTATTACGCTCTAAATACAAACAAAGTAAATACGAGTTAATAAGTACTTGAATGTGTTTACAATTGTAAGCCTGAACATTTTGGCGCGCAATAAGTCTAATAGTAAATTTTAATATACTTCTCACATTCTTGAACATACCCCCCGGGTTGAATCGTCTTGGGATTCAAATATCGCTATACATTATGAGTTGATGGAAAAAAAATAAACCAATATTGACTTCGATTAAAACATACATCGGTTTTATGCGGTGTCACGCTCTATGAAAATCGGAAGTTTACATAATTTTACAATCGGTCGAACAAAAGTTGAAGACGCGGTCTTGACCTGAGCAACTCGCACCAAACCGTCTTGGTCAGGCATGCATTGAATTATTCTTGCTAATTCCCATTTACATGGAGGCAAATTCGAATTTTTAACTAAAACTAAATCATTAACTTGAAATAAATCTGTTCTTTTATGCCATTTTGAGCGTTGTTGCAAGGTATTCAGGTAATCAAGACTCCACACATGCCAGAATTGTTCGTATTTCGCACGCATTGACTGCCACCGATCAAGTCGTGATTCAGCAATATTGAGTACGCTTGGGCTCGGCAGTGATTTTATAGCATTGCCGATTAAAAAATGTCCTGGAGTGAGCGCTTCGCACGAATTAACATCATCATGAAGCGGAGCGATTGGTCGCGAATTTAAGCATGCTTCCACGTTACATAAGAGAGTGGAAAATTCTTCGACTGTAGGTGTGCTAGAGCCCATAATACGTCGCAAATGATGTTTAACGCTTTTTACTCCGGCTTCCCATATTCCGCCAAAATGAGGAGCAGAAGGTGGAATAAAATGCCACTGAACGAATTTCGAAGTGAATTTTGCTTGTACATCTGAATCGCTGAGTGATTGACGAACGGCTTTAGTAAGTTCGCGATCAGCGCCTTGATACGTAGTCGCATTATCAGAATATATATTAGACGGGATTCCACGACGTGCGACGAAGCGTTCAAGAGCTGCAAGAAAGGCGGCGGAAGAATAGTCATGAACGAGTTCTAAATGTATTGCTCTGGTAGCAAGACAAACGAATAAAGAAATATACGCTTTATGTGACTTACGCCCGCGACCAGAAGAATCTCGAATGGAAAAAGGACCCGCGTAGTCTAGGCCTGTATGGCTAAATGGACGAGAAGGATTTACTCGAAATTTAGGCAAATCGGCCATAATCTGTTCGCCTGTGATAGCGCGATGACGTGCGCATGTAACGCAGTTACGAATACAATTTTTTACCATGTCTCGCGCGCGTAGAATCCAAAATTGTTCGCGTAAAGTACGGAGCATTAATTGAATGCCGTTATGCAAAGTATCGCGGTGCACTTGATCGATTATTAGTTTTGAAATTGGATGTTTCGCAAGCAAAATCGGAAATTTACGGTCGAATTGAATGTTAGCATTTTTAATACGACCACCTACTCGTAGTATACCGGAGCTATCCAAAAAGGGATCCAAGGTGCGAATTGACGAACTCAACGATGAATTTTTATTAGATTTAAGAATCTTTATTGCTTCCGGAAAATTTTCTTCTTGAATTTGTTGAATCCAAAATTTTTGTGCATTTTTTATTTCATCGGCTTGCAATAAAGAAAGTGAATGGACAACATCTGGAAATCGAGATCGGACAATGAATCGACGAACATATGCGGTTATTCGCAATAAACGCGGCCATGAAGAAATGTCATTTAACAATTTATTGAATTCTGATCGGTATGAATGATGCGCATGAATATTGTTTGATTTTTTAACTTTTAATTCGAGATCATCATTGCAAGCGCATTTGGGTTGCGCGGGCCAATTTTCAGCCTCATGTTGCAGCCAAATTGGGCCGCTCCACCAAGAACTACTCGTAGTTAATTGAACGGGATCCATTCCACGAGACGCGCAATCAGCTGGATTTTCTTCCGTCGGAACGTGCGCCCAATTAGCATTTGGAAGTTTTGATTGTATCGCCGAAACGCGATTCGCGACGAAAACTTTTAAATCGGACGGTGACTTTTGCAGCCATGATAAGACGATCGTAGAATCGCTCCAACAGCATACTGGAATATTTTTTAATTTCATCGTCTCAAGGGTAAATGCAATGCATTTGACGAGAAGATGCGCTGCGCAAAGTTCAAGGCGTGGAATTGAAATTGTCTTAAGAGGCGCGACTTTGGTTTTCGCCAATAAGAGCTGTACGTGAACCTTGCCAGAGTTAGTGATTAGTTTTGAATATACAACAGCTGCGTATGCTTTGGACGATGCGTCACAAAAGCCGTGTATAGTTAAGCTTTGAATGCTGCTTTCAAAGCCTAACCATCGTGGAATTTGTATCGATTTAATTTCTGAAAGCTGTCGGGAAAATTTAGTCCATTCGTTTGTTATTTCGGAAGGGAGAGAATCGTCCCAATTATAGGAACATTTCCATAAATTTTGCAATAAAATTTTGAGTGATACCGTAACCGGAGAAAGCCAGCCGAGCGGATCGAAAATTTTCGCGATGGTCGAAAGAATCTTTCGTTTTGAAATATCTTTAAGTTCTGGATTAAAGTTAATTTGAAATGAAAAAGTATCATCGCGAGGTGTCCAGCGTATACCGAGAATTCTCAACTGTTCACCTTCTTGAAAAGCCTTTGTACCAGCTAGGCCGTGATTTGAAGTGTCGATGCCTCTTAAAATTTCAGGGTCGTTGCTCGCCCATTTGCGAATGTTAATCCCGGCGCTGTGTAAACATTGAATTAACTCGTCTCTTTTTTGAAGTGCTGTGATTTTATCTTCACTGCCCGAAAGAACGTCATCGACATAAATTTCATTTTGCAAAATCTTTTTTGCAAGGGGAAAAGTCGAACTCTCATCAATAGAAAGCTGTTTAAGTACACGTTGAGCGAGGTACGGAGCGCATGCAGTACCATACGTGACGGTATTTAGTGAATATATGTTAATACTTTCGCTTGGATTAGAACGCCATAGTATTAATTGATATTGGCGATCATCTGCATGAACTAAAATTTGGCGAAACATGTGCTGAATATCAGCAGTGAAGACGTACTTATATAAACGCCAATTTAATATTAGTGCCGGAAGTTCGGCTTGTAATTTCGGACCGATCATTAAATGATCATTCAAGGAAAACCCATTTGAAGTGTTTGCTGAAGCATTGAACACGACGCGTAATTTAGTAGTTGTAGTTTCTTCGCGAATAACTGGGTGATGAGGTAAATACGTCGGCTGTAAGAATTGTTGATCGTGGTCGATCTTTTGCATGTGTCCAAGGGCTTCATATTCGGTCAGAAAGTCGATGTATTGTTTTGATACATCTTGGGATTTTGCTAAGCGTCGTTCGAGATGCGTAAACGAGCGCATAGCAACCGCGTAAGAGTCGCCAATATTTATAGGAGAATCTGACTTGAAAGGAAGACGAACGACGTACCGTCCTGTAGTATCGCGTGTATGCGTCTCAATGAAATGCGACTCGCAACGAGCATTTTCTTCGGAAAGCATAACCTTTGTAGGAAGTTCTTCTAGTTCCCAAAATCGTCGAAGTTCGACATCGAGGTTGCTAGAAGTAGCATGATGAACATGAAGTGTTTTGAGTTTTTCTTCTTTTGAAATAGGACCGGAAAGAATCCAACCGAAAATAGTCTCTTGCGCGATCAGCGAATAGTTTTTATGTTTTATGAACCCGCCGAGCATAATTGAACCGTATAAATCTGCTCCGATAAGTAGCTCTATATCCTCGTTGGAATTTAAATTTGAATCGGCGAGATTTAAATTCGAAAAGAACGTATAATCATTTAAATTGAACGAAGGGGAAACGTACGGAGTAATTTTGGGTACGACTAACGCTGTTGTGGTAAGAATTGTATTATTTTCATTAGTCGCTCGTATTGAAATTGAAATAGAATTTCGAATATAATGCGCACGACCTTCGCCTATCCCCGATACCGTTACTCCTGTTTGTATTAAGCGTGCTCGCAACAGTTGAGCGATACGTGTAGAAACAAATGTCGCATCGGAGCCTTGGTCGATGAGAGCTCGCGCGTAAACAAACCGACCGTTAGTAGTTTCGATAATAACGCGTGCTGTTGCGAGAAGAACAGGCTTAACTCCCGTATTTACGTGTGCGTGTACAGAAGGTGTGTTTTCGCATGTGGTAGAATTTGTACTAGTAGGAGTTGTTACTTGCGCTTTTGAATAGTCATGTAATAAAGTATGATGTTGCCGTTTACATTTTAAACATAAAAATGGACTGTTACAATTTGTAACGTGATGACCTTTACTTAAACAATTTCGACACAAATTATTTTTTTGTACAAATTCCAATCGATGCGGGACGCTTAACATTAAAAATTTTTGACAATGCATTAATCTATGTGAGTCGGAGCAAAAAACGCACGAATTCGTAGTAGTAGAATGATGAGAACGGATAACTTTAGAATTATTTCCTTTGTTGAAATTATTTTTATTTGTTCCAGACGTCTTTTCTGAAGTATTTACGTTTGTTGATTTTGAATTATCTCCAAAGTTGGAGACCGCTTCTAATGATCTGATTCGGATGTCGAGAAAGGCGTACAATTTTTCTAGTTTCGGGTATTCCTTTCCGGAATCTAAGCGAATTTCCCATTCTTGTCGCGAGATTTTATCTAATTTTTGAACTAACACGTAAACCAAAATTATATTCCAATGATCTACCGGACATTTTAAGGCACGTAATGCATTAATTGCTTCCGAAGAATCAGCGCGTAATTGTTTTAACCCGTATAAAACATTCGATGAAACTGTTGGAATCGAGAAAACGCCTTTTAAATATGCGTCGATTGTTACGCGTTCATTCTCATAACAGTCTGAAAGTGACTTCCACGCGACCTCGAAGTTATCGTTCGTTAAAGAAAGATGGGAAATAAGCTTAGAAGCCTCCCCAGTCACTGCTGTTAACAAGTATTGTAATTTTTCGACATTCGATAAATTATTTTGATTTTTTACAAGCGCTAAAAATAAATCGCGAAAAGTTAACCATTCAATAATTTTACCAGAAAATGAAGGTAAGTTGATTTTCGGCAGTTGAATTTCTCTTGTAGTCCTTGCAGCTGGTGATGGAGGAGTCTCGTTAGTAGAGATGAGCAGAGTTTGAAAGAAGTCGTATGCTGCCATGTACAATTCCTCGACGACATCCAGTTGATTTTCTTTGAAAAATGGAATCTCTGCTTGCTCTTGAGTAGCGAAAGCGTTGATGAACGTGGCACTCGTTTGGCACTTTTCCCAATATTTTTCCAACAAGGCAAATCGTCCTTGTGTAACAGCCGCTGTTCGTTTGTCAACTCCAAGCTTGTTAAAATTGACAATTGAATTTTTTATATATCGAAGATTTGTTTCGAATACTACTACTGCTTTTTCTACTTCGGTAGTAACATCTATCTGCTTAGCCATTTTGGAAGTTAGATTTTTGCTTGAAGCAAACTTGATGCTCTAACTTAAATATTTAAAATGGCTTTGAACTTGAACCTTTTCAATCTTGAATTTTCCAGTTAGTTTTTATTGACCTTGCGAATGTAATGCTGAATAGCTTTGGAACGAACTTGAAAGTTTCACTCTCGCGAACACGCACTAGCCAATATACTGTGCACCAACTTGAAATTTATCAAAACTGATAAATTTGAATAAATTACTTTGTGAAAATGACACAGATCCGGCTCGAAGGACCATGTAATGGAATGAAGCTTTGAAGAATTCGCTGTTATGCACTTGAGGCCTGTGCCAATCTTTTTTCAGGAATTGAAATAAAATAAAGTTTCCTTTTTTTTTCTATGTATTATGTATAACAGTACAAAGGAGATACACTTTATTAACGGTAAATTTAGAAGAATGTGTACACGTATAAGGTATAGCGATTAATGCGTGTGCTTTCGTTGACGAATTTCGCGAGAGTGTCGCACTCGTTATATTTAACTTTTGCCTCGAAGCGAGACGACGCTGTTACAATCATGCTTATTACGCTCTAAATACAAACAAAGTAAATACGAGTTAATAAGTACTTGAATGTGTTTACAATTGTAAGCCTGAACATTTTGGCGCGCAATAAGTCTAATAGTAAATTTTAATATACTTCTCACATTCTTGAACATTGATGAATAAAAATGATTTTTGAAAAAAAATGTTGTTTTCGTTGTTAGTGTCGGGACTTATTGAACGATGTGTTATATTTCCAAAACCGTTTGGTCGTATATATATATATATATATTTTTTTTTTTTAAAGCTATGGAACAAAAACAAGACCGACGTTAACACAGATTAATCGTTAATCAAATCTTTAAACGCATTTTTCTCGAAACCACGTTTCTCGAACTGTGGGCCACGATTACTAAAAAACTACTCGATGGATCGCCTTTTTTTTTTTTTAATTGTTAAAGTATTTTTTGGAAAGTGGACTACAATCAAGATGATAAATGCATTATTTTTATTTTTAGAGTACTCTAAAGAGTGAAAAAAAACTCAATAATGAAAAAAAAAATTCAAATGCCTGCCATTTTGTTAATTTTTGATTTTTAGCTATTATTGTAGGTCAGATATCGACTACACTCATATATTTTATAAAACTATTTCTATTTTTAATTTTCGTTCATTTTTGCAGGTGCTAGAGTGGCCAACAGCGGGCCACCTTTTTTGAAGACAGTCACTTTACGAGGTGTGCCATTAATTACCGTCACTATATTTTCTTATAAAAAAAATTTTTTTTGTACTTTTTATTGTATTAAACAATTAGCAAACAATTTGAGTTGTTTATTAATTTCCTTCTATGAAAAAAAAATTCCAAAAAAAATTCCTTTTGCAAAGCTTTCAAAATATGTTTTCAAAATGAGTTTATGTCCGTTTTTAAACCCTTCAGCAATCCTTTCTAGCTTCTTTTATAAACCTTCCGATACAAGTTTTAAAAACATTTCTATAATAGTTATAGAAATATTAAAAAAAAACATTTTTAAAAGTATTTGATGAAACATTTTAAAATGCTTTTTTAAAACCTTTATAAAACCTTTAATTAAGTATTTTATATATTTTAGAATTTTATTTTTTATTATGATTATACTTATTTTTAACATACGCATTATATTTAATCGTTTATTCGCATTGTCGCACATGTTATCTTACACATTATTTTGCGGAAAAAAACGCAGAAAAATATTTGACCTAGGGTAGGATAGAACCCGGGTCCTTCGCATTATAAATCAGACGCCCTTACCATTATGCTATGCAACGCTTGTAGAACTAAGAGTTAAATTTAAATCATAAGTTGCATGGCAATTCATATACACTTGTATTAATTTTACATTTAAAATTTCTTCTATAGTGTAAAGTATTTTTTTAAATTAAGAAATAATCACAAATTAAATATATTTAAATACATAATTTTGCTCTTGAAATTCTACTACATACGTAGTAATATGTGAAATTTTACTACATATATAGTAGAAAATGTGAAAATTTTGTACGGACCCGAAGCAAGAAACTTCCGTGTACGTAATTTGTAAAATTTATCTACAAGATGACAATTTCCGTAGGTTGTCCGTTATCTATCATCTTTCCGTCGCTTTCCGTGGAAATCTGTTAGATTGCGTCCACGTATATTCTAAGGTGACTACAGCATTCTGTGAATAATGAAAGATATCCGTAGACTTCCGTAGATGTCCGTAGCTTTCCGTAGAAATTCTAAAACGTCCTTGGTGCACCGTAAATGTCCGTAGCTTTCCGTGAAGAATGAAAGGTGTCCGTAGAATTCCGAAGATCTCCATAGCTTTCTGTAGAAATTCAAAAACGTTCGTGGGGTTCCGTAATTGTCCGTAGCTTTCTGTGGGTAATAAAACGTGTCCGTAGACCTCCGTCGATGTCGGTAGCTTTCCGCAGAAATTCAAAAACGTTCGTGGGGTTTTATGATACTCCAGAGCTTTCTGTGATTAATAAAATGTGTCCGTAGACTTCCGTAGATGTCCGTAGCTTCCCATGAAAAATCAAAAACGTCCGTGGGATTCCGTTGATGTACGTAACTTTCCGTAAAAAATGAAAAGTGTCCGTGGAATTCCGTTGATGTACGTAGCTTTCCGTAAAAATTTAGAAACGTCCGTAGGGTTCTGTAGTGTTCCGTAACTTGCCGTGGTTAATAAAAGGTTACGGACATCTACGGAAGTCTACGGAGACCTTTCATTCTTCACGGAACCCTACGAACGTTTTTGAATTTCTACGGTAAGCTACGGACATCTACTAAAGTCTACGGACGCATTTTATTAACCACAGGAAGCTACGGAGAATCACGGAAGCCCACGGACGTTTTTGAATTTCTACAAAAAGCTACGAACATCTACAGAAGTCTACGGATATCTTTCATTATTAACGGAATGATGATAGATAACGATCAATCTACGGAAATTGTCATCTTGTGCACAAATTTTACAAATTCCGTACATGGACGTTTTACGGTACGGGTCCGTATAGAAACTTTCAGAAAATGTCAATTAGAAATCATTGACAATTTCAATTGATTTTAAATATACTTCTTAATTAAAAAAAGTCACATTCAAAGCAATTGAAATGAATAGAAAAAGCAGTTCAAATCAATTAAAGATCATTAAATCTACGGAAATCAATAAATTTAAATGAAGAAAACATTAGCATTAATTAGATTTCATCAATTTATTTCATTATTATTTTATTGATATTAATAGAATTTTAATCAATTCTAAATAAGTATATTTTATTTAATTGATAATTTTCACACTAAGAAGTATAATTAAAATTTCAATTAAAATAATCAGAAGTATTTTATTGATATAAATTGTATTTCTATTTCTATACTTACAAGGAAAGTATTTAAGGTGTACGTCACCGATTTTCTTGAAATTTCGATATGTTATAGAACATTAAAAAATATGTAAAACGCACTTCTGTAGATCGGCCCACGCGCCTATTTAAGGGGTGAAAAACATCCCTAAATTTCAACCTTAAAAACACAGTTTTTTCATTTCTCAAAAACTACTTGGAATTTCTCATTGTAACCAAATAAATGTTGTTATTCAACAATACATATTTGCACAATATTTTTACTTATAAGGGTAGTAACCCCTTTTTGTTATGCATGAAAACCTATATTTTTTAGTTATTTCGCGAAAATTTACGAAAATTCTGAAATTTGTTAAATTAAAAACTATTGCATTGTAAATAAAATTAAATAATAAAATTAATGTAACCTGGAATTTTTTTATAAAATCCCTTAACGGGAGTAAACTACCCCTAAAATCGATATAGCTTTATTTCATTATCCTATTGACATATCGTGGTGTAGATCATTGCGTTACTATCAAAATTAAGTAATAAAGTCAAAGTAAGTCAATATTTTTCAAAAACAACCCTTGAAAAGGGATAATTTACCCTTATGTTTAACCTCAAATATCGTCTTCTTAATTTTTATGAAACTACTTCGAATCTCTTATTAAAGTAAAATGTCTAATTTCAGCTATTTTAAGATCGATTACTTAAACCTAAATTTTACCCTTCATGGTATCCTACCCTATTTTTTTTTGATAGAAAAATCAAACTCTTCTTGATATGAAAATTACAAAATGATTAAAATCTTTTTCTAATGTCTCAAAAGCATTTCGAACTTTTTAACGAAACCGCCACTAATTTCAAAAAATTTGTTATTAAAAATACATCTTATCTGTATTATATTCATTTAAAAAGTTATTTATAAAAGAAATATTCTTATTTTCACCGATTTCAAGAGGTTAAGCCACTGTAGAGGCCAAAAAAATAGGCTTTTTAAGGATTTTTTTTTCAGAAATACTACAAAATAAATCGAGATTCTAATAAAGAGTATTTATTATACATATTAGTGACTGTATATAAAAATTTTTTTGAAGCGATTAATTTTAAAATACCGGCTGTGCAGCGTTTTTCCGATGACATCTCCGTTTTTTCAGGGTCCACGGCCGGACAAACAGCTCCTGTAATTTTTGAATTATAATAAGACAAATTTTTTTTTTGATTTAATATAATTACTGCTATAGAAGCGTAGGTTTTTTCAATATATTAATTTCTGACCAAATGGCGCCCTTCCAAAGTGGAAAGTGAAAAATTTATCTAAAAGATCATCAGATAATTGTTAATAACACATGAACTATGCAGTATAAAAAAAAATCCTACGTACTTCCATAGACAATGTATTTTTCAAGATATATTCAATATTTCAAGTAAATCGGTTTAAAATTGTCTGAGTTATGTTTCCGGCCAACTTAAATGCAGTTTTGAGATACACGCTGCACAGTGGCCATTTTGAAATTAATTGCTTAAAAAAATTTTTGTATACAATTACTGATATGTATAATAGATACTCTTTATTGTATTCTCGATTTATTTTGTAGTATTTTTGAAAAAAAAATCCTAAAAAAGCCTATTTTTTGGCCTCTAGAGTGGCCTAACCGCTTAATAAAGTTGTAACGGGTTATTTTGGAAAGACAAGTGCAAGACTCTCCCTTGCACGTGCGCACTGCGCAGGTACAGGTTTCGGATCTGCCTGGCCGCTAAGTCCCTCGATGTGGCTTCGAGACGTTAGTCATCGTGGAATGGCACTCTCATGCAGTGCCGATCCGTGTGCAACGTAGGATCCTTCTCAGATCCTACTTTCCTTACGTGTGAGGGGCCTTACTCTAAGGATCCGCTGCAAGTGCTGCTTCCACCGGGCTCGGCTGCTCAGTTTGCGTGCCAACTTTAGGTTAGCACGCCCGCGGAGGCGGCGGTATTCGGAACGGGACCGCTAGATAGGGAAACGTAAATAATGCGCACCCGTTATGCGCTTATATGTAGTCTCGCACATGCTGACACACACACACACACACACCTGGAGCTCCAGTAGAATCTTAAACGATTGATTCAACTAGATGCATCTATATTCGTTCAACTTCGTTCATAAAACACACACTTAAATAATACACACATACGATTAAACGTGATTGTAATCTTCGTCTTCGTGGGGTTTTTATGCCTTAGTGCTTTTCCCCGAGCCAATAAAGGAACGTTTCCTATTGGCTCAAAATCGTCGTATTTTTTATTTTACCACGTCATCATCCACATCCTAAGAAGAAACCTAAACCAGGACAAGAGCGGATATAAGTACTGTTTTCCGACGCGACATACATTATTTTATATATTATCATTGATTATTTTTATTGTAAGCTATAATTATAATAGTACATAAAATGAAATAGAAAACAAGTTCATCATTACCTTAAGTAAGTTTCCCTGATTTCGATGCACTTACATAAATATTCAAAGGTCTAAATAAATTCGCCTTTACTACTGGTCCAAACTCACCTCTTCTTTCTTTTAATACAATAAATAATGGCGACATTAGTTTACCTTTATCTGAAATGAGTGGTTGTATAGTATAGCTGTGGGTATTTGATGACACAGATTCTACAAGGCACTGGATCTGTTTTTCTCCTTCAACAGCTAAAATACGACCGGAATGTATTTCGATTTGAAAGCCAGATTGATCAGTGTTATAAATTGAATCTATGTTTTTTTCGTTAATTATTTGTCTTATTTCTGTTACAAGTTCGTCAGCCTTTTTCTGTAAATAATCTGCTCCTTCTAGTGTTTTTTTCGTAATAAATTTATTGATCTTTTGTGATACGATTCTGTGCGATTTTTTAAATTTATTTAACCACGTTTTTGAGGCTTTGAATCGGAAATCTTCATTTCCAATATCCTTTTGGGCTGGCAATGCCAACTTTTGTAAATCCAAGTCATGCGCTATATGACCAGCATCAATTGCATTTTTAAAATTTTCTAAAACAAACGTGCTAATTCGTCCTATTTTTTCTGTATACGTGCCTCCTTTGTTGGGCTGCTTAGCCCAACGTCTCAGTTGGGTAATCGATTTAACTTTTTTAAATTTGTGTTGTACAGTCGTCAAAGCTAAATTTTGTAAAATACTGCTTCTCCAAAATTTCATAGCTTTTGATTTGTAATCGTATGATAAAACTTCAGAATCTGTTGTACATACTTCTAAATTTTGGTAATCATCCAAAGTCCATATCTTTCCATTATCTTCAACGATTTTCATTTCAAGGTTTTGTATGTCTCTTGAAGGGCCAGAGTTTCATCTTCACTCATTTCTACATCATTAAATTCATTCATAGAATTTTGTAATATAAGTTAAATATTTTCTGCTAATGCAATTTCTTGCTGATTAATCGGTGTATTTGGCAATTGAAGCTGTTGAAATGTCAGCAAGAGTAAATTAGTACAATTATTAGAGTACAATTCCATAATTGCCTTTAAAAAATATATAAAAGTCACATGAAACATAAAAATGTATTAACAATAAGACGTTAGCTTAATCATTGGATTTACATATAAAATTAGATTTATATTGTGACAAGTGGCTAAGCGAGGTTAGGTCACCTGCCATGCGGTGCGAGACTGAGTTCGCGGCGTGACAATACGCGGCGCCATCGATCAAGCGATTGATGGCGCGGCGCGGGAAAAGGCGCGAGAATTCGTGGCGCGCCGAAACGCGGCGCCATCGATCAAGCAATCGATGGCGCTACGCGGGAAAAGAGGAGAGGCGCGACACGAGAGGAAAAGGAGAAAAGCTTCCTTCTCTTTGCAACCGCCAAGCCAAACGCACGCTGTCATCGATTGAGAATTTTTTGCCGCCGCTACAACCGTTCGAGAGCGATTAACGTCAAGCAAGATGCGAGAGGACAAACCTCACCAGCTAGCGTAAAAGTAAGTAGCCACTTATATTTAATAGTCCGCAAGATTATTACGCGCGTGCGACCGCGTTAATGAATTATTATTATACACAGGGTGTCCCATGGAAAACGGAACTTTTTCAAAATAAAGACAAAAACTCAATATTCCGGTAAATCTCATTTATTTTATTCAAAATAGTCTCTTTCCGCATAAATAAAACGTTTTGCACGATCAATTAACATATCGAATGAGTTGAGATCATTTTTATCCATCGACTTTAGTATGTCGGTCGTCGCTCTTTGGATGGCCTCTACGTCGGCATAACGTTTTCCTTTCATAGGCAAGGGCAATTTGGAGAACAAGTAGAAGTCGCACGGAGCCAAATCCGACGAGTACGGTGAATGGTTAATGGTTAAAATGGAATTTTTGATCAAAAAATCCGTGATCAAGTTCGATCGATGAGACGGGGCATTATCATGCAACAAACGCCAGCTCCCTTTTACACGGTATTGTGGCCGCACACGACGAATACGGCTGAACAAACGCTTCATAACACCAAGATAAAACACAGCAGTAATCGTTTGACTAGGTAGAACGAATTCACGATGAATAATACCCTCCAAATCGTAGAAACAAATCAACATTGTCTTCACTTTTGACTTTTCAAGACGACTTTTTTTCGGATTGGGCTCGGTTGGGTGCTTCCATTCAGCACTTTGACGCTTGGTTTCGGGATCATATTGAAAACACCATGTCTCGTCACCAGTCACAATTGAATATTTCAAGTTTGGGTCCTTTTTTGACTCTTTAATCAAATCCTTACAATGTTGAATTCGGAGCAATTTTTCGTCGTCGGTCAATTTGTATGGAACATAGCATGCACACACCTTCCGTAGATTCGAATGATCGGTCAAAATACAATGAATTCAATTTTTGGACATATTCAATTCCATTTCCATGTATCGCAATAAAGATTTTGGCTTATTTTTTATAATTTCACGCACTTTTTCAATGTTACTCTGAGTAACCACGGTATTCGAAGGACCTGGATGTTCGTCGTGCTGAATGTCTTCACGACCTTCCTGGAACCGCTTATACTACTCATATACTCCGGTACGGGATAGACAATTATTGCCATAAACTTGTTTTAGCAAATTATGCGTCTTAATAAAGGATTTACCGAGTTTAAAACAGAACTTAATATTTGCTCTTTGTTGGAAGTTCATTTTTTGACCGATGCCACAAACACACTGTCACTTTGAGCGCGATATTTTGGTTTCCATTGAACTACATGTTATACAATTTTGACAGGATGTCAGTTAAGAATGGACCTTTCCATTGCTAACATCCATCAATAAGTGGCGCCAATATAAATCGATGTTTTGAAAAAGTTCCGTTTTCCATGGGACACACTGTGTATTTCATTGTGCTCTCACTCGGAAAATCATAGATTAGACGGACGAGTGAGAGAACCGCTTGCTCGTTCAGTCATAGACTTCGCGAGATGAGAAACGAAACCGTTCCATAGAAATAATATACATAAAATGAGCGAGGTATGGGAGCTCGTGTAAGTGGAAATGTCTTGCTTAAAGAAAGAGAAAGAGAATCGGATACCCGATTAAATTTGAATACAAGCCATAAATTAAATTAAGACTTTATTGAAAATTAAGAAATTAAAACAGCTAAGACTTTATTAAAATTACAATAAAACAAGTACAAACAATTAAGACTATTTAATCTGTACATAAAAAACTCTACAACGTCATTTATTGTATTAAAAACAATAATAATTATTTACGTGTAGAGTTTTATAATTTAATTTTAAATGTTCAATATTATTTTCACATAAAATAAAATAATAAATGATTATGTAGAGATTTCCAAAATATAACTAAGCATTTAAAATACAATTATAAAACTCTACACGTAAATATTGGGTGTACAACTTTGCTTCCGCCGTTTTGCAATAGATGGCTGTAGCGGTAAGTCGTAGTTGAAATAAATAGATCATAGATGTCATACAATAAGCTTAGGTATTTGTAAATATAACGCCATCGAAATATTAGTCGATTTGTGTCTGCATCATAAAGTTATTCTCGATCAAACATGTAAGCTTACGAACCAAATTCTCGTCATTTGCGGGAGGTTTTAATTTTCTGCTTTAATATGAATAAATCTGCGACTGAAACTCATCGAATGCTCTCAAATACCTATGGTGAGGCCGCTATTAGTAAAAGAACGTGCCGAGAGTGGTTTCAACGCTTCAAGAACGGCGATTTTAACGTCAAAGACCAGCATGGCGGTGGAAGAGAGAAGGTTTTCGAAGATGCAGAATTGGAGGCATTACTTGATCAAGACTCGTGTCAAACTCAACAAGAATTGGCAGGATCATTGGGAGTGACGCAACAAGCCATTTCAAAACGCCTGAGAGTCATGGGAATGATTTAGAAACAAGGAAATTGGGTGCCGTACGAGTTGAAACCGAGAGACGTTAAACGGCGTTTGTGTGTTTGTGAACAGCTGCTTGCAAGGCAAAGACGGAAGGGATTCCTGCATCGCATTGTGACTATGGACGAAAAATGGGTTCACTACGATCATCCCAAGCGCAGAAAATCATGGGGATATCCCGGCCATGCCTCCACGTCGACGGCCAAACCGAATATTCACGGTTCCAAGGTCATGCTCAATATTTGGTGGGACTAGCTCGGCGTAGTGTATTATGAGTTGTTAAAACTGACTGAAACAATCACAGGCGATCGTTATCGAACGCAATTAATGCGTTTGAGCCGAACATTGAAAGACAAACGGCCGCAATACAACAAGAGTCATGATAAAGTGATTTTACAGCATGACAATGCTCGACCCCATGTTGCGAAAGTGGTCAAGACATACTTGGAAACTTTGAAATGGGAAGTCCTACCCCACCCGCCGTATTCTCCAGACGTTGCTCCCTCGGACTATCACTTGTTTCGATCAATGGCTCACGGCCTGGCTGACCAACACTTCCGGTCTTATGAAGAAGTAAAAAATTAGATCGATTCGTGGATCGATTTAAAAGATGACCCGTTTTTTCAACGCGGGATTCGTATGTTGCCCGAAAGGTGGGAGAAAGTAGTGGCCAGCGATGGACAATACTTTGAATCATGAATGTATAACCAGTTTTTTACAATAAAGCCTCGAATTTCGGAAAAAAACGGCGGAAGCAAAGTTGTCACCCAATAATTATTGAAAAATTAATGTATTATTGTAGAGTTTTTTTAAATACAATAAATGACGTGTGTAGAGATTAAATCAATTTTAGTTCATGAATCAAATTTAATTGGTAGTTACAGTTTACATGGTTAATGAATCGAAATTAATTTATAATAATTAAAAAATATTTGAATACGAATGAAAGTTAATTTTTTATTAACGTGTATTTGATTACGGATTAAGATTAATCTGTAATTACAATTTATTTAATTATTATTCAAAAATAATTTGTAATCATGATATTTTTAATTTTCGAATCAAATTTAATCAAGTTTTGAACGACATTTATTAGTACTAGTAAAAGTGCGGTATCTGTTTTAAATCCACTTAGTGGTTTTTTTAATTACTTACAGTCAGGCAAAAAATTTATATAGTATTTGCTTACTAAAAAAAAGAAATTTTAAATAATGTATATGCTAACTCAAAACTTGTTACTATCCCACACGGCACCAAAGATCTTTGCAAGGTTTTTGGAAGGTTTCATGAAAAATTTGAAGCCTCGCCAAAATCTTACAAAAAATATTTTTGTGATACTATATCTATGTCCACGAATAATCATCGTATAAACATTTTCAGTAAAGTTGAGAAATAATTTTTCTCTATGTTTATAAACGATTGACAGAAAAATTGCAGAAACATTTCTTGCAGAATTTTGGCAATGTTTTTTGAAACCTCGCAGAAATCTTTCGAAAAATGTTTCTGTGATATACATTCTGTCAAGAAAGTACCGAGAATTGTCGATTTAAATCTGGCGGGGCAATTTAGGCAGGTAAAATTTTTTTTCTAGGTTGGTACAACTGTCCTTAATGACTATGCCAAGTTTAAGCGGATTCTGCCAACGAGTGTGCTTACAGTAGCTGGTTAAGTCAGTCGATGTCAATAGTGCGTGCCGATTTTTCACAATGGGTGATTACGTTGAATAAAGTGTCTAAAATTTTGTGTTGCGAATGAAATTTCGTGTCCCGATGCATTGAAAATGTTGCAAAAGGCTTTTGGTGATAAAGCACTATCAAAAACCCGTGCGTATGAGTGGTACAAAGCCTTAAAGGAGGGTCGTAAAGTCGTCGAAGACTTGCCTTGTTCCGGACGCCCATCGACGGCTTCGATCGCAGATAAAATTAAGGAAATGGTGCTTGAAAACCGTCATACCAGCTTGAGAGAGATAGCACATGAACTTGAGATATCCCACGAGTCCACACGTACGATTTTAATTGATATTTTGGGCGAACAACTCGTGGAGTTTGCACGACAATAACGCGCCGTCTCACCGAGCTACGATTGTGACCAACTTTCTCGCTAAAAATTCAACGAGCACGCCTGAACAACCACCGTATTCGCTGGATTTGGCTCCCTGTGACTTCATCCTCTTCCCAAAACTCAAATTGCCGCTACGCGGCACCCGTTTTTAGTCGATTGAAGCCCTAAAACAAAATTCGGCGCTCGAGCTAAAGGCCACTGACTTAACCAGCTACTGTAAACACACTCGTTGACAAATTCCGCTCAAACTTGGCATAGTAATTAAGGACAGTTTTACCAAACTGAAAAAAAAATTTTACCTGCCTAAATTGCCCCACCAGGTTTAAATCGACAATTATCGGTACTTTTTGACAGAATGTATCTATGTCCGCTCATAATCCTCGTATAAACATTCCCCGTAAAATTAAGGAATAATTTTTCGCTATGTTTATAAAAGATTGATAGGAAAATTGCAGAAACATTTTGTGCAGAATTTGTGCAATGTTTTTTGAAACCTCGCAAAAATCTTACGAAATATGTTATAGTTATGTTCATGTGTCCGCGCGTTTTCCTCATATCAACATTTTCCGCAAACATGAGTAACACTGTATGAACCTTGTATAAAGCTTCTTGTGAGCTTTCTATAATGATATTTTTAAGCTTCCCTAAAGATTCAATTATCTTCCAGGAAGCTTTCACAGAATATCGACGCAATATCGAAATATCTGACTTAAGAAACTGCCAGTTATCTCCCATGGATGATTCTATTAACCTTTTATACAATCTTTCTGAAAGATCATTTGTATCCTTTATTAACTTTTATTAAGTATTTCATATACTTTAGAATTTTATTATTAATTATGATTATACATATTTTTAACATCTGCATTACATTTAATCGCTTATTCGAATTGTCGCACATGTTATTTTACACATTTTACGGAAAAAAACACAGAAAAATGTTTGACCTAGGGTAGGATCGAACCCAGGTCCTTCTCATTATAATGCAGACGCCTTAAACATTACGCTATGCAACGCTTGTAGAACTAAGATTTAAATTTGAATCATAAGTTGCATGGCAATCCATATACACTTGTATTAATTTTACATTTAAAATTTCTTCTATAGTGTAAAGTATTTTTCAAAATTAAGAAATAATTAAAATTTAATATATTGAAATACATAATTTCGCTCTTGAGATTTTACTACATATACCAGAATAATAAATTTTAATTGTCGAATATTTTTATCCAAAATAAAAAATAAATTTTTACTATAACAAATAGCTCTGCTGCAAGATTACAGTCTGTCAAGTAAGAGCGTGGTCGTGTTAATTTATAAAAAAATTTATTTGATGAAACTTTCATATTTATATATACATTGTGCACATTACAAACGATGATGCAATTTGGTCAATATTGTGTCCAGTCACCACCGGCGTCAATAAATGCCTGGCATCTCCGAGGCATGCTTTCTACTAATTTGACGGCGTATTCTAGTGGCAAGGATCTCCAGATCCGACGAATTTCGTAAGACAACTGCTTCAAAGTGTATGTGCGTCTTCCACAAAGCTCCCGTTTAATATATGCCCACACATTTTCAATAGGGTTTGCATCGGGTGACTGCGACGGCCAATCCAATGTAACGATGCCAGATTGAGTCTTCCACTGAGTACAGAGCTTGCTGCGGTGTTTAGGATCGTTGTCCTCCTGCAGAATCCAATCTTCATTTTTTGTAATAAACCATCGTTTGGCAGATGGCAGTAAAGCCTTTTTGTAGATTTTTATCATTTTCTCGGCATTTAGGTTGTCAGTAAAGAGGTGCAAAGTGCCGAATCCCTGCTTTGAGAAGCAGCCCCAAAGATGCACCTTTATTCCATGTTTTACGGTCCGCTGAACAAGCCTATTGGTGAAAGTTGACCAGGCTCGCGGGAGGACAGAACGTGCCCATATAGAACATTCATCAGTAAAAATGACATTTTCAAAATCTCTATCAATATTCTCATGCGCCCAAGCGAGTCGCTTTGTCACATGTTTTTCAGTCAACAGAGGCTTCTTCATTGTGTTGCGCCATTTCAGATGATGAGTACGAAGATGGGTTTGGGTAGTTTCGTAGGATATATCTAAACCTTTTGCCATTAATTTTGCTTGTCCTTGCCGCAGTGTTAAAGCAGGATTCCGCGAAAACAGATTCACTATTCTTTTTTCATCTTTTTAGTTCACTTTTCCTATCGAGCCACGTTCTGGTAAATCATCGACATTTTTAGCCACTTTTTATCGCTGTATCCACTTCTGTACAAATGCCTTCGACTTTCTCATATATTTAGCAGCCGCTGATTGCGACATTTTGGGACCTTTCGGGTGGATGCAAAGGAACACAGCCTCGTAGCGCGACGCGTACTTAGCACTCATGGCGTTTAACGTGATTCTCTTTCAAAAGATCAACAACAACTGAATCTTTGTTAACAATGCATCAAGGACAAAGCTTTTCTCTATTGGCTCGCGAAAGAATTAGAGCAAAATCTTACGTTACCTGTCAGTGAAGTCGACCACGCTCTTACTTGACAGACTGTATCTCAATTTTCATTTATTTTAAAAAATAAATATTTTATTTTATTAAATACAAAAAATATTATTCGCATTTTATCTATGCTTAGCTTATGCCTACTTGCGCATTCTTCGGCTAAGACTTGTATTTGCGCGTTTGCACTTTCGCGTTTTACTTCCGCGTTTTACTTCCGCATGTACTTCCGCGTTTCAACGGTTTCTTGCCATATAAGGCAATAATTTTATCCCCGTCATTTACTAACTTTATACATGAAATTGTAAAATATTATTTTCATTTTATTTTATTTTAAAACTTTTTTATATATCCTTCTATCGATAACAATTCTCCCCTCGGTACAAAATCTACTTGATTTTGTACTAATCTACGCTAAATAATTTAATTAATTTGGCCACTGGACGCACAAATTTGCCGCTGCTTGTATTTACTTCCGCTACGAATACAACATTGTCAGCACCGGGAAATACTTCTTTAATTTGCCCCTTCCTTCACACATTTCAAGGAGCTTGTAGACTGACGATCAAAACAACATTGTTAATTTTTATTTGTTCGTTATCTGCAGACCATTTTGCCCGCGTAACAAGCGTCGGCAAGTACTCTCGCAACCATCGTCTCCAAAAACAGTCGGCAAAAGACTGGCAATTTGCCATTGCTTTCTTAAATTTACCTTTTCCGGATCGTAACTTCCTAGTTTTATCTCCCCGGATGACAAACTAATTAAAAAGTGATTTGGTGTTAATGCTTCCGAGTCTCGCGGATCATTTGACACGTGCGTCAAGGGACGTGAATTTATCGAATGCTCGATTTTTGCTAACACCGTTTACAAAACCTCCTCGGCAAGAGCTTGCTCTTTTAAACACGCGTTGAGCGTGACTTTGACGCTTCGTATCGATCGCTCCCACGCGCCACCCATATGCGGCCAGAGGATTGAATTTCCATATTATGTTGTTTCTCAAAGCGTATTGTTTTTGCTTATTTTTGTCGATCTGCGCTATTTCGTCGGTCAATTCAGAGCACGCTCCACGAAAATTCGTGCCGTTGTCGCTATATGTTACTTGTGGACAACCTGGTCGCACCGAAAGGCACTGCAGCGCCATAATCGCAAAGTCGGCGCTCAGCGAATGCGCGAGCTCGAGGTGTACTGCTCGCGTCGTGAGACACGTAAAAAGAACGCCTTATCGCTTTTCTCGGCGTCGGCCGATTTTAACATTCATGCGGCCAAAGTAGTCTAACCCACAATGGCTAAGCGGACGTAATCGATACGCTAGCCGTCCCTTGGGCAACGGCGCCATTACTGGATTAGTCGGTTTTGCGCGATTCATTTTGCAAATTAAACATTTAAAAATTATCGAACGTAACGCGTTTCTCAGACTCAAGATATAGAAATGCTGTTTTTATTCATTTATACCGAATAATATTAACCGAATCATTATTTGCGTGATAAAAACGTTTATGCATGTCTGTTATAATCAATCGCGTTATTAAATTTTTTCTATCTAGAATAATTGGATTGTTATTAAATTCAACGTCGGCGATTTTCGTTATTCGACTCTCTGCACCTAGAATTCCACTCGCGTCTAAGAATGGTCGTAAGTTTGCGATTCGGCTGTTCTTTTTTATTACTTTCCGTTTTACTAATGAATTGCATTCTTCGATGAAACATTGCGCTTGGCTTTCTCGAATCCAAAATTCAATAATTGAATTATTATTTATTTCGATCGCAGCTTCGTCGCTTTTCTTTCGCCAACGATTGAAATATTTTTCAACGCGTCGTCCTACGGCTAAAAGACTTTGCCAACCTAATAACTTAGCGGTTAATGGCAAATCTTCGTTATTAACGGTGATATGATAAATCTGCGTTTTTCGTAATTCCAACGCGTCGATAGACTTCTTTTCGTTTTCAGGTAATATTTTTTTCTGCCGGCCATAGCGATTCCGGCAAACGTAAAAATTCTCGGCCTCTAAACCACGGTAAGTTTTCATTTAGTTGTTCATTCGTCCATCTTCTCGCGTAATCTGCCGGATTCAGACGTGTCAGCACCCAGCGTCATTCGACGCTCGACGTGAATTCGTTTATTTCGCCTAAACGATGCACGACGAAAATTCGTCGCGTTCACGGCTCCGTTTTTATCCAACGGCTATCTGTTTGCAAGTCGGACCATAAAACTTTTTTCGATATTTTAATTTCTAGCTCATTAATGACTGAATTTATTAACTGCGCGCCTAATAATGCAGCCTGCAATTCTAAGCGAGGCACTGACAGCGGTTTTAATGGTGCGACTTTGCATTTAGCTATTAAGAGAGATACGTTTGCTGGCTTATTAGGAACTTCAAAACGAATGTAAATCGCGGCCGCGTATGCTTTCAAACTTGCGTCGCAAAACGTGTGGAGTTGAGCCTCCTTAAAAAATGAATTTTTTGGCGAAATACATCGTGGTACACGGCAGCTACTTAAACTTCGTAAGTTTCTTATCCATTTCCGCCAACCGAGGTGCTCGTCGTCTCTAAGCTCGTCATCTTATCCAATTCCGCTGCGCCAGATTTCCTGCATGAGGATTCTCGATTGCAGTGTGTGCGGACTCAATAAACCCAACGGATCATAAGCTGACATTATAATTCGCAAGAACTCACGTTTCGTCGGTTTCCATGTGACGTACACTATCTCTTTCGGTATGCGTTCAACGCCAATTTTAAAAGCCAATATATCGGCAGAATTATCCCAGATTAAACCTAAGACTCGCTCTCCCCCCCCCCCGGTCGCAAAGCTGCATCCGTGATTTTTCATTCAGGTTCAAGGCGTTTTTTATTTCTATTAGCGCTCTGTTATCATTACTCGCTCATCCATGCATATAAAAACTCGCATTTTCGTTTATTGCGATTACGTCATTAATCAAATGCTCCATTTCGATAACCGACGCGCGACTGACTAAATAGTCATCCATATATGAATTTTTGATAATACTTCTTGACGCGTCCGGTTTCTCTTTTTCGAATTATTTCGCGTTTTTATCCTTAATATAAATCGCACTACACGGAGACGAATTTATTCCAAAAACTAAACGCGTCATTTCGAATGTTTTCGGAAAACATTTACGATTTTTTCCTCGCCAAAGAAATTTTAAGGCTCCGCGATCTTCTTCAATTAACTTAACTCGCAAATACATGTCGCGAATGTCCGCCTTGAACGCGATTTCATACTGCCAAAAACGTAATAAGACTCCTAAGAGTGACTGCAATAAATCCGGACCAGAGTCAATTTGGTCATTTAAACTAACACCATTTACTTTTGCGACGGCATCAAATACTACGCGAATTTTTCCTGGCTTAGTCGGACTTGTAAAGCTGAAATGTAGCAAATACCATGTTCGCATTCGCGTCTCCGTGTCTTTCGATGCGACTGCATATCCGTTTTCGAATAACCTTTCCATTTCTTTATAATATAATGATGCATATTCCGAAATACGATCTAATTTATTTTCTAACGCAAATATTCTTCTTAAAGCCATTGCACGACCATCAATATTCGGCGGATCTTTGTCTCGCCATAATAGGCCCGTTTCCCATGCATCGCCTACGCGACGGCTAGTCTCGCTCATGATTTTGAGCGCTTTCGTTTTAATCGAACTCGGCGTCTTTTTTTCGCTTATTCCGAGGCTGTCTAATTCGAAATATATATTAACGAGCTCGTTCAATTTCTCAAGCTCGCAAATCTCTAAATTTTTATTTAATATAATAATTTTATTAATATTACTGTTTTTGTTTAGCTTTACACGATTTATAGCGTTTTCCCGCAAAGAACTTTCGCCGCCGTGCACAGCCCAACCTAACGCTGTCAACGAGATTGCGTAACTTGTCTTTCCAATTTCTCGCGTTTCTCTAGCACATAATAAACGCCAATTATCTTGTCCAATTAACACTTTCGGTTGCGCGTTAACATAAGGTTGAACGCACACACTTGCATACTTCGCAATGTGTCGAACAAGCTCGCTTGAAATCAACTGCGTCGGAAAACATGAATTTTCCACTACCAACGCATTAGAAATCATATATTTTTCTGCGTCTCCGCTTATTTCAAAAATAATCTTTTCACAGCAAGTACTCACGGCGTCTCGCTCTTTTATATTATTAAATTTAATATTTGAACGTGAACCTCTTATTCCTAACTTATGCGCGAATTTTTTATCCATTACGGTAACCATCGCTCCGTCATCTAAAAACGCAAACGTATCCGCATTGCCACTCGGTCCAAATATCTGAACCGGTATTATTTTTAATAATGCGCCCGCGCCTAGTCAATCCTTCTCCGCTTTTTTCTTGCGCTTGTCCTGCGAAAATTTGTTATACGTCGCGTTGTGTAATAAAACATGATGCGGTTTACTGCATCGTTCGCAATTTCGCGCTGTACAACCAATCGTCGTGTGCCCTTGCTTTAAGCATTTAAAAAATAGCCTCAATCGTCGTTTCAGAAACTAGCGTCGTGCTAGTGTATCATTAATAAAACTTGTACAGTATTCCACCGAGTGATTCCCTCTATTACAAATTACACAAGTCGCCTCGCTGCTTTTCTCAGCGCAGCGACTTGTGGTTGCTTCATGCGCAACTGCATATACGTTTGCGCCAATTGGACGCATTCTTTTCTTCACGTTCCCGGATTGACTTATCGCGTCATTTTCGCAGTTAAAAATTTTACCCGCGACAGCGAGTTTCGCTTCTTTAAATAGAAAATCCGCAAGTTTTTCCAAATCTGTTTTATTTACTTGCGCCATCGTGGCATACGCGTTATAACTATATTTTAATGCCGAAGGCAATTTACTTGCAATATTTCGTATTAATTCTGGGCTATGCAGGTAACCGTTTAATTAAAGCGCTTTGAATGCTTGGACGGCGTTCTGTAGGCGCGACGTGAAGCGCGTCAATGTTATCGAGCCCGATTCTAAATCAGGTAAATTATTTAAATCACTAATTAATTTTTGCGCGATTACATGCTTATTTCCGTAATGTAATTCCAAAGTTTTAATTATCTTCGCGGCGTCACGGCTTGTTGCAAGCAAAAAGCTTACTATCTCTCGCGCCTCTCCTTGTAACGCGGCAAAAAGCAAAGACATTTTCTCATTTTCGTTCAAAATATTATTTTCTGTTGCTAAAATATACGCTTGTTTAAAGTGCAACCACATGATTGGGTTGCCTGAAAACATAGGCAATGGCTTCGCCGATCTGTTTACGGAGAACGCGGCGCTCTGACCTGCCACCGCATCTCGAAATGATAAAAGTGTCGCACTAAGCACGTCCGCAAGACGTGCGACTGGATCGCTCGCTGTTTCATTTGTCAACACGTTTCTCAAATTTCCGTTATTCAATACACTTGCGTGATTATTATTCGATACGTTAAATATATTATTATTATTCATTAAATTTGAATTTAATGCGTTCGCAGTATTTCTATTATTACTTGCAATATCGTTTATCGCAATGTTTACATTATTACTTTGTGTACTTATCATTTCGCTGTTGAAGTTCGGTGCTTCAACGTAGCTCAGAGTGCCTTTCGATGCGACCTCAGGTCCATCCCCCACCGACTGCATGTAGTTCACGCAACCCTGCCTCGCTGCCGGCAAAATCTCGGCGGCGACGGCTGCTGGTGTTGTCGTTGCTGGATACATCCTCGCTGAGTACGCCGCCGATGACAGCGTCGTCGTTGGAGGCACCGCCGTTGGTGGAAGCATCGTCGTTGGCCTCGTCGCCGTCGGCTGCATCACCGTCGACGTCATCGATGGCGGCGTCGCCGATAGAAACAACTGCGCTGGTATCGCCGATGAAGTCGTCGCTGCTGACGTTGAAATCGATGCGCCTGGTTGCATCGATGCTGGCTGCGCCTGGTTGCATCGATGCTGGCTGCGCCCGGCTCTCTTCGGATGAGCCCATAGCATGTCCATTGTCCATTGTTGGTGATATTTTCATAGTAACCGTATTTGTTGGTATGTCATCATTCTTACTGGTGCGGCGCGTAAGTCTTTTTGTTGTCGTCTTCTTCTTCGGTGTGACATTCTTTGTCGTCGTCTTCTTCGGTGATTTCTTCTATATTGGCTTTGGCATCATCTTCTTCTTGGATGATATTACTCGCGTTTTCTTTGTCTTTGGCTGCTCGCCCTCCGCACCAGTAGCCGCTCTCTTGCCTTTCGATGACATTTTTTTTTTTTTTTTTGTCTGGCTTCACTGATGACTCGAACTACTTGCTGATGACACTTACTCCGATTAATCTTAATTTTCCGGTAATGTGTCCCGGGTTCCGGCACCAAAAATTTTATATAAGATAAACAAAAATATGAAATAATCGGGGCAAGTAGTAAGGCAAATAATTTAAACACACTTTATTTCTTATATATATATATATATATATATATATATATATATATATATATATATATATATATATATATATAATTTATTTACGTTACAAAACTTTAAAATATAAACTGCAGCAATGAATAATACAAAATGCAAAAATACTAAATGCCGAAATGCAATGTAATGCTTCAATGCTAAAATGCTAATGCTTGAATGCAAGAATGCAATGTTATGCTGCCGCGCGACTTAAGCGCACGCTTTTTATAACTTCGCGGGAAGCTATGTCGAAACTTCCCCCTCTATATTTCTCGCGGCCAATTAGCTTTGACCAAGGGCTAAAAGCAAGGCACCGCAATACATAACATTTTAATCATACGATTATATAATTTACCATTATTATATAATTTACCATTTTCTTTCCAAATTTTCATAGTTTTCTGTGGAAGGGTGGGTGCTAACTGCATACCTAGCTCCCTGACGGACTCGGTTCCACCTTACGGTTTCCCCTTACCACTGGACCCATATAACTCGAGGCCAAGCCTCGCGGCGGGTCAACCAGCCTTGGGAACACAGAGTTACCACGAGCTGAGGGCGATGGCGGATAATTCGACGCCGGCTCTAGTCGCCCGCAAGCACCCGTCTCGACAATCCGAGAATCACCCCTATCCTGACTCAAGTACAATCAGAATAATTAAACGTGAGATCCTAGATCTTACTGCCATATTTACTAATGAAAATTTTACATGAATAATTTGCAAACAATAAATAATATGTGTGTTACTTTATCGCCCCCAAGGAGCAATAAATCATATTATTTTTATACGAAAACATTCAAATTAAGTGCATATTTGCCTTTCCTTCTTTCCCTTAGCCGATTACAATTAAAATCATAATTTTATACAAATTCTTACATCATAATATAATCAAATTATCTCAATTTTCATTTATTTTAAAAAATAAATATTTTATTTTATTAAATACAAAAAATATTATTCGCATTTTATCTATGCTTAGCTTATGCCTACTTGCGCATTCTTCGGCTAAGACTTGTATTTGCGCGTTTGCACTTTCGCGTTTTACTTCCGCGTTTTACTTCCGCATGTACTTCCGCGTTTCAACGGTTTCTTGCCATATAAGGCAATAATTTTATCCCCGTCATTTACTAACTTTATACATGAAATTGTAAAATATTATTTTTATTTTATTTTATTTTAAAACTTTTTTATATATCCTTCTATCGATAACAATTCTCCCCTCGGTACAAAATTTACTTGATTTTGTACTAATCTACGCTAAATAATTTAATTAATTTGGCCACTGGACGCACGAATTTGCCGCTGCTTGTATTTACTTCCGCTACGAATACAACATTGTCAGCACCGGGAAATACTTCTTTAATTTGCCCCTTCCTTCACACATTTCAAGGAGCTTGTAGACTGACGATCAAAACAACATTGTTAATTTTTATTTGTTCGTTATCTGCAGACCATTTTGCACTTCCGCGTTTTACTTCCGCGTTTTACTTCTGCATGTACTTCCGCGTTTTAACGGTTTTTTTCCATATAAGGCAATGATTTTATCCCCGTCATTTACTAACTTTATACATAAAATTGTAAAATATTATTTTTATTTTATTTTATTTTAAAACTTTTTCATATATCCTTTTATCGTTAACTTAAAGGAATGGTAAAGAAAGTTTCCAGAAAATAAAGAATTAAGAGACAGTATTTAATGATTCTATTCTAGACTGCGAAGTATGTCTGATATCGAAATTAAACAGACTACCTTTCAGCAACGTACGAAGAAGAGCGACGGAACCTCTACAGATAATTCATTCTGATATAATGGGAATAATAAGTCCAGCGACTTATCTGAAGAGATATAAATACATATCTGTATTTATAGATGATTTCTCTCGGTTTGCAATGGCTTACCCAATGAAAGCAACAGTTGAGACAGGTCATTGTATGGAAAATTTTGTAAAGAGTGCACAAAATTTGTTAGAAAGGGATGCGAAAGTATATTACTTGAGGACAGACCAAGGAACAGAATTCACAGGAGGATATACGGTAAGAGTTTCAGAAAAACTAGGGACAGAGCTATAGCTAGCTTGTCCAGATATCCCACAACATAATGGAGTGTCTGAGAGATTTAATTAGACAATTTAAAGGAAAGTGCAAGCGTTGATGTATGACTCTGGATTACCTGAAAACATGTGGGATTTGGCTGTTAGATCAGCTGTATTTGCATACAGCAGAGCGCCACATGCTTTGAATGAAATGGTTCCTCCGATTGAAATATTCAATCCAGAGTACAAAATAAACATAAATCAACTAAAACGTTTTTGATGTTTAGCCTACATAAAGGTTCATCGAAAGACAGGTCTGAAATTAATATGTATTGGAAAGCAAGCGACATTAGTAGGATACAAAGAGACAGGCTACATTTTATTCAAACCAGAGAAAGGAAAATTTTCTGAAAGCAGAGATGTAAGATTTAACAAAATAACTTGTATTGGCAAATAAATACAAGAAACAAGATGTAAATAACTGGAAAAATTTATACAGTGACATAAACACTGATACATGGTTCGTAGAATTTAAAAATGTAATTTTTCAAGATACGTCGAGAACGGAGGGAGTGCCGAAAAGAGGCAGAGATCGCCCGCGAAAGAATAAGGCGACGGTTACAGAAGGAAATTTAATGGACGACGAAACAATTCATGCTTTTTTGTCAGAAATAAATAGTGATCCAGGGTCTTATCAAGAAGCCATGAAAACGACAGAGAAAGAAAATTGGTCAAAACCAATTAAAGAAGAATTGAATTCAATGTATAAAAATAATTTTTAGGGAATAATCGACAGGCCAACCATCACAAGCGACGGAAAGAAACTAAACATTATTGATTCCAAATGGGTACTAAAGAAAAAGATTGAACCAAACAACAACGTAAGATATAAAACCAGATTGGTAATAAAAGGCTTCAAGGATAAGGAAATTTAAGAATTGCAAGGAGTATATACACTAGTATCACTATTGCCGCTAATCACACCAGTTCTAGCAATAAGCATGATCTAGAGTTAAGTCAAATGGATGTAAAAACTGCTTTCTTGAATGGATTACTTTATAGCGAGGATTTGATGGAAATACCTGATAGAATAAAATGTGATCCAACGATAAAGCGACTAAAAGTTTGTAAACTAAAGAAAGCACTTTACGGCCTAAAGGTGAGTCCAAAGTGCTGGAATGAAAAATTCCAAGCTACAGCAATAAGAATGGGATTGACGCCGCACGAGGGCGAATTATGCTTATTGACTTGAAGGAAGCAGATAAGATATTAATATTAACTCTCTATGTGAACGATATTTTACTAGCTTATAATGATAAAAATAAATTTAATAAAATCAAGCGATAGTTAATGGAAGAATATGAAATGACTGATTTGAGCGAATCAAAGTCGTTTCTTCGATTAGAAATATAAAGAAACAGAAAAGTGAAAGCATGAATAATTAAACAAGAAAGATACCAGGCTGCTCAATAAGTTTTGCAGTTCGATACAAAAAACACAATTTTATGGTTTAAAATACACTTTATTATTCAGTATAGTCTCCCTGAACATTAATACACTTGTCCCAAAGAGATTCCAATTTATGAATTCCATCCCTGAAGTGAGAATCTGGAAAGGCTGCAAAATACTCTCTCACATCTGTTATGACCTCATCATTTGATGAAAAACGCTTTCCACGCATAAATTTTTTTAAGTCTGGAAACAGATGAAAGTCGTAAGGGGCCAAATCTGGTGAATACGGTGGCTACTCTAACAATTCGAACTTCAATTCATGGATTTTAGCCATTGTCAAAATGCTCTTGTGACACGGTGCATTGTCCTGATGAAAAGGATTTTTTTCTTCTGCAAACTGGGTCTTTTTTCACGAATTTTTTCCTTCAGCTGGTCTAAAAGGTTACAATAATATACAGAATTTATTGTTTTGCCAGTTTGCAAGTAATCCACAAACAAAATTCCTTACGCATCCCAAAAAACTAATGCTAACACCTTCTTGGCCGATTTCTGGACACGAACTCGTTTCGGAGCCGAAGAACCAGGTTCACACCACTCTTTAGCCTCTTGTTTTGATTCAGGATCATGGTGATAGACCCAAGTTTCATCCATAGCAATGAATCGACGCCCAAAATCTACTTTATCTTTTCGAAAACGCTCTAAATGTCGCTGAGAAAGTCGCATTTGAATGTGTTTTTGTTCCATAGTTAGCGAATGCAGCATCCATTGCGCACACAGCTTTCTAAACCCAATACTCCAGTCAAAATATTGCTTACACTGCTCAATGAGATGCCTAGGGCTTCTACTAAATCTCTTTCAGTCACTCCACGATTTTCCAATACGATATACTGTATTTTTTTTACGATTTCTGGTGTTGTTGCTGTTTTTGGACGTCCTTGACATGGATCGTCTTCAAGGCTTGTACGACCACGTTTAAATTCAGCAACCCATCTTTCTATTGTACTAATTGAAGGCGAAGAATCCTTATACACTTTCAACATTTGTTCATAAATTTCTTTTGCTTTTAAACCTTCCAAAAATAAAAATTCAATCACTGCACGATACTTGATTTTTTCCATTGTAAAAAATACTGTGACACGTCGATACTAAATGGCATGTATACAAAGAATGAATTGACAGATTGTAATAAAACTTCACATTCGTTCATATGAAGAGTGTACCAACATAACAAAAAAAATTTAGGCTAGTAGCAACATCCTCTCTTATCGAACCGCAAAACTTATTGAACAGCCTGGTATATCGACAGAATGTTGCAAAAATTTGGCTTTGATGAAAGGCACCCTTCAAGGACACCTATGATCACGAACCAAGTAATGAATGGAGAACGTAAGTTTAGAGAAGAGATAGACGAAATAGAAAAATTAATTACAACAGAAAATGGAGAAAATAGACCATATAGAGAAGCTATTGGTACGCTTCTTTACTTGTCAAATGCCAGTCGTCTCGATATAACGTATGCAGTAAATGTATTAAGTAGACATTAGGTCAACCCGACAGAAAATGAATAAAAAATGATTAAGCAAGTGTTTGTAATCTTAAGGGAACAAAAGGCCTTGGTCTATATTATCGTGGTTATCAAAATGATCTACAAGGCTTTTCTGATGCAAGCCTACGCGACTGTTAGGAATCTATAACAAGTGGAAATGTATTTAAATTATTTGGCGATACGATTGCGTGGTGAACGAAAAAGCAACGATATGTTGCATTATCCACATGTCAGGCTGAATATGTAGCCATGAGCGACTGTAGTCAAGAATTGATTTCAATATACAATTCTTTAAAACAAATAATAGAGACAGAATTTACTTCGATAACATTATGGTGAGATAATAAAGCGGCAGAAACAAATGTTAAAACGGGCGGAGGAAATAAATTAAGACCTATGGTCAATATTAAAGAACACTATGTGCGAGAGTGTGTTCGAAATAATCTTATAAATATACAATGGCTTTCGTCGAAAGAACAGATCGCGGACGTATTAACTAAACCCTTATCAATCGAAATGCATGACTGTTTGATTGAGAAAATAATGAATTTTTAAATATATATAAATAACTAATCTGTATATTGGGTGTGTTTCAGCCAATAAATAGATAATAGGGGCGACAGAGTGAGAGCTAGCGCAGGAGGGAGTGTTGAAGAGATAGCGTGCTGTACTCTCACTCTCCCTTCCCATTTGTTCTTTTTTTGAACGCGCGAAGCGCATGAGTTCAGTCGGCTTATATATGTGTAGCTTCCAGAGAGCGAACATTTTTCATACTTTTCAACTAATTTAGCTTTGTATCGCGATTTGCGCTTTGTGCGCAATATATATATATAAAGGAACAATTAATAACTTTAATAGTGTATGTTTAATTCATTGATTCAACCTGAAATGACATCACCATCCTACAACATTCAAAACAAACAGATGTGAATTAATTTTAAATGTATGAGAGGCCTTCCGGTTTTTAATGACAAACTCATCCTGGTTCTCCTAGTTGCGTTGTAGATGTTCATATGCGCACTGTTTGCTCATCTCACGCAATTCTTTACGATTCGGCTGCAATCCTTCAAGCGCTATATTTCGGACTAGGTTGCGAATCACAGACGTCGCTGCGTCTATGCTGACAAGGAGGTTAAGCGGTGAATAGTTGGTGGTTTCGTGCTTGGTCATATTAATTGTTAATTGCAGCTTCCACATAACCTCAGACTATTGCTCTTGACGGTGGTTACTCTCTATGCGAATAAGGTTGAGTAAGGTGCGTCAATATCGCTCCTCTTGCCTGTTAGACTGATGCATTTCCGGTGTAATAAGTTGAATTCCTGAGCCAATTTCGAAAATCTAGTCAAGGAACTCAGTACCTTTGAACATTCTTCCTTGATCGGCGACAATTAATTTTAGAGTGCCGAATAGGAAAACTGTATTCGTGAGGAGACGTCTCATTGGTATCTTGTCCAAACATTGGGTACAGAAGGCAAAATTGGGATAATGCATCGACTACGATGATAACATATCGGTTGGCATTTAACTCGGGCAAAGAACCTAGTGTGTCAACATGAATGATTTCAAAGAGAGCACCTAGCTTTTGGTAAGAGTGTATTGGCTATAATGCTGCTCTTGGTACTTTCTTATATGATAAGCAAATGACATAGTGGGAGACGTATTTGCGAACAAATACTTGAAAAAATTCACAGAGGCAAAGCAGAAATGATTGAAAATTAAGTCTACCGTTTATTCGGCTCTGATATGATCATATTCGTCATAGAACATACGAACTATACTAAGTCGATTTTCTTTTTAGACAAAACATAATAGTCGGGGCTATTCATCAGTCGGAGTATATTTATAGTAGAGTAAGTCATTTCTCTTTAAGTATCGAGTATCGTCAAGTTGTCCGTCAGTGAGTATTTAAAGTAAAGCCCGGGTTTCCTTGTCAGCTGATTGAGCAATTTGCGCCCAATTTTGGGGTATTTGAACGCCGTGAATATTGACGGGGTTTCAAATCAAATAGTCAGCATGAGCCACTGTGGAACCCGTGTGATACTCCAAGTCAAAGTCAAAATCTTGGAGACAAATCCTCCAATGAGTGACTCTAAGCATTAGGTTCTTCTTTTTTTGTGTTAACCTCAAGGCATTACAATCTGTTATAATTTTAAAATTGACACCGTTTAAATAATGCCTAAAGTGTTGAAGAGACCTATTACTGCCATTTTCTCTAACTCGTATGAATGATATTTTACCTCTACACCTTCAGTTGACTTAATAAAGTAAACCACTGCTTACTTATGTCCTGAAAGATATGATTGTAATAAAACCGTGGCGTACTAAATCGAACTCGCGTCAATATGAACTTTTATTGACAATTTGGGATCATGTACAGCAAGAGTAGGTTCATTGGTCAAATGTTTAATTATTCCTTGACAAGCGCGCTCCTGATTATCTAGCCAATAAAATGGTACGTTCTTTCTAGTAATCTTAGCGATACAAGAAGTCTTTAATGCAAACTCCGGAATATATTCACGAAAATAACTCGCTAAGCCAAAAATTGGCGTGCTTGTTTAACGTTTTTAGGAATGGGAGCCTCAACAAGTGCTTGTACTTCTTGCGCGCTCGGTTGTACCTGGCCTCCCCTAATTGCACGGCCTAAATACTATATTTTAGTACACAAAAATGAACATTTTTCAAATTAATTAAAAAACTGGCATTAGTCAAAGTTCTAAGTACTCCACGTAAAATATTGAACCTCTCATCAATAGAATTACTTAAAATCAGAATATCATCGATATAGTCTAGGAGCTCACCAAATTCGATGTGTTCACGAAGCGTACTTAAGATTATTCACTGGCATACGATTCTCGATCACGATATCGTTCGCTAAACTGTAGGGCATCTTTAAATATTCATAGTGCCTCTCTGTGTGACGAATTCAGTGAACGGAATAGATTGCTCTTCTATCAAGATCTGGTGAGACCCTGTTGCCATGTCCAGACTAGTAAAATATTTGTAATGACCAAGTCGATCAATGTGGTCATCAATCAAGGATAAGAGAAATCGGTCCTTGACTGTGAGCTTATTGAGCTTGCAGTAGTCTACGCACATGCGGTACGTTTCGTTCTTCTTCACAACTAATAAGATAGGGCTTACATTGTCAGATTTCCGCTCCCTTATACTACCTTTTTCCAATAAGTCTCTGATAATTTCTCACACATCCATTATTCCGGTTTGCGAGAGGCGATACAGTCGGTAATTAACTCGCAACTACTTGTTCTCTCAATAACTAAAATTCATTTCTCCTCTGTACTTTGGAACTATATTTTCACTGACTAAATGTTACAAAATTTATTAAAGACCGTTAAAATTTAGTAATAAATTATTAAATTTCATTGGACAGTACTTTGAACTAATAATTGAAAAGAATTAATTATTAATGTCTAATAAGTACTGCCTTTAATGTATCTAAATTTCTCTTAAATAATTTTATTCGATTAATACTATGAATATTCTAATTTATATTTCTATAAATCTGCAAAATAATTCGTATAAATTGAAGACCCCGCAAAAGTAAATATGCGTGACGTCACACACAATAGTTTTTTATACGCGTAGCCTCAATACCATTTCACTATCCGTCCGAGCGCGATTTTCCCTCTCTTACCGTGAGTGCGCGAGCCCCTCTCTGTTGGCTACCGTGATAGCCGATTGCGGAAAAATAACGTTGGATCCGGATAACGGAATCCATACATGTTGATTCTTAATACTATAATTCTTATAATTATTATTAGTAATGCTAATTAATTAATATCTAACATTATCTTCGCTATGTTGGTCCCAAGCCTGGAACCTCCTTCCCTTAAGGGGTGAAGAGAGGAGGAGGTGTTACACATCTAAACCAATACTTACAGTGTACACTCTTTTACACTGACACTCCCATAAGTCATTTTGTTTTTGCGGCCAAATTATACTCCACACATCGTACGAAGGCGACGCACTTTCCTCTTTTAGCCACAAGAAGTTTTCATGTGTAATAATAATAATTAATTTAATCATTAAGAACCAACTTTTTTATATAACCTTTTATATAACCAATTTATATAAGTGACTAACTTAATAATTTATTTGGCAGAAAGTAGGAAAATTATATTCATACGTAGAAAGAGTAAATAGTGAAAATCAAAGTTTAAGTAATGATATGAATATATTTAAATTATATAAAGAAAATTGTAACTTTCAACAATGCAATATATTAAATTAAAATTAGCGTAGAAGAGCGTAAGTACAAACATGCAGGAAAAAGATGAAAATTCAGCTGAGGTATTCTTGTCCGCGGAGTGTATTATGATATCTATATATAGGGTGACCCAATTTAAAAAACGCACCCAAATAACTTGCCAGGAAGTGCTCTAATCAAAAAAGTGTTAGAGAGAAAGGTTGTAGAAATGCAAGAGGAAAAGCGAATGGTAGTATTGGATTTGATCAGGACTATGACCTACGAAGTCATTTCAAGGTGAACTTCATATTTTTAAATAGGAATTCCTACTTGTCTCACAAAAAGATGTATTTTAATGAGATCTACAATTTTCGTTCTCAGTATTTATCAAGATTTGTTGCATGACGTAAAAATTAAAATTAATCAAGAATAAAATTATTAAAATTAGAATTGAAATTAAAATTAGACAAATTCAAATCTTAATAGATTCGTAATTATAAAGATAGATCGGAAATATTTAGACATTTTATCTTATACCAATAAAAACAAATATGCAATATATAAATATTCAATGAATATTGTCATGTGTGATAACGCTGCGCGCTCTGTGCAATAGAACTCTATAAGTCAATAAACTTAATGAGTCTCTCTATATGACAATGTATTGGTTCCATTATAAAAAGTGTAATGACTGTAACAATACTGCAAGTTAACTCCTATGGAAAAAACCCAGAGGTATGAAGAATAAAATTATTCTTATAATTTAAGAATAATATTTTTTCAATTGATGTATAGAGACCCGAGTAACACGACTCCTATCAGCACACACATTTTGACAATAAATATACCAAAGTTACATTTTTGTTAGATGGCGCGGAAAAGACTTGGGCGTCTACAAAGACTTATGCCGATGCCTAATCAGCAAAAACTCCCCACGATTCATCCGCGACCGAGTATTTAAGTATTGAGGAAGAGCGGGCCCACGGGAGAGTTTAAATGATTTTCGAAGAGAGTTTTCCGGCTGTCCGGCAGCGCGTCATTTGAATGAGAGTTAGTTAGTTTTTCAGATTTTCTTCGAGGGCAAAGTTTTCTTCCGCGCAAGAGACTTTCGGGAAAAGTTCTTCCATATTTTTAATAACAATATTTTTTTTATTTTTATCCGTTCGGTTTTCGCTGTGCGCCGTGCTGTGTGGAAGTGCGGTGATTGAAAGCGTGAAGTGAGTTTTGTGGACAAATATATACCATACACAGTGTGTCCCATGAAAAACGAAACTTTTTCAAAATAAAGACAAAAACTCAATATTCCGGCAAATCTCATTTATTTTATTTAAAATAGTCTCCTTCCGCATTAATACAACGTTTTGCACGATCAATCAACATATCGAATGAGTTTTTGAGATCATTTTTATACATCGACTTTAGTATGTCGGTCGTCGCTCTTTGGATGGCCTCTACGTCGGCATAACGTTTTCCTTTCATAGGCAAGTGCAATTTGGAGAACAAGTAGAAGTCGCACGGAGCCAAATCCAGCGAGTACGGTGAATGGTTAATGGTTAAATGAAATTTTTGATCAAAAAATCCGTGATCAAGTTCGATCGATGAGACGGGGCATTATCATGCAACAAACGCCAGCTCCCTTTTTCACGGTATTGTGGCCGCACACGACGAATACGGCTGAGCAAACGCTTCATAACACCAAGATAAAACACAGCAGTAATCGTTTGACCAGGTGGAACGAATTTACGATGAATAATACCCTCCGAATCGTAGAAACAAATCAACATTGTCTTCACTTTTGACTTTTCAAGACGACTTTTTTCGGATTAGGCTCGGTTGGGTGCTTCCATTCAGCATTTTGACGCTTGGTTTCGGGATCATATTGAAAACACCATGTCTCGTCACCAGTCACAATTAAATATTTTAAGTTTGGGTCCTTTTTTGACTCTTTAATCAAATCCTTACAATGTTGAATTCGAAGCAATTTTTCGGAGTCAGTCAATTTGTGTGGAACAAAGCGTGCAAACACCTTCCGTAGATTCAAACGATCGGTCAAAATGCGATGAATTGAATTTTTGGACATATTTAATTCCATTTCTATGTATCGCAATGAAGATTTTGGCTCATTTTTTATAAATTCACGCACTTTTTCAATGTTACTTTGAGTAACCACGGTATTCGAAGGACCTGGATGTTCGTCGTTCTGAATGTCTTTACGACCTTCCTGGAACCGCTTATATTACTCATACACTCTAGTACGGGATAGACAATTATCGGCATAAACTTGTTTCAGCAAATGATGCGTCTCAGTAAAGGATTTACCGAATTTAAAACAGAACTTAATATTTGCTCTTTGTTCGAAGTTCATTTTTCGACCGATGCCACAAACACACTGTCACTTTGAGTGCGATATTTTGGTTTCCATTGAACCACATGTCATACAATTTTGACAGGATGTCAGTTAAGAATGGACCTTTCCATTGCTAACATCCATCAATAGGTGGCGCCAATATAAATCGATGTTTTGAAAAAGTTTCGTTTTCCATGGGACACACTGTGTATATATAGAAATATTTTAAATGCATTCTGGGACAGAGTGTATACATATACAGCGTGTTCAAAAAGTCCCAGTACGGCTGAATAACTTAAAAAATAATAGTTCTGGAGAAAAACTTTAGAAACAAATTTTTTAAGAAATTTTCTTGGCTATCTGGCGGTGACCTTAGCTTTGACCTTAAATCGGACCTTTAAAGTCATTTGAAGGTCAGAATGATTTTTTCAAATAGAAACTCTTATTTTTGACACTGGGAATGAATAGAGCGGAAAATTTTACGTACAAATATGTCCCTGATCATTTTTAAAATATAACCTCAAATAGACATGGTGAGGGTCGAATTCGGAAATAATGGAGCTATTCCAAAGGCAGTTACGGTAATGCGAAACAATAACGAATTAATTTTTATTAGCAACCTGATGATGACCACAAGTTTAATCTTGTCCTTTATTTTGAGGGAAGGTGAAGCTATGTACCTAGCCAGTTAAGGCAAGGAGATATCATACCCAGCCAGTTAAGGGGTTATACGCATTTGCTAGGCTCAAATAGACGTTTTTAATGAATTTTTTATAGGATCGGTTTTTATTTAACAATTACAAGTAATGGTAATTTAAATAAAGCCAACTTTTAAGAATACAATAGCGCATCGATCATGTACAAATATTGATGTACACCGCTCCTGTAGATGATGTCTCGAACGACCTCCAAAAAAAGGCGTTTGGCGGTGATCTCCGTTTTGGCGGTTGGGATTATCTAAAATCAAAAAATATGGTGGATTCTTTTAGAGGATAGATTAATACAGGTATTGTACGAAAGAATAATAAAAATTTTAATTTTTGACAAAATGGCGTCTATTTGAAAAAAAATTTTTGTTGACTGAAATTTTCGCTCAAAATTGTTAAAAAAAATAGTAATAATTTTTTTAAATCTTATTTTTTCGTTCAATACCTGAGGAATATATCCAAAAAGATTGTGTAAAAATTTGAAACTGATCGGTTGAGCCGTTTCTGAGAAATCGAGAT
Source organism: Chalcis sispes (assembly GCA_949987625.1). Taxonomy (NCBI): domain Eukaryota; kingdom Metazoa; phylum Arthropoda; class Insecta; order Hymenoptera; family Chalcididae; genus Chalcis; species Chalcis sispes. The sequence goes on along the minus strand of OX465098.1, from coordinate 20,864,670 downwards.
CACCGACTTTGAAAATACCGTTTTGAGAAAAACGCGTTTATAGTTTCAGAAGTAGTTTACACATAGGTAAAATTTTTTTCTTCAACTTACATGATATCGTCTATTCCAGGGCCATAAGAGGGACCTTTTGCAGTATCGTTAGCTCCTAATAAGTCCAGCAGTGTTGTCGTCGAGCCATTCTTGTTTCTCGCGTGCTCCCATGTGCTCACGCATCGGAGATCATCACACGCTCTGCGTCCTATTTGTCGACGTAAGCATGAGCTGCGGTAGTGCCTAATGGAACTCCTAATGCACTTATAAAGTACAATAATGATTTTGTATCGTTATTGTATTAGTTCATGTACTCATTATTTTCATCAGTCTTGGTTTTCAGCAGTCGCTTCTTTTTCCTCGGTACAGGCTTTTTCAAACAGTTTTTTAGCTGCTACTTTCACACAAGAGTAAATGTTGTCAACAATCAAGTCATAAGTGTTTTGCGTTAAAAAAGCAGGCATGTCCATCAAGTCACAAAATTTAGCTGCGCCTTGTAATCCTAGTCCCAGAATTCTCATCACAAATATAAATCGTCTGTTTATTTCGTAAGAATGCTTCACAAAAAGACTGGAGTTTATAACACGATTTTTACACTTATCACACACTACAACGATTTTAAAACCAAGTCCACGAGGAGAAGCAGTTTCAAATTTTATTTTTCCGTCACAAGAGTTACATTTCACATAATCACTTATCGCAGCAAATACAGTAATAAAATTTAAAATTCTATATTTAATCGAAGGATCACGTGAAACAAAAATCTCTTTCTGCAATTTGGATTTTTTTAGCGGAAGCACTAAAATTACTCTTATCTGTCTCAGCAGTCTTTGGATCAAAAGTCTGTGTTTTCTTTTTAACTATAAAAATTTGTATTTTTTTGGTACTTCTACGTAATCTTAAACATTTACAAGGCATTTTTATAACTTTTAAATAAAATTTACTCCAATGTAAAACAAAAAATCACGAAAAACAAGTTTGAACTGAACGCACGACTTTACCACGTGGTAGAACTCTTTAGACTGACAAAATACTTCTATTTTAGGTTATAATAGCCAAATGTGACGTTGAAGCAGTTAGTGGACTTATTATACTCGCCTTCTACGAAAAAACACAATAGAAAAAGGAACCTCAGGTAGCGCGTGCAGTGAGTGCAGCTGCTACTCCGGTTCTTACTCTACCTGCTTTCTAGCACTCTGACGTGGCCTTACAAATTCAGGTATATCTCCGAAAATATTTATCAGATTAGCTTAAAATTTTCAGGGAATATACTTAAATATATGTACATTCCGAAAATGCAAAAAAAAAAAAAAAAAAAATTAATTTTTTGAAAATTTTAACTGCGTATAACCCCTTAAGGCAAGGAAACTTGGTACAAGTAGGTCAAATTTTAAAAATGATCAAGGACATACGAGGGTAGTCCCAAAAGTACCCGACCTGACTTATGAATACAGGTAGTTTTAAAAAAAAACAGTTACTGCGATTGACAACAGCACCTTTTAACAACTTAATGTGAAAGATTCATAACGATACGTTTATTATTATTTTTTTTACAGATATCCAAAGTAAACGCTCTCAGTAAATTTATAAATATGGAAAAAATCGGGCATCGTTATGTGATACAATACTTTCATTTGAAAGGTCTAAGTCCAACCAATATCAAAGCCGAGTTAGATTCTACTCTGGGGAAGTCTGCTCCTTCGTTTACAATGGTCAAATATTGGGTAGCTAAGTTAAAGCGAGGTCGTACGAGCTGCGAAGATGAACACCGCAGTGGTCGACCAAGTGAGGTCACTATGTTAGAAAATGTGAAGAAAATCAACAAAATGGTATTGGATGACCGTCGACAAAAAGTGCGCGAGATAGCAGACATGGCAGGCATTTCAAAAAGTGCTGTGCATCGCATTTTGACCGAAAATTTGGACATGAGAAAGCTGTGCGCAAGATGGGTGCCTCGTTTTCTCACAATGAAGCACTAACAGCAACGTGAGGATGTTTCCATCGAGTGTTTGACAATGTTTCGCAGCAATAAAGCCGAGTTTTTGCATCAATTCATAACCATGGACGAAACATGGGTCCGTCATTTTATACCTGAGACCAAGGTGCAGTCAAAGCAGTGGACTAAAAAGGGAGAACCGGCTTCAAAGAAAGCAAAGACAGTTCAGTCAGCTAGCAAGGTCATGGCATCCGTTTTCTGGGATGCGCGTGGAATAATATTTATTGGTTATCTCGAAAAAGGAAAAACAATCAGCGGCGCATATTATGCAGCCTTATTGCAGCGTTTGAGTGATGAAATAAAAAAAAAACGGCCCCATCTGACGAAAAAAAAGTGTTGTTTTATCACGACAATGCACCAGTCCACACGTGCGTCATTGCGATGGCTAAAATCAATGAGTTGAAGTTCGAATTACTTCCTCACGCACCCTATTCGCCAGATCTGGCTCCCTCGGATTATTTTCTTTTTCCGAATTTGAAAAAATGGCTCGGCGGCAAAAGATTTGCCAACAATGAAGAGGTAAAGTCTGCAGTTAATAGGTATTTTTAGGAGCTTGACGGCTCCTAGTATAAAGCGGGTATCGAAGCTATTGAACATCGTTGGGAAAAGTGTATCGAACTGAAAGGAGAATATGTTGAAAAATAAAAAACATTTTCGCAATTTTTTTACTGTTTTCTTTGTCGGGTCGGGTACTTTTGGGACTGCCCTTATATTCGAATGTAAAATTTTCCGCTCTAAAAAAAATCTATTTTGATGAAAATGTTTATTCTACTCTTAGCGATACCTAGGGATGACAGATTTTTTTTAAAGTATTTATCCACAGAATTCTGATTTGCAGAACACGATGTGTATTCCTCGAGAAATTCTAATTCGGTAACGATTTTTGTACACATTTTTAATTTTTTCGATTACAGCGATATTTTTCACGAAACTAAAAAATGTTCCAAAGAAAATTTCAATATTTTTTGACGCAAAATCAGAATCTGCAATATAAAATCGGGGTACCGATTTCAGATTTTTAAGTTGAAACCGCTCCATACGGGGGGTTAGAGAGGGGGGGGTCGATTGTGGTTTCATTGCTTTTCCCTATCCAGATTAACAAATTTTCCTTTTCTACCTTTTCATATGCGTAGTTGTTGAGACATTTGCATCGATAGATAAAAACTGCCGATTACAGTGCCATCTGTCACGTATCGAAAAAAATATTCAAGACAGAACTTTTATATTTTTCGACATAGAATCAGAATCTGTAATATAAAATTGGGATTTCTAGATAAAATTCGCGATTTGCCCCTCAAATAACTTTTAAATTTGACCTCAAGGTAAACGCCAAGGTCAGTGTTGGACGACCCCCCTTAAGGGGTTACCCCCAGTTGTAGCTCAACAAAAAAGGCCTTTTTCATGAATTTTTTAAAGAAAACTACAAAACTTTTTTAAACGATTATTATATCATCTTAAAGTATACATCTTGAAGAACTTTCAGTAATTTTTTTATTGCAAAATATTACATTGTTAAGTGGCAAATGGCTGCCAATGAAATAGTGTTTCTATTTATACGGTTTGTGGTGACCAACATTGCGGCGAAGTGGATCATTTGAAACAAAAAGTGTGAATAGATTTTGTTAAATATAAGTATAAACTAGTCTTCAATCAAAGGATTTAAAAAAATATTCATTTTTTACAAAATGGCAGACAGTCAAAGTTAATGGTTTAATTTTAACGAAAAATCGAACGATTAAAAACTACATTTTTATGTATTAAATAAGCCTGCAAAATTTCAAGAAGATCGGTTCATTAGTGTTTGAGTAATCTTGGTCACCGACTTTAGAAATGCCATTTCGAGAAAAACGCGTTTAAAGTTTTAATTTCAGTTTATTCTTTCAGTTATTTCTTCTCTTTCAACGCTCATATCCCAGCCAATTTTGTTCGGATCGACTTGAAATTTCCAGGTCATATTCTCAGATACTTTTATTTCAAAAAAATGCAATTAACAAAAAATCGATTTTTTCAAAGTCGCAAGTGGGGGTAACCCGTTAACTCCTACAACTTTTGTAAAAATATTTTTTGGTATAACCATCTCCCTTTGATGTTATTCCGACCGATAGATTAAAACGGACCACCCTGTATGAACGGTAAAATAACCCAATTTAAAAGACGCACCCAGATTACTCGCTAGGGAGTGCTCCAATTAAAAAGTCTTTGACACAAAAGTTGTAGAAGTACAAGAGGCAAAGCGAATGGTGACGTTAGATTTGACCAGCCTATGACCTTCAAGTCGTTTTAAGCTTAACTTCGGATTTTTAAATGAGAATTCCTACTTTGTTTCGCAAAAACGTGTATTTTGATGCGATCTGTAACTGTTTTTTAATATTTTTTTAAATTATCAATATTTTCAGAGATAAATGCAAAAAATTACTATTTTTATAAGTTTCTTATGGTTTTCCTATGTTTTTGGCTCCGGTTTATAAAGACGTATGAAAATTAACGTTTACAACAGAATAAGATCGTTTAAAGCTACACCAAAAGAAAAAACTTAGAAGGTCAATAACTACCTCCGTGAGTACCATCTCCTGCGTTTAGTCATCATTATAAAATACGATGTTCAGGACCCGCGACGTCGACGTAGCAGGGTGGACTTTTAGGTCCCATTTGGATCCAACTAATAAAGGTAAGAATTGGCCGTGAAAGGAAAGAATCTCAGCCCAGCCAATGAAGGCAAGACCGTAAAGATATCTACCAATAAAGGCAAGAATATCAATTTGGCTGATAAAGGGAAGATCGTAGTGATACCGGCCAATAAAGGCAAGAATAAATAATAAATATATAATAAGAATAGATAATAAAATGATCATGATTTATATGAGATAATAAGATAAATGCAAGAATAAAGTAAATAACTTTTACCTAATTAGATGTTCGAAAATATCTCCATTATTATCAATACATACGAGGGCGGTTCAATAAGTACCCGTGTTTGACGACAAAGGACGTTCCTGAAAGAAGTTGGTATTATCATCGTGTGATGCCATCTATCAAACGACGGTAAAACCAATTTCAGACTGATTGATAGGTTAGTTTGGATTTGGCAGCCATTCGAGTAAGACGTGTTTCATGATTATTGCTAAGATGGAAAAAGAGCAGTATCGTTCGGTTATTCGCTTTTTGTTTTTGGATGGAAAAAAATGCGAGGAGATATAAGCAAAGTTGGATGCTGTTTATGGGGACACTTCGCCATCTATGACCACAGTTAGATATTGGTTCAACGAATTTAAACGTGGGCAAACATCCGTTTTTGATGAGGAGCGACCAGGACGCCCGGCAAACGTGGTTACCAAAGAAATCATTCAAAAAGTCTACGACATGATTCTTGCTGATCGACGTACGAAAGTGCGCGAAGTAGCAGAGGCCGTAGGTGTATCGACCGGAACAGCAATTAATATTTTACATGATAAGTTGGCGATGAAAAAATTGTTGGCCCAACGGGTGCCACGATTGCTCACGGTGGACACCAAGCGGATGCGGCTGTTAACTTTGAAGCAGTGTTTGGAGCAATTTAAGGGGGGGAGGGGGGGTAAGGTGTTAAAATTTTTCATTTTGCATTTTTTTTCTGAATGCACAACATGTCGAGAGTATTGTGTCAAAATTCAAAGTAAATCGGAGCAAAACTAACGAAGATACAGCGTTTCAAGCGATCGGCCTTTATGCTCGATTTGTGAGTATAAGAAACTTTAAATTGATTTTTCTGAAAACGTCATTTTTGAAGTTCGTGAACATTATAACTCAAAATCTACTTGTCTAATTATTTTTAAATTTTGAACACTATTTCTACACATAAATCAACAGATAATCAGGGAGAGTTTTTCTGTTTTACCATTTTCTTCCATTTTGTAATAACAAATTCACCAAAATTTTTTCAGCAAAAATTGCGTTTTTCACTTTCAGATGCTGCCGAAAATTAAAAAATCAAAAAAAAAAAAACTCTCTCTCAGTACCTAGGGAAACTTATCACCTTTTAAACGCAAGTCGATTTTTTTGTTTCAGATGATCCGGTAACGAGTTATAAAGTTCACCGCATAACAAATTTTTGTCGAAGCGTTTCCGGAGATTCGCTGTCACGGACTTATTTATATCTATATCTTATTCTGTTCTAAACGTCAACTTTCATACGACTTCAGAAGCCGGAGTTAAAAACATAGTAAAAACTATGTGAAACTCATAAAAATAGTATTCTCTCACATTTATTTTGGAAAATACTGATAATTAAGAAAAAAAGCAAATAGTGATTATAGATTGCATCAAAATACATCTTTTTTATTATACTCTTATTTTTTCTAAAGATGATATTTTTCGAGTTAAATACGTTCAAACGCATGAGTTAAATACGTGGACATACAGGGTGAGACATTTCAAGTGACCTACCCAAATTTCTCCGTTGGTAAGCCAGATACAGAAAAATGTTTCCGACAAAAGTTGTATAGTTTCGAGAGATACATAGGATGATTCCATTGGTTTGACCTTGACAAGTAATTTGAAAGTCAAATGAAGGTTACCTTAAATTTTTCTAATAGAACCTACTATTTTTATTACATATTCTTGTAGGTTATCTCGAGAGCTTTCCAAAACTTTAAAATAAAAATTTTTTGATTGGGTAATTTTTGAATTATGAGGCTCCAAGGCACAACTTTGCAGTACTTTGACATATAGTACAAAATGCCTTGTACAATGTCATTTTATGGGTTAAGTTGATCCTTAGGTATCATTCGAAAGTCAAATCAACTTTTCATCCAAATCTCTGTAATTATGCATGTTATGCATCAGAAATACGAATCGCCCTACTTTTAACGCTATCTAATGGGCTTTAACAATGGTAGCAAATAATCCTAATTTTTTTAGATTTGTACTTTTTTCTAATGAGGCTAAATTTTGTAGTGGTGGACAACTTAATAGGCACAACTCTTATTATTGGTCAAATCAAAATTCCCTGTAGCACATAGCTGTAGATCATCAAAATCGATGGAGCCTTATGGTATAGTGTGGCCTAGTCAATGGTTATTTTATTAGTCCTTATTTTTTTGTGAGAAATGTTGAAAGAGATAGCTATTTGGAGTTGCTAAGAGATCGGTTGCCAGAATTGTTAGAAGATGATCCTTTAGATATAATAAAAAAAAGGTAGCTCCAGCAAGATGGTGCAGCACTACATTTTGCACGAATAGTACGTGATTTCCTAAATTATAACTACAATGAGAGGTGGATCGAACGAGGAGGTCCAGTCAACTAGCCTCCTTGCTCACTAGATCTCACATCTCCAGATTTTTATTAATGGGGCTACTTAAAAAATGTTGTTTTTGCATAACAGCCAACAATTAAAGCAAACATGAAAGACCGTATTCGTCGAGCTTGCGTAGCGATTCTAAGAGAAACTTTACTAAGAACAGTACAACATTTCCAGAGGCGATAACAGTCATGCCTTAGAGCCAATGGAGGCAACTTCGAACATTCGCTTCGTGGTTAATAATTATAATTGTTATAATAGTGAGAGGCAAGGGGACCCACGGCAAACAAGCACTCCAAACGTAAGAGGCAAGGGGACTTACGGTAAACAAGTACCCCAAATGTGAGAGGCAAGGGGACTCACGGTAAACAAGCTCCCCAAAGGAAACAGAACTTACTACGTCCACGTCGTTGTTTCTGGGTAATGCTAAAAGTAAGATAAACGCATTTAAACAAACAGTACGGCAAAGTACTGATTTAAAGCCTCATAATTCGAAAATTACACAATGAAAAAATATTTTATTGTTATGTTTTAGAAAGCTCTTAAGATAACCTACCAGAATGTGTAACAAGACATAGTAGGTTCTATTTAAGAAATTTAAGGTAACCTTAATGTGATCTTCAAATTACTCTTCGAAGTTAAACCAATAGTACGGTCTTATGTCCCTTTCAAAACTATACAACTTTTGTCTAAAACATTTTTCTGTATCTGGCTTACCAACGGAGAAATTTGTGTAAGTCACTTAAAATGGCTCACCCTGTATATATATATATATATATATATATACACTCTGTCCCTGAATCCAGTTAAAATATTCGTTATGCCTAATGCAGGGAGAAATTTTATAAATAAATCTTGTTACATTGAAATCGGTGAATTAATTACTATTTAAATTAAAATAGATTAGGAGCCAATCAGATTTCTACGCGATCAAGTAGGCGGGCCTTGAGAGAAAAAAAACAAAAATGGGCGGGGCTCTCGATTTTCAACTATACATCGATATGCGGCGATGTGTGCGTCGCACTTCTACGCTGGTTTCTCCCCACTCCACCGCGAATTTTAATCTTAATCTTCTTATATTCTCTCATTCGTAACATCTTATTTATTTTAATGATAAATGATTTTATTAATGTAGAAATATTAATTAAAATTCAAATGTCATATTATAACGTAAGAAATGGAAATCATTATTAACGTAAAAATTGTTTATAGAAAATCCATTATTTTATTATTTCTAAAAATAATAACTCCAATATTAGTGCTTTATTAGTGAAATATAAAAATATTTCAAATTTAATTAAGGAAAAACCGATTAGCAAATAAATGTTTTTTAAGTTTAGCATCGTAAATTTTAATATTGCTCATGATTTTCAAACTGTAAATAAATTAGTATAAAAATTCCTGCAATCTATTAAAGGAGATTAAACGTTTCAGAAAATAATTTATTTTCATAATGTCTTTAGTTACAATTTTTTACAAAAAATAACATTGATGATATTCTCGAGTATTTCAGATAAAATTTATATCAAAATTATAATTATTAATTTATATTTTATAAGTAATAATTTTATAAAGTATTCTTTATTCTGGACGAAAGTATTCTAAAATCAATTTGATATACTTTATAATCATTATGATATTCGAGTCACGTACTAGGAAATTATGAGCGTAAATGATTTTTTGTTTTTTCAGTTTTCTATTTTTTATGTCATAATATGATATTTGAATTTAAATTAATGTTTGCACATGAATCAATCATTTATCATTTGAATAAATTCGAAGATGTTACGAATAAGAGAACATAAAAAGAGCAGAACTAAAATTCGCGGCAGAGTGGGAAGAAACAAGCGTAGCAGTGAGATGCACGCATCACCGCGTAGCTTTTGCATATTCGATTGTTTTATGCTCACTTTTTTTAGATTTAAATTTTATAAATAATACTTTATTTTAATGTTTAGAGTTTTTGTCTGATTTATTTTTTAAATCAATGAGATACTGATAATATTTTGTATTATTGTATAATAAAATAAATCTTCTATTTCGTTTATAGTTTTAATGATTAATTTTAGATTTTTTTTTTGTTTTACTGTTTCAGAAACTATTAAAAAACATAATTGAAAATTTTTCGTTTATAAAATAATAATTTAAATGAATTGACTTTAGAATACTGTAAGCTGTAGCAAATACCATATGATTTTTAATTAGTAACTTTCAATGCACTAACTTATTCGCATAGTTCTGCTCTTTTTATGTTCACTTATTCGTAACATCTTTGAATTTATTCAAATGATAAATAATTGATTTACTTAGACAAATTAATGAAAATTGGAATATCATATTATGACGTAAAAAATAAAAAACTAAAAAAACAAAAAATCATTTATGCTTATAATTTCCTAGTACATGACTCGAATATAATAATGATTTTAAAAAGTACATCAAATTGATTTTAGAATACTTTCTTACAGAATAAAGAATAATTTAAAAAATAATTACTTATAAAATATAAATTAAAAATTATAATTTAACTATAAATTTTATCTGAAATACTAGAGAATACTATCAATGTTATTTTTTGTAAAAAATTGTAACTAAAGACATTATGAAAATAAATTATTTTCTGAAACGTTTAATCTCCTTTAATAGATTGCAGGAATTTTTATACTAATTTATTTACAGTTTGAAAATCATGAGCAATATTTAAATTTACGATGCCAAACTTAAAAAACATTTATTCGCTAATCGGTTTTTCCTGAATTAAATTTGAAGGGTCGCCTACGCCCGCCTACTTGATCGCTAAGAAATCTGATTGGCTTTTATTCTATTGTTAATTAAATAGTAATTAATTCACCGATTTTGATGTAACAACGTTTGTTATTTATAAAATTTTTCCCTGCATAGGCTTTATGAATATTTTAACTGCATTCAGGAACAGAGTATATACACAGTGTGTCCTATGGAAAACGGAACTTTTTCAAAACATCAATTTATACTGGTGCCACCTATTGGTTGATGTTAGCAATAGAAAGGTCCATTCTTAACTGACATCCAGTCAAAATTGTATGACATTTGGTTTAATGGAAACCAAAATATCGCACTCAAAGTGACAGTGTATTTGTGGCATCGGTCGAAAAATGAACTTCAAACAAAGAGCAAATATTAAGTTCTGTTTTAAACTCGGTAAATCCTTTACTAAGACGCATAATTTGCTGAAACAAGTTTATAGCGATAATTGTCTATCCCGTACCAGAGTGTATGAGTGGTATAAGCGGTTCCAGGAAGGTCGTGAAGACATTCAGGACGACGAACATCCAGGTCCTTCGAATACCGTGGTCACTCAAAGTAATATTAAAGAAGTGCGTAAATTTATAAAAAATGAGTCAAAATCTTCATTGCGATACTTGAAAATGGAATTGAATACGTCTAAAAATTCAATTCATCGCATTTTGACCAAACATTTGAGTCTACGGAAGGTGTGTGCACGCTTTGTTCCACACAAATTGACCGACTACGAAAAATTGCTCCAAATTCAACATTGTAAGGATTTGATTAAAGAGTCAAAAAAGGACCCAAACTTGAAATATTCAATTGTGACTGGTGACGAGACATGGTGTTTTCCATATGATCCCGAAACCAAGCGTCAAAGAGCTGAATGAAAGCACCCAACCGAGCCCAATCTGAAAAAAGTCGTCTTGAAAAGTCAAAAGTGAAGACAATGTTGATTTGTTTCTACGATTCGGAGGGTATTATTCATCGTAAATTAGTTCTACCTGGTCAAACGATTACTGCTGTGTTTTATCTTGGTGTTACGAAGCGTTTGCTTAGCCATATTCGTCGTGTGCGGCTACAATACCGTGAAAAAGGGAGCTGGCTTTGTTGCATGATAATGCCCCGTCTCATCGATCGAACTTGATCACGGATTTTTCGATCAAAAATTCCATTTTAACCATCAACCATTCACCGTACACGTCGGATTTGGCTCCGTGCGACTTCTACTTGCTCTCCAAATTGCACTTGCCTATAAAAGGATCTTTTGAATCAATCCACATATCGATCCAATTTTTTACTTCTTTATAAGACCGGAAGTGCTAATCAGCCAGGCCGTGTGCCATTGATCAAAATAAGTGATAGCCCGAAGGAGCAGCGTCTGAAGAATACGGCGGGTGGGGTAGGGCTTCCCATTTCAAAGTTTCCAAGTATGTCTTGACCACTTTCGCAACATGGGGTCGAGCATTGTCATGCTGTAAAATCACTTTATCATACCTCTCGTTGTATTGCGGCCGTTTGTCTTTTAATGCTCGACTCAAACGCATTAATTGCGTTTGATAACGATCGCCTGTGATTGTTTCAGTCGGTTTTAACAACTCATAATACACTACGCCGAGCTGGTCCCACCAAATACTGAGCGTGACCTTGGAACCGTTAATATTCGGTTTGGCCGTCGATGTGGAAGCATGGCTGGAATATCCCCATGATTTTCTGCGCTTGCGATTATCGAAGTGAACCCATTTTTCGTCCCCAGTCACAATGCGATGCAGAAATTCCTTTCGTCTTTGCCTTGCAAGCAGCTGTTCACAAACACACAAACGCCGTTCAACATCTCTCGGCTGCAACTCGTACGGCACATAATTTCCTTGGTTCTGAATCATTCCCACGACTCTCAGGCGTTTTAAAATGGCTTGTTGCGTCACTCCTAATGATCCTGCCAATTCTTGTTGCATTTGACACGAGTCTTGATCAAGTAATGCCTCCAATTCTGCATCTTCGAAAACCTTCTTTCTTCCACCGCCATGCTGGTCTTCGATGTTAAAATTGCCGTTCTTGAAGCGTTGAAACTACTCTCGGCACGCTCTTTCACTAATAGCGGCCTCACCATAGGTATTTGAGAGCATTCGATGAGCCTCAGTCGCAGATTTCTTCATATTATAGCGGAAAAGTAAAACCTCCCGAAATGACGAGAATTTGGCTCGTAAGCTGACATGTTTAATCAAGAATAACTTTATGATGCATACACAAATCGACTAATATTTCGATGGCGTTATGTTTACGAATACCGAAGCTAATTGTATGACATCTATGATCTATTTATTTCAACTACCACTTACCGCTACAGCCATCTATGGCAAAACGGCGGAAGCAACGTTGTACACCCAATATATATATATATATATATATATATATATATATATATATATATATATATATATTGTGACGTGGTGTTTTTGCACCAGTCACATGAGGAGGCCAAAGCATAGCTTGTAAGCCTTCTCGTAGCCTGCCCCTTTTTACAATCTTGGCAGTCTCGCAGGACTGCGACGCGGGCCGTACACACACTGCACCTTTTTCAGGTACAGGGGCTCGGAGCTCAAGTAAGGCTTCAGCGAGGAGCCAGGCAGTTTTAGGAGCCCATGGCTAGTCGATGGCAGTGCTTGTACACACTGCAGCAGGGATTCCTTCTCCAAGCTTCTTCCTGTCTTTGTCGTTGTTCCTTACCTGTAACCTTCCAGACAGTAGTTAAAAGAAGAAGAAAATAATAGTAATAGCTGCACCTTGGAAGGAGAGTACAGACTGCCATACAAGACCATTAGAAATTGACAAGGGGAGGTTAGGAGGCAAGGAAACATATAAGTACAGCTCCTACGTGCAAGTAATTACGAAGGCAGTTCAAATATGATCGAGACAAATGCTCTGACACGTTTATTTACTATTGAAAAAATTTACAAAAACTTACAGTTTTTCTAGGTACTTCCCCTCACAAGTTACGCATTATGTCAACCTTTCCGGAAGCTTCTTGATGCCGGTATCAAAGAATTCCTTGGGCAACTCGGACAGTCATGTGCGCACGAATTCCTCTACCTCGTCGTCGGTGTTGAATCTTTGACCTCCGAGGGATTCTTTCAGTGGTCCAAACAAGTGGTAGTCGCAAGGCGATAAATCCAGACTGTAGGGGGAGGGGGAGTGTTCCAGTACCTCCTACCCCAATTTTGATATTGTATCGAGCGTTAGACGCGCGGTATGAGGGCGCGCATTATCCTGGAGAAGAATTGCACTTCGTGCTGGAATGCTTCTCCGTGTTGAGCGACAAGCGGGTTTCACGTGTGTTTTCAGAAGGTTAGAGTAGTATGTAGCATTGATGGAACGTTGGGTGCGCAGGAAATCGACGTACAGCACGCCCCGCCGGTCCCAGAACACAGTACACATAAACTTATCTGCGGATCTGGTTGTCTTTGATTTGTCTGGCGTCGTTCCTCCTTCTTCCTCCACTCTTTAGACGACACCTTGCTTTCGGGAGTGTAATAGTATACCGCTGTCTCGTCTGTAGTAAAGATTTGCGTTAAAAATCCTTGCCCCTCTACCTTGTATCGCGTCAGCAAGCGGCGACAAACTTCCAACCACGTGAATTTTTGCTCGAAGCTCAACAGTTTAGGAACCCATCGCGCCGTTATTTTGCGATATTGAAGGTGTTCGTGGATGATAGACTCTACTCTACCAATACTGATGCCGAGTTTAGCTAAAATTTTTCGAACATTCATCCTACGGTCCTCCAAAATGAGTTGTTTTACGCGGCAAATGTTGTCTGGTGTGATGCTGGTTCACGGTCGACGATCATGCGGCTCATTCTCGACGGTTTTGCGACCATCCTTGAATGCTTTGGCCCATTTAAACACAGCAGCCCTACTCAGGCACTCACTACCGAACTGATTTCGCAAACGCAGAAGAATTTCCGTGTTTTTAACGCCTTCCCACACTAAGAAACGAATGACAATACGTTGCGCAACGGCAGTTGGCACTTGACGTTCACTCATGGTCGTAGCACGCGCGTGAAACATGCACTCCCGACAAAAACTATGCCACACTGTTCGTAAGGGACTTAGCTATGACATATTCAAGCCACGACCTTCATAACATAAATGCGCGCCATCCATAGCATTTGTCTCCATCATATTTGAACCGCTCTTGTACGTACCTGGGAGTGTCTATGAGCGTTGCCTCGCTGCCGCTGCTAGCAGGCCATCGCTGTCCTCGACACCGCCACTTCGCCTTCTCCGCTGCTTATCGTCTGATTCGCCTGCTGTTGATCCGCCGCATTGCCGCACCTGGATGAGACAAACCAGTCGACTCCTACCAGACATGGAATGCGTCGACTTACCTGGACTCCCTGGACATCGGATGTAGATTTTCGCCGCTCCAGAGAAAATATAACAACACTGGCACTCGCGAGCGGATAACCTAAACGCGCGCTGCTAGCGCGGTAGTGTCAACTACCGACAGCGCTGAGCGCGCGTGGTGGCTGCGTTGCGTAACGTATTTTACACGTACGTTGCGCCAGTGCAGAACGATTATCTAAAATCCGCACTCGCAAAGGGGCCACGCAGGAATTACTCATTCACTCCGTTCTGTATCATCGTGGAAAGTAGTCGCGGACAAAAGCTTATTATTTTGTTACGAGATTCGAGCGAGCGAACGTCTTTGTAGTATCCACGCGAGTAATCAGAATATCTGGTAAGTGCTAAGGTGCAGTAGCTGCTACCAGGAGGCATCCCTTCCCCGAATCCTCCCCGTGTCCTACCCAGCGACGTGTGTGCAACCGCGACACGTGCTACGCGCCATTTCTGCCGTTTTTGTATGTCGTATGCCCGCGACTGCTCTAACCGTGAGCTAGCCGTACGAACGGAAGTGCCGCTGTAGAAACCGCGCTACACAAGTGTAGCTGGCGCCCTGGGCTTACGTAAAAACGCGATAATTGTTGTATTTAGTTAATTTTTAGTTCGAATAAACGGTGTTGTCTGTTTTGTTTTAAATTTGTGATTTTTAAATCATTGCCAGTAAGCAACCCGCCAGCTTCCCCCTGCATTTGTACGCCACCCTGATCCCCAGTGGCGTTACAATCTATACATACATACATATATATATATATATATATATATACATATATATATATATATATATATATATATATATATATATATATTTATATATATATATATATTTATATATATATATTAGGTGTAGTAAAAAGAAATCCATTATTTTTGCATTAAATTGAAGGTTTTATTTAGCATAGATAGAATGATACTCTTTAGGTCAAATATGCACCGTTTTGTTTGATAACTTGTTGCCATTTTAGAGGTAATTTCATAATGCCTCTCGTAGAAACCCTTGTCCCTATTGTTAAAAAACTGGGACAGTCGATTCTCACAATCTTCCCTTGAGGCGAATTTTTCACCTGCAAAATCATTCGTCATAGACAGGAACAGGTGGTAATCACTTGGTGTCAGGACCGGACTATAAGGTGGATGCATAAGAACTTCCCAACCAAGCTTCCGGAGCTTCTGGCAAGTCACTATCGATGTATACGGCCTGGCGTTGTCCTGATGGAACACAATTCTTCTCCTATTGGTCAAAGCTGGCCGCTTCTGGGCGATTGCTTCTTTCAGACGGTCCAATTGTTGACAGTACAGGTCTGAACTAAGAGTTTGGCCGTAGGGGAGCAGCTCATAGTAGATGATTCCCTGCCAGTCCCACCAAACACACAGCAAAACCTTCCTGACTGTCAATCCTGGCTTGGCCACCGTTTGCGCCGGCTCTCCGCGATTTGACCACGACAGTTGTCGCTTGACGTTGTCGTAAATGACCCACTTCTTATCACCAGTAACCATCCGCTTCAGAAACGGATCAATATTGTTGCGATTCAGCAGCGATTTGCAGATGGAAATTCGGTCCATGAGGTTTCTTTGCGATAACTCGTGTGGCACCCATACATCGATCTTCTTTTTGTATCCAGCCTTATTTAAGTGGTTCCAAACGGTTTTTTGTGCAATGTTTAGTTCCTGGGCAATCGAAATAGTGCTTACGTGACGGTCGGACTCGACGATTTCCATTATTTTATCGACATTTTCGACAATTGGCCTTCCAGAGCGTGGTGTATCTTTGACGTCAAAATTACCGGAACGGAATCGACGAAACTAAAATTGCGCGTGATTGGCTGTTACAGTATCAGGACCATGAACACTATTTATATTTTCAGCTGCCTGGCTTGCGTTTTTGCCTTTATCGAAGAAAAACTGTAAAATATGGCGTATTTTCTATTTGTTGATGTCCATCTTTGACGCGTGCTAAAAAAATACTGAGTCAAGCAATCACCAAACTGTATCAGAAGCTTTTTAAGTACAAAATCTTATCTTTCTAACGCCATCTAGTGTAACCCGATCGCACTTTTACAACGGGAGATACGGACTACTGAAGCCATCTATTGGCAAAATAATGGATTACTTTTTACTACACCTAATATATATATATATATATATATATATATATATATATATATATATATATATAGATACAGGGTATCCCAATTGATTTGCCCCACGCAAATAATTCTGAAAATATGTCCTTTGGAAAAAAATATTTGTAATAAAAGTTGTAGAGTCTCAAGGGGGGCATTAAATGGTGACCTTCACTGTGACCTTGACAATGAACTTTAAGGTTATTCAAAGGTCAAGTTAGTTTTCTCAATTAAGAATTCCTACTTTTGACCCCGGAAATGGAAAGAGCGGAAAATTTGACGTCCGAATATGATCTTGACTATGACCTTCAAGGTTATTTTAAGATAAAGTTAGTTTTTTCAAATGGAAACCCGTAGTTTGAACGCCGGAATTGGCACGAGGCAAGAAATGGGGTTCGCACATTCAAGCATTAAGGAAAGTATCTGAATACCTAGCCGGCCAAGGCAAGGCATGGAGTTCATACAGTTAAGGAAAGACTGTTAATACGCAGCTAGTCAAAGTCAAGGCAACGAGTCCGCTTAGTCAAGGGAAGACTCATAGCACCCAGCCAGTCAAAGCTAGGCAACGAGCCCGCCCAGTCGAAGGAAGATTCTTAGAACCCAGCCAGTCAAGGCAAGGCAACGAGTCGGCCTAGTTAGGGGAAGACTCTTAGAACTCAGGCATTTAAGACGTCTTTTAAAACAGATGTTTAATTAGTCGTCCATTTTTTTTAATGCACATATTTATTCTTTGACGAAAATTCAGGCGAACCCTCTCTAAAGTTTCAACCGTGATAGATTCGAAAACCCTCTTTGTTCTTTTTTTCATGTCCTCTGTGGTTGTTGGAGTTTGCGCAAATACTTGCTCTTTTACAACATCTCATAGAAAAAAATCCATCGGAGTAAGATCTGGTGATCTGGCTGGCTATTCATGTACTTGGCTGCTAATGCCAATCTAACGATTAGGACATGTGGTATCCAAGAATGCCTTAACTCGTAGTGTACGGTGTGCTGGTGCCCCATCTTGTTGAAACCACATAATTTGTCTCAAGACTAATGGAGCGTCCTCTAACAATTGTGGAACTTTATTCTGGAAAATATTTAAATAGGAAGAACCATTCAAATTATTATTATAAAGAAATAGACCTATCACATTATTTCCTGCTATACCTCCCCATACATTCAAAGACCACCGTCTTTGGACACGATAATCCCTTCGTCAATGAGAATTTACTTGGAAATAGTAATAGGCATTATGAAGATTGACACCTCTTATATTGTCAAATTTCGCCTCGTCTGTAAATAAAAATTTGTCGAAATAGAAAGGATCTTGGAGCATTCAATTAGATGCCCATCTACAAAAATTTAATCGCCGCTGATCATCTCTGATCTCAAGACCATGAGTGAGGCAATCATGGTATAGATAGAATTTCAAACTTTTCAAAATGCGGTTAGTAGTTGTTTTTGGAACTCAATGCGTTCGACTGATTTGCCGGGTAGAAATATGGGGATCATTAGCAACCGAAGCCAACACACCTAGTACAATATGCTCTCTAGAGCCAGTTTTGCGTTTTTTTCGTGTCAGATTACCTTGTTCAACTCTACTCACTAATCGCTTAATAGCCTTTCTATCTAGATGTCGAGAGCCTGGATATTTTTCTGCATAACGCCTTTCTGCAGCTCAGTAATTGTCTTGACACTCGCCAACAACCTTAATCATATGAACTATTTCCTGTGTTGCAAAATCAGCAATGACGGGAAAAAAATGTAAGTCCATAGAGAAAATAATTCAAACATTCTTGATTTCAAAGATCAAAATAATTAAAATTAAAACTATTTGTATAAACCTTTGTAACGTCGGTGATTACGCTACGATACGTTATTAGACATAACGCAAACGGTCGCTGCCTTTTAGAGCCTGAGCAGTAAAGCTTAAGGGCTCGGGATGGTGGAGAAATTTCAGCTTTACCTTTTTTCCTTGCCTTTTTTCGGAAGGGTGGTGTAATGCAGGATTGAGCGTGCATCTAGACCAAAACTCAGGCCAGCTACGCTGCTCTGGAAAGGTCCTAACAAGTGCAAAGAAGTAAAAGGTAGTTAGCCGAAACTCAGGCTAAGCGCTACCTCTGGAAGGATATAAGATAGTGTAGACAGTGATAGAAAGCAATAAAGTAATTATAAATTTTCAACTCACTTTTTATTAGTTGATAAACTCTTGTTTGTTAGATATGATCTCTCTCTCTCTCTCTCTCTCTCTCTCTCTTTCTGTCTGGTTGAAGATTGGGATGCGTTGACTCTTTGAAAAAAGATGAAAAAAAAACGGGATTTCTGGCAAGTTCAGTGAGTGCAGCGGTACGGAAGTCCGGTGGTCCTGGAGTACGCGCGTCCACTCCCCGCAGGTAGATTTTTCCTTTTTATGCACTCGCATAGCGATGACGTTGTGCCAATCCGATTGCTCGAAATTAGCGCGGGGTGGACGCTAATGCTTTATCTTGAAGGCGTTCCGTTTGAGTGGGAGAGTGAGAATTAAAGAGAGAGAAATGATCCCTTTTTGCATAATTTTTATACATTTTTATTTTCTGTTCTTTATAGCGGAGATACATTAAATTAAATTACATGATTGTTTTTTATTTAAAATTGAATGCGTATTACAAAAAAAAAATTAACTTTTAGTCTTTTTATTTATATATAAATAAAAAAATAATTATTTAAATGAATGAAAATTGATTGCTATACAGGACACGTGTGGTATCCGTGGGCTAGTAAAATAATAATTAAAATATAATTTATGATTATAAAACGGTAAAAAAAAGGAAATGATTTTAAAATAATAATTTAAATAATTATTCTTTATAATTTACAATTTTGTCTAATCTGTAGGTAATTGTTATGAACTGTCGGATAGATAATTAATTGTTTGATGCTATTTTTGGTAAAACCAAGAGTAATTTAATTATTATTTATAAAGTTTTTTAACTGCTATGTTATTTTTAATTGAATTAATTAAAGAATTGTAGAATAATCAACTGTTGCGCATTAACGATTATTAGAAATTAAGACAGTGCAAAAACGCGACTATTCTTATAAAATTTTGTTTATAAAAATATTGCAAAAAAAAATTAACAGTTAAATAGTTATAATTATTTAAAATATTTAATGCTATAATTTTCTTCTCGCAGAGAAATATAAACACTTTCGCAGAATCAAGGTTGCTCGTATATATATATGTGTGTGAAAAAATCTTAACGTTAATTATTAATATAACATTTAAAAATTGAAATGATACTTACAATTATCGTTGGGAAAAGAAGTATTGCAAAATGAAATTAATATCGAAAAAATTGATAGGAATTACGATTAATACAGGCACAGCATTACGAACAATAATAATCTTGGTATTGTTGCAAGCTCGTTGCTATTATTGAAATAAATTATTTTATTTGTGCAAGGAAAAATCTTTATTAAGAGTATACCTGTAAATATCATATTCAGCATTTTGCGTGAGAACAAAAATGATATGACTCCCCGACGTCTCGTATTGCGGCAGGGACGCTATTCTATTATGTCTTAGCAGAGAGTACGATTCAAGATTAGAAATTAGAGTATTTATGCTTGCAAAGAATTACGAATGTATAGCCACTTTTTATTAATAAATTTATTTTTAAAAAGAAAAGACATGGTCAGGCCGTTATGTATTATATATATATTCTCTTTCAATAACATGATCCATGTATGTGTATATATATATTTTAAAAATATAATACAAAAAATAAAAAACAATGCGTTATAGAACTTAATTTAAATTAAGTTTAACGATTGTAGCTATTTTTTCCTATTTAAATAAAGCCTGGGCTTTACGAGAAAATCGCAAGCTCTTGGCCCAAGCTTAGGCCAGGTTTCATGACGGTTCGGATCGGAGGAGAGTGCGTCACGCAGATTGTGGGGAGAGGCTTTATCGTGGTGGAGCGCTTGGGTGTGGATCGATGCGATCAGTCGACATGTCTTTTTTTTATGGCGACCGGGGGCCAGGAAGGTAGGGAGCAGACTTATCGGTAGACACACAAAAAGCAAAAAAAAACGGAGGTCGTATACTGACGTTACATCCCCATGCTAAAACGGTTGCTAGGTGATCGTAGTATCAACTAGCAATCGTACTGGCGTAGCCGGAATGAAAACGATGAAAACTTGTACTATAAGGCATGGTTCTTTTTAATGGCTGTAGTTGAAGAAGCTTCTCGATGATAAGACTTGTGACTTCTCAGGTAACGAGTCGGATGGAGTTGCTGCTTTGGTGACTGTTGGCCCTGGATGTGAGGTTACGGTGTCTGGTTCATGAATCCCATTTTTATGTTGTACTGCTGTTCAGTCTGTCTCACGGACGGATCCGCTGTCTCTAGAGTCATAGACGAGTTATGGACCCACAGAGTGCGGCTAGGAGGTGCATGAAGCATCCGTACATACGGTGAAGGAGGAAGCCGTTGACTAGATTACTGACTACGGTTTTTATAGCAAGTATGATGAAAACGATGGCTATGATGGCGGAACTGATGGTCCCGAACGTCAACAGTCGGTTTTAGGCAGTAGCCCATACCGAATCCAATATCTTTCCTACTGCATCTTCGTTTAGGAGTTTAGATATGGTTCCTTTACTGTCGATAATGGATTGGCCGTGGACCTCTTTGGCAAAGTCGTTCAATAGTGACGCTTTTCGATCGGGAACATAATTCTTTCCTGTAGCTGTTCTAGATCTTTTTTTGTGTAAATGCCACTGGTTGCCAAGGAAGCTGGGTCGACGTATTTCCACGTCATCCGTGTAAAAGGCTTAAGGGTTAATGGTGCTTTGCCTTCCACAGGCTTAGGCATGATTTTTAGCCATTCTCCGTTTATTTTGTAATACTATGGCAGGATGCCATAGCACGATACTCTGGTGCCATGATTTTTCAGAATGTGTGTCTTCGGTGTCAAATATTGAGTTTGGTTGTTCCATAAAACTTCTAGTTCAGCATAACAATATTCCCCATGTTGGAGCTTAACGTCTACTGGTACGCATTTAATTATGTGTACCACTTGTCCTCCTACGGTTGCCATGTAGACGAGCCCATTCATCGAGTTGTAAGCCAACTCATCAGGTGATTGATTGGCTATAGCTAGAGCGTTTAGCAATGTCTGTCGTTCAATCTTACATTGTTGTTGCATTACATAACAATAAAAGGATTGAACTTGAGATTTTATGTGCTTTTCGACGTGTACAAACCTGGAATTTACATACGCAAAGATGTCCAAATTTTCTATCGCCATTCTTCCTGGCTTCGCGAAGGAATATTCTTTGGTGGTTTTTAGGATAAAGATAATATGTCCAAAAATTCAATTCATCGCATTTTGACCGATCATTTGAATCTACGGAAGGTGTGTGCACGCTTTGTTCCACACAAATCGACCCACTACGAAAAATTGCTCCGAATTCAGCATTGTAAAGATTTGATTAAAGAGTCAAAAAAGGACCCAAACTTGAAATATTCAATTGTGACTGGTGACGAGACATAGTGTTTTTAATATGATTCCGAAACCAAGCGTCAAAGTGCTAAATGGAAGCACCCAACCAAGCCCAATCCAAAAAAAGTCGTCTTAAAAAGTCAGAAGTGAAGACAATGTTGATTTGTTTCTACGATTCGGAGGGTATGATTTATCGTGAATTCGTTCCACCTGGTCAAACGATTACTGCTGTGTTTTATCTTGGTGTTATAAAGCGTTTGCTCAGCCGTATTCGTCGTGTGCGGCCACAATACCGTGAAAAAGGGAGCTGGCGTTTGTTGCATGATAATTCCCCGTCTCATCGATCGAACTTGATCCAAAATTCTATTTTAACCATCAACCACTCACCGTACTCATCGGATTTGGCTCCGTGCGACTTTTACTTGTTCTCCAAATTGCACTTGCCTATGAAAGGAAAACGTTATGCCGACGTAGATGCCATCCAAAGAGCGACGACCGACATACTAAAGTCAATGGATAAAAATGATCTCAAAAACTCATTCGATATGTTAATTAATCGTGCAAAACGTTGTATTGATGCGGAAGGAGACTTATATAAATAAAATAAATGAGATTTGCCGGAATTTGAGTCTTTGTCTTCATTTTAAAAAAGTTCCGTTTTCCATGGGACACACTGTGTATATATTTATTTTTGGCAACGCTAAACGTTTGTAGGATTAATTTCTCCAATAGTTTCTTCAAATTTTCCAAACCATTCGTCAGATTTTCTTTAAGGGAAGGTTTACCATTTTACTGACCAAAACAACAGTTTTTTTTGGAATTTCTTTTTTCATAGAAGGAAATTAATAAACAACTCAAATTGTTTGCTACTTGTTTAATACAATAAAAAGTACAAAACAAATTTTTTTATGACAAAATATCGTGACGGTAATTAATGGCACACCCCGTAAAGTGACTATCTCCAAAAAAGGTGGCCCGCTGTTGGCCACTTTAGCACCTGCAAAAATGAACGAAAATCGATAAAGTTTTATAAAATATATGAGTGTAGTCGGCTTCTGACCTACAATCATCGCTAAAAATCAAAAATTAACAAAATGGCGGGCATTTAAATTTTTTTTTCATTATTGAGTTTTTTTTTACTCTTCAAAGTACTCTAAAAATAAAAATAATGCATATATCATCTTAACTGCAGTCCACTTTTCGATAAATACTTTATCAATTAAAAAAAAAAAAAAGGCGATCCATGGAGTAGTTTTTTAGTAATTGTGGCCAACAGTTCGAAAAACGGGGTTTGGAGAAAAGCGCGTTTAAAGATTTGATTAACGATTAATCTGTGTTAACGTCGGTCTCGTTTTTGTTCCATAGCTTTAAAGAAAATATATATACGACCAAACGGTTTTGGAAATATATTCTACATGTAATTGACTACAAAAAAATGTAAAAAAAGGAAAATCGATTTTTTGGTTCAGAAAAAGGTAAGCCTCTCCTTAATTTGCGTCAAGGAAAGTGGTTAATTCCCTTTTATACAAATAGCGAAGGAAGATTCTTTTCCTTTACGCTTCTCGCAATGAACTTCTCCAAAAGTCAAATTCTTTAAACCGGTTATTTTGCCGTATTCGTGCAGCATTTTTCCGCCTTTGTCGCAGAAATGTCTGTCCGACCTCACGAAATATACTATATTGTCGTTTCTCGTATGCAGTGGTTCCTTCCATTCTAGTACAAGGATGCGGCTCGTTATTTCGTTGTCTTTCAAGTCATCTGAGGATTCTGATTCCTCGTCTGATTTTAATATAGGCCTTACGGGCGTGGCAAAAGGTTTAGGTTTCGCAGATTCATCAGAGTCGTAATTCTTGCTTTCTCCATAGTCGACTCTTTTCTGGAGGTCACGGTGCTCTTTTGTCTTCGATCAGGGTGACCTCTTGGATTTTTCTTGGTCGTCCCCTAGGTTTCTTTGTTGTTTGTGTTGTCGGGTTGGCTGACAATTGTTCTTTTTCATCTTTGTCGCCAACCTGGGCAGTTTTCTTCTGTTGAGCGCGTGTTACCACGTTAATCGCGCATTCTTCAATTGGGTTCCGCGAGAGAGCGCCGGCATTAGCATTCAATTTGCCCAACTTGTAAATTATCTTATAATCGTACTCAGATAATTTAAATCACGATTTACGTACCCTAGTATTCAAGTCTGCCATTTTGAACCATACCAGGGGTTGGTAGTCGGTTATTATCGAGAACTTTTGTCCGCACACATACGAGGGTGGTTCAATAAGTACCCGTGTTAGAAATGAAGACACCATTTTTTCAAAAAATTTTATTTTATTTTTCAACATAGCATCCTTTTAGAAAGATACACTTCTCCCAACTGTCCTGCCATTTTTTTAACCCCTCCAAAAAATAGGATTTGTCGAACTCTCCAAAATACGCCTCTTTTACGGCGATGACTTCCTCGTTTGAGCTAAACTTTTTTCCCGCGAGCCATTTCTTTATGTTAGGGAACAAGAAAAAGTCGCAGGGAGCCAGATCGGGTGAATACGGGGGGTGCGGCAGCAATTCATAACGCAATTCATGCAGTTTGGCGGCGACAACTCCGGATGAATGTGCTGGTGCGTTATCATGGTAAAACAGCATTTTCTTTTTCGCCAAATGCGGCCGTGTCTCCTTCAATTTTTTGTCAAAGCGGTCCAATAACTCACTGTAGTATTGTCCAGTAATCGTACTTCCTTTTTCTAAAAAATCCATGAGGATGGCGCCGTTCGCATCCCAAAAAATCGTCGCCATGACCTTTCCGGCCGATAGGACCGTCTTCGCCTTCTTTGAAGCAGATTCACCGGGAGGAATCTATTGTCTTGATTGTTGCTTAGTTTCTGGTATGTAATAATGAATCCAGGTTTCATTAACGGTGACAACTTGACGCGAAAACTCCTTCGGATCTCGCTTAAATTGCTCAAAACACTGCTTCGAAGTTAACAGCCGCATCCACTTGTTGTCCACCGTTAGCAATCGCGGAACCCATCGGCCGACAATTTTTTTATCGCCAACTTATCATGTAAAATATTAATTGCCGTTTCGGTCGACACACCTACGGCCTTTGCTACTTTGCGCACTTTCGTTCGTTGATCAGCGAGAATCATGTCGTAGATTTTTTGAATGATTTCCTCGGCAACCACGTCTGCCGGGCAACTTGGTCGCTCCTCATCAAAAACGGATGTTCGCCCACGTTTAAATTTGTTGAACCAATATCTAACTGTGGTCGTAGATGGCGAAGTGTCCCCATAAACATCATCCAACTTTGCTTCTATCTCCTCGCATTTTTTTTCATTCAAAAGCAGAAAGCGAATTACCGAACGATACTGCTCTTTTTCCATCTTAGCGAAAATCACGAAACACGTCTTACTCTAATGGCTGCCAAATCGAAACAAATCTATCAATCAGTCTGAAATTTGTTTTACCGTCGTTGAATAGATGGCAGCACACGATGATAATACCAGACTGTCCAATAAGTTTTGCAGTTCGATAAGAGAGGGTGTTGCTACTAGCCTAAACTTTTTTTGTTATGTTGGTACACTCTTCATATGAACGTATGTGAAGTTCCATTTCAATCTGTCCATTCATTCTTTGTTAACAAGCCATTTAGTATCGGCGTGTCACGGTATTTTTTTACAATGGAAAAAATCAAGTATCGTACAGTGATTAAATTTTTATTTTTGGAAGGTTTAAAAGCGAAGGAAATTTATGAACGAATGTTGAATGTGTATAAAGACTCTTCGCCTTTAATAAGTACAGTAGAAAGATGGGTTGCTGAATTTAAACGTGGTCGTACAAGCCTTGAAGACGATCCACGTCAAGACGTCCAAAAACAGCAACAACATCAGAAATCGTAGAAAAAATACAGGATATCGTATTGGAAAATCGTCGAGTGACTGAAAGAGATTTATTAAAAGCTCCAGGCATCTCATTGAGCAGTGTAAGCAATATTTTGACTAAAGTATTGGGTTTCAGAAAGCTGTGTGCACAATGGGAGCCGGATTCGCTAACAATGGAACAAAAACACATTCGAATGTGACTTTCTTAGCAACATTTAGAGTGTTTTCGAAAGGATAAAGTGGATTTTGTGCGTCAATTCATCACTATGGATAAAGCTTGGGTCTTTCATCATGATCCTGAATCAAAACAACAGGCTAAAGAGTGGTGTGAACCTGGTTCTTTGGCTCCGGAACGAGTGTGTGTTCAGAAATCGGCCAAGAAGGTGTTAGCATCAGTTTTTGAAGATGCAAGAGAATTTTGTTTGTGGATTACTTGCCAACTAGTAAAACAATAAATTTTGAATATTATTGTAACCTTTTAGACCAGCTAAAGGAAAAAATTCGTGAAAGAAGATCCGGTTTGCAGAAGAAAAAAATCCTTTTTCATCAGGGCAATGCACCGTGTCACAAGAGCATTTTGACAATGGCTAAAATCTATGAATTAATGTTCGAATTGTTGGAGCATCCACCGTATTCACCAGATTTGGCCCCTAGCGACTTCCATCTGTTTTCAGACCTAAAAAAAGTCATGCATGGAAAGCGTCTTTTATTAAATGATGAGGTCACAACAGATGTGGAAGCGTATTTTGCAGCCCTTCCAGATTCTCACTTCGGGGATGGAATTCATAAATTGGAATCTCATTGGAACAAGTAACATGTTCAGGAGACTATTCTGAATAATAAAGTGTATTTCAAACCATAAAATTGTGTTTTTCTTATCGAATCGCAAAACTTATTAAACAGCCCAGTACTAACTTCCCTCAGGAACGCCCTCTGTCGTCAAACACGGGTACTTATTGAACCGCCCTCGTAGGATCCAAACGTTGTCAAACTGTGTACTACAGCCATAGCTTCTTTCTTATACACTCCGTAGTTACTCTCTGCACCACGTAACATGCGCGAGGTATAGGCTATCGGCCGATCTCTACCAATTTCTCCTTGTGACAGAACCTCCCTACTGCGTAACCTAAGGCATCTGTCGTAATTATGAAAGGCTGTGAAAGATCCAGGAATTGTAACACGGGGACAGTGCACAGCATATCCTTTAGCGAGTTGAAAGACTCTACTGTCTTCTCGTTCCATTCGAAAGGTGTTTCTTTTTTCAGTAATTTAGTCAGGGGTTTCAAGATGTATGCAAATCTCTTGATAAAGCGACGACAATAACCTGCTAGTTCGAGGAACTGACGGATATTTTTCATATTTTTGGGCCGTCGGAAATTTATTACGGCCTCTAATTTCTTTGGGTCGGAGCGCAATCCTTCCTTGCTAAGCATGTGGCCGAGGTATATGACTTCTCGTTTTAGGAATTCACACTTGTCGATTTGTAACTTTAGTCCCGCATTCCTTAATCCTTGCATGCGGTTATTTATTTCTCTGTCATGTTCTTTGATGTCGTCTGCTCAAATCACGATATCATCTAAATACACAAAGAAGCTCACTCCTCGTAATCCTTTCAATAATTTATCTATTAACCGTTGGAAGGTGGCAGGTGCGTTTTTTAGTCCAAAGGGCATTCGCACAAATTCGTAATGGCCAAAGGGTTTACTAAAAGCCGTTTTATACGCATCTTTAGGATTTATTTTTATCTGGTGGAACCCTGAGGCTAGATCAAGAACTGTGTAGTACTTGGTTGATCCGACCTGGTCAAATAACATATTTCTTCGATGTTTGGAAGCGGGTAGGAGTCGCCTATGGTTTTTTCATTTAAGGCGCGAAAATCCAGTGCCATGCGCCACCTAGGGTGACTTTGAGCATCTGGTTTTTTCGGGATGGCCCAAACTGGTACGTTGTGAAATTAGTTTGAGTTTGTAAGGGGAGGTTTACCTTTTTCTGAACCAAAAAATCGATTTTTCTTTTTTTACATTTTTTTTGTAGTTTATTACATGTAGAATATATTCCCAAAACCGTTTGGTCATATATATATTTTTTTTAAAGCTATGAAACAAAAACGAGACCGACGTTAACACAGATTAATAGTTAATTAAATCTTAAAACGCGTTTTTCTCGAAACCACGTTTTTCGAACTGTTCGCCACGATTACTAGACACCTACTCGATGGATCGCCGAAAGTGGACTACAATCAAGATGATATATGCATTATTTTTATTTTTAGAGTACTTTAAAAAGTGAAAAAATACTCAATAATGAAAAAAAAAATTCAAATGCCCGCCATTTTGTTAATTTTTGATTTTTAGCGATGATTGCAGATCGGATACCGACTACACTGATATATTTTATAAAACTTTTTCGATTTTTAATTTTCGTTTATTTTTGCAGGTGCTAGAGTGGCCAACAGCGGGCAACCTTTTTTGAAGACGGTCACTTTACGAGGTGTGCCATTAATTACCGTCACTATATTTTCTCATAAAACAAATTTTTTTTGTACTTTTTATTGTATTAGACAATTAGCAAACAATTTGAGTTGTTTATTAATTTTCTTCTATGAAAAAAAAAATTCCAAAAAAAACTGTTGTTTCGGTCAATAAAAAGGTAAACCTACCCTTAAAAACCTTTTGCAAAGCCAACAGCGGGCCACCTTTTTTGGAGATGGTCACTTTACGGAGCGTGCCATTAATTACCGTCACGATATTTTGTCATAAAAAAATTTTTTCTTTTGCTTTTCATTGTATTAAACAAGTAGCAAACAATTTGAGTTGTTTATTAACTTCCTTCTATGAAAAAAGAAATTCCAAAAAAAACTGATGTTTTGGTCAATAAAAAGGTAAACCTTTCCTTAATTACCCCTGCTTTTAAAAGCTTGTTAACTTGGCGGTTTATTTCCTTCTTTAATAAATGTGGAAACCGGTATTGCTTAGTGTGTACTACTTCATCGTCAGTCGTTGGAATTTGATGCATGATAAGGTTGGTGCCAGGGAGATCGTCTCCAGGTAAATAAAATACGTCTCTGTTTTTCCTTACTAGGTGGGTTACATACGATTTTCCGTCTTCTGATAAATGTTCCGTCCGCAAATAGTCTATGATATCTTGTTTCGTTTCTACGTCTTCAGGGAGCCCTGGGTCTCCGAAATCGACAACAGGGTCTAGATTATAATCTAGATTTGAGGCAATAGCGCCTTCGGAAATAGAATAGCTGTCTTTAGCAGCAGCGCTACTATTGATATTTTCGTCATCTATTTCTTTCATGATTTCCCAAATATCTCTGTCACGTTCATCTGTTTTGTCAACTATGGTCTCGATTTCAAGTGGCTGTACGTATTCATCACACACCATTATTCGGTTGAGGTAATCCAGATATACTTTGCCAACACGTTAAAAGTCACAGCCTAAAATCCCTTCACCTGGTATACATAAGTCATCATTTATGATGCAGAAGGTCACCGAGTGACCTAATAGTATGAATTCAATAGTTCCCTGGGTAGGTATGAGGCCCTTGCCGACTCCTTTTGAGTTATATTTAATCATTAGATCTAAATATACTTTCAATGGTAACAACCTTCTTTTAATTAGATTGACTTCTGATACGGAGTCAATCAATAGTCTTTCTCTTATTCCGCTAGGAGGGTTGAGTATGGTAACGAATGGTAGCCCATGTTTTATGCTCGTGGTGATGTTATGTAGGGCTTTGATCCTGGTTGTGTGATCGTCGTCTTCCCAACGTATTTTAGTATTTTGGTTATTTATGGTGATCTGATCCACGCGGAAGTCTATTTTAGCATTTGTGGCCTCGAAGAAATTCGATCCCAACACTCCGTCGAAAGGGATCGGAAAGCTATTGTGAACTATAATGAATTCAATTATGGTCTCACCAATCTTTATTTTTGTCTTCCCTATTCTTTCTTCTATAGCGGCTCCAAACCCCTGTAATATAAATTTTTTTTCAGCGTTAAGATATTTAAAATCTGGTAGGGCGAAAGCTTTTAGTACGCTGACCTCTGACCCGGTATCTATCATTAGGGTATTGGGAAACTTATGCTGGAGTAGGTTAAGGGTCACAAAGGGCACCGTTTTGCAAGTTCTTACGGTAGTATTTCTCTTGTGAGGTCTTTAAATTCCATGACTCGCGTTGAGCGCTCTTGAATTCTCTGGGCCTCCCTGGGAGCTTGGTCGTGAGAGGCTCTGTTTGTTTTTTGACTGATTGTATCTCTTCTTTCGACATTCGGTGACAGTGTGATCTTTTATTTTGCAATAACTGCATACTGGGGCAGGAGGTAGATGAGATGCTTTTTGTTGGCGGCAGACCACTGCCGTATGGCCGAGTATGTTTTATTTGTAACATCGTATCTCAGCTCGAGGCGCATGGCTTGTTCGTGCAAAGCAGATCGGTGCCGAGTGTCCTGGCTTGCTACACAGCTGGCATATATCAAATTCGCGTTTGTTTCTATTACATCTTATGGCGGTGTGTTCCCTCTGCCCGCACATTTAACATTCGATATTGTTATTACAAACGTTGGCACTGTGTCCTGTTTTTCTGCATATTTGACACGCTTTTGTCTTGAGGAAACAAGTTTTCTCCGAATGTCCTAGTTTTTTGCAGAAACGACACGTGATTGGCCTACTGGCGCGAGATTCGTACCTTGTTTCCATAGCCCTTTTTAGTTCTGACTTTCCCACTTCTTCACTTGCGTAGAACAAACCTTTCCGCTGGCCTTTTTGCCTATCACGTAGGGCATTTTTAGAGGCGATCTATCTTTCGGCGAGTATCGCGTTTTTTACAATATCCGATATATTGTCGGTAGTTCTCATTCTATTCTCTATTTCTGGTTTTAATCCTTGTTTGAAACATTTTATTATGTGACCTTCTGTTTGTGCTTTGAAGGCAGAGTCGAGGTTGCCTGTGGCTATCTTGTGAGCCTTGTTAATTTGCGCTCCTAAATCCCTCATGCAATTCGCGAAGGCAATGACGGTCTAGTAGTCCCGCTGGTACTCGTTTCCGAGTTCTCCTAACAGCTGTTGCTCAGTTTTGGTACTGGCTTATATGTCTTTTAGGAAATCTTTTAATGTTCCGTCGGAAATGAGCTTCCGAGGATGGCGGCGCAGGCTTCTCCTTTTATCTTACTACGCAGTATTCTTACTAGGTTTACTTTATCGTAAGGCCCTAGTGTTTCCTTGGCTTCGTTACAGCCTCCTAAGAATTCGCTTCAGCATTGATGGTTTCGCCAGGTTGCAGGAATAAATAGTGGATAACTCCAGCTACAGACCACCAAACAGTTACCATTATTTTCTTTGGATGAAGGCTTGGTTTCGGCATGTGTCTTGGCGCTTCATCGGCATCTAGCCATTGGGCCGATCGATTGCAACGATTATTGTATAAAATCCACTTTTCATCGCAGGTCACAATTCGGTGCAAGAAGGGTTCCTTTTGGTTGCGGGAGAGAAGAGAACTTGAAATCTCCATTCGACACGTCATGTTTAGCTCGGTAAGATCATGCGGAACCCATTTGTCAAGCTTTTTCACTTTTCCAAGTTGTTGCAAGTGGCGGCAAACTGTCGAATTGTGAACGCCTAATTTCTCAGCAAGATCCCTTATGGTTTGGCGGGGGTCAGACTCCACTAATGCCCGCGCCTCGTCGTTATCGATCGATGGTCCTGGGTGTCCACGTGGCTCATTTCCAAGGTCCATATCTCCGGATCGAAATTTTTTCGAACCACCGCTGAGTGGTTCGGTCGCTAACTGTATCAGGCCCAAATGCGCTGTTAATATTCCTCGTTGGTTCCGTGGCGTTGTGCTCTAATTTAAATTCGTATGGTAAAAGTAGCTGTTTTTGATTCACTTTCATGTTCACTTTCTCTTTTTGTTTTTACGATCACTATGAAGTGCAAAACAGAAATGACTCCATAAACCAAGGTAGCAGTATTTATACTTCAATATGTCATATCATTTGCGCCGCCTTGTGCCAACATAATACACTAAAATTGCAGCCAACTTAATGTCATTGCTGAATCGGCCATTTCATCTGTAGCAACCTAATAAAATACGCCAAGTTGTTGCGTACGACAAACCAAGCTGTTAAGAACAACGCCGAATCGATTCGTCACGGTCTTCAGCCACATTCTCAGCTACAGCCGCTATATTCTCTTCACTACGTGCTGGATGTGGTCTAATCGGTCAAGTATCATCCAATAATGTATGCTGAGTTTCAAATTTGCGGATGGTATTGGCTATAGTGGTTTCGGTAGGTCGAAGATGCACACCATAAGTTGCTCTAAGAGCACGAAAAACATTTCTCCCAGAACGCTGATTTTCGTAATACAGCTGAACAATTTGGAAACGTTGTTGCGGTGTAAGTCTTTTCATGACGATTTGTCAAACAATACTGAATAAAAATTACGTTACAGTTTGACAGGAGTAACGCGTGATCTGTAAAAAAAACCATATTGAAAATCAAACCTCATTATAAATCACCCTTTATATATATGTCTGTGCGTGCATGCGTGCATGCGTGTGTGTGTGTGTGTGTGTGTGTGTGTGTGTGTGTGTATATAGATAAATATAATAATAAAATAAACAGAAAACAGTACGGAAAATATAGTTGTTATTTATTGAGTTGTCCCTGATTGCTCTACCCAATCTCTTCACTGGCGGATTTAAAGCAGGCTACGAGGCTACATAAGTGACCGGAAGTCTCAGATAGGAATTTTGATTATCTCAATGTATTTATGTTTGTTGAAATGTCCCATTTGCCATGTCCAGGTGCTCCTCTATTCGACAAGGCAGAGGTGCCTTCGGGAATTTTCGTAAATTGTAATAATAGGATTATTTTTAGTTCGTGTTGTGCGTTCGGTGTATGCATGTTCGTACGTAACAATGAGATTTTTGGTGGAGGCTCCAGGTAACCACTAACGCTAAAAATTCCTTTATTGTCTTTACGCGATAAGTCAATTATAATTTTGATTTATAATAAATTATTTTATTAAGGATAAATTAAATTTAATGTTTTTATCTTACTGTAACAATAGTTGCTTTAAAGGCGATTCACGCGACTAATCATGAAGTTTAATATAATTTTATCTGCTACTTGCATTAAAATATGTAATACTTTTAAAGAGACTAATTATATAATACGAATTATATGAATAAAATTAAAGTTGCATTAGGGAAAGATAATAGCAAAACCACTAAAAATAATGTAGCCCTCTCCGCGCAAATGCCCGGCCGTTTGATCACCGCGGCATGAGAGTGATTACAGTCTGTCAAGTAAGAGCGTGGTCGACTTCACTGACAGGTAATGAAAGATTTTGCTCTAATTCTTTCGCAAACCAATAGAGGAAAGCTTTGTCCTTGATTCATTGTCAACAAAAATTCAGTTATCGTTGATCTTTTGAAAGAAAATCACGTTAAACGTCATGAGTGCTAAGTACGCGTCGCGCTACGAGGCTGTGTTCCTTTGCATCCACCCGAAAGGTCCCAAAATGTCGCAATCAGCGGCTGCTAAATATATAAGAAAGTCGAAGTCATTTGTACAGAAGTGGATACATCGATATAAAATGGCTAAAAATGTCGATGATTTACCAGAACGTGGCTCGATAGGAAAAGTGAACAAAAAAGATGAAAAAAGAATAGTGAATCGCGGAATCCTGTTTTAACACTGCGGCAAGGACAAGCAAAATTAATGGTAAAAGGTTTAGATATATCCTACGAAACTATCCAAACCCATCTTCGTACTCATCATCTGAAATGGCGCAACACGATGAAGAAGCCTCTGTTGACTGAAAAACATGTGACAAAGCGACTCGCTTGGGCGCATGAGAATATTGATAGAGATTTTGAAAATGTCATTTTTACTGATGAATGTTCTATATAGGCACGTTCTGTCCTCACGCGAGCCTGATCAACTTCCACTAATAGGCTTGTTCAGCGGACCGTAAAACGTAGAATAAAGGTGCATCTTTGGAGCTGCTTCTCAAAGCAGGGATTCGGCACTTTGCACCTCTTTACTGACAACCTAAATGCCGAGAAAATGATAAAAATCTACAAAAAGGCTTTACTGCCATCTGCCAAACGATGGTTCATCACAAAAAATGAAGATTGGATTCTGCAGGAAGACAACGATCCTAAACACCGCAGCAAGCACGGTACTCAGTGGAAGACTCAATCTGGCATCGTTACATTGGATTGACCGTCGCAGTCGCCCGATGCAAACCCTATTGAAAATGTGAGGGCATATATTAAACGAAAGCTTCGTGGAAGACGCACATACACTTTGAAGCAGTTGTCTTACGAAATTCGTCGGATCTGGAGATCCTTGTCACTAGAATACGCCGTCAAATTAGTAGAAAGCATGCCTCGGAGATGCCAGGCAATTATCGACGCCGGTGTTGACTGGACACATTATTGACCGATTTGCATCATTGTTTGTAATGTGTACAATGTATATATGAATATGAAAGTTTCATCAAATAAATTTTTTTATAAATTAACACGACCACGCTCTTACTTGACAGACTGTATGTTACAAACAAGGTGACAAGTTTTGCGTCAGAACGGTTAGATATCGCGCAAATTTTTATAACATTATGCAGTTGATGTAGATAAAAACAAAAAAAATATTCATTAAATAAATAAATAAATACATAATAATAATAATAACTTGAGTGTGAGACAAGAATAAATACAATAAATAAAATAAATACCTAAAATGAATAATAATAAAATGAAGATATGCGTAAATAAATAAAAATGTCATGTAAAATTTTATATATGAGCCAAAATCAGTGACATAATTAATGGTGATGAAACTGCGATCGTCGTCCGCTTCCTTTTATAACAGTTTATGATTTTTATGTTAGTGTCAGTAATGTGAAAAAGGCATAAAAAATTAGTGTCAGTGAAAGGGAAATCTAAGAATAAAAAAAAAACTTAATAAAAACCGCAAAATAAATAAATGATAAATAAGTGAAAATGATAAAATAAGTGAATAAATAAAAAAGTGATAAGAAATAAGTGAATGAATAAGAAGTGACAAAATAAATAAATAATAAATAATGGAAAATAATATAAAGAAATCAATAAGTAAATAAATAAATGAATAAATAAACTGTGATAAATAAATAAAAGAAAAAATAAGTAAATAAATAAAAAAGTGATAAAAGATAAATTAATAAATGATAAATGATGAAAAATAATATTAAAAAATAAATAAATAATAAATGATAGAAAATAACACAAAAAAATAAACAAGTAAATAACCAAGTGAATAAAATAAAGAGTGATAAATAAATTAAAGAAAAAATAAAAAGAAGAAGAATAATAAGAAATAATTAAAAAAATGTAACAAAATCAAGAATATGAATATGATATGAAGCAGAATAATAAATAATTGAATATAAAAAAAATAATAGAAAAAAATGAATAACAAAGTGGAATTTAGTGAGTGCAAATGAGATAAATTCGAGTATGCAACAATAAATGTATAAATTATGTCAATTCGATCTGACGAATAGCGTTCGACTTATTATCCAGAGTTAGTCACTCTGATCTTATCAGTTATATCTGATTTCATGTTCATGCCGACTTATCGCACTTTTAATATTTTATATACTATATATTTTATATATTACATACGTTATACACAAATTTACAAACATAATATACAAATTGCAAAATTATAAACAAAATTATATACAAATTTAAAATCAATATACATTATATTTTAAATAATTATATTATACTATAT
Source organism: Chalcis sispes (assembly GCA_949987625.1). Lineage (NCBI taxonomy): Eukaryota > Metazoa > Arthropoda > Insecta > Hymenoptera > Chalcididae > Chalcis > Chalcis sispes. Next base: position 20,828,966 of record OX465098.1, on the reverse strand, counting down.
GTCGTACATATACATATAAAGGGTGATTCATTATGAGGTTTGATTTTCAATAGGCTTTTTTTTACAGATCACGCGTGATTCCTGTCAAACTGTAATGTAATTTTTATTCAGTATTGTTTGACAAATCGTCATAAAAAGACTTACACCGCAACAACGTATCCAAATTGTTCAGCTGTATTACGAAAATCAGCGTTCCTTGAGAAATGTTTTTCGTGCTCTTAGAGTAACTTATGGTGTGCATCGTCGACCTACTAAAACCACTATAGCCAATACCATCCGCAAATTTGAAACCCAGCATACATTATTAGATGATACTCGACCGATTAGACCACATCCAGCACGTAGTGAAGAGAATATAGCGGCTGTAGCTGAGAGTGTGGCTGAAGACCGTGACGAATCGATTCGGCGTCGTTCTTGACAGCTTGGTTTGTCGTACGCAACAACTTGGCGTATTTTACGTAAAAATCTTGGTTTTAAGGCATACAAACTTCAACTCGTGCAAGAATTGAAGCTGGGCAACTTAAGTTTGCCTCGTGTTTTAGGTAAATGGGCTCTGAATCAGCTCAATGAAAATCCGCTGTTTTGTCGCGAAATTTCCTTCCAAATTTGAGGCGTATTTTTGGCTCCATGGATACGTCAATAAGCAGAATTGCCGTATTTGGACTAATGAACAACCTGAAGAGCTTTAAGAGCTACCACTGAGGCCACAGAAATGCAAAGTTTGTTGTGGTTTATGGGCCGTTGGAATCATCGGTCCATATTTCTTTCAAAATGAGTCCGGTCAGAACGTAACTGTCAATGGCGACTGCTATCGCACAATAATAACGGATTTTTTGCTACCTGAAATTGAAGCCCGTGGTATCGGTAAACTTTAGTTTTAACAAGACGGCGCTACTTCGCATACAGTGAGAGAAACAATGGAATTATTGAGATATCATTTTGGTAAAAATCTGATTTCACGTTTTGGATGAGTAAATTAGCCGCCTAGATCGTGTGATATCACACATTTCGATTATTTTCTTTAGAGTTACGAGAAGTCTCTCGTCTTCAGGGATGAGCCAGCTTCAATCGACGCTTTACAAGCCAACGTTACTTATGTCATTCACGAAATATTGATTGCTATGCTGAAACGTGTCGTCCGAAATTGGACCCACAGGATGGACCATTTATGGCGTAGTCGCGGTCAACATTTAAATGAGATAATATTTAAAAATTAAATGTCATAGATTGTTCTTTCGACTCACAATAAAATTTTTACTATAAAATTTAACTCAATGCCTTTTAGTTGAGATTAAAAACCAAAACTCATAATGAATCAACCCATATATACAGGGTGAGCCATTTTAAGTGACTTACACAAATTTCTCCGTTGGTAAGCCAGATACAGAAAAATGTTTTAGACAAAAGTTGTATAGTATTGAAAGGGACATAAGATCGTACTATTGGTTTAACTTCGAAGAGTAGTTTGAAGATCACATTAAGGTTACCTTAAATTTCTTAAATAGAACCTACTATTTCTTGTTACACATTCTGGTAGGTTATCTTGAGAGCTTTCTAAAACATAATAATAAAATATATTTTCATTGTGTAATTTTCGAATGATGAGGCTTCAAATCAGTACTTAGCCGTACTGTTTGTTTAAATGCGTTAATCTTACTTTTAGCATTACCCAGAAACAACGAAGTGGAAGTTCTGTTTCCTTTGAGGTGCTTGTTTACCGTGAGTTTCCTTGCCTCTCACATTTGGGATGACTGTTTACCGTGAGTCCCCTTGCCTCTCACGTTTGGGGTGCTTGTGTACCGTAAGTCTCCTTGCCTCTCACTATTATAACAATTATAATTATTAACCACGAAGCAAATGTTCGAAGTTACCTCCATTGGCTTAAAGGCATAAATCTAATTGCCACTGGAAATGTTGTACTGTTCTTAGTAAAGTTTCTCTTAGAATCGCTACGCAAACTCGACGAATACGGTCTTTCATGTTTACTTTAATTGTTGGCTGTTATGCAAAAACAACATTTTTTAAGTAGCCCCATTAATAAAAATCTGAAGATGTGAGATCTAGTGAGCAAGGAGGCTAGTTGACTGGACCTCCTTGTTTGATCCACCTCTCATTGTAGTTATAATTTAGGAAATCACGTACTATTCGTGCAAAATGAAGTGCTGCACCATCTTGCTGGAGCTACCTTTTTTTTTATTATATCTAAAGGATCATCTTCTAACAATTCTGGCAACCGATCTCTTAGCAACTCCAAATAGCTATCTCTATCAACATTTCTCTAAAAAAAATAAGGACTAATGAAACAACCATTGACTATGCCACACCATACCATAAGGCTCCATCGATTTTGATGATCTACAGCTATGTGCTACTGGGGATTTTGATTTGACCAATAATAAGAGTTGTGCCTATTAAGTTGTTCATCACTACAAAATTTAACCTCATTAGAAAAAAGTACAAATCTAAAAAAATTAGAATCATTTGCTATCATTCTTAAAGCTCATTGGCATAATTCAATGCGCATTTGAATATGATGTGGCCTTAACTCTTGAACCAAAGTTACGTGGTGAACATGATATCTAAGAACATTTAGAATTCTTAAAACTGTATTTTGTAGTATACCAATTTCTCTTTCAATTCGGCGACTGCTAATATGAGGGTCACGATGAATAACTGCTAGGATAGTCACAGCGCGAGCATGATTTTTGTCGTATTCGTGGTGCCTGCGAGCAGCTGATTTAAAGGCAACCAAGAAAGGGTTTTTTACATAGAATCGTTACTGGGGATACAAATTGGATATTCTATGATAACTCTAAGAAGAAAAAATACTACGCTATACCTGGTCAATCGTTTCCATCGACCTTAACATCAACACTAAGGCCGAATATTCATCGTTCGAAGATCATGTTCTGTATCTGGTGGGACCAAAAGGGTGTTGTGTACTGTAAACTGCTACAACCTGGCGATACTATAACGGCTAATTGGTATAGGCTGCAATTGATACGTTTGAGCCGTGCATAACGAAAAAAACGGTCGGAATACAAGGAAAGACATGACAAAGTTATTTTTCTGCATGACAACGCTTGGCCTCATGTCGCACAAGTCGTGAAAAAATATTTGGAAACGCTCACGTTAGATATTTTGCCGCCTTCACCGTATTCTCCAGATATAGCTTCTTCTGATTACTGATTGTTCCGAGGGATGCAGCACGATCTGGTAGGTCATCGGTTCACTCCTTTCGCAGGAATCGAAAATTGGCTTTTAACTTGGATCGCCTTAAAAGACGAGACATTTTTTCGAGATGGAATTCGAAAATTGCCGGAGAGGTGGAAAAAAGTAGTAACTTGTGAAGGACGATACTTTGAATAATATTTTAATTCTTTTAATTTTGAAATAAATGCATTTTTGACCATAAAAAAACGGACCGAATTAATTTTTACTCCCAATACTATTAAATCATTCTATAAATAATTAATAATATAACATACTAATTCTATTCTATAAATAAAACTCTATAAATAGAAAAAAAATATATATATATATTATTTATGAGTCATTCACTTATTATTAATATTATATATATTATGTTATTTATACGCACTTATTAAAACTAATATGGGGAAATATTTGGGGATTCTTTTTTTTGAGATTCGGGTTTTTTTTTGCTTTCTATTGCGGGTAGAGAAAAAGAAATTTTTTTGACACTATAGCGCGCGAATTGAATGTTCCAACGGGCGCGAGCCTGTTGACACGTCCGGATATAATAAGCTATAATTTCAGACTTGGAGCTTTATTCTATCTAATTAATATGAGTATTTTATAATTTTCTTCATATTACTAATTCTCTTATAAAGTGCTCTAAAGGAATGATACTACTATGATCAAAAAGTGAGACTAATTTTTAAATTAAATTTTACTCGTTTATCGATTTGATGACACTTTTTTTTGTTGGTAGCACTACGAGAGACATCTGTGTCAAATTTTATGTCAATATATTCATTAGTTTGCAATTGACGCTCGTTTTTGTGAACATTAAAAAGTGATTTCAGCTATTTTTATAATGTCAGATTTTATTGAGCAAAGAAGTTGCATTAAATTTTGTCTTCGGAATGAAATTTCTTGTGCAGAAACGTTCAGAATGTTGCAGAAGGCCCTTGGTGAGCAGATTTTGTCAGAAAGAAATATTTACAAGTGGTACAAGCAGATCAAAGAAGGCAGATACAACGTCAAAGACAAAGAGCGTCCAGGACGACCATCGACATCAACTGATGAGAAGCATCAAAGAAATGAAAAACCTTGTGCTTAAAGATCATCGGTTAACAATTAGAGATCTTGTTGATACTGTTGACACTCCATTTGGATCGATTCAAGCAATTTTGAAAGATCATTTGGGTCTCGAACGCGTCAAATCTCGATCAGTTCCAAAAACACTCAATTCTTTTGAAAAATAGCGATGTGTTAATGTGTGCGAAGAGATGCTTTCTGACTACCAGAACGTCATGAAACGCATTATTACGAGAGACAAGACATAGATCTATGCCAAGGATCCAGAAACGATCAATCAATCGAGCAAATATCGTACCAAAGGCTAAGCAAGGCCAAAAATATCACGTCAAAGTCGTTCAAAAATCAAGGTCATGTTGACAGTTATCTTCGATTATCGTGGTGTTGTATATTCCGAATTTCTTCCGCCGGGCCTAACTGTTAACAAGGGATATTATTTGAGTGCTATGCGTTGTTTGCGTGAAGCAATTCGCAAAAAAAGGCCGGAATTGTGGCAGACTACTCATGATTTTTGCATCACGATAATGCACCGTCTCATACCGCATTGATTATTGGCGACTCTTTAGCCAAAAATTCAACTTATATCGTTCCACAACCACCGTATTTGCCTGATCTGGTGCTGTGTGACTTCTAGCTGTTCAATAAACTCAAAAGACAACTCCGGGGACATCGTTTTGACTCGATTGAGGAGATTCAACGTGAATCGCTGTGTCAATGGAAGGCCATTCCGGAAAAGGACTTTTCTGACTGCTCCGTGGATTGGAAAGAACGTTCGCATAAATGTATTGTTTTAGGCGGGAACTACTTTGAAGGCAACGTGATAGATTTAAAAGAATAAATAAAGAATTTAAAAAAAAAAGTTGGTCTTATTTTTTGATCATAGTAGTATATTGACTTCGGGAGTTCTTGCGCCGACGAGAAAAGGTTCAAGATTTGTTCCTTTTTGCCTTACTAGTATTATGCGCTGCTTGACTGCCGTCGGCCTGCAAAGCGTGAGTACTTTCGCGGACCAGAGTATTTCTCGGCCGAGCTAGCTATTACGTTGCAACCGAATGGACGAAAGCAGAAAGCGATATTTAAAAAAAAAATTGAATTAATTATAATTATTGTAAACGTTAACACTAAGACTCATTTCCAAGATGCCGTCAGGGCTTTTCGCACCTGACTCATGACTGAGTTTGTCGGGTGATAAGGCCCTAACGATCGAGTGATGAGAAGCAGACAATAACCTTCTAATCTTAACTAAATCTCACGAAATAGTTGGTAAAATAATAAAGCGAGAATCGTTCTTTCTATATCGATTAGGGAAGAGCGGATCGGGTTATAACAGTTATCAATGAAAAGAAGATTTTTCATCGTTAGTTCTCGACATAGCCGAACGCTATTTTAATATAGCACACATTAAGAGGCAATGTCCTTCCTAGTATTCCCTCCCAGCCGGCAAGTATATGATAACGACCACTGCTGAGAATTCAAGTATCGGCAGAGGGGTCACTTTTAATGAAACCTTGCCCCAAATAAAGCCCAAAAGGTTTCCAAACTGGAATATTGGTTCACAAGAGCACCAACAGAGGCAACGTATCATAAAATTCAGGCAAGATAAAAGAAGGAAAAATTTATTACTAACAACAATCTAAATACTAGCGCTGTATCTAGTTCATCTTCCTCTCTATTGGCTATGGTCTTTGCTTATTAGTAATTAACTACTAGCTAACCAATGTAGTTTAATAAAACCTTAAAATTTTATTTTAACATATTATAAAATAAATTAAAATAACACTAAAATAACATATTATAAAATGAATATAATATAATATTTATAAAATTAGTAAAGTATGCTAAACAAACTAAACTTAAACCAATAAATAATAAGTATAGAAAAAAAATATATAAAAAAAAATTATAAACATAGACTAAACAATTGAATATATATTAAAAAATATATTGCAAAATAGAATATTTAAAACAAAGTAATATAAAAACATTAAAGTTCCATCAGATCGCGAGAGATTATTACCACGCATTATGTTATATAAATTTTTTATTAGTTTTTATATGTGTAACATATCGTTCAATAAGTCCCGAGACTAACAACGAAAACAACATTTTTTTTCAAAAATCATTTTTATTCATCAATATAATCTCCTTTTAGAGTGATACAATCTGTCCAACGCCTTTCTAACATTTCTATACCATGTTTATAGAAGAATTTATCCTTTGCTTCAAAATAGGCTTCAGTTTCGGCAATGACCTCCTCATTCGAGCCAAATTTTTTTCCCTGGAGCATTTTTTTGAGATCAGCAAAGAGCCAGTAGTCGCTGGGAGCTAAATCTGGCGAATACGGGGGGTGGGAAAGCAAATCAAAGCCCAATTCGTTCAATTTTGCCACTGTTTTCATGGACTTGTGGCATGGTGCATTGTCTTGGTGAAAAAGGATTTTTTTCTTCTTCATGTGCGGTCGTTTTGCTGCGATCTCCTCCTTCAAATGTACCAACAAGTCAATATAATAATCACTGTTGATCGATTTACCTTTTTCCAGGTAGTCAATGAAAATCACGCCATGTGTATCCCAAAAAACAGACGCCAAGACTTTGCCAGCAGACTGCTGCGTTTTTGGACGCTTTGGGCGGCTTACGCCAGCCATGCGCAACTCAGATGATTGCCGATTCGACTCCGGAGTGAAATGATGTATCCATGTTTCATCCATGGTCACGTATCGACGCAGGAAATCCTTTTTATTGCGAGTAAATAGCGATAAACAGCTCTCTGAATCGTCGACTCGTTGCTGTTTTTGTTCCACTGAAAGCAATCGCGGCACCCACTTAGAAAAAACCTTTTTCATGCTTAATTTTTCATGAAGGATTGTAAATACGCTTCCAGATGATATCTGTGTCATTTCTGCAATCTCACGGACCTTCACTTTGCGATTTTCCATTACAATTTTTAACACTTCACTCACATTTTCCTGTGTAACGGCTTCCAATGGCCTACCCGAACGTTCCGCATCATTTGTGTCCGTACGACCACGTTTAAACTCCGCATACCAACGACAAATCGTTGGTTTGGATAAAGAGGAATCCGGGTGATGTTTTTCAAGCCATTGCTGGGCTTCTACGGTGTTTTTACTCATTAAAAAACAATATTTATCAACACGCGAAACTCACTTTTTTCCATTTTTCAAACAAATTACAAAGTGACTTTACTCTAACCTCGATAACTCTGCTGTCTGTGATCCGATCGACGTGAAATTTTTACACGTTTCATGTAGAGGTTCGCACTCTATGGAAACGTTGCCAGTTTGGTACTACTAGCACAATCTCTGGGTTAGTCTCGGGACTTATTGAACGATGTGTTATATATACATTCTTTCAAAATAGTACCGGGAATTGTCGATTTAAATCTGGCCGGGCAATTTAGGCAGGTAAAATTTTTTTTTCTAGGTTGGTACAACTGCCCTTAATGACTATGCCAAGTTTGAGCGGAATCTGTCAACGAGTGTGTTTACAGTAGCTGGTTAAGTCAGTCGATGTCAATAGTGCGTGCCGATTTTTTACAATGAGTGATTAAGTTGAACAAAGAATTTGTCTAAAATTTAGTGTTGCGAGTGAAATTTCGTGTGCCGATGCATTAAAAATATTGCAAAAGGCTTCTGGTGATAAAGCACTATTGGAAACCCGTGCGTATGAGTGGTACAAAACCTTCAAGGAGGGTCGTGAAGTCGTCGAAGATTTGCCTCGTTCCGGACGCCCATCGACGGCTTCGACCGCAGATAACGTCGATAAAATTAGGAAAATGGTGCTTGAAAACCGTCATACTAGCGTAAGAGAGATAGCACATGAACTTAAGATATCCCACAAGTCCACACGTACAATGTTAATTGATATTTTGTGCATGAGAAAGGTGGCCGCAAGACACGATAACGCGCCGTCTCACCGAGCTACGACTGTGACTGAATTTCTTGCCTAAAACTTAACGAACACGCTCAAACAACCACCGTATTCGCCGGATTTGACTTTTTCCTCTTTCCAAAACTTAAATTGCCGCTTCGTGGCGCCCGTTTTCAGTCGATTGATGCCATAAAACAAAATTCGGCGCGCGAGCTGAAGGCCACGAAGCCTTTCAGCGACTTAACCAGCTACTGTATACACACTCGTTGACAGATTCCGCTCAAACTTGGCATAGTCATTAAGGACAGTTGTATCAACCTAGAAAAAAATTCTACCTGCCTAAATTGCCCCGCCAGATTTAAATCGACAATTCCCGGTACTTTTTTGACAGAATGTATATAAAATTTGTATAAAGAATATTAGCAGTTTTAATTAAATTGTCTAGTTTTTATGGCATTCACACTGACGAAGATTCACACGGACGATAAACGTAACGTTTTTTTTTGCTTACAGCGCAATTGTTTTTTTTTTTATATTGTACTTTTTCCTTTACATGTCAAAGTTTAAAAACGTATGGAGAGAATTACTTACAAGATATTACAATATTAAATTTGTTATAAGATAGAATCAAAATTAACGCTTAAATACTTTATTAATTAACCTTATTAATATAATTTTTATAATAGTTTATGAAAAATTTAATAATTTAGCTTTTATAAAAAAATTAATAATTTAGCTTTTATATTTGCAATATAATACTGCCAATTTTAATTTTTCACTGAATTAATCAAAAATTAAATAATTTAATAAAAGAAAAAAAAAAAAAATTAATATACTTATATTTTCATCCGTAATTAAATAAAAGCTAGTTTGTCTCGAGCAGAAATAATTACGTGTACATATGTAGTAAAATCTCAAGAGCAAAATTATGTATTTAAATATTGGGTGTACAACTTTGCTTCCGCCGTTTTGCAATAGATGGCTGTAACGGTAAGTGGTAGTTAAAATAAATAGATCATAGATGACACACAATAAGCTTAGGTATTTGTAAACATAACGCCATCGAAATATTAGTCGATTTGTGTCTGCATTATGAAGTTATTCTCGATTAAACATGTCAGCTTACGAGCCAAATTCTCGTCATTTGCGGAAGGTTTTAATTTTCTGCTTTAATATGAAGAAATCTGCGACTGAGGCTCATCGAATGCTCTCAAATACCTATGGTGAGGCCGCTATTAGTAAAGGAACGTGCCGAGAGTGGTTTCAACACTTCAAGAACGGCGATTTTAACGTCGAAGACCAGCATAGCGGTGGAAGAAAGAAGGTTTTCGAAGATGCAGAATTGGAGGCATTACTTGATCAAGACTCGTGTCAAACGCAACAAGAATTGGCAGGATCATAGGGAGTGACGCAACAAGCCATTTCAAAACGCCTGAGAGTCATGGGAATGATTCAGAAACAAGGAAATTGGGTGCCGTACAAGTTGAAGCCGAGAGATGTTAAACGGCGTTTGTGTGTTTGTGAACAGAAAATCATAGGAATATCCCGGCCATGCTTCCACGTCGACGGCCAAACCGAATATTCACGGTTCCAAGGTCATGCTTAGTATTTGGTGGGACCAGCTCGGCGTCGTGTATTATAAGTTGTTAAAACTGAAAAAATCACAGGCGATCGTTATCGAACACAATTAATGCGTTTGAGCCGAGCATTGAAAGACAAACGGCCGCAATACAACGAGAGACATGATAAAGTGATTTTACAGCATGACAATGCTCGACCCCATGTTGCGAAAGTGGTCAAGACATACTTGGAAACTTTGAAATGGGAAGTCCTACCCCACTTGCCGTATTCTCTAGATGTTGCTCCCTGGAACTATTGCTTATTTCGATCAATAGCACACGGCCTGGCTGACCAGCACTTCCGGTCTTATAAAGAAGTAAAAATTTGGATCGATTCAAAAGATGACCAGTTTTTTTAACGCGGGATTCGTATGCTGCCCGAAAGATGGGTGAAAGTAGTGGCCAGCGATAGACAATATTTTGAATCATAAATGTATAACCAGTTTTTTACAATAAAGCCTCGAATTTTGAAAAAAAACAGCGGAAGCAAAGTTGTACACACAATATATTAAAATTGTAATTATATCTTAATTTTAAAAAATATTTTATACTATAGAAGAACTTTAAATGTAAAATTAATACAAGTGTATATGAATTGTCATGCAACTTATCATTCAAATTTAAATCTTAGTTCTACAAGCATTGCATAGCGTAATGGTTAGGGCGTCTGCTTTATACTGCGAAAGACCTGGGTTCAATCCCACTGTAGATCAAAAATTTTTCTACGTTTTTTTCCGTAAAATAATGTGTAAAATAACATGTGCGACAATGCGAATAAACAATTAAATATAATGCGCTTGTTGAAAATATGTATAATCATAATAAAAATTAAAATTCTAAAATATATAAAATACTTTATTAAAGTTTTTATAAAGGTTTTATTTAAGTATATTAAAAGGTTTCATCAACTACTTTCAAAAACGTTTTTTTTTTAAATTTCTATAACTTTTATAGAAATGTTTTTAAAACTTGTATCGAAAGGTTTATAAAAGAAGCTAAAAAACGTTGCTGAAGGGTTTAAAAACGGACATAAACTCATTTTAAAAACATTTTTTAAAAGTTTTAAAAAAGGTTTTTATCCTTTCATGAAACGTTTGAAAAACATTTTAAAAACCTTTCGATCTGTGTGGGTTTCTACACTTATTTCTACGTACATTTCTACACTGATTTCAACATAGATATCGACACTGATTTCCACGTAGATTTCTACACTGATTTCACGTTGAAACCCACGTGGTAATCTACGCGAAAATCCACGTAAAAAGGTACGAGGAAATCTACGTGGAAATCCACATACAATGTGTTATTGGACTGATTTCAGTGTAGATTTCCATGTGAAAATCCACGTGGATTTCCATGTGGATTTTCACGTGGATTTTTGCAAATGGGTACTAATTACTATTATTAACCAATAATAATAATTATAAATACTTTATAAGGGTATTTAATACTTGTAAAATATTATTAGCAGTTATTAGCTTTTCTGAAAAGTCACAAATTTTTCTTGGTCAAAAGTTGAAAAGCTAATAAAAGCTAATAAAACATAATTAAAACAAAGAAATGTTAGTAAAAGTTAGTAACTATAAATAACTGTTACTAGAGTCCAAATTCCACACTTTATAAACTAATGTTAATAGTTATTAGATTTTATTAGTTTTTTTTTCATTCAGTTTATTTCCGCTTGGGGTGAAAGTGTTTATTCAAAATTAGTTTAGAATTTTTGTTTGATAAAATCATTACCTACAACTTTTCACAACATTATAGCTCAATCGGTAGTTAGATTAATAAATTAGCGAGTGCTGTAAAATTTAAATTTGCAATAATCAAATGTTTTTGATATATCAGTGTTTTTCAGTTGTATGAATTTAAATCGTTATTGCTTGATAAGAAATCATAATTTTCATTTATATTTTAACCGTAAATTTCAATGAAATATTCTTTGTATATAAATAACGTCATACAAGGTAAATTATTAAATGCGTCAATTGCAAAAGATTTTCCTAGTATACGAGGAGGTCTGGCTATTAAATAACGAGACTGGTTACGAAAAAGGGTTTTATTATAAAAAGTATTCTACGTTCGAACGCTCCCCTTCAATATACTCCCCTTCCCTCGCCACACACCTTTCCATACATTTTTTCCATTGATCGAAGCAGTGCTGGAAGTCTTCTTTAATGAGGGCCTTTGGGAGCTCTGCCGTTTTTTGCTTTACCGCTTCCATCGACTCAAATTGGGTCCCTTTCAAAGCAGATTTTATCTTCGGAAACAAAAACAAGCCGCACAGTGCCAAATCTGGCGAGTACGGCACGTGTTCGAACACTGTAGTGCGCTTACCGGCCAAATACTGCTTCACAGATAGCGCGTTATAGGTAGGTGCGTTGTCCTGGTGCAAAATCCACGAGTTGTTCTTCTACAACTCGAGCCGTTTCTTACGAACTCGTTCTCGCAGTGTTGCTAAAACTGACAAATAGTAAGTCTGGTTGACAGTCTGACCCTCTGGAACCTATTCTGTCATCACGATACCGTTAAAGTCGAAAAAAACGATCAACATTGCCTTGAATTTTGATTTAGACATCCTTGCTTTTTGATTCTGGGCGATTCAGGCGTCTTCCAATGCATCGATTGCCGCTTTGTTTCAACATCGTATTGAAAAATCCACGTTTCGTCGCAAGTAATAATGTTTTTCATCAGTCCGGAATCTTTTTTTAACCTTTTAAGGAAATCTGAGTAGACCTGTTGACGCAAGAGCTTTTGGTCAAGAGTCAGATTTTTTGGCACCAACATCGCACAGACTTTTGTCATGTGTAATTCCTTGTGTAAAATTTGTCTAACCGTTTCTTTATCGGCGTTTACAGCCTCGGCAATCATCCGGATGCTCATTCAACGATCTGCACGCACAATTTGGTTGATTTTGGTCACTGTTTCTGGAGTTTAAACAGTGACAGGGCGACCTGGGCGTTGGTCATCTTCAGTGCTCACTCGGCCCTCACTGAAGCGCTTACACCACTCAAAAACACGCGCACGAGATAGAGAATTGTCCCCATAGGCCTCTTGCAACAATTTACAGCACTCAGTCAGAGTTTTTTTAAATTTAACGAGAAATTTGAGATTGATACGTTGCTTCTGTTTTTCGTCACACATGGTTTTCGGCACGAGAAAAAAACACGTTTGTTTCAAACCGCTACTGCACAAATACAATAATAGTGACGAGAACGTGTTTTGGTACGTGCATAGACAAGATATCTAGACACCCAACGCACTACTCGTTTTTTTCCCTACCCCTCTACGGCGCCCTCTAGGCGCGCAGTCTCGTTATTTAATAGCCAGACCTCGTATATGTTATATTTATATATATTATATAAGATAAATTTAATTTGCCTATCGAGTAAAGTTTAATCAAGATATTTAAGATTCTTTAAATTTTAATTGCTTATCTGAAATAATTATTTTAGTTTTATTAAAAGGTTATGGTTCTCTTGCCACTTTTCATTAGACACGCTAATCGTCGACACGTGGCATTGTAGAAATCTTAACCATCGAATACTAGCTTTGTGCAAACAACTAACGAAAATACACACACATACACACAGAAATATATACCCACACAAAATAAATTAAACAGGCTAAAAGGGGTATAAATAAGAAAAAAACTGGTAAAATTTGTCGAATTGTATTTGCTGTTTATAAAACGAGCTGTTATGTAAGAAAATTGTCCGCTAAAAAAAAATAATCTAAAAAAAACTCTGAAAAAAAAATAGAAACAAATTAGTAAAGAAATGATTTCCATGATCCCCATTCGCGCTACCTTTCTGTTATTAATCATGTATATTGTCTCTTTTAAAATACATTAGACATTCTCTTATTGTTTCCATAAAAATTTTATTATCATTTTTTATTCCTATTAACAACACGGACGGTAAGGAAAAGGTAGGCAAAAAAGGTAATACCAGGAATAATTGCCATGGAAAGGTTAGTGGTCCTGGTAGACCTATGCATCATGAAGAAGGTAGTGCAATACCATCGCAGGAAGAGGGTCAAACGGGCAAGGACCTGAAGACAGGAGGAGTATCTGTCGATGAACGGGACCTTATTCAACGAAATATACCTCCTGATAATCAAGAGATAACGGGGCCAAAACGAGCCCGTCATAAGACGGGGGGCTTAATTTCTTCTAGACATTCTAGACAATAAAGGTGTTGATTTAGCCTTGCCAAAAAGAAAAAATATGGAGCAGCAGCAAACCTGGAGGTACGGGGTATGGACTAACAACGAAATTCACGAATACCCCAACCTCGCCCTGTTCACTGCAGAAATGAATCTCGAGGCTGGCAGAAGAAAATTTAGCTTAAAAGACCCTTAGAATACGACGATTATGTGGTAACCCATTTATTCACGCTCCAATTCACCTACGGAACGCATCACTTCGGGTCAACCGTAATTGAGGGTGCATGCATAGCATACCAGCAGCCGCTACCTATCTGGAGAAATTTCCGGGTATGTCTATCCAATTGGTTAGAAGGAAACGTGAAGGATATTTATCCAGGTACCTGGGAATGTAGGGATCCTCACCACCAAAACGAATTAATGCTGCCAACCTCGTGCAGAATATGCTAGAAGTTACGGCCTATTACCATCTCTCGAGAGAAACCTTTTGATGATGACTATGCCGATTGGCGCCGCGCATCGTCGGGGGAAAGCCCTCGCAAGTGGGCCATTGACCCTCTGGAGGAGTTGCCTCGACTGAATGACGACTATAGTTAACGGAAGGTTGGACGTGGATCTAGTGCTAAACCAATGAAAAACCTCAGACCATAGGCAAGAATTAGAAGACCCTATGCAGTGCGCTCGAAGCAAAGGATTGTCACCGCTAAAGGTATCCATCAGCCTCAATCAAGAGTAGGCGCGGATGCGTCAAGGCAAAACCAATCTTCTCACTAAAACCAACCACTTTCTACTAACTTTCTACTAACTAGTGTTTGACCCTTCTCCCGTCTAAGACAAATAATGACCAGAAAGGCCTAAAATTATCCAATTTATGTTGGAAATGGGTGTCCATAACTAATGTCTTTCCAATTTAATTTTTTTTTCTCTAATACAACAGCAGAACAAGAGGAGTTGATAGTAAAATATTAGAAATGAACGCAAGAAGCGCGGATCGGGTAACTGTATTTATAAACGACGTGTATACAATAGCAACTGAATATTTGTGACGCCTTTACACCAATTTTCATCATTCAGCCTATCTTATTATCTAACTATTATAATTATTACCATTTAACCATCATAATTTAATTACTAATATTACGAATAATAGATTATACAATACACAGTGTGTCCCATGGAAAACGGAACTTTTTCAAAACATCGATTTATATTGGCGCCCCCTATTGATAAATGTTAGCAATGGAAAGGTCCATTCTTAACTGACATCCTGTCAAAATTGTATGACATTTGGTTCAATGGAAACCAAAATATCGCGCTCAAAGTGACAGTGTGTTTGTGGCATCGGTCGAAAAATGAGCTTCGAACAAAGAGCAAATATTGAGTTCTGTTTTAAACTCGGTAAATCCTTTACTGAGACGCATAATTTGCTGAAACAAGTTTATGGCGATAATTGTCTATCCCGTACCAGAGTGTATAAGTGGTATAAGCGGTTCCAGGAAGGTCGTGAAGACATTCAGGACGACGAACATCCAGGTCCTTCGAATACCGTGGTAACTCAAAGTAACATTAAAAAAGTGCGTAAATTTATAAAAAATGAGCCAAAATCTTCATTGCGATATATGAAAATGGAATTGAATACGTCCAAAAATTCAATTCATCGCATTTTGACCAAACATTTGAGTCTACGGAAGGTGTGTGCACGCTTTGTTCCACACAAATTGACCGACTACGAAAAATTGCTCCAAATTCAACATTGTAAGGATTTGATTAAAGAGTCAAAAAAGGACCCAAACTTGAAATATTCAATTGTGACTGGTGACGAGACATGGTGTTTTCAATATGATCCCGAAACCAAGCGTCAAAGAGCTGAATGGAAGCACCCAACCGAGCCCAATCTGAAAAAAGTCGTCTTGAAAAGTCAAAAGTGAAGACAATGTTGATTTGTTTCTACGATTCGGAGGGTATTATTCATCGTAAATTAGTTCTACCTGGTCAAACGATTACTGCTGTGTTTTATCTTGGTGTTACGAAGCGTTTGCTTAGCCGTATTCGTCGTGTGCGGCCACAATACCGTGAAAACGGGAGCTGGCGTTTGTTGCATGATAATGCCCCGTCTCATCGATCGAACTTGATCACGGATTTTTTGATCAAAAATTCCATTGTAACCATCAACCATTCACCGTACTCGCCGGATTTGGCTCCGTGCGACTTCTACTTGTTCTCCAAATTGCACTTGCCTATGAAAGGAAAACGTTATGCCGACGTAGAGGCCATCCAAAGAGCGACGACCGACATACTAAAGTCGATGGATAAAAATGATCTCAAAAACTTATTCGATATGTTAATTTATTGTGCAAAACGTTGTATTGATGCGGAAGGAGACTATTTTGAATAAAATAAATGAGATTTGCCGGAATATTGAGTTTTTGTCTTTATTTTGAAAAAGTTCCGTTTTCCATGGGACACGCTGTGTATATATATATATATATACTACTGTGATCAAAAAGTAAGGTGAAATTGTCATTTAAAACTCCCGGGCATCAGAAAGGCAGGTAAATTTTTTTTCCTAGGTTGGTAGGACTGTCTATAACATTTGCCAAGTGTCTGTTTGTCAAAAGGTTTAATTATCTCTAAGTTATACGTGTTTTTGTAAACAACCAAAAGTGAATTTTTCGATTTTTACAATGGGTGATTTTGTTGAGCAAAGAACTTGCATCAAATTTTTTTGGCGGAACGAATATTCTTATGCAGACACGTTGAGAATCTTGCGGAAGGCCTTTGGTAATCAAACTACGGCACAAAAAAACGTTTATAAGTGGTACAACGAGTTCAAAGCGGGCCGAGGACGCGTTGAAGATGAACCGCGCTCTGGACGACCATCAACGTCTACCGACGAGGGCCACGTCCAAAAAATCGAAGATTTGATGCTTGAAAATCGTCGATTAATAATAAGAGACCTCGCTGATAGTGTTGGAATATCATTTGGCTCAGCCCAAACCATTTTGAAGGATGTTTTGTGTCTCAAACGCGTCAAGTCTCGATTGGTGCCAAAATCGCTCAAGTTTTTGGAAAAAAAGCGTCGCGTTGATGTGTGTAAAACTTTGCTGTCTGACTATCAGGACCACTTAAAATGCATCATTACTGGAGACGAGACTTGGATTTACGCATACGACCCTGAAACCACCGACCAATCCAGCGATTATCGTGCAAAAGGCAAAGCAAGACCGAAAAGACCACGGCAAAGTCGATCGAAAATCAAGGTCATGTTGACAGTTTTCTTTGATTATCGTGGTATGGTGCACTAACTGGTGAATTTCTTCCACCGGGCCAAACTGTCAACAAAAAATATTATTTGAGCGTAATGCGTCGTTTGCGTAAAGCTATTCGTCTGAAAAGGCCGAAATTATGGGCGAGCAACTCTTGGTTTGTTCATCACGATAATGCACTATGTCATACTGCATTGGTTCTTTGCGACTTTTTTGCCGATAACTCGACTCATAGTGTTCCGTAACCACCGTATTCGCCTGATTTGGCTCCGTGCGACTTCTGGCTATTCAGCAAACTCAGAAGACTAATGCGGAGACGCTGTTTTGACACGATTGAGCAGATAAAAACCGAATCGAAGAAGGTCTTGAAGGCTATTTTGGAAAATGACTATTCCGACTGTTTCGAGGACTGGAAAAAGCGTTGGCAAAAGTGCGTTTTATCGGACGGGGATAACTTTCAAGGAGATGAAATTAATTTAGAAGAATGAATAAAGAATTTACATTTTATAAACAAATTCACCTTACTTTTTGATCACAGTAGTGTATATATATATATATATATATATATATATATATATATATAGGGTGGGCCATTTTCATCCCCCTACCTAAATATCTCAGAATCTAAGCAAGATACGGAAAAAGTTTCAGACAAAAGTTGAAGAAGGCATAGGGGATAATATAACAGTGACCTTTAGCTTGACTTTGGAGTTGACCTTTAAGATCAGTCGAAGGTCAACTTTATTTTTTTAAATAGAAACCCCTTAATAATAACTCCTATGCGAAAAATTCTGCATCGAATTTGTTACAAAACAAAATTTTGTTTTATGACCTCCAAGCGGTCAAAAATTAAGGTCGAATATCTTAAAAAGCTGTTTCTTGCATTTTTACTGCAATACCGTGGTTTTTAGGAAAAATAAACTAATCTATTATTAATCTAAATCACCATCAATACTTATTCTACTAACTCTAAGTCCGACCTTTACATATTACCCCCCCCCCCCCAATCCCGCCCCGCAATCACCTCCACCCCCCACAACTCCCTTACTCTTAAGATTAACTGTTTAAGCTCAAGTTTCATCCTCCAAATCCCTATTTTTGATGCTGGAATCGAAATGAACGAAAAACTCTACATTATTTTTGTCCTAGAGAAAATTTTATTTTGTGACTTCCAAGAGGTCAAAAATCAAGGTCAAATACCTTGTAAGGCGTTTTCATGCTAACGTGACTTTTAGGAATAATAAAATAAAATTTTGTACACGTGTTTGAATGCGAACTTCTAGCGAAAAAAAACAGTTTTTGACTCTTAAACTGTATAATTTGAAAAAAAAATTAAATTTTGAAAAACCCGTATGAGATCTACTAGATTAACATGTTTTGAACATATTTACACACAAATTAGGCCATTAGGCTGCGTGGTATTATTGGGAAACTTTCAACTAAAATTCACCTTTTTTTCAAGGCGCTATGGAAGATCAGCTATCACACAACCATTGTTTTCAAACGTCATGAGGAAAACACACACACACTCATTACCTCTCCAACACCCTTACACCTCATTGATCTCAAATACTATTTATCACTACACTGCATACCCAAAGTTCTACTCGCTTGTAGGAAGAGGTGAGTAGGACATTGGCGGGTAGAGCTTGCAGTGGGAAGAGGAATAAAGACAAATATGAACTTCAAGTCGACGTCGAAGTTGACTTACACAATTAAGTTAAGGTCATCTTTACATTTTGAGATAAAATTTTTTGTTTTCAATTCTGAAATCAACCTCTATTTTCTAAACCGCCAATCTTCCCTTTTACCTACGTGTACCCTACACATCTCAAATTTTATCCTTACTATCTACCACTACTCTACTTTCCCAAAATTCAATCTGCTAATGAAATTCATTTGGTAGGGTATCATTCAGTAGATTTCAAGATAGGGAAGACATTAAAAATAAAAATAAACTTTAATTTGACCTTTTAGCTAACTTTTCAGGTTATTTTAAAATCAATTTTATTTATATATATAAAAATGAATGTGTGTTGGTATGTACTTTATTGATTCGAAAACTACTGGACCGATTAAGTTTAAACTTTTACAGTATGTTTGTTGTGAAGAGAAGGACATGATAGGCATAGTCCGGTTACTTAACGATAGGTGGCGCTGCACACAATTTTCATAAAAACGTAAAATGAAAGAAACTACTGTAACGATTGAGCTGTAACTTTCACAGTATGTTTATTTTGAAGAGAGAAACATGATAAGCATAGCCCGGATACTAAGCGATAGGTGGCGCTGGCCACAATTTCAGCTTCACTTTCAAATTAGCAAATTTGTATGGGAGATACTATTATTCATTATCGATTGACTTCAAATCTGCTGATGTTTCGTTTTTTGCCAAACAAATAGGATTTATAAAGTTAAAGCCCTGCATTTTGACACGTATTGTTCTTACGACTGTTTCTTGACATTCTCAAAATGATAGTTTATTGAGTGAAAATGTACATGCATTAAAAACTGTACTTTCAGATAATCTTTGTTTTTGGCCTCCAATAACAAGTGCATTTCATCATTTAAGTGGATTTTGTTAATCGAAATCAAAGTGAGTGCAATGTAAATACATTCTTCGGAGAATAATATTCAATGCAAAATAAATAATTTTTCATTATTTTAGTTTAATTTCAAGTGAGACAACATTAGTCATCGCATTTGTGTGAATTTTATCATCGGCCGACATACACGAAAACAACTACAATAATAATAAAACACTACACCTCGGTTCAATTGTGTGCGTGTGCGCACTGCCCATCGATTCAACAAGTTAATTTTGCCGATCAAAATCAAAGTGAGAGCAATTTCAATGCATTTTTCGTAGAAAATCCATACAACATTAATCCTTTTCGAATATTCTTTTAGTTCATTTATATTTATTTCGAGCAAGACGAGAATATTTATTATATTTGTGTAAATTTCATCATAATGCCTCCAAAACGACAAAATATTGGTCAATCCACGAATGAATCACGTCGGCTAAGAGCATAACGAGCTGCTAAAACTAATGAGCAACGGGAAGCAAGAATCCAATCAAATCGTTTACGAATAGAGCAATCCCGTTCCAATCAAACAAATGATCAACAGGAAGCAAGAAACGAAGAAGAACGCTTACGACTCGCTCAATCCCGTTCAGTTGAAAGTAACGAGCAACGGCAACTAAGAAACGAAGCAAATCGTGTACGATCTATTTAATCTCGACGTACTTTTTATGTAGATTTAAAGCTTCGTGCATTTCGTTATAATGATAACTACGACTATAGTCAGCATCCAAGTGTGGTCATTGGACAAATAGATAAGGTGTGCCTGCATTGCGGTGCATTGAAGTTAAAAAATGAAACGCCTGGTATGTGTTGTGCGAATGGATAAGTGAGATTACCGGAATTACAAACGCCATCTGAACCGTTGGCAACGTTGATGACAGGCGATACAATACAATCAAAACATTTTGTGACAAACATTCGCAAGTACAATTCCTGTTTCCAAATGACATCATTTGGTGCGACAAATATCGTTCGTGCCAATTACATGCCAACATTCGAAGTGCTAGGACAAATTTATCATTATACTGAATCACTATTGCCATTACCAGACAACGATCACAGATATCTCTAAATTTATTTCATGGGAGGCGCTAATGATCAGGTTGATAAACGTTGCCAATTCAATACAGGCACTAGACGACAAATGGTTGCCGAATTACAAGCACTATTTGATCAACACAACGAATTGATTCGGTTGTTCAAAAGTGCCTTTAAACGAATGCTAGCAGATGATTACACAATTGTAATCAAAGCAGATAAAACACCTGTCGGCCAACACGAGAGACAATACAATGCTCCAACCATTGATGAAGTGGCAATCGTTATAGTTGGTCAAAAATTTAATTCAAGCGATATAATTATCCACCACAGAAATGGTCAAGTACAGCGAGTCGCAGAAACACATCGATCATACGATGCGTTGCAATACCCCATTATATTTTGGCAAGGAGAAGATGAATATCATTTCAATATCAAGTTAATAGATCCAAGAACAGGTGAATATTTTTTCTTTACAAGAATAAATACCACTTCATTTTTGCAGCAACTGATAAACAATTCATTCACAGGTGCAGAATTAAATAAAAAAGTCAGTTCTATGAATTACTATTCATATCAATTGATGATTCGTCAAAATACCAACAATCACATCTTGAAATCTCGTCAATTATTTTATCAATACATTGTCGATATATATGCTATAATTAAAACCGAACGACTTCTCTACATTCGATTAAATCAATTCAAGTTGCGTTCAGAAGAATACATTCATTTACGTGATGCAATTGCTCATGACGGGAATGTGAATGCTAATGAATTGGGAAGAATGGTCATATTATCAGCCACATTCTCAGGAAGTCCAAGACATATGCACGAGTACGCACAAGATGCGATAACATATGTTCGCTCATATGGTCGGCCAGATTTGTTTATCACATTCACATGCAATTCGACATGGGATGAGATCAAAGAACTTTTATTGGCTGGACAATCAGCATCAGATCGTCATGACATTACCGCACGTGTGTTTAAACAAAAATTAAAATCTCTCATGGATTACATTGTCAAACATCACGTTCTTGGAGACCCACGTTGTTGGATGTACTCAATAGAATGGCAAAAACGAGGACTGCCACATGCACACATTTTGATTTGGTTGATCGATAAAATCGCACCAGATCAAATTGATGAAGTCATTTAAGCAGAAATACCAGATGCTGACGTTGATACAGGTTTATTTGAAGTCGTTACCAAGAATATGATTTACGGTCTATGTGGCTTACTCAACAACAACTCACCATGCATGGTTGATGGGAAATGTACAAAACGATACCCAAGAGATTTACTTGCCCAAACTGTCACTGGAAATGATGGTTACCCGCTATATCGCCGACAATCAACTGACGATGGCGGTCACTACACCATTCTAAAAGTGCAAAACGTTGATGTAGAAGTTGATAATCGTTGGGTTGTGTCGTATTCACCATTGCTATCAAAAACGTTTAAAGCACACATCAACGTTGAGTATTGCAATTCAGTAAAGTCGATTAAATACATTTGCAAATATGTAAACAAAGGAAGTGATATGGCAGTGTTCGGAATGGCAAATGCAAATGATAAAATTAACCAATATCAAATGGGACGCTACATAAGCAGCAATAAAGCAGTATGGCATATTTTGTCTCTTCCAATCCATGAACGTCATCCCACGGTTGTTCATTTGGCAGTAAATCTTGAAAATGGACAGCGAGTATACTTTACAACAGAAAATGTTTGCGCTTGAGTAGCAGCACCACCTGCCACGACATGAACTGCATTTTTCGCATTGTGCGCAGTTGACATGTTTGCACAGGCACTACTTTATTTAGAAGTACCTAAATACTACACGTGGAATGTAAACAAAAAAGAGTTCCAACGACGTAAACAAGGCAAGGCAGTATAAGGACATGCCAGTTTATATTTAACTCATGCATTAGGCCGCCTATACACTGTTCATCCGAATAACACAGAATGTTATTATTTGCGATTTTTATTAATTAACGTACGTGGACCCATATCTTTTGAACAGTTTAGAACAGTAAATGGTCAAGTATGTGCTACATATCGAGAAGCATGTCGAGAATTGAACTTATTGGAAAACGATGCGCATTGGGATACTACACTTGCTGAGGCATAAAATACTGCTCATCCACACCAAATACGTTCGTTATTTACAATTATATTAGCAACATGCTTCCCATCAAATCCAAAAGAACTTAGGGAAAAATACAAAAACCTCATGAGTGAAGACATTCTACATCGTTTGCGAACAACAAATCAAAATCCAGATATTTAATTTACATCAGGCATATATAATGAGGCATTGATTATTATTGAGGACTTATGTTTAGTAATTGTTAACAAAGTGTTCATACAACTGGGAATGGTTTGACCCGAACGATCAGGAAACGACGGTCTCAATAGTGACTTGCAACGAGAATATCAATTTGATGCCAACGCATTGAATACATTCGTCTGATCAAATCGTACAAAACTACTTGCTCAACAAAAAAATGCATACAACACGATTATGGCAGCGATTGTAAATCAAAGTGGTGGACTGTATTTTCTTGATGCACCAGCTGGCACTGATAAAACAATTCTCATTTCACTGATTTTGGCAACCATACGATCACAAAATAACATTGCATTGGCCATCGCATCATCTGGAATTGCGACAACTCTTTTGGATGGTGGCCGAATAGCACATTTAGCTTTAAAATTGCCATTGAATGTGCAAATCGTTGAGACACCAACATGCAATATCAAGAAAAATTCTGGAATGGCTAAAGTACTTCAATTATGCAAGCTCATTGTTTGGGACGAATGTACTATGGCGCACAAAAAATCATTGGAAGCTCTTCACCGTACACTCCAAGATTTAAGAGAAAATGAAAGGGCCTTTGGTGGTGCCCTTATTTTATTGTCTGGCGATTTTAGACAAACTCTATCAGTAATTCCCCGTTCAACACCTGCTGATGAAATCAATGCATGTCTAAAATCATCACTACTATGGCGACACATACAGAAACTTACATTGACTACCAATATGCGTGCACAACTACAACGTGATGCATCTGCTGCACTTTTCACAAAACAATTGCTAGATATTGGCAATGGGAAAATGACAATCGATGAAACCACAAAAAATATTACATTGCCACCAAATTTTTGTACTATCACATCAAACAAAGAAGAATTGATTCAACACGTGTTTCCAAATATCGCACAAAATTACAAAAATTATCGGTGGCTTAGTGAAGTGCAATATTGGCTTCCAAAAACAAGGACGTTAATGATATCAATTTCAACATTCAAAATGAAATACCAGGCGAAGCGGCAACGTATAATTCAATCGATACTGTAACTAATCAGGACGACGTTGTCAACTATCCCACTGAATTCTTGAATTCACTCGATTTGCCAGGTATGCCACCGCACGTTTCAACATTGAAAATTTGCGTGCCTATCATTCTTCTACGAAATATCAATCCACCACGCCTTTGCAACGGAACGAGACTTGCAGTGAAAAAGATGATGAACAATGTTATCGAAGCAACAATTTTAAATGGAAAATTCCAAGGAGAAGATGTATTGTTGCCACGTATACCAATGATACCGACAGACATGCCGTTTGAATTTAAACGTTTACACTTTCTAATACGACTTGCCTTTGCAATGACCATCTGCAAAGCACAACGACAATCATTGCAAGTTTGTGGGCTCAATTTGGAAAATCCGTGCTTCTCACATGGACAACTGTATGTGGCTTGCTCACGTGTCGGAAAACCTTCCGATTTATTCATATACACTCCAGATAACAAAACCAAAAATATTGTTTATTCTAATGCACTTTAATAAATATAACATTTCCAATTTCATTCATTAATCATCATCAAAATAATTACAAATCTCTTATTTCATTATCTTGATCTGGACTTTACTCTCTGTTAGTGGCATTGCAACGCATGCCGGGTATTAGCTAGTTATTTATAATAAAAACCATTATTCTTAATGCTGAAATAGAAAGTAGATTTCGAAAATATTTTAGAAGAAGTTAATTATCTTATCTTTAAAAAGTTACGTATCTCATAAATGTTTTAAATATCTGATTTTTAATCGCGGAAATCATCAACAAATTTCTGATTTATGTGACTTTTTGTTAAATGACAAAATTAATTTTTTTTTCAAATTTTACATTTCGGTCAATCTTAGAAAGTACATTTATAATGCAGTTGCAGTCGGGGCTTAATTTTTTTTTTTTTCATAAGTTTTTAAAATTTTAATTATTATCTTATCTTAATTATGCAAAAATGACGAACAGAACTAAAAATGGCTAACTATCAGCCCAATGATATTGTTGATATGATAATGGTTCCAGGGGCAAGTTACAATAATTATCGTGCTGCGACAAGACTGTACGCAGAACGCTTTCCTAATAGAAGACATCCTGATCATAGAACAATAAGTCAGTTAACACAAAGAGCTCGTGGTAGACAGCTGGTCCGTCAACGCAGGCGTCATGAATATGACGAAAATGATGTTTGTGTTGTGACTGTTCTGGCAATTATTCATCTTGACCCTCATATTAGCAGTCGCCGAGTTAAAAGAAAAATTGGTATATCTAGAAGAACCTTTTTAAAAATCCTTAAAGTCCTTAGATACCATTCCCATCATATAACTTTAGTTCAAGAGTTACAGTTTGTTGGCACGAGTTGTTCGCCCACAAATTTGGCTGCTTCTTACGGATACGCCCACGCAAACGTTTCATAACGCCTAGGTAATACTCTTTGTCTACCGTCTGACCCTCTGGAACGAATTCGTAGTGCACGACGCCATGGATATTGAAGAAAACAATGAGCATCACCTTCACTTTTGTGCGGCTTTGGTGTGGTTTCTTCGGTTTCGGCTCGTTTTTTCCCACCCATTCCAATGCTTGCTGGCTTGTTTGCATATCTTACTCGTACACCCACGTTTCGTCACCAGTTATGATGCATTCCATGAAAGCGGGATCGAAATTGGCGCGATCCAGCATATCCGACGTGACCTGTTCGCGATAGCGTTTTTGAAGAAAATTAAGCTCTTTTGGAACGAGTCTTGCGGCCACCCTTCTCATGCTCAAAATATCAATTAAAATCGTACGTGTGGACTCGTGGGATATCTCAAGTTCATATGCTATCTCTATCAAGCTAGTATGACGGTTTTCAAGCACCATTTCCTTAACTTAATCTACGTTATCTGCGGTCGAAGCCGTCGATGGGCGTCCGGAACGAGGCAAGTCTTCGACAACCCTCCTTGAAGGCTTTGTACCACTCATACGCACGAGTTTTTGATAGTGCTTTATCACTTAAAGTCTTTTGCAACATTTTCAATGCATCGGCACACAAAATTTCATTCGCAACACAAAATTTTAGGTAAATTCTTTGTTCAACGTAATCACCCATTGTAAAAAATCGGCACGCACTATTGACATCGGCTGACTTAACCAGCTACTGTAAACACACTTGTTGACAGATTCCGCTCAAACTTGGCATATTCATTAAGGACAGTTGTACCAACCTAGAAAAACAAATTTCACCTGCCTAAATTGCCCCGCCGGATTTAAATCGATAATTCCCGGTACTTTTTGATAGAATGTATTAAGTTCATTTTTAAGTCGAATAAACGGTGTTGTTCAATTTTGTATTAATTTGTGATTCTTACTCGTTGCTAGCAAGCAACCCGCCCGCTCCCTGAACCTTTGTACGCCACCCTGATCCCCAGTGGCATTACAAGCAATATAATAATATACTAGCTATATAATTAAGATAGTCGATATGGGCCGACGCAATACGACAACTGGGTGGAATCAACAAAGAAATTACCATCTAACGCATTACTTCGCGCCCATACGAAATTATGAACGTTCTAATGGACCCCTAGAACAATACCCACGAAATAACAGGGACGGATACTATAATCAATATAATAACGATTCACGTTTATATAACCCAGTGATAGATAATCATAGACCGAAATATTCGACTCACCAGCCATGTTACGACAACAGTTGGTATACCGGAAGCAATTACAGAACACAAACTAATTATAGTGGACCATGGAATCGAACCCAAGCAGGACATCGGTGGCCAAATAAACTCTTGAGAACACCAGCTTATCCTTCCTTTCAGGAATCAAGACCAACAGAGGGTAATTTCAACTTATCAAAGGCTCGTCACGAGATCGCGATGACAAACTAAAGCCCGTACATTCCCGAACCAGTTCTGTATACGAGGAAGGAAGAGCCCTCGACCACGGAAAATGGGTCTCGAGGACAAACCTTATTGGTCTAGAACAAAATACAGAAACCGTTAGACAAATTGCTACGTGTACAGGACCTCGAGAAGATGATTCAAGAGAAATCCAAACCTTAGTATATACTTTCAGGAAGGACCAGACAAGTACTCCAGATAAATATTAAACCCAATGAGTTAAAGGAAGGATATTTGTCTTAATTAGAACTCAACAGCGACCCAATATATATATAGGGAAAGGAAGAGTACAAAATGACCACAATACTTGTTGGGTGATGGCAATAAATGCCCAGAAAGAAGATATCTATGTAAATATAGACCCCGTAGAAATTCTACCTTTTGAATATGCTACCCCTGAATTTGACCCTGATACCGTCACTGAGCCGAAACCTCCATCCAATGGAATAACTCAACGATGGAAACGAATCAATACACTCAGAACTTCAATACAGGTAGGCCACTTTAACAAAGAGGAGAAGGAAAGTGTAAATCGGTTAATAGATTAGTACTGTGATGTATTTTTGTTGCCAGGGGACCCCTCCCTTCAACTACAATTATAAAGCGGAACATGAGATTCCACTAAAAAATAACACACCAGTATATACTAAGCAATATATACATCCACCGAAACATAGAGAAGTTATAGGCGAACAAATGAGGAAAAAAATAAGAGATAGCATTATAGAACTCTTCAACTCACCCTGCTCCTCTTTAATTTGAGTTGTCCCAAGACGATCGGGCAGTCATGGTAACCCCCGTTGGAGAATGGTTATTGACTTTAGGGGGCTAAATAAGAAGACTATAGGGAATGCATACCCTTTGCCTGATAAAGCAAATATTTTAGATAAATTAGAAGCAAGTTATTTTACATGCTTTGATCTGGCTAGCATTTCAACAAATACCCATGAAACCAGAAGATAAATTGAAGACCGCCTTTACTACCCCGAATGAACATTATTAATACGTTCGTATACCAGAGGGATTAAAAAATGCACCTGCTACTTTTCAAAGACTAATATGTCTTAAAAAGACTTCAAAACACTGAAATGTTAGTGTACCTCGATGATATAATAGTATACAGCCTGTCCCACTATCTAGTGAAAATATTCATAACGCCTGATGCAGGGAGAAATTTTATAAATAAAAAACCTTCTTACATTAAAATCGGTTGATTAATTACTATTTAATTAACAATAGATTAACAGCTAATCAGATTTCTTCGCGATCAAGTAGGCGGGCCTTGAGAGAAAAAAAAACCAAAAAAAAAAACAAAAATGGACGGAGCTTTCGATTTTCAACTATACATCGATATGCGGCGATATGTGCGTCGCACTGCTATGTTATTGTTTCTCCCCACACGCGAATTCTAATTCTGATCTTCTTTTGTCTTCTCATTCATCTTCTTATTTCTCTCATTTAGGCTATAGCACTGACGGTTTGGGTTCTAATCCCCAGTTCAGATTTTTTTTTTTTTTTTTTTTTTTTAGCTTCTGTAAGTCTTTGTAATATTCAAAAAATAATAATAATTAAATATAATTCAATTTAATAAAATTTGAAATTAATAATAATAATGATAATAATAATAATAATAATAATAATACTTTATTTAATTATTTAGAATTTTTTCCTTATTTTTTATCGATCAATTAAATACTGATAATATTTTGTATTATTGTATAATAAAATTTATCTTTTTCTATTTCGTTTATAGTTTTAATGATTAATTTAGATTTTTTTTTTGTTTTAACTTTTCATAAACTATTAAGAAACATAATAAATAAAAATTTTTCGTTTATAAAATAATAATTTAAACGAATTAAATTTGAAATACTCAAAGTTATAGCAAATACGATATAATTTTTTTCAATTCATAACTTTTAATTCACTAACTTTTTCGCATAGTTTCTGTAAAAGAACTTTTTTTATGTATTTCGACAAAAGCCAATATATCTATAGGTTTTTCAATTTTTTCTATAATTGATGCTTAAGATTATTAATTAACTATGATTTTTACACACTATTATTTAATTGTAACATCGATGAATTTTTTTAAAATATTTTTTTAAAAGGCATTTTTTTTTTTTTTTTTTGGTGTAACGAATAATGGTATACAGCTTAAAATCTCGTGTGAAAACAAAATTTTAATTATTTTAATATCTTAGTTTATGAAAATTTTATTGTATTTATGAAACAGCTGACTGTAATAAAGAATTATAATACTTAATTCATAATTTTCTTGAACACATATTTAAAGACGCATACAAACGAATGAAAACTTAATCTAGAAAAACGTTAATTTAATTTTTTTAATTTTACAAAGACTTGCAAAAGCTAGAAAAAAAAAAAAAAAAAAAATCTGAACTGGGGATTAGAACCCAAACCGTCAGTGCTATAGCCTAAATAAGAGGAATAAGAAGATGAATGAGAAGACAAAAGAAGATCAGAATTAAAATTCGCGTGTGGGGAGAAACAATAACGTAGCAGTGCGACGCACACATCGCCGCATATCGATGTATAGTTGAAAATCGAAAGCTCCGTCCATTTTTGTTTTTTTTTTGGTTTTTTTTCTCTCAAGGCCCGCCTACTTGATCGCAAAGAATCTGATTGGCTGTTAATCTATTGTTAATTGAATAGCAATTAATCAACCGATTTTAAAGTAAGAAGGTTTTTTATTTATAAAATTTCTCCCTGCATCAGGTTTTATGAATATTTTCACTAGATAGTGGGACAGGCTGTATGCAAGGGATCTGCAGGACCACGATAGAAGAGTAAGACAACTTTTAGATTGACTAAAAGACGCTAGACTGGTTCTACAACCCGATAAGATTGAATTTTTACAGCGTGAAGTTCCATTCCTTGAACACGTTGTCAGCGAATGAATGGTTACATCAGATCCCAAAAAGATTTCGGCAGTAAAGGAGTTTCCCAAGCCAACTACCATAAAAAATATTCAACAATTCTTAGGACTGGTAGGATACTATCAGAGATTCATAGAAAATTTCTCAAAAATAGTGAAACTGCTAACCGATATTTTAAAGAAAGGCCAACAGTGTAATAATTGGAGATCACAACAAGATGAAACTTTTGAAACACTGAAAAAATGATTATGTGAGAGCCCTATCTCAATCTATCCAAACTTTGGCAAAGAATTTTCACTTAGGATTGATGCATCTGCCCATGCGATATAAGCAGTACTAAGCCAAGAACAGAACGGATTCGATCATCCTGTGGCATATTTATTGAGAACCTTAAATAAGTCCAAAAGAAATAAAAGTACTACAGAAAAAGAATGTTTAGCCGCGTTTTATGCCATGCATCAATTCCAACTATACCTATTAGGAAGAAAATTTGTTTTGCAAGCAAATAATGAATCACTAAACTAGATGCATAGTAAAACCGATCCTAGACAGCGACTAATGCGCTGGATGTTTAAATTTACAGAATATCAATACACATTCAAGTATAAACCTGGACGATTAAATAACAAGGCGAACGCTTTGTCTTGCAATCCAGTAATAAACGCTACTAAACGAGAAATCAATGATAAATTACCTCAGCTCAGAGTACTATTGGGTGTACAACTTTGCTTCCGCCGTTTTTTTCCGAAATTCGAGGCTTTATTGTAAAAAACTGGTTATACATTTATGATTTAAAGTATTGTCCATCGCTGTCCACTACTTTCTCCCATCTTCCGGGCAGCATACGAATCCCGCGTTGAAAAAACTGGTCATCTTTTGAATCGATCCACGAATCGATCCAATTTTTTACTTCTTCATAAGACCGGAAGTGCTGGTCAGCCAGGCCGTGCGCCATTGATCGAAACAAGTGATAGTCCGAGGAAGCAACGTCTGGAAAATACGGCGGGTGGGGTAGGGCTTCCCATTTCAAAGTTTTTAAGTATGTCTTGACCACTTTCGCAACATGGGGTCGAGCATTGTCATGCTGTAAAATTACTTTATTATGTCTCTCGTTGTATTGCGGCCGTTTGTATTTCAATGCTCGGCTCAAACGCATTAATTGCATTCGATAACGATCGCCTGTGATTGTTTCAGTCGGTTTTAACAAATCATAATACACTACGCCGAGCTGGTCCCACCAAAAACTGAGCATGACCTTGGAACCGTGAATATTCGATTTAGCCGTCGACGTGGAAGCATGGCCGGAATATCCTTATGATTTTCTGCGCTTGGGATTATTGTAGTGAACCCATTTTTCGTCTCCAGTCACAATGCGATGCAGAAATCCCTTCCGTCTTTGCCTTACAAGCAGCTGTTTACAAACACACAAACGCCGTTCAACATCTCTCGGCTTCAACTCGTACGGCACCCAATTTCCTTGTTTCTGAATCATTCCCATGACTCTCAGGCGTTTTGAAATGGCTTGTTGCGTCACTCTTAATGATCCTGCTAATTCTTGTTGCGTTTGACACGAGTCTTGATCAAGTAATGCCTCCAATTCTGTATCTTCGAAAACCTTCTTTCTTTCACCGCCATGCTGGTCTTCGACGTTAAAATCGTCGTTCTTGAAGCGTAAAAACCACTCTTGGCACGTTCTTTCACTAATAGCGGCCTCAACATAGGTATTTGAGAGCATTCGATGAGCCTCAGTCGCAGATTTCTTCATATTATAGCGGAAAATTAAAACCTCCCGCAAATGACGAGAATTTGGCTCGTAAGCTGACATGTTTAATCGAGAATAACTTTATGATGCAGACACAAATCGACTAATATTTCGATGGCGTTATGTTTACAAATACCTAAGCTCATTGTATAACATCTATGATCTATTTATTTTAACTACTACTTACTGCTACAGCCATCTATTGCAAAACGGCGGAAGCAAAGTTGTACACCCAATAGTATTAAACAAAGTAGACTCCTAGCCAAGGAAAGATAAAAAACCCAAGGTTCCAAGATTGAGAAGCCTCTCTGCGGGAGACGCACAAGGTCAGTCAATAGCAAGTCGAGGGCAAGGGAGGCCACCTCGTTGAAAGACTGCTAAAGCAACACCTGAGTTAGATCACAGCACCATAGGTCAGAGAACCAGAGATAAGACAAAACAAGACTCAAGGAACAGCCCTAGTACCTCGAGAGCGGCAATTTTCAAAGCATAAGGAAGTATACTCACAGGTCCAATACTAAGCAACGCTGTATACCCATTAGAATGTATGGATTAGTGGAGACCGTGAATGACGCGATAACATCAGTCCAAGAAACATTATCGGCAAACCTACTTACGAAGACAGAGATCAAAGTTAGCTCAGAAATGATATCAGAGTGTACAGACTCAATTAATACTAACACTGATGCAGATGGAATACCACCGCGAGCCGACCCTAGAAAAAAAGGGTTGCGGGAGAAAACCACAGAAGATTCAGACCTTTATATCGTCCCTCGGCGTAACAAACCAAGGCATAACTTACCAATTTGTGTCGAAGTAACGGTAAAACAAGCCATGGCGACAAAACAAAACCCAGAAGAAGAACACGTTGACGACCCACAAGGAGAGCCTAAGGCTTAAAAACCGCTAGCCTCAAGTGACATGTTAAGTAATGAAAATACTGAAAACAAGATAGCAACGGAAGATTAGAGAAATTTTAACGAGTTCTGAAAAGGATTTATGGCAGAATATATAATCGATATGACCACAACTTTGATGAACTGCTATTCAGCAGAGACAACACACTCGGAGATAAGAACAATTTCTCTGAGGGAGGCATAGTGAACCCTGAATGTCAATATCCCTGAATATTTGGACACTCTAGACCCTCATGATAACAAAACTCTCAACGACATTATGGAACAGCGGATTGTACGATTGGAACAACAAACCCTGAATTAGAAGAAAAGTCTAACTTACCCAGCATAGAAAAATGAAAGCAGTCACGAAACGGGCAGTGATGCCGACGTAGAAGAATCAGATAATATACCCGGAATACCGTGCAAAACATCAGAACTCATCTTCGTCACACCTTTCTGTTGCAACCAACAACCACAAGCTAAAAGTACTCCTCTAACAGGAAAAGTGAAGAAATATTGGCCGTTTATCGAGATAATTAAGATTTCAAAATCTCTAAATAAACCTTCCGGAATAACCAACAAATATAAGAATAACCTACGTACAAACATCCAGAAACACCATCGACGAATTATTACCCTTAATATCATTATGCATATCTTCAACTGACTCGCATGTGATTACTACCAGAATCAGATCTCTGATGACTCTGACTCAGAGACCTTCGATAAACAACAACCCTCGCCCCTATTAAGTCCAAGAAACAATATTGATACTTCACGATAATGTCTGACCTACAAGAGAGACAATCTAGTACACTTTGTATCTACAGGGTGCGTACGGTATTTGAGGACAACTTGAGAGTAAAATTAATTAGCTAGTATTTTTAATAAAATTTAATGAAATTTTAGGAATTTTTTATACAACGTTAAATTAATATATGGCTATGAAGTTATTCAATAAAATCGCCATTAGCAGCAATAACCTCTTCGATCCGGGTCCGGAAACGATTACATGCCCGAATCGAATGCTCCTTGTTCATATTGACAATGACGGCATTAATAGCAGTCTTCAGCAAAGAAGTGGTGTTATGAAAACGCTTATTGGTCTTACGCTCGACTACACCCAATACGTAATAATCCAAAGGATTAAGGTCTGGGGAGCTAGGTGGCCATAGGTTTGGTGTTATGTGGTCATGAAAATTTTCAGTCATCCAATCTTGTGTCGCCATCGCTTTATGTGAAGGAGCAGAGTCTTGTTGAAAAATGTATGGTCTGCCTCCGCTGACATTGTCTATCCAGGATTTCACTACCGTCCCTAAAACCTCGATGTATGCAGCTAAGTTCACTCGAAGTCCTTGAGTAAAAAAGTGTGGTAGCATAACATGTCTTTTGTTGCTGACAACACCTAAAACTATAACAGTGGCTGGAAATTTTGTGTGCATAACAACAGGAACCTCCGTAGGATTTGAACATAGCCATCTGTCATTTCTGCGATTGGTCTTTTGATCTTGGTCAACATTTTTTTCGTCGGAAAAAAACCATAACATTTTGGGCGCCTCAGGGTGTTTGATTTTGTTTAAAAGACGTTTTGATCGGAGAACTCTCTGTTTTCGTGTTCGTTCTGACATGAACTGTCCTCTGCGCATCACGTAAAACTTATACCGAAGGTCTTCGTAGACAACTCTACGAATAAGGCGCTCAGAAACATGAAGCTCACTCGCAAGGACCCTTATTGATTTTGAAGGGTCCTCGTCTATGATCGCTTGCACTTGCTCTAAAAATTCTGCAGATTGGACAGTGTCAGAACGTTGTTCGTGCTTTTTGCGTTTTGCAACCGATTTTGTATCGCCTCCTGATGCTTCCAATTCACGGCAAACCTTATGCACAAATGAACGGGCGCAATTAAGAAAATTAGAGATCTCTAAATCTGTATGGTTCGCACATATAGCGACGATGACAGCATGTCTCTTCATTTCTTAAATGATGTTGTAGTCCGCCATTTTTTATCTGAAAAGGAAAAAAAATAAAAAAATTGGCGAAGTTATAGTCACATTTATGCATGTCCTTAAATACCGTACGCACCCTGTAAAGATATCGAGAGCATGACATCTACGACAAGATTATTAGTTGACACCGGGGCGACAAATCTAACAAATTTAAATAAGATAAGACTAAAGGTGGGCCAAATCCTGCTCAAACCATATAAAAATCATAGCATAATATCACGTGTTATAAAAAACAAGTAATTCGATAATCTGAGTATGCCGAATTTAAGGTTTGCTCTTGTGAACCTTAAAACTGCAATAACTTAAAGAAACCTTATCAGTTTCCGCATTGCTTAGAGGAAGGACATGTTGGATATCCTCAAAACAGGCTCATAAGCCCAACTCCTAACGAAAACGTTTGAAGGCAGCCCAATTACGGTAACCTTATGTTACGGATAGGTGGACTGTCCTGTACCCGAAAAAAAATCAGTTGTAATACAAAACTTACACGAAAGCCTGATAAGAGGACATAAAGACGTAAACGAAACCTATCAGAAAATCAGTGAGAGACACTATTGGTCACGTATAAGAAATGATGCTCTGGATTATGTCAGAAGATGTCGTGAATGCAGTATACGAAGTCTGGCTATTAAATAACGAGACTGGTTACGAAAAAGGGTTTTATTATAAAAATTATTCTACATTCGAATGCTCCCCTTTAATATACTCTCCTTCCCTCACCACACACCTTTCCATACGTTTTTTCCATTGATCGAAGTAGTGCTGGAAGTCTTCTTTGGTGAGGGCCTTTAGGAGCTCTGCCGTTTTTTGCTTTACTGCTTCCATCGACTCAAATCTGGTACCTTTCAA
This sequence comes from Chalcis sispes, assembly GCA_949987625.1. Taxonomy (NCBI): domain Eukaryota; kingdom Metazoa; phylum Arthropoda; class Insecta; order Hymenoptera; family Chalcididae; genus Chalcis; species Chalcis sispes. Next base: position 20,793,453 of record OX465098.1, on the reverse strand, counting down.
AGCAGATTTTATCTTCGGAAACAAGAAAAAGTCGCACGGTGCCAAATCTGGCGAGTACGGCGCGTGTTCGAGCACTGGAATGCGCTTACCCGCCAAATACTGCTTCACAGATAGCGCGTTATGGGCAGGTGCGTTGTCCTGGAGCAAAATCCACGAGTTGTTCTTCCACAATTCGGGCCGTTTCTTACGAACTCGTTCTCGCAGTGTTGCCAAAACTGACAAATAGTAAGTTTGGTTGACAGTCTGACCCTCTGGAACCCATTCAGTCATCACGATACCGTTAATGTCGAAAAAAACGATCAACATTGCCTTGAATTTTGATTTGGACATCCTTGCTTTTTTGATTCTGGGCGATTCAGGCGTCTTCCAATGCATCGATTGCCGCTTTGTTTCAACATCGTATTGAAAAATCCACGTTTCGTCGCAAGTAATAATGTTTTTCATCAGTCCGGAATTTTTTTTCAACCTTTTGAGGAAATCTGAGCAGACCTGTTGACGCAAGAGCTTTTGGTCAGGAGTTAGGTTTTTTGGCATCAACTTCGCACAGACTTTTGTCATGTGTAATTCCTCGTGTAAAATTTGTCTAACCGTTTCTTTATCGGCGTTTACAGCCTCGGCAATAATCCGGATGCTCATTCGACGATCTACACGCACAATTTTGTTGATTTTGATCACTGTTTTCGGAGTTGAAACAGTGACAGGGCGACCTGGGCGTTGGTCATCTTCAGTGCTCACTCGGCCCTCACTGAAGCGCTTACACCACTCAAAAACACGCGCACGAGATAGAGAATTGTCCCCATAGGCCTCTTGCAACAATTTACAGCACTCAGTCGGAGTTTTTTTCAATTTAACGAGAAATTTGAGATTGATACGTTGCTCCTGTTTTTCGTCACACATGGTTTTCGGCACGAGAAAAAAACACGTTTGTTTCAAACCGCTACTGCACAAATACAATAATAGTGACGAGAACGTGTTTTGGTACGTGCATAGACAAGATATCTAGATACCCAATGCACTACTCGTTTTTTTCCCCACTCCTTTACGGCGCCCTTTAGGCGCGCAGTCTTGTTATTTAATAGCCAGACCTCGTAAAAATGTTGAATCTAATCAAGACGAAAGAGCCCATGATTATAACAGACACCCCGATAAAACCATTTGACAAGGTCTCCATCGACACCGTAGGCAAACTAAGAATGACTCCTTGAGGTAGCAGCCATATGCTTACAATGCAATGCAATTTAACCAAATACCAAATAGTGGTACCGATACCTAATTTACGATCTACCACTATAGCTAATGCACTGGCTAAATACCTGACATATCAATATGGTGCTCCCAAAGCGATATTATCAAATAGAGGAACTAATTTTCTGTCGGATCTAATAGAAACAATTATGAAAACATTTGAAATATAACACCTTATTACGTCAGGTTATAGACCACAGACTAATGGATCTCCGGAAAGAAGCCATGCACCATTAACTGTCTTTATTAGGACTTACTCAGAATCTTATAACGACTGGGATGGATTGATACCATTTGCTGCATTCACTTACAATACTATTCGACATTCAGCCACGAAATTCACTCCCTACGAACTAGTTTTCAGAAGAATCGCAAGATTTCCTCTTAGAATACCTGACGAGAGAAAATTGAGAACGTATAACACATACTTATGGGACTCAATTCTCCACTTGGACAAGATAAACCACATTTCCAGAAATAATCAGATAAAGGCTAAATTACAATCCAAAGTCCGATGTGATAGAAAAGGTAAAAGACTTAATGCTAAAGTTTGGGCTATGTGTAAGTGCTCAAGGAAATAAGGGCCTCTAAGTTTGATAAATACTATAATGAACCTGTAAAAATCGTTGAAATAGTGGGTAGAAATAACGCTATTATTAGAATTATCTGACAGCAAGCCTATTAGAAAACATACGGATAAGTTAGAGTTAGCCCTTTACTAAAAGAAGTAATCGTTTCAGTCAGCCATGACCAAGCCCCTCCATTTCATCTACGTGATAATGGTAAACGTCGGAATTTCTTTGGGCCTCGCGGGAAAAAATTTCAAAATAGAACCAATCAAAGAAAACCCAGGAATATACTACGAGCGTATGGAAGTAGTACGATTAAAAAGGGATGATTGGCATGAACCCATTTATGTGAATATAAAAGATTTTATGGAAACCAATGGACCAATTGATAGTTACCAAATTTCATTCGCTAATTGCACTACACTCATAGAAGAAAATACCTGCCATTTTATGCTTAGCACAGATCTGGTAGAAGCAAGACAAAACACTTTAGACCAAATACAGTCGGAGATAAAATCTACACTCAACGATATGGAGCAATCCTCGGAGAACCCTATAAGTGTTCCAAGAAGCATGAGGTACAGAAGAATGGTGCTGTAAGGATTCATTAAGAGCTTCTGTAAAAGCCTATTTGGACTAGTCATGGCCGAAAAAGGTGACATGATAAATGCCAACATAGATCAGTCGCTCAAAGACCAAAAAGAACTAGTGCAACTAGTGAATGTAAGAGAACACATAACAGTCAAGTCCCTAGATGAGCTATATAATACTACGAAAGCCCATGTTGAGGTAATAAACCAAATGGAAAAGGACATGAACCTGAAATTCCAATTCATTGTCAGAGGGGAAAATGAATTGCGATATTTTATCACTTAAACTATCTATGCCCGCAAGATAGACGTCGCAATGCAACATCTAATCGAAAGTAATCGGCGGATGATACAAATCATATAAGGACTGAAAAAATGAAAAGTAGAACCTTCTTTCCTAAATCAAGACGTATTAAAGCGATTGGCGGACGATATAGAGAAGGGAAGCGGAGCAGTAGAATTTTCAATACCAATTCAACATTTACGAGCAGAACTCGCAAAAATTGTACAATTAGACGCAGTATACAACAACGGAAGGTCACTAATTGTAATGCATCTTCCGTTAGTAGAACGAGTATCTTACAATCTCTATAGAATACATTCTTCAGCTGTACCGCAAACTATTAATAATTATTCAATGGGAACAGGATATATAGAGCCAAGTCACGGATATCTAATCATTGGCGCTAATCAAAGGCAATACAAGAAAAAAAACTACGAGATCTTACAGAACTGACGTCGCACCCATTATGCCTATATATGCTCCGTCAATAGACGTTTGACCGAAACCACTAATCAAGAAGATTGTGAAGTATCAATGTTGTTGAGATCCAATGTACAGATATTGAAAACATGTGATAAAACCATAACCACCCACCCATATCACTCAATGGAGTTATCTAAATGTCAATGGATCCTTGCTCTATTCCCTAGGACAAAAATCAATTTTGCGCCTTATCTGCTCCAGACAACCTGACCAAAATATATATCTGAATGTTGCGGGAATTTTAAAAATGGCACCCAGCTGTATAGGCAGTACCGATGAATATCTCCTCATAAGTAAAGGAAACCAGCGCAACGACCTTCAATATCTACATAAATCAGAGATAATACTCGGCTTAGAAAAAGTTTACCATGAATTACGAAACTACCATCAAGAAATAATGAATGCATCTGAAGCCGGAATATCAAGCTTCAGGTGCGCTTGATACCTGTGCCAGACATTAAAGGATGAAAAAACAGTGAGGAATCGTTACACAAAATTACTCACCGCTTAAAATAGATAGGGAATCACATGAGAAGAATCTTTAATACTCATTATTTAATATACGGCGGAGCTCTGGGCCAAATCATAATCACCGCGGCGTTCATCTTCACAGCCTGAAAGTGTTATACTTGGAAGATGATGAATTATCACAACCAGACCAATCGCCAAGTCGAAGTAATCTCCGATACAACCCAAGCACATTCTTTCTCAGGAAATACCACTAAGCCTAATTGGATTGTAAAACCAATCAACAATCCAGGACCAATTGTGGACGATGCAAACACAGGAAGGCATTCTAGTTCCTAGAAGACTCATAAACCAACCATTAACGCGACCACCATCTCTGCCCAATCCACAACCACTATCCATTCAAATTCCGGACACTGACTAACTCTAAATCTTAGACGATAAAAGTTCTAACCGTTCTATAAGAGGGAACGAAGACCCAACGGAACATGTTTCCGTAAGACGATGATTAAAACCATATCCTACTAATAAACACTAGTTATTTAGAATCTAAACGTGTATAAAATCGAATCCTAAACCTTAAATTACAGAAAATTCATACCAAGAAGACGATGGCTGACCGATTCCAAATCGAAGTGACCAAAAATCCAAAGGGCGAAGGCAACTTAGTATTTTATAACCCTCGTATCCCTCCTTATACGCCGCTATAGGAAAAGCTAAAGAAAGAGGACCAATAAGAAGCCTTGACATTCACTTAAATGGAAATAGGGATTTAGCATGAATTCTGAAAATAAAGTATTTCAACGAGGAAGAAGAAAATCTAATGCTATGTAAAATGCGGAACGAGGCAAAATCAAAGACCATACCTAGCAGACCCTCAGGAACTAGACTATTCTGACAGTGACCGAGGTATATAACTAAAGAAGAACTTTTTAATGACTAAGAAATATTTGGGCCTTTTGATTTCATCAAGATTATCTGGAATGTTGAGCGACAGTTCGCTTGCGGATACGTACAATATAAATGCTAAGGACGCTATTAAGGCCTTGTGAGGAAGTAAAAAGACCTACCACACCATCCTCGCTGATCCCCCAAAGATTTCCAAAGCCAACCAAGAAATAAACTAAGGATATTCAAAGACACTACATTCGAAATGCATGCTTTGTAGACTGTATAACATTAAAAGACCATTTAATTACGTGTCAAATACAATGCCAAATAAGAAAACGTAAAGGAAATCTGGAAAATATAAGGAACCTAACCCAAGATCTTAAAGCAAATAAAACAAAGACTAGCAAAAACCCTACCATGGGACCTGAAGAGACTATCCACTGAGTCTCTCAGACCATACAAGAGTTTAAACATAAGACCATGTACGAGAATAAACACTCAGTTAAGCAGACTATTAATATGAGAAAGGACAGTAACGTTTACGAGAACTCAGATCCAGTCTCATTACTCAAGACAAAACAATAGTGAAAATACATATATAAGACTAATACATATAGTATAGAATTAATACTTAAAACCATACTAACCCAACACGGCACGAAAGATTTCGAAAGATTTCAGTGAAACATTTCATGTAAGGTTTCAGTAAAAACTTGTAGAAAGGTTATATTAAAACCTTGCAGAAATCTTTTTAAGAAACATAACATTAAAACATCGTTTTAAGATAATAAAAACATTACATTGAAATCTTACCATGAAATCTTGCATCAACCTTGCTGGAACATTTCACAAACATTTTAACAAAGATTGCTGTGAGGTTTTTTAAAACATCTAGTTGAAACATTTTAAAAAGGTTGCTGCAAGATTTCGTATAAATGTCTCAACGAAACCTTGAAACAAACTTGCTAGAACAGTTCACACAACATTTCAAGAAAGATTCCTGTGAGATTTTTTGAAACATCTAGTTTATTCATTTTAAAAAGGTCGCTGCAAGATTTCCCATACAGCACGAAAGATTTCAGTAAAAGATGCAATGTAAGATTTCAGTGAAAACTTGTAGAAAGGTTATATTAAAATCTTGCGAATATCTTTCAAAAAAACACAACATTAAAACATCGTTTTAAGATAATAAAAACATTACATTGAAATCTTACAAAGAAATCTTGCATCAACCTTGCTAGAACATTTCACAAAACATTTTAACACATTGTGTACGGGAGACAAGATATCTCGTCCTTAGCAATCCGAACATTGTGGCGAGGAGACGAGATATCTCGTATCGTATTAAGTGTTTCTAGAGCGCACAAAAGTGCGGGAACTGTGAGCGCGTCGCGTGAGCAGAGTGCTGTACGCAATGTGTTAAGAAAGATTCCTGTAAAGTGTTTTGAAACATATAGTTGTGTCACGTCGTGCTATAAAGCGACGATGTATTTTTCTTTTTTTATTTTTTTTGTTTTTCTACCGACCGCTGCGACGTCACACCGCGAGTTTGGACGGTACCATTTGTGCATCTTTTAACTTTTTTTTTCTTCTTTCTTATTTTACATTTTACCTTTTTTTATTTTTTTTTTCCTTCCTTTTTCCCTATGAAAAGCGCTACCGCAACAGCGATAACATCAAGGTACGGAAGCACTGATGCGGAAAGAGTAACCGAGTCCGCGTGTATGAATCATGACTAAGAACACTTGTGTCCTACTTTCGGACCATCCCTTTTTGATAAGAAACAAAGGTGCAAATCTAGTTTTTGGCCTATATAAAGGGGTTGGACGATGCACCGACAGGATCAGTCTTTTCCCGAAAACGTTGTCGTGCGCGAAGGCTCTACCGGTTGCCACATAATCAGTAGTCCTTTCTTATATTATTCTCGTACGCGGAAACTCTGCCGGTTTTATTACAAACAAACGCGAATTAAAAGGTATAAAGTACTCAGTGTATGAGTGAGTTTGGCAAACGCATAAATTGTAACTGGATTAAGCCACCCGCCAGTTCAAAGTATAATAAATAAAAGAGACATTTTTACGAAATTCTTGGAGTCAACCATTTAAATTTCCTCCCCATTCCCGCCAAGTAGCAGCCGAGCCAGCCAGCTAGCCAGCCTCCAGCCAGCGACACCAGCGCACTCAAAACAACGTAAGAACATCTCTCTCTTTCTCTCTAAATCTCTCAACTCCCCTCGCCTGAACTGCATTACTCATGCCATACGTTTTTCTGATCCTCATAGAGCGCACGTAGACAAATCGGGCACACATATAAAATATATATATATATATATACATATGTGTTATTTTATTTATATTTTATTTATTTATATTTATGTTAATTTATTTATTTATTTATTGTGCGTTGTATGTTTGTGATTGTTAATTGGAATTGTATGTGTATTTGTTGTATTTAATTATCCGCTATATCACTTGTTTTATTGTTTTTATTGACAAAATTTATTTTAGCTTTATTAGTTTTTAGTTTCCTTGACTGTGATATCACGTGCAATATTTTTTTTTTATAAATATTAAAATAATTTTTTGTATTATATTTTGTATACACATACGAATAAACATTCTATCTATCTATCTATCTATCTCTCTCTCTAAATCGGTTGACCGAAATAGGGAATTAAACCTTTTTGTTTATTTATTCAATTTAAAACTTAGTAAAATAAGTTTTTGGTCGTTGCGTTATCCCCTAGGACGTAACACGAGGGGGCCCCTCCTTTAAAAAATGATAGTGCAATAAATAACTAGCTTAAGCAGACTAGAAGGATGAACAGAAACAAGGATGCGACTGCGATTCTACTCAAGCATGTATTGTGTGTGGACCCAAATTATTTATCATTAATCGCAGAGCCTAATTTGAACGAAGTTTTAATCTTCTTTCAAAAAAGGCACAAAAAAGCGATAAATACCGGTGACACAGCATCTCAGGACATCATTGAATCTTGGATGGAAATATTAAAAAATATTGTCGATCCGCATAACGTAGAAGAATTTTGCGCAGATAAACACGCGGCCAATGCGCTTCGCGATTTATTAGAACAAAGAAAAGACCTGTCATATATTATTAGCTTCATACTCGGTAAACGCGAAACAGTACCGAATAATAAAATAAATAATTTGGAATTGAACGCGGACATCACGGAAGATAAAACAACCTTCTTTTCTTTCAAGCAACTGTCGGAAGTAATAAAACGAAGCGAAACCGCGTATACAAATTTTTCTAACATATCGCAAACACCTCAAAATTCAAACTTTAATTTACATAGTACACCGGCTTTTCAATTCCCATCTAGACAAAACATAAATAATAACAAAAATACACAACGCACACGAACACAGAATTATACTATGAATTCTACACTAAATCAAGTAAGATTGCTATCAATTAAGGACGCGCTTGAACTCATACCAAGATACGATGGTACTCATACGCCTGTAAACGTATTTCTCGACGGGTGCCGTGAAGCATGCGATTTACTACCTTTAGCGTACGAAGCAGATGTCGCCAAACTTTTAAAAATGCGTCTTTCAGGAGAAGCCTTAAAAATTTATAAACGTAAAAATTTCATGACAATCGATGAGCTTATAGAGTTTTTTTATAAAAGGTTCGGCTCAAATAAATCTTATTATGCGTTACTCGGCAAATTAGCAAATGTTAATAAAAAAATAGGAGAAAGAATAATTTCATACGCAAACAGGGCGCAATCCTTACAAATAGAAATCCTCGAAGCAGCAAGACGTGAAAAGAGAAACACCTTAGGTTTTGAAGAACAATTAGAACGAGATATAGTGAGATATTTTTCAAAAGGATTACGCGCGGAAATTAGAATGCATATTAGCACGGCTCGCAGCCTAGAAGTAGCGACAGAAAAGGCAATTGAAATAGAAAAAGAATATGACTGCAGAGAGACTGACGAAATTTCAGAAATAAAAAAAATGTTGGAAAAATCAACTGCAAAGGAAACAACGCAAATTAAATATATATCTAGTAATCAAAAATGCCAGTTGTGTGATAGATTCAATCACACAGCTCAAGATTGTTGGAAATGGCGTCAGCAGAGGACAATAGCCCCGACAAGAAGGCCCGAACCACACACAAGCAGAGCCTGGGCGGGGCCACAAAACTTGCATCAAGCGCAAAGATGGCCTCGTGATTCACACACGGAAAATAGAAAACAAAGAGAGCATCAATATTTAAGAAGGCAGAATGCAACTTTTTTAGGAGCATATAACAAAGGATACGAGCCCGCAATATGTAGATATTGCAAAAAAGAAGGACATATCCTAGAACATTGCAGGACGCGCGAATTTAATAATAAAAAACAGTACAACTGGAAAAACTCCTCTTGCCAGGGCGCAGAGAAGGAGGCCGAGTATGTACCGCGCCCATCGACAAGTACGCAGGAGTCTCAATCACCCAAAAATACGTACGATTAAACAAAGACGCTATTTCTCCGACCATCGCGCTCTTTGACGCGAAACGTAAAAGAACAATAACATTAATCTTAGACTTAGGAGCAGGACCAAATTTATTAAAAATTAAAAATATCAGTAAATACGACGAAATTAACAGTGAAGAAATTTTGGAATTAAAAGGTATAACAAGCGAAAGCATTTTTACACTAGAAAAAATTAACATCTGCTTTTCCAAGTTTAATATTGAATTTCACTTAGTTTCAAATGAGTTTCCGATTCAAGAAAAAGGATTATTGGAAAACGAATTTTTTTCAAAATTTAATACAAAAATCGACTATAAAAATAATAGCCTAATAGTCGGTCAAAATAAAATTCCATTCATAAGAAAATTTAACGTGGCCAACACACTGCAGGTGCAGGGAAGAAAGAAAAATGAAGGAACCGAGAGCAATAAAAATAGGGAACAAGAGAGACTTCTACCGTACAACAGGACGAAGAAACAACGACCGCTCGACGGCTGGGAGCAGATACAAAGCCCTAGGCCAAGCCGCGCGATATCTATGAATGAACGCAAGGAGATAACAAAGAGCCGGGAGTTTCCAGAGAAAAGGAGCAACGCAACTCATACGAAGCAACAGACAAATGTAAGGGAGATAGAAAAACGAAACGAAAAGCGTGCTGTTAGTCGAAATATAACGAATGCTAGTTTAATCCAAGGGAAATGTCAAGAATTAAAAGTAGATGTTCTACAAATTCAGGGGCGCGAGAAAAGCTCTAATCCTAGCCGTGAATCGGAATCAAAGGAAGATCCGATTTTATCTAAATTAAAAAAAACTAGCAGTAAACAAGTTTTTGAGGAAACTACGCAAAAATATGAGTTGTCGAAAACAAATCCAAGGAAAATAAACATAAGAACAGACACGCTTAGCGATAAAAAAATTACAAATCAAGTATCTCTCGATGTTCCACGAGAAAATAAGATAAAAAAACAAGTGTTTGGAAACAAAAAACAAAATACACTCTCTGAAAACAATATTGCGTTGTCAAATAAAATTTCTAACCCAAACAAAAATTTTGAAAAGGAAGAAAAGGAAAATACGTCAAGTAAGATATTACCGCGAGAGGCATCGCGAGACCAGGAAAAGGAAATTAACACATTATTCGGCTCTATGAATAAGAATGAGAAAGGAAAGGAAGACTCTTTTAATCCAATAAGACTTAATGATACAGCTCAAGGCTGTACAAGTAAAATTATGCAAGAAACTGACGACGAAAACGAACTCTTTGAAAATTTAAGCACGATACACAATATTTTAAATAAAAGCCTACACGTAAAACATGTGTCACGAAAAAACTCGGAACAGCTAGAAGCTTCATTTGGAATGCTGTTTAAATATTTTGAAACAAATTTAAAATTTAAGAAAATTGAAGAAAGGATAAAAAATTATTTACTTAAATTAAAATATAGGAGTGAAAACATCCCAGTGGAAATTATACATGAAATTCTCAAGAACGTAGTAGATGCAAAAAAATTGCTTAAAAGAAAGGGTGGCAAGAAAAAGAGAAATAGCTCGGCAATACTCTCAATCGAAGCATTCACACGCTATAAACGCATTGAGACAATAAAAAAACTATTACGACTCGAGCATCTAGCTCCAGAAGAACGCAAAGAAATAGTTAAATTAATCGCCGAATACAATGATATCTTTTATATTCCGGGAGAGAGACTCACTGCAACACACATTCTTAAGTAAACCATTCCTACAATAGACGAAGTACCTGTTACCTCTAAACAATACCGCCTACCGCCTGTGCACAAGGCAGAAATAGAAAGGCAGGTATCGGAGTTGCTTGACAAAGGGATAATAGAACCCTCGACTTCGTCTTACTCCAGTCCATGCTTTTTAGTCTCCAAAAAGGAGGATTTACAAGGACGTAAGAGGTATCGAATGGTTATAGACTATAGGAAGTTAAATGCAAAAACTCTTGATGACCAATTTTCGCTACCGAATATAAACGAAATTTTAGATCAATTAGGAGGCGCAAAATATTTCTCTGTGTTCGATTTAGCATCGGGTTACCATCAACTTGAAATTGACGAACGAGATCGACATAAAACAGCATTTACAACATATGAAGGCTCGTATCATTTTAATCGAGGAAGTTTCGGACTTCGTACGATGCCGGCAACCTTTTCTCGAGCATTGTCGATTGCGTTATCGGGTTTAACAAACAAAGAACTCTTCTTTTTCATCGACGATATAATTTCTTATTCAAGAACACTCCCCGAGCATATAAACAGATTAGAAAAATTATTTAAAAGGCTACGACAAGCTGTTTTGAAATTACAGCTGGAAAAATGCGAATTTTTCAAACGAGAAGTTAAGTATCTCGGGCATTTAATAAGCGCTGAAGAAGTACGACCAGATCCACATAAATTAGAAGCAGTGCAAAATTATCTAGTTCCAAAGAACGTGAAAAATATTAAACAATTTTTAGGACTCGTGGGTTATTATCGAAGATTTATTTACCAATTTGCAAAAATTGCGAAGCCGCTTACGACTTTGTTAAAGAAAGACACGGAATTTACGTGGTCAAATGAAGCTCAAAATGCGTTCGAAACGCTAAGAAATAAATTATGCGAGGAACCGATATTAATCCTTCCTAATTTTAAAAAAACTTTTAATCTAACAACAGACGCGTCGGGATACGCGGTAGGTGGCATTTTGTCACAAGGAAAGATCGGTAGCGATCAGCCCGTCGCTTACGTGTCTCGCGTGCTCACAGATGTGGAAAAACGATGGGACACGTTTAATAAGGAGGGACTGGCATTCGTATACTGCATAAAGCATTTTAGACCTTATTTGTTCGGCCGAAAATTTTCTCATAACGGAACACAGACCGCTTGTATGGCTACAAACGCACAAGGATCCCAACTCGCGAATAACGCGGTGGCGTCTTATGCTGGCTGAATACGATTTCGAGGTTATTTATAAAGCAGGACGACTTAACATAGCCTATGCGCTCTTAAGGAATCCGGTAGAAAGCGTCCGCATAATTTCTCAAACAAAACAGAATGCGTCGGAGATCGAGCAACCGCCGAATGCACTTGAGCCGCCAAGCGAAACGCTTACGCAGCCCACCCACTTGATGACTACTCGGGTTCGAGCAGGTCGAAAGGCGAGTGAGAAATATTTAGAGGCAATAAAACGGCTAGCTCCGCGAAAACGCGTAATAAATGCAGAAACACAGGAAAATGTACCTATCATTGAAAACACGCAGGCTGAAGGCATAGAGCAAAGCCCTGATGAAAATAATATGCAAATAGAAAAATCACAAAACCCTTTAGTAAAAATTTTATGCGACGCTACACACAGCGAGTTTTCGTGCATAGAGAGCACTCATAATAAAGCGCTAGGAAAAGAGAGCGGCTACGAAAATGTAAAAGAAAGAGAGTTATATAATGAGAGAGAAATAAGAAACAAAAGTTTCTTTGATAATACAGTAAAAGAGAGAGATATGGGAGAGAGTAGGGTAGACACGGAGAAAGACGAAAGCGCCGATATAATGACTTCATTGCAGTTATACGACACGCTCACTTGCAAAGAGCAACTATTTATGCGCAAGGATAACTATTTATATTTTGTAACAACAAACGGAAAGCAATGCGACGACGGTTCAATGCAATTAAAACTACGCAATAAATTACCGGTTTTTAAAGATTTAAATATAGGTGAACCAGCATTGATGCATGTAAATAATAAAATTCATATTGGACTTCTAATAGGGGGAAAAGGGCAATTAAGCCTATATGAAACAAATCAAAATTTAAAAACTTTATGCACAAATCTAAAAAAAACCTTAACAGAACTAGACATTGATCTAGACTAGATTGCATCAATCAGTATACAGAAATCTTAACACATAGAAGACTTAGAGTGGAAAGAAATGATTAAAAAATTACGAAGAGCATTGTTTAATAGTAATACAAAATTAATAATTTGTCTCGGCCTTATACGCTATCCACCGCTCCAAGAGCGCGAGAGAATAATGCAAGAAGCACATAGCTCCGTAGTGGGAGGACATAGAGGAGTGAACAAGACATACAATAGAATCAAACATAATTACAACTGGGAAAATTTGAAAGAAAATGTTCAAAACTTTATAAGAAAGTGTTTGGACTGCCAATTAAAAAAATTGGTGAGAGTGAAAACTCGAGCACCAATGGTAATAACAGATAGCGGAAGCCACGCAATGGATCGTCTTGCGATGAACATAGTAGGCCCATTACCCAAAACAACGAGAGGGAACGAGTATATTTTAACTTTTCAAGACTTATTAACAAAATTTACTATAGCTGAGCCTCTAGTAGCTACAACTACAATAGATGTTGCAAAGGCATTAATAAGAAGGGTTATTTGCACGTTTGGAGCTCCACGGGTAATTTTGACAGACCAAGGCACAAACTTTACAAGCAAACTTATGAAAAAGGTAGTAAAAAGATTTCGGATAAAGCAGGCAAGAACAACTGCTTTTCATCCGCGATCAAACGGATCATTAGAGCGCTCGCACGCAAGTCTAGTAGAATTCCTAAAAATGTTTGTACACGGTAACAAAGCCGACTAGGATGAATACATTGAATTAGCTACTTTTAATTTCAATACAGGAGTGAGTGAAGCAACGGGGCACACGCCTTTCGAACTCGTTTTTGGGTATCTAGCGAGAACACCCACAAGCGACCCTCTTGAGACAGATGATTTATTGCCGACATTCGACAGTTACCTACAAAACTTGGCGACGCGTTTAAATACGCTACAGAAGATAGCAAACGACCATCTTTTAAAGGCAAAATGGAAATCAAAATGTTACTACGACAAAAGGTGCAATAAAAAAACCCTACAAGCTGAAGAATACGTACGGCTACAAAAAGGGCCAAAACCGCACAAGTTTAATAACCAATACACCGGGCCATATTTAGTACTCGACATCTCTGAGAATGGGAACGTAAAAATTCAAATAAACAATACAAAAACCAAGCTGGTGCATATTAACAGATTACGCAAATCTTATATAGAACCTTCTACCACATCACCGAGCAAATAATATACATATATACATAAATAAAAAAAAAAATAAAAAAAAAGAGAGAAATAGACCTATGTTATCTATATATATAACCGCATGCAGGAAACTGTACGCTCACATTATAATTATAGATGCACTCGTATCTCGGGTCGCTGTACACAGCCTTACTAATGGGCGGAGTCGACGCTATCATCGGCTACGACTGCTCACAGCAAGTGTCCAATTTAACTACCTTCTCGCTGTTGCATGTGGGCGAATGTGACATCGAGGAATCGGTGGTAAATACAACGAAGGTATACGTACGATTACTACAGTTGAACGATTTTGCCACAACGCACGTAAGATTATGTAAGGTAGAAATTAAGCGCACGGTGACTTATTGTGGCGCCTTTTCACACCGTAAGGACAAGCATAGGGGCGAGGTAAAATTCATCGACGAAATCACGCACAAAGAGTGCCGACGAATGCATGTATACCGTTCACACAGAATTCGGGATGAGGTGATCAGCAATATTCGACATAATAGTACGACTACATACCCAATGACTTTTGTTGGAAAAATTGATCACGCAGGTGACTGTAGCAACGCCGGAACATACTCAGATTTTTACGGCACCTTTGATGACGCTATAGTAACCGGCTATGTCACGATTACCTTGCAAGATTATTACGCACCCGTTAATTTTAACAACAATGAAGTAATCCTGCGCTCAGGTACGTGGTGCGTTCTAAATTAGGATAACTGCATTGATGTAGAGGCAGGCTATGCGTTCTGGGAGCCGCTACCAACTGCGTCGTCCGAACAGAATAAATATTCAGAATTATACGCCGGTTATGTAAACAAAATAACCGAACAAGAACGCGGTGGCCAAGCTGTCTATGTAATGGAGTCAGGAGAGGTAGCGTTCGCTTTCACGACTAAGGGAGCAGCGCAGGTATGCGCTTTCGACCTCATACGCACTGAGCATCCGAAATTGTTCTTCCTAGAAGGGCCGACGGCCGAAACCTTTACAGTTATACGTAATCCAACCATACACAACCTCGACATCTTTGCATACGTAAATTCAAAGTTTGTGTACGTTGAAAAACATATTAAAGGGCAGCTAAAACGATTGTACCACGACCTCATTTTGCAGAAATGCGAACTCGAAAAACAAGTCATTTCAAACGCACTGAGCATCGCAGTAACTGCGCCGGATATGTTTGCTTATGAAGTTTCAAAGAAGAGCAGCTACATGGCTTTAGTCGCGGGAGAAGTCGTTCACGTAATGAAATGTGTGCAAGTCGACGTACAGCGCCGAGAAGCACCTACATGTTATCAAGAACTCCCTGTTATTAAAGACAAGAAGAATTACTTTTTATCACCACGTACTCATATTCTAAAACAATACGGCACGGAGACCACGTGCAACCCTGTAATTGCACCAATGTATTTACTCGGAGAGGACTGGTTTACTGTGCTACCACGCCTCACTACAAAAGGAATGCAGCCAACAATACTTAAACCGAATACAAAAGGAAATTGGAAATAAATTGAGCCGACAGAGTTAGCTAAAAGCGGCATTTACACTCAAGCTGAAATACAAGCTTTAAAGCAACACATCATGTTTCCCGTTGAGAGGCCGGCAATGTTAAATATCATCGCTTTAGGTATGACGGGCAAACGGATAGAAAAAAATGGCATGTCGGCAGCGCGACTTTTTGACGATGAAGCACTCGCGGAAATCGCGAGCAGCACCTGGCGAAAATTTTGGGGGCAATTACTATCGTTCGGATCGGCTAGCGCGGCGGTGATAGGCATTATAATGATTGCTCGCCTCTTTAAATTTCTCATTGACACTATATTGCATGGCTATGCATTATACAGTCTTTACGGGTGGTCTCTTCATATTCTAGGAGCTATTTGAAATTTAGTAACACAGTTGTTACTACATGCAGCCAGGGACAGGCCTACTAAACAAAAGAAACAGACACCCAGCAATGAGCCGCTGCTCGAGGCGCCAATAAAGCAACCGAGAGCCCCGCCTTTCAGCCCGTCAACTCCGAACTACAATAAACCGACACACGGAGTAGCGACCGATTTGAACGACCAAGGTGGACGAATAATATTCAACATCTCAGAAACGGGAGGGTATCCTCGAATTTTAAGCGACCCACTAACTAACACATTACAACAGCCAGGACAAGGCAAGGACAACACCCCATCGAGTTCAATTTCAAAAAGAAAGAAATAAAAAAAAAAATAATAATAATATATATATTTTCTACACATAAGTAATAAACATCCTTATAGCACGCTCTTTAAAATAACTACACACACACGTACTTACACACACGTTCACACGCGCACGAACATAACCAAATACAATGCCTGAACGTTTATCAGCCACGGAGCAAAAAAGATTATACGATCAATTAAATGCACTACGCTTGCGTTTAACTTGGTCTGCTCAAGCGCGTACAGAAAATCTTCGCGAATATACTCAGCGAATCGAAAATTTACACGAACAATATGTCAAACTCGGTAAACTAGCAGAAAAACGATTTCCCGAAATAACGTATTCTGCAAAAGAGAGGGAAAAGTTCGCGATTGTCATATTTTTAAACGGATTAAGGCCTGCTGTAAAACGTTATACATGCTCACCCGAAGTATATAACGATCTCCCGCATGCTATTCATCACGCACAACGCATACAATTGCATCTGCAAGATTTGGGAAGGTTGAGGCGCAGTTGGTTATTAAACATCCTTGAGTAACTTGAATAATTTCCTTTGTAGATAATTCCTGAATGGAAGAAGATTACCCACTCACGATCTGCTACAAACCTGTCGCCGGTCTACCAATTCACTACAAAGCAAACGCGAGAAAATTATTTTGTGATGAGTGCTTTGAGAAATACGTTGTGGATCCTGAAAAACTTTTTGAGATAAGAGTGAATTTTCATATCGTTTCCTATATTACTACCGACTCGTTGCATCATCTGCAAAAGTAAATTAGCACGGGAAGCTAAATACCAGAAGTGCGAGGTTTGCGCGCGACTCCTAACCACAAGACACTATAACGACGTACTATTCATCGAAGCACATTTAGTGGATACCAGGCGTTTTGGATTTAGGCAAGAAAACCATAGTTAACGAATAAAGAACGGCGCACGGCATACGCACGAATTTACCACGACAACTCTCATACGCAACTTTGAGCGCGCGCATTATCAGTACTTCAACGCCGACGTGTGCGAGACATGCTACGTGTCAAAGGTGCACGCAGATAAAGTTTTGCTTAATTTAGTAGTAGTGCGGGCGGCCGCACCAATGTTAGGTTATTTCCTCACCCTTAGATGCATATACTGTGGCGCAGTAATTCCTTTTGTACGTTGCTCCTTGCAACGCATAACAAGTGAGGTCGGCAATGCAAGATTCAAAGTGCGAGGCAGAATCACCGTTGAATACTGGGTGACAGCGCCTGACCTCGAGACCCACGAACAAATCGACGAATTGAACCAACGGATCTTTGATGCGACCCAAATCAACCGGGAGACAGATGCAACGTTACACCAAGAGCCGTTATTAGAGTTAGGTGTTGACCTTCACACCTTGGAAGATGCACTAAAGGAACTCCAACACGTACCAATTAACGTTTTAGAGAACATTTTGAACGATCTAACAGAAGTCAAGTCGGAGAGAGAGAGATAGCCACTCAGCAGGGAGGCGCCGTCTCCCTGCTCCAGTGTGTTTAACAAATCATACACCTTTCCAAACCGCCCTTCACGCACCTAACGTCTTAAGATTACTTACTATTATACTTATTTTAGTAAAATAAGGCGGGCCATTATACTTATCGTACTATTCTTATGCACATCCACGGGTACCCGAGAAGAACATGTGAACTTAACGGAACAAAACAACCCCGGCATTATATATAAAAAATTGAGAGAATTAGCTTTCGAGAACGGACGGGTCAAAATCCTAACTACCATCTCCACGGATAAACTCCTAGATAAATATGCTCTCCTAGCAAAAATGGTTTCGCAATTTGCCAATTCTAAATCATACAGCAGACTTAAAGACTCGGAAACAATAAGCACCTTTCTACGCTTGCAAGCCAGCCTCATTGCTCTCAAAACACCCGCCGCCGGTTTTAACGAAGTTTTAATTAACACATCGTTTAATAAGTCCCGAGACTAACAACGAAAACAACATTTTTTCTCAAAAATCATTTTTATTTATCAATATAATCTCCTTTTAAAGTGATACAACCTTTCCAACGCCTTTCCAACATTTCTATACCATGTTTATAGAAGGATTTATCCTTTGCTCCAAAATAGGCTTCAGTTTCGGCAATGACCTCCTCATTCGATCCAAAATTTTTTCCCTGGAGCATTTTTTTGAGATCAACAAAAAGCCAGTAATCGCTGGGGGCTAAATCTGGCGAATACGGGGGGTGGGGAAGCAAATCAAAGCCCAATTCGTTTAATTTTGCCATTGTTTTCATGGACTTGAGGCATGGCGCATTGTCTTGGTGAAAAAGGATTTTTTTCTTCTTCATGTGCGGTCGTTTTGCTGCGATCTCCTCCTTCAAACGTACCAACAAGTCAATATAATAATCACTGTTGATTGATTTACCTTTTTCCAGGTAGACAATAAAAATCACGCCATGTGAATCCCAAAAAACAGACGCCATGACTTTGCTAGCAAACTGCTGCGTTTTTAGACGCTTTGGGCGGCTTTCGCCAGCCATGCGCCACTCAGATAATTGCCGATTCGACTCCGGAGTAAAATGATACATCCATGATTCATCCATGGTCACGTATCGACGCAGGAAATCCTTTTTATTGCGAGTAAATAGCGATAAACAGCTCTCTGAATCGTCAACTCGTTGCTGTTTTTGTTCCACTGAAAGCCATCGCGGCACCCACTTGGAAAAAACCTTTTTCATGTTCAATTTTTCATAAAGGATTGTAAATACGCTTCCAGATGATATCTGTGTCATTTCCGCAATCTTACGGACCTTCACTTTGCGATTTTTCATTACAATTGTTAACACTTTACTTACATTTTCCTGTGTAACGGCTTTCCATGGCCTACCCGAACGTTTCGCATCGTTTATGTCCGTACGACCACGTTTAAACTCAGCATACCAACGACAAATCGTTGGTTTGGATAGAG
The DNA here is from genome assembly GCA_949987625.1 of Chalcis sispes. Lineage (NCBI taxonomy): Eukaryota > Metazoa > Arthropoda > Insecta > Hymenoptera > Chalcididae > Chalcis > Chalcis sispes. The sequence continues at coordinate 20,774,204 of OX465098.1, read as the reverse complement.
AGGAGTCCGGGTAATGTTTCTCAAGCCATTGCTGGACTTCTACGGTGTTTTTACCCATTAAAAAACAATGTTTTATAAACACGCAAAACTCGCTTTTTTCCATTTTTTAAACAAATTACAAAGTGACTTTACTCTAACCTCGATAACTTTGCTGTCTGTGATCCGATCGACGTGAAATTTTTACACGTCTTATGTAAAGGTTCACACTCTATGGAAACGCGGCCAGTTTGGTACTACTAGCACCATCTCTGGGTTAGTCTCGGGACTTATTGAACGATGTGTTAGTTCTGCGGTAACGGAATCGCTAAGCGAAAATGATACTGACGCTCTAAACCTAGCCTTGACACTAAGTATGCTAGAACTAAATCAAGGTGAAGTGAAACTAGCTGGCCATGGTGAGCGAGCATACATAACCAACGAAATTATGGAAGGCGAATTAAAACTCACTCGGGACATGCATGGACTTGAAGTAATGATGGAAATGCTACTCGCGGAATCAGACACAACGAAGCTGGTGAACTCCAATCTCAAAAGCACGCTCGACCTCGCTAAGCAGGGAGTCGAGAACGCTATGCGTCTCATCAACTTGGCTACCGATTTAGTACGGAGAAGGAAGTTCGTCCTAGCGCCACATTACGTACAACAAGCACTCGCATAGATTCAGGCTACAACTAAGACACAAATTGCGTGTCCTCTAGCTACGCTGAATAATGCAAAATTAAATGAGGTTGCAGATATAAAAATATACACATCAGGAACAAAGCTCATCATACAATTAATTTTTCTACTATTAGAACATGACTCATACATGTTATACAAAATAATGCCCCTCCCCGTCTTTCAGCCGGGAACGCATAAAGAAGCGATCACAATAAGTACGCAAGGAAAACTAATTGCAGTAAATGCGGCAATCCATTTTTTTAAACGAGGAAGAGAAAAATAAATGCATAGTAAGATTTCAGAAAATTATATGTAAAAAACTACAGCCTATTGTAGCTACGCCGAAGTGCGCCAGCGAACTGTTAACGCGGCCGACGCTTTAAAGCTTCCTCTTATGTAAATTAGCTTATGTAACGACTGACGGAGTATTTACATTAAAACTTCCTCGAGCCAACGAGTGGTTCTTCTCAGTAGCCGAAACGGAGACTATTAAAACGTATTGCCCCAATACCACAATGTCAATGACCCTTCGGCATTCAGGTATAATAGACATTCCGCCCGCCTGTACCATAACAATACAAAATAGGGTCTACTCTAGCTCCGGTATACACGAGAACTCGGAAAATGCCTACTTTATTCCGCCCCGGCAGTTACTAGTTCACAGCATCGACGAAGGCAACTCCACGTTAAATGAGAATAACGACATCGCGCGCGCTACGGCGATCAGCATAATATCAATCACCATTGTAGCCAGTATGTCTATGGGTGCAATATTTAGTCTTGCGATCATCGCGATTATGCTACGACGAGAAAACAGGGCACAGAATATAAACGGACCAACAAGGGAACAAACTCATCCCTTGACCGCTCCCATAGCCTGGACCTTTCCACAACACATTTATGCAACACCTAGACCACCTAGGCGAGTCATAGAGCCACAAGTGACTCCGCCTACCCCTCAAATAGAAGACCAGGACAACCTGTTAACAAAGCAAGGCAGTAAAGAAGAAAACATATGCGCCGCACAATAACAAGGTTACCTCGAGTACATGACGAGCATAATAATTGGAAGATTTGACGTTGACACTTAAATCCATGAATGTAAAATTCGGAACATAAACGAGACCTACAAGAGCCAGCTCATTACATAAGTGCAAGGAACTACTTCCGGTACAAATATCCATCAGCCTTGGTCAAGCAAAAATGTAAGAAGCAATATATTTGAAGCTAGCCGACCGTAAAACAGTGACAAGTGACAGTGCAAAATATAGAGAGAAAACCACGTGCGTGAGTGCCAATAATATACTTATACATGTTATAAAAAAAAAATATATATATATATATATATACATACATATATCTATCTACCGGTGCAGGGACCCATTATTATTATTTGTGAGAGTGACAATTATATACATATATAATATACATATGCATGTCAAAATATACACATATTACTATAAAAAGAAACTCTAAGACAACATAAATTGTGCGTGAATTAACTTTTATATGCAATTATTAATATTCGTAAAAAAAAATATAAAAAAAATATATATAATAAAATTATGTCGGTTGATTATATGTAAAAATAAGGGGGCTAAATCCAGACGGCATGAGTGAGTGAGAAGAGTGACAGCGCCCGGCGCTGAATTTCCTCAAGGGAAGAGATGTCACGTCGTGCTATGACGCGACGCTGCATTTTTCTTTTTTTATTTTTTTTGTTTTTCTACCACCCGCTGCGACGCCACACCGCGAGTTCGGAGGGTACCATCTGTGCATCTTTTAACTTTTTTTTTCTTCTTTCTTATTTTACATTTCACCTTTTCTTATTTTTTTTCATTTTCTTCCTTTTTTCCTATGAAAAGCGCTACCGCAACAGCGATAACATCAAGGTACGGAAGCACTGATGCGGAAAGAGTAACCGAGTACGCGTGTATGAATCATGACTAAGAACACTTGTGTCCTACTTTGTGACGTAGGCACCACGTCGTAGCCGATTTAGCTACGTGCGCCCTGAGTGCCTTGCACAAAAAAAAATAATATTTAATGTTCTATTTAGCAATACTTCAATCTCGCGCACTCTCTCTCTCTCTCACTCTATCTCCCCCGTCTAATGTCGCGAATTTGCAGGCCGGCCGCCCGCGACTGTCTCCCAGCCGACGGAGGCCTATCGCTCCCCCAGGGCAGGGAAGTGGCAATTCCTCGCCGCCCTCACCACAAAACCACCACCACACGCTCTCACTCTTTATTTCTCTCTCTCTCTCTCTCTCACTACTTCGGACGAACAAATAAGGCGCTTACCCTTGCGATCTACGAGGCTTGTCCACTAGTAGTTGATGTCCTGGCAGCTCCCTCAGGCATCGCTGCACCGCGTTCCTGCAACTCGTCCTCAGGAGAAAGGCCGCCGGGCCTCTCTGAATGCTCGTCTCGATGTTCACTGCCTCCTCCTTACCCTTGGCTTTGGAGATAGCGGTGGCAACCACCGGTCGCCTCCCGCCGACTCTCGTTCTCCTCGTTCCTTGGTTCTTGGCGAAAATGCTGACCGCCGTCGTTTCTTCTCTTCCTCGAGCAGCACCCTCGACTTCGTCTTCTTCCCTCGCACTGCTCTCTCGACTTCTTCCTCACTCTCTCTCACTCTCTCTCTCTCTCTCTCTCTCGCACACGTTCACCCCTGGCTTCACTCGCGACGCTCACTCTAATCTAAGAGGAACCAGACTATATTTACCGCGGGACTTATCTCTCCGTCCTCGCGGGAACGCACAGCAAAACTCACTCTCTGGAGACTTCTCCGTAACTGCTGTTACGCTCGCTCTTCTCTTCCCTTTCCTCGCGGCTCCCAAAATTCCTCGCCGATCGTCACCGCAAGTTCAAAAATCGCGTGATTTTCGAACGTTGCCGGCTTTTGGGAAAAATCCGCATTTTCGCGGCTAAACAGACTTACACAAGCTGGCAACCTGGAGACGGTCGCGCAAAAATGTAAACACTTACATTCTTCGTCGACGATCTATGACGGATTCTCAGTTACAACTTTCAAACCATCCCTTTTTGATAACGAACAAAGGTGCACGTCTAGTTTTTGGCCTATATAAAGGGGTTGGACGATGCACCGACAGGACCAGTCTTTTCCCGAAAACGTTGTCGTGCGCGAAGGCTCTACCGGTTGCCACACAATCAGTAGTCCTTTCTTATATTATTCTCGTACGCGGAAACTCTGCCGGTTTTATTACAAACAAACGCGAATTAAAAGGTATAAAGTACGCAGTGTGTGAGTGAGTTTGGCAAACGCAGCAATTGTAACTGGATTTTGCCACCCACCAGTTCAAAGTATAATAAATATGAACAGACATTTTTACGAAATTCTTGGAGTCAACCATTTAAATTTCCTCCCCGCTCTCGCCAAGCAACAGCTGAGCCAGCCAGCTAGCCAGTCTCCAGCCAGCGACACCAGCGCACTCAAAACAACGTAAAAACATATCTCTCTCTTTCTCTCTAAATCTCTCAACTCCCCTCGCCTGAACTGCATTCTTCATGCCATACGTCTCTCTGATCCTCATAGAGCGCACGTAGACAAATCGGGCATACATATAAAATATATATATACAGTCAGTCAAGTAAGAGCGTGGTCGACTTCACTGACAGGTAACGTAAGATTTTGCTCTAATTCTTTCGCGAGTCAATAGAGAAAAGCTTTGTCCTTGATGTATTGTCAACAAAGATTTAGTTGTTATTGATCTTTTGAAAGAGAATTACGTTAAACGCCATGAGTGCTAAGTACGCGTCGCGCTACGAGGCTGTGTTCCTTTGCATCCACCCGAAAGGTCCCAAAATGTCGCAATCAGCGGCTGCTAAATATATGAGAAAGTTGGAGACATTTGTACAGAAGTAGATACAACGATATAAAGTGGCTAAAAATATCGATGATTTACCAGAACGTGGCTCGATAGGAAAAGTGAACAAAAAAGATGAAAAAAGAATAGTGAATCTGTTTTCGCGAAATCCTGCTTTAACACTGCGGCAAGGACGAGCAAAATTAATGGCAAAAGGTTTAGATATATCCTACGAAACTATCCGAACCCATCTTCGTACTCATCATCTGAAATGGCGCAACACAATGAAGAAGCCTCTGTTGACTGAAAAACATGTGACAAAGCGACTCGCTTGGGCGCATGAGAATATTGATAGACATTTTGAAAATGTTATTTTCATTGATAAATGTTCTGTATGGGCACGTTCTGTCCTCACGCTAGCCTGGTCAACTTCCACCAATAGGCTTGTTCAGCGGACCGTAAAACATGGAATAAAGGTGCATTTTTGGGGCTGCTTCTCAAAGCAGGGATTCGGCACTTTGCACCTCTTTACTGACAACCTAAATGCCGAGAAAATGATAAAAATCTACAAAAAGGCTTTACTGCCATCTGCCAAACGATGGTTCATCACAAAAAATTAAGATTGGATTCTGCAGGAGGACAACGATCCTAAACACCGCAGCAAGCTCTGTACTCAGTGGAAGACTCAATCTGGCATCGTTACATTGGATTGGCCGTCGCAGTCGCCCGATGCAAACCCTATTGAAAATGTGTGGGCATATATTAAACGGAAGCTTCGTGGAAGACGCACATACACTTTAAAGCAGTTGTCTTACGAAATTCGTCGGATCTGGAGATCCTTGCCACAAGAATACGCCGTCAAATTAGTTGAAAGCATGCCTCGGAGATGCCAGGCAATTATCGACGCTAGTGGTGACTGGACACATTATTGACCAAATTGCATCATTGTTTGTAATGTGTACAATGTATATATAAATATGAAAGTTTCATCAAATGAATTTTTTTATAAATTAACACGACCACGCTCTTACTTGACAGACTGTACATATCTCTCTCTCTCTCGCTCTCGCACGCTGACTTCAGTTCTCTGTCTCGCTCCTTCTACCTGGGCTAGTATATATATTTATTGCCTTATGTCATTGGCAGCTACGGTTGACTGAAATAGGGAATTAAACCTTTTTGTTTATTTATTTAATTTAAAACTTAGTAAAATAAGTTTTTGGTCGTTGCGTCATTCCCTAGGTCGTAACAGTTGAAACATTTTTAAAAGATAGATGCAAGATATCTGTCAATGTTTCAACGTAACCTTGGAGCAAACTTGCTGGAACATTTCATAAAACATTTCGAGAAAGATTCCTGTGAGGTTTCTTGAAACATATAGTTAAAACATTTTTAAAAAAATCGCTGCAAGATTTCATGTAAATGTTTCAACGAAAACTTGAAACAAACTTGCTGGAACATTTTACAAAACATTTTATGAAAGAATAGTGGGAAGTTTCTTGAAATATTCTGTCGTAATATTTTAATAAGGTCGCTGCAAAATTTCTCAGAAATATTAAATTAATAATATTTTTAATTAAAAATAATTCTTTTTTCGAAGCCTTTTGTAACCTTCCAAAAAACAAAACTGGAAGCTTTCTAGAAAGTATTTTGCAAGGTTACTGTAAGTCATCAATAAACTTTCGCATTAAGATTGCATGTAAACTTTAGCCAAATCTTTAAGAAAAGATTTCTGTAAGCTTCCACAAAAGTTTATCAGGAAGATTTTAAGAAAATTTCATATGTACAAGCATGTTGTAAGCTTCCATGAAAAGTGCATAGAATATTAATCGTAATCTTGCAGCAGTAAAAATTAATTTTTTATGTTGGATAAAAATACATCGACAATTAAAATTTATTATATTTGTATATATTGTAGAATCTCAAGAGCAAAATTATGTATTTAAATATATTACATTTTTTATTATTTCTTAATTTTAAAAAGTACTTTACACTATAGAAGAAATTTTAAATGTAAAATTATTACAAGTGTATATGGATTGCTATGCAACTTATGATTCAAATTTAAATCTTAGTTTTACAAGCGTTGCATAGCGCAATGGTCAGGGCGTCTGTTTTATAATGCGAAGGACCCGGGTTCAATCCTACCATAGGTCAAACATTTTTCTGCGTCTTTTTCCGTAAAATAATGTGTAAAATAACATGTGCGACAATTCAAATAAGCAAATAAATGTAATGCGGATGTTAAAAATATGTATAATCATAATAAATATTAAAATTCCAAAATATATAAAATACTTAATAAAAATTAATAAAGGTTAGAAATGCTCTTTCAGAAAGATTGTATAAAAGGTTACTGTAATCTTTCATGGAAGATAACTGACAGTTTCTTTAGTCAGATATTTCGATATTACGTCAATATTCTGTGAAAGCTTCCTGGAAAATAATTGAATCTTTTGGGAAACTTGAAAAAATTATTCTAGAAAGCTCACAAGAAGCTTTATGCAAGGTTTCATTCAATGTTACTCATCTTTGCGGAAAATTTTGATATGAGAATTATGCGCGGAAACAGGAACATCACTATAACATATTTCGTAAGATTTTTGCGAGGTTTCAAAAAACATTGCACAAATTCTGCACGAAATGTTTCTGCAATTTTTCTGTCAATCTTTTACAAACATAGCGAAAAATCTTTCCTCAACTTAATGGAAAATGTTTACACGAGGATTATACGCGGACATACCAGGCTGTTCAATAAGTTTTGTGGTTTGATAAGAGAGGGTGTTGCTACTAGCCTAAATTTTTTTTTGTTATGTTGGTACACTTTTCATATAAACGTATGTGAAGTTTTATTTCAATCTGCCAATTCATTCTTTATTTACAAGCCATTTAGTATCGACGTGTCACAGTATTTTTTTACAATGGAAAAAATCAAGTATCGTGCAGTGATTGAATTTTCATTTTTGGAAGGTTTGAAAGCAAAGGAAATTTATTAACGAATGTTAAATGTGTATAAGGACTCTTTGCCTTTAATAAGTAGAGTAGAAAGATAGGCTGCTAAATTTAAATGTGATCGTACAAGCCTTGAAGACGATCCACGTCAAGGACGTCCAAAAACAGCAAAAACACCAGAAATCGTAGAAAAAATACAGGATATCGTATTGGAAAATCGTCGAGTGACTGAAAAAAAATTAGTAGAAGCCCTAGGCATCTCTTTGGACAGTGTAAGCAATATTTTGACTAAAGTATTCAGTTTCAGAAAGCTGTGTGCACAATGGGTGCCGCATTCGCTAGCAATGGAACAAAAACGCATTCGAATGTGACTTTCTCAGCAACATTTAGAGCGTTTTCGAGAAGATAAAGTCGATTTTGTGCGTCGATTCATCACTATGGATGAGACTTGGGTCTATCACCATGATCCTGAATCAAAACAAGAGGCAAAAGAGTGGTGTGAACTTGGTTCTTCGGCTCCGAAACGAGTTCGTGTCCAGAAATCGGCCAAAAAGGTATTAGCATCAGTGTTTTGGGACGCGAAAGGAATTTTGTTCGTGAAATACTTGCAAACTGGTAAAACAATAGATTCTGAATATTATTGTAACCTTTTAGACCAGCTAAAGGAAAAAATTCGTGAAAAAAGACCCGGTTTGCAGAAGAAAAAAATCCTTTTTCATTAGGACAATGCACCGTGTCACAAGAGCATTTTGACAATGGCTAAAATCCATGAATTAAGGTTCGAATTGTTGGAGCATCCACCGCATTCACCAGATTAGGCCCCTAACGACTTCCATCTGTTTCCAGACTTAAAAAAATTTATGCGTGGAAAGCGTTTTTCATTAAATGATGAGGTCATAACAGATAAGAAAGCGTATTTTGCAGCCCTTCCAGATTCTCACTTCAAGGATGGAATTCATAAATAAGAATCTCGTTGGAACAAGTGTATTAATGTTCAAGGAGACTGTACTGAATAATAAAGTGTATTTCAAACCATAAAATTGTGTCTTTCTTATCGAACCGCAAAACTTATGGAACAGCCTGGTAGATACATTACAGAAACATTTTTCGAAAGATTTCTGCGAGGTTTTAAAAGACATTGCCAAAATTCTGCAAGAAATATTTCTACAATTTTTCTGTCAATCTTTTATAAACATAGCAAAAAAATCATTTCTCAACTGGACGGGAAATGTTTATACGAGGATTATGCGCTTTAATTATGGATACATTATAAATTAAAGATACATCACAGGAATATTTTTTGTAAGATTTGGGCGAGGTTTCAAACCTTTCATGAAACTTTGCAAAAACCTTGCAAAAATCTTTGGTGCTGTGTGGGATACTTAGGTAGCATATTAGCATAAATCTTGTAAAAGCAATCCAAACGATTTCATTTCACAAGCATGCATAGTTAATTTTTACCGTATTAATAAGTAAATCAATTTGAATTATTTTCCTATATATTGTTAACTAGTACTAACTGAAGCTCTAGCCTTAAAAAAAAAAAAAAAAAAAAAAACACTAAAAACTAAAGGCTTAGAATCTTTTTATGTAAAGGCAATCCAAACAATCTCTATTTTTCTATGGTTTATTATAAATATTATGAAATGATAAGATTACCTACAACCTAACATTGTTAAGCAAACTAACCATTTTCTAAATTAAGAATTTTAATAATATAAAACTAACAACAATTATAGATGTTAACCATTAGAGTAAATTCATTCGTGTAAAGGCAATCTAAATAATTTTCAAATTTATCAGTTTGCATCTCTTACAAGTACAATCAATCTAATTTAGATTCCTACAACTATAATATTATTATAAGAAATAACAAACCTATTTAATCACATATACTTGGATATTATATCACATAATAGGAAACCAGTTGAATATTCGTTATAGTTTCATATACAATCTTGGGTATTCAATATCAATAAACTTAAGTGTAATTTAAGAATCGATTGTTAATGCACAGACCACGCAGCACGTCCGCTGTTTACGAGACGGTAAACATCTTGAGGGGGGGGGGTGAGGATGTTACGTGACGTAAAAATTAAAATTAATCAAGAATAAAATTATTCAAATTAAAATTAAAATTATTAATATTTACACATTTACACATTTTATCTTATACCAATGAAAACAAATATGCAATATACTGGGTGTCCCATTTTGAAAAACGGATGCATACGAGGTCTGGCTATTAAATAACGAGACTGCGCGCCTAGAGGGCGCCGTAGAGGGGTGGGAAAAAAACGAGTAGTGCGTTAGGTATCTAGATATCTTGTCTATGCACGTACCAAAACACGTTCTCGTCACTATTATTGTATTTGTGCAGTAGCGGTTTGAAACGAACGTGTTTTTTTCTCGTGCCGAAAACCATGTGTGACGAAAAACAGGAGCAACGTATCAATTTCAAATTTCTCGTTAAATTTAAAAAAACTCTGACTGAGTGCTGTAAATTGTTGCAAGAGGCCTATGGGGACAATTCTCTATCTCGTGCGCGTGTTTTTGAGTGGTGTAAGCGCTTCAGTGAGGGCCGAGTGAGCACTGAAGATGACCAACGCCCAGGTCGCCCTGTCACTGTTTTAACTCCGGAAACAGTGACCAAAATCAACCAAATTGTGCGTGCAGATTGTCGAATGAGCATCCAGATGATTGCCGATGCTGTAAACGCTGTTAAAAAAACGGTTAGACAAATTTTACACGAGGAATTACACATGACAAGAGTCTGTGCGAAGTTGGTGCCAAAAAACCTGACTTCTGACCAAAAACTCTTGCGTCAACAGGTCTACTCAGATCTCCTTAAAAGGTTAAAAAAAGATTCCGGACTGATGAAAAACATTATTATTTGCGACGAAACGTGGATTTTTTATTACGATGTTAAAACAAAGCGGCAATCGATGCATTGGAAGACGCCTGAATCGCCCAGAATCAAAAAAGCAAGGATGTCCAAATCAAAATTCAAGGCAACGTTGATCGTTTTTCTCGACATTAATGGTATTGTGATGACTAAATGGGTTCCAGAGGATCAGACTGTCAACCAGACTTACTATTTGTCAGTTTTGGCAACACTGCGAGAACGAGTTCGTAAGAAACGGCCCGAGTTGTGGAAGAACAACTCGTGGATTTTGCACCAAGACAACGCACCTGGCCATAATGCGCTATCTGTGAAGCAGTATTTGGCCGGTAAGCGCACTCCAGTGCTCGAACAAGCGCCGTACTCGCCAGATTTAACACTGTGCGACTTTTTTTTGTTTCCGAAGATAAAATCTGCTTTGAAAGGGACCCGGTTTGAGTCGATGGAAGCGGTAAAGCAAAAAACGGCAGAGCTCCTAAAGGCCCTCACCAAAGAAGACTTCCAGCATTGCTTCGATCAATGAAAAAAACGTATGGAAAGGTGTGTGGCGAGAAAAGGGAAGTATATTGAAGGGGAGCATTCGAATGTAGAATAATTTTTATAATAAAACCCTTTTTCGTAACCAGTCTCGTTATTTAATAGCCAGACCTCGTGTATTTCTAGAACTAAAGGTTTTAAGAAACAAGTTATGAGACAGAAGTTGTGAGATTTTGAAAGGGACGTCTAAATGTGACCTTGACTATGACCTTAAATATGGCTTTCAAGGCCATTTAAAGGTCAAGTTGATTTTTTTGAACGAAAACCCTGACTTTTGACCCCTGGAAATGAAAGAGCAGAAAATTTTACGTCTTAATATCACTTTGATCCTTAGTTTGACTACAACTTTCAAGGTCATTTGAAGTCAATTTGAACATTTCAAATAGAAAATCTCACTCTTGACCCCAGAAAACAAAAAAATAGAAAATTTTATTAAGCAGAGATCCGGACAGTTAAGGCAAGATCGGACAGAGATCCAGTTAGTTAAGGTAAGATTATCCATTAATGTAAGCTATATTTTTAGCTGAGGCGGGATGAAAAGAGCTTTTCAAGGCAAAAGATGTTCAAAAGTTGCTCCATCTTCTCGAAAACACAAGTTGACACGTTTTTGCAAATGCGATATCGTATTTAATATGGTGGCTCCAATAAGGTGACTAGAATATGGTGCAGCTTTTTAAGGGTGTCCATCAGCTACAATTTGAGCCGAAATGCGATCCGGTTGATCGCAAATTTTTATTCTTTCATGCTTCTTTTGCTGGATATTCAATTTTTCTCCAGCTTCCGGAGATGAACAATTTGCGCCTTTATTTATGGTTTGATTAATAAAACCAAATTTCAGAGGCGCTAGAGATCCGTTTGACGTAGAATGTTCCATACATTATAAAGGCTTTTATACGTTTACCACTTTAGTGGACTAGCAAAACTGTATCTTGGTGGAACGTACATTTAAAATCTTATAGATATTTTATTTTATAAAATAATAAAAATAATAGTTTTAAGAAGTAGTGAATAAGAGCAAGTAGTAGGTTAAAATATGTTTTTTTTAATATTTAATTTCTTTTCTAAGTAGTTTATAACATTTATAACTTTTTTTATTATTTTTCGAAATGATTTAAAATTTTTTTACAAAATATTAATTATTAGGAAAATGTAATAAAAAATCAAATTTCAAAATAAATTGAAGTTGACATTCATTGTTTACCGAACGAAAAGTTCAGAGCAATCACATTTTATGTTTATTAAAAATAGTTAAATTGTGTTACGTCCTAGAGGATGACGCAACGATAAGAAAACTTATTTCACTAAGTTTTAAATTTGAAATAAAAAAAGGTTAAAATTTCATATTTTGGTCAACCGTAGCTGCCGAGGGCGGGAGACAATAAATATATATACTAGCGCAGGTAGAAAGAGAGAGACAGAGAACTGGAGTCAGCGAGCGTTCTGATGAGACAAGAGCGAGAGAGAGAGAGAGAGAGAGAGAAAAAGATATACGTATTCCCGATTTGCTTACGTGCACTCTATGAGGACGAGAGAGAGACGTATCGCATGAATAATGCAGTTCAGGCGAGAGGAGTTGAGAGATGTAGAGAGAGATATGTTTTTACGTTGTTTTGAGTGCGCTGGTGTCGCTGGCTGGAGACTGGCTAGCTGGCTGGCTCAGCTGTTGCTTGGCGAGAGCGGGGAGGAAATTTAAATGGTTGACTCCAAGAATTTCGTAAAAATGTCTGTTCATATTTATTATACTTTGAACTGGCGGGTGGCTTCATCCAGTTACAACTTCTGCATTTGTCAGACTCACTCTCACACTTCCCACTTTATAATTATTAATTCGCGTTGGTGTATAATAAGACTGGCAGAGTTACTGTGTACAAGAATATTTTAGGAAAAGTCTACTGACTGTGCAACAACCGGCAGAGCCTCCGCGCACGAGAACGTTTTTGGAAAAAGACTGGTTCTCTCGGTGCATCGTCCAACCCCATTATATAGACCAAAAACAAGACGTGCACCTTTGTTCCTTAGAAAAAAAAGAGATGATCTAAAAGTAGGACACAAGTGTTCTTAGTCATGCAAGCATACCTCATTCATGCACGCATACTTTGATACTCTTTCCGCATCAGTGCTTCCGTACCTTAATGTTGTCGCTGCAGCGGTAGCGCTTTTCTTAGGGAAAAAAGGAAGGAAATAAAAAAGGCAAAAATAAAAGAAGAGAGAGAAGAAAATAAGAAAAAGAAGAAAGAAAGAAGGTAAAAGATGCACAGATAGTACCGTCCAAGCTCGCGGTGTGGCGTCGCAACGGGTAGTAGAAAAACAAAAATGAAAAAAAGAAAAATACAGCGTCGCGTCATAGCACGACGTGACATCTTCCCCCTTGAGGAAATTCAGCGCCGGGCGCTGTTACTCTTTTTACTCACTTATGCTGTCTGGATTTAGCCCACTTATTTTTTACTTATAATTAACCGACATAATTTTTTTATTTTTCACGACACTGAATATTAATAATTACATATAAAAGTAAATTTACGCACAAGATATTTATGTTATTTTAAAGTTCCTTTTTTTTTTTTAATAATAATATATGTATATTTTAACATGTATATGTATATTATTGTTACTAGCACACGTATATTTTAATGTATATATATTTTTTACATGTATATGTACACATATATTATTGTCAGTCGCACACGTATATTTTTTTTTTTTTTAATAATAATAATGAGTCCCTGCACCAATAGATAGATATATATATATATGTATTTTTTTTTACATGTATATGTGAATTATTGTCACTTACGCACGTGGTTTTCTTTTGATATTTCGCACTGTTACTTGTCACTGTTAATTTTACGGTCGACTAGCCTCAAATATGTGGCTTCTTACATTTGCGCTTGACCAAGGCTGATGGATATTTGTACCGATAGTAATTCCTTGCACTTATGACAATGAGCCGGCCCTTCTAGGTCTTGTTCATGTTCCGAATTTTTACATTCATGGATTTAAGTGTCGACGTCAAATCCTCCATTGGCTATGCTTGTCATGCACTCGAGGCAATCCCTGTTAGCAGTGTAGGACGGAAACATTTTATTGTTTGGTGCATTTTCTTTTCTACTGCCCTCCTTTTGTTAACAGGTTGTCCTGCTCGTCTATTGGAGGGGTGGGTGAGGTCACCTGTGACTCTATGAGTCGCCTAGGTGTCTTTGGTATTGCATAAATATGTTGTGGAAAGGTCCAGGCTGTGGGGACGGTCAAGGGATAAGTTTGCTCTCTTGCCAGCCCATTTATATTCTGTTCCCTGTTTTCTCGTCGTAGTATAATCGCGACGATTGCAAGACTAAATATTGCACTTATAGACATACTGGCTACAACGGTGATTGAAATCATGCCGATTGCCGTTGTGGGCACGATGTCGCTATTTTCGTTTAACGTGGAATTGTCTTAGTTGATGTTGTGAACTAGTAACTACAGCGGCGGTATAAAGTAGGCATTTTCCGAATTTTTGTGTGCACCAGAGCTAGAGTACACCTTTTCTTGTATTGTTACGGTACAGGCGGGCGAAATTTCTATTATGCCTAAATGACGAAGGGTTATTGACATTGTGGTGTTGGGGCAAAACGCTTGTATAGTCTCCGACTCGGCTACTGCGAAGAACCACTCGTTGGCTCGAGGGAGTTTTAATATGAATACTCCGTCGGTTGTTATGTAAGATAATTTGCATAGAAGGAACCTTTGAAGTGTTGGCCGCGTTAATAGTTCGCTGGCGCAATTCGGCGCAGCTACAATAGGCTGGAGTTTTTTACATATAATTTTTTGTAACCTTTCGTTGCATTTATTTTTCTCTTCCTCGTTGATAAAAATGGATTTCCTTGCTGCATTTACTGCAATTAGTTTTCCTTGCGTATGTATTGTGATCGCCAATTTATGCGTTCCCGGCTGAAACACGGAGAAGGGCACTATTTCGTATAATGTGTATGAGTCCTGTTCAAATAGTGAAAAGATTAATTGTATGATGAGTTTTGTTCATAATGAGTATATCTTTATATCTGCAATTTCATTTAATTTCGTATTGTTTAACGCAACTATAGGACACGCAATTTGTGTCTTAGTTGTGGCCTGGATCAGTATGAGTGCTTGTTGCACATAATGCGGCGCGAGGACGAACCCTATTCTCCGTACTAAATCGGTAGCCAAGTTGATAAGATACATAGCGCTCTCGACTCCCTGCTTAGCGAGGTCGAGCGTCCTTTTGAGATTGGAGTTCGCCACTTTCGTTGTGCCTGATTCCGAGAGTAACACTTTCATCATCACCTTAAGTCCGTGCATATCCCGAGTAAGTTTTAATTCGCCTTCCGTAATTTCATTGGTTATGTATGCTGGCTCGCCATGGCCTGCTAGTTTCACTTCTCCTTAATTTAGTTCTAGCGTATTTAATGTCAAAGCTAGATTTAGAGTGGCAGTGTTACTTTTGCTTGGCGGGTCCGTTACCGCAGAACTAATTAAAACTTCGTTGAACTTGGCGGCAGAGGCTTTGAGAGCAATGAGACTGGTTTGCAGGCGTAGAAGGCTATTTATTGTTTCGGCTTCCTTAAGTCTCCTGTATGATTTAGAATTGGCAATTTGCGAAGCTATTTTTGCAAGGAGACCATATTTATTTAAGAGTTTATCCGTGGAGATAGTCGTTAGGATTTCGACCTGTCTGTTCTCGAAAGCTAATTCTTCCAATTTCTTATACATAATGCCGGGGTTGTTTCGTTCTATTACATTCACGCGTTCCCTTTGGCTGCCCGTGAGCATGCGTAAGAGTAGTACGATGAGTATAATGGCCTGCCTCATCTTGCTAAACAGGTATAATAGTAAATGATTTGAAAGCGTTAGGTGCATGAAAGGCAGCTTGGAAAGGTGCATGGTTAGCTAAGCGTGTTGGAGCGGGGAGACAGCGCCACTCTGCTGAGTGGCTGTCCCTCTCTCAGACTCAATCTCTGTTAGATCGTCTAATATGCTCTCTCTTTAAAACTTTAATTGTTACGTGTTGGAATTCGTTTAGTGCATCTTCCAAGGCGTCAAGGTCTATATCTAACTCTAATGACGGATCTTGATGCAATATTGCATCTGTTTCACGGTTTAGTTGGGTCGCATTAAAGATTTGTTAGTTCAATTCGTCGATTTGCTCGTGCGTCTCGAGGCCAGGCGCTGTTACCCTGTATTCATCGGTGATCCTGCCTCGCACTTTGATTCTTGCATTGCCGACCTTACTTGTAGTGCGCTGCAGGGTTCAACGTACGAAGGGAATTACGGCGCGACAATGCATGCATCTAAGGGTGCAAAAATGGTCTAGCATCGGTGCGGCCGCCCGCACTACTACTAAATTAAACAAAATTTTATCTTCGTGCACCTTTGTTACATTGCATGCTTCGCAAGCGTCGGCGTTGAGGTATTGATAATGCGCGCGCTCATAGTTGCGTATGAGAGTCGTCGTGGTAAGTACGTGCGTATGCCGAGTGTCCTATTCTATTTTTTAACTATGGCTCTTTTGCCTAAATCCAAAACGCCGGGTATCTACTAAATATGCTTCGATAGTATGTCTTTATAGCGTCTCGTGGCTAGGAGTCGCGTGCAAACCTCGCACTTCTGATATTCAGCTTCCCGTACTGATTTTTTACTGCAAATGGTGCAACGAGTCAGTAGTACAATATACGAGACGATATGAAAATTTAATCTGATCTCGAACAATTTTTCAGGATCCACAACGTATTGTTCAAAACAATTACGACAAAATTATTTTCTCGCGTTTTCTTTGTAGTAAATTGGTAAACCAACGACAGGTTTGTAACGGATCGTGGATAGATAATCTTCTTCCATTCAAGAATTATCTACAAAGGAAATTATTCAAGTTACTCGAGGATGTTTAATAACCAACTGCGCCTCAACCTTCCCAAATCTTGCAGATGCAATTGTATGCGTTGTGCGTGATGAATAGCATGCGGGAGATCGTTATATACTTCGGGTGAGCATGTATAACGTTTTACAGCAGGTCTTAATCCGTTTAAAAATATTACAATCGCGAACTTTTCCCTCTCTTTTGCAGAATACGTTATTTCGGAAAATTGATTTTCTGCTAGTTTACCGATTCTAACATATTGTTCGTGTAAATTTTCAATTCGCTGAGCATATTCGCGAAGACTTTCAGTACGCGCTTGAGCAGACCAAGTTAGACGCAAGCGTACTGCATTTAATTAATCGTATAATCGTTTTCGTTCCATGACCGAAAACCGTTCAAACATTGTATTGGGTTGCCCGTGCGCGCGCGCGCGCGCGTGTGTGTGTGTGTGTGTGTAGTGTAGTGTAGTGTAGTTAGATATTTATTATTTATGAGTGGAATATATTTTTATTTTGCATAAATTTAACTCGGCTAGGTGTTGTCCTTGCCTCGTTCTGGCTGTTGCAATGTGTTAATTGGTGGTTCATGTAAGATTCGGGGATACCCTCCCGTCTCTGAAATATTGAATATTATTTATCCACCTTGGTCGTTTAATTCGGTCGACACTCCGTGTGACGGCTTATTGTTGTTCGGAGTAGACGGGCTTGAAGGCGGGGCTCTCGGCTGCGCTATTGGTGCCTCGAGCAGCGGCTCGTCGGTGGGTGTCTGTTTCTTTTGTTTAGTTGGCCTGTCCCTGGCTGCATGTAGTAAAAGCTGTGTTACTGAATTCCAAATGGCTCTTAGAATGAAGAGACCACCCGTAAAGGCTGTATAGTGCATAGCCATGCAATATAGTATCAATGAAAAATTTAAAGAGGCAAGCAATCATTATAATGCCTATCACCGCCGCGCTAACCGATCCGAACGATAGAAATTGCCCCCAAAATTTTTGCCAGGTGCTGCTTGCGATTTCCGCGAGTGCTTCTTCGTCAAAAAGTCGCGCCGTCGACATGCTATTTTATTTTATCGGCTTATCCGTCATACCTAACGCGATGGTATTCAACATTGCCGGCCTCTCAACGGGAAACATAATGTGTTGCTTTAAAGCTTGTATTCCAGCTTGAATGTAAATGTCGCTTTTAGCTAACTCTGCCGGCTCAATGTATTTCCAATTTGCTTTTATGTTTGGTTTAAGTATTAATGACTGCATTCCTTATGTAGTGAGACGCGGCAGCACAGTGAACTAGTCGTCTCCGAGTAAATACATTGGTGGAATTACGGAGTTGCACGTAGTCTCTGTTCCGTATTGTTTTAAGATATGAGTGCGCTGTGATAAAAAGTAATTCTTCCCGTTTTTGATAACAGGGAGTTCTTGATAACATGTAGGCGCTTCTCGGCGCTGTACGTTGACTTGCACACGTTTCATTAAGTGAATGACTTCTCCCGCGACTAAAGCCATGTAACCACTTTTCTTTGTAACTTGATAAGCGAACATATCCGGCGCGGTTACTGTGATGCTTAGTGCGTTTGAAATAACTTGTTTTTCAAGTTCGCATTCTTTGCAAAATGAGGTCGTGGTACAATCGTTTTAACTGCCCTCTAATATGTTTTTCAACGTATACAAACTTTGAGTTTACGTATGCAAAGATATCGAGGTTGTGTATGGTTGGATTACGTATAGCTGTAAAGGTTTCGGCCGTCGGCCGTTCCAAAAAGAATAATTACAGCTTGACTACCGCGCTCATGTTCGATTATTTTGTTTACATAGCTGGAGTATTATTCTGAGTATTTATTCTGCTTGCATGACGTAGTTGGTAGCGGCTTCCAAAGCGCATAGCCTGCTTCTACATCAACGCAGTTATCCTGATTAAGGGCGCACCGCGTACCTGAGCGCAAGATAACTTAATTGCCGTTTAAATTAACAGGCGCGTAATAATCTTGCAAGGTAATCGTAACGTAGTCAGTTACTATTGCGTCATCAAAAGTGCCGTAAGGGTCTGAGTACGTTCCGGCGTAGCTACAGTCACCTGCGTGATCAATTTTACCAACAAATGTCATTGGATATATAGTCGTACTATTATGTCGAATATTGCTGATCACTTCATCCCGAATTCTGTGTGAACGGTATATATACATTCTGTCAAAAAAGTACCCAAAATTGTCGATTTGAATCTGGCGGGGTAATTTGGGCAGGTAACATTTTTTTTCTAGGTTGGTACAACTGTCCTTAATGACTATGCCAAGTTTGAGCGGAATCTGTCAACGAGTGTGTTTACAGTAGCTGGTTAAGTCAGTCGATGTCAATAGTGCGTGCCGATTTTTTACAATGGGTGATTACGTTAAACAAAGAATTTGTCTTAAATTTTGTGTTGCGAATGAAATTTCGTGTGCCGATGCATTGAAAATGTTGCACAAGGCTTTTAATGATAAAGTACTATCGAAAACCCGTGCGTATGAGTGGTACAAAGCCTTAAAAAAGGGTCGTGAAGTCGTTAAAGACTTGCCTCGTTCCGGACGCCCATGGATGGCTTCGACCGCAGATAACGTCGATAAAATTAAGGAAATAATGCTTAAAAACCGTCATACCAGTTGAAGAGAGATAGCACATGAACTTCAGATATCCCACGAGTCCACATGTACGATTTTAATTGATATTTTGGGTTTGAAAAAGGTGTCCGCAAGATTCGTTCTATAAGAGCTTAATTTTCTTCAAAAACGCTATCGCGAACAAGTCGCGTCAGACATGCTGGATCGCGCCAATTCTGATCCCGCATTCATGGAATGCATCATAACTAATGACGAAACGTAGGTGTACGAGTACGATATGCAAACAAGCCAGCAAGCATCGGAATGGGTGGGAAAAAACGAGTTGAAACCAAAAAAACCACGCCAAAGCCGCTCAAAAGTGAAGGTGATGCTCATTGTTTTCTTCGATATCTGTGGCGTGGTGCACTACAAATTCGTTCCAGAGGGTCAGACGGTAAACAAAGAGTATAACTTAGGCGTTTGCGTTTAGAAACGTTTGCGTGAGCGGATCCGTAAGAAGCAGCCAAATTTGTGGGCGAACAACTCATGGATTTTGCACGACGATAATGCGCTGTCTTACCGAGTTACGATTGTGACCGACTTTCTCGCTAAAAACTCAACGAACGCGCTTGAATAACCACCGTATTCGCCGGGATTAGCTCCCTGTGACTTTTTCCTCTATCCAAAACTTAAATTGCCGCTCCGTGGCACCTGTTTTCAGTCGATTGAAGCCATAAAACAAAATTTGGCGCACGAGCTGAAGGCCATCCCGGAAAGCGCCTATAAAAAATGTTACAATGATTGGAAGTGACGTTGGCATAGATGTATCGAAGCAAATGGAGCCTATTTTGAAGGTGACCCAATAAATTTTGATTATTAAACGTAAATATATTGTTTTAATTTAAAATTCCCGGTACTTCTTTAAGAGACAGTATATATACGAGTACATATATAACACGCCTACATATTTTCCCTCTCTCTTCTATATATATATATAAATATATTATTACATGTTTAATCATACACGTTTATCATGTATGTTTACATATTGTTATTATATATTTTCATTATATATATATATATATATATATATATATATATATATATATATATATATATATATATACTAGGTTGTTCAAATAGTTTTGAAAGCGGAAATGAAGATACTTTTTTTTGGTGGTGAAATCACTTTTATTGCTCAGTATAATCTCCCATAAGTTCAATACACTTGGTTCAACGGTCTTCCAACTTGTTGATCCCATCATGGAAGTGACTTTCTGCAAGGCCTGCAAAATACTCCTCTACGACGACTATAACCTCTTCGTTTGATGAAAAATGCTTCCCACGAAGGAATTTCTTGAGGTGTGGAAACAGCCAGAAGTCAGAGGGAGCAAAATCAGGCGAATAAGGTGAATGCTGTAACAATTCGTACTTTCGTAATTTTCTTAGGTATATTCCTAAGATGTTGAACGGAGGAATAAGATTTACAACAATTATTACTATTTTTATTTAACAATTCGGAGCGAAAATTTCAGTCAAAAACGAAAAATTTTTTTCAAATAGACGCCATTTTGTCTATAATCAAAATTTTTATTATTTCGTCGTTTAATACGTGTATTAATCTACCTCTAAAAGAATCTACCATATTTTTTGATCTCAGATAATCCAAACCACCAAAATGGAGATCACCGCCAAGCGCCTTTTTTTGGAGGTCGTTCGGGACATCATCTATAGGAGCGGTGTACATCAATATTTGTACATGATCGACGCGTTATTGTATTCTTAAAAGTTGGCTCTATTTGAATTACCATTACTTTTAATTGATAAATAAGAACTGATTAAAAAAATTCATAAAAAAACGTCTTTTTTGAGCCTCGCAACTGCGTATAACCCCTTAAGCGTTCATCATATTGAATAAAAAATAAGTAAACAGTTACTATTTTAATTTTAATTGTTTTTTCAAAAATTTTATTTATTTAGTGAACTTTTTTACCTTTCAGTTTCTTTAATACTATTATTTATTATTATTTATTATTCTAAACAGTTTAAGCCCTAACAGATCATCATGTACCCATCAGTTCATTTTGAAATCTGCAAGAGCAAAATAAAGCTATAAAAGAGGATAACTTAATAACTAAAAAAGAAAATTTAATCTAATATAAAATAAGTATAAAAAAATTAATCATCATTTTTTTCTTTCATACTATTTCGAAAAATATTTTAATTTTTTTAGATGTTTCAAAAAAAAAAATTATTGTTTTTAATTAGAAAAGCATGTTAATCACTTAAAATGAATAGACTTACAGTTTACACAAAATTTTAATTTTTCAAATATTACTTACATAAAATTCAACTATGCCAAGAGTTAAGTGAAGATTATCTTGATTGTAGGGTGGAATTGTGCAAAGTTATGTTGGAAAGAATTTTTAAGAAAACTAACTTTCTATTGCTTACTGTTTTCTTAGGTGAACTGTCTTTTAAATTTAGTAGCAAGATCAACTGCTTGAGTGTCAGATTTTAGGACAACGAAAATCCTTATTAGCTACTTTAAGAATACATTTAGTATACTGTGAAGTTAAATGTTTAGGTTCCTATTAAAAAAACTTAACTTGGTCTTAGTAAAACGACAACGACGATTTTAGTAATACGACCTTGTAGGTTGTGATCTAGGTCATAGTGAAGATCATCATTATTTAAACATTAAAAAAATCGTAAAACTTTTATATGAAATATTTCCTTAATATCTGAAAACTACCTTTTTACAAGAGTTTTATTTCAGGAATGAATTAACTGAATGTTTTGAATTTTTTTCTGCTTTTTATTTATACAATAATGCATTTAATACAACTTCTTTTAACATTATCAATCTGGTGTAGACTGACGTTGAGAAAATATTGAGAAATAAAGAGATTTTAAATAGCCTGTGTGTTCTTTTTTAAATTTTTACTGTTTTTTTTTATATTATTCATTTCTTTTATCAGGGGCTATAAATTCAAAAACCCGTTCTGTTAGTCTATTAATATACCTTTGAAAAAAATATATGATTTAAATCCATTGAGCAGTTTTTGAGCTGTGTCGCACGGTAGATTTTTCGTTGCCAATTGTGTAGTAGCGATATTGATTATAATGGCTCACAGATAAAAGTTTTCTAAACTTTATATGCAATATATGTTTTTCGAAGTATTTTTGGTTGCTGATTATGAATCCGGGATCAGAATTACTCTATCATGCATTACTCTTCAGCAAAACTGAAAAATCTCTTTTTTTTTTTTTTTTGAAGATTTTTCAGTATTTTGCTAAAAACTAAAGGGTGATAGGGCAATTCTGACTAGAGTCACCAGCAAACGAAGTTGATGCTACAGTTTTATGGGCAGAAATTCGTTCTTTCTTGATAATTCTCACTTTACCGGACAAGCTTACAATAATGACTTCCAAAGAGGGACTGACTTGCTGATTTTTTTCCCTCATCCTTTTTATACTTATTTTAAAGTGGGGGTGCATAGAATGCTTAACCTTCCACATTTTCATCGCAAGATGTATAAAACTAGCATAATAACATTAAAATTTAATGTGATGTAATTGTATATTTTATTGGGTCTATAAAATACGGATATTTTAACGTTAGAGAGTTAACATTGTTTAATAAAATTACAACAAAATAATGTTAATATTATAAGTATAAACATTAAATGCATAAACTTATTCTTTATTTTTTGTATGTAGATATTTTATAATAAATTTTATATTTACAATATTAAATTTTTTTACACAGTGCTCATTTTTATTTACATATTTGATTGCGTGTTTATTATATTATTATTCGATTTAGTAGTAAGAGAAATTTATATTACTATTAATTATAGAATCATGCAGAATGAATTTGTATTTGAGAATTACGTAAGTTACTACGATTTACTTCTCTTTTGAGTCTTTGTTTTAAGTGCACTTTTGCATGTCTTTTTTTTTCATCACTTCTAGCAAATTTACGCCCACATTGATCGCAACAAAACGGTTTTTCACCAGTGTGCGTTCGAACATGTGTAGTTAGATGATCGCTTCTAGAAAAAGAACGCATACAAATTCGACATTGAAACGGCTTTTGCCCTGTATGTATACGAATATGTCTAGTAAGTTCATCACTTCTAGAGAATCTGCGGTCACAACCATCAACTGGACATGCATAGGGCCTTTCATGTATAGGAGTTTTACTTGGTCTGTTTGGATATTTTCGTGGTTTTACAGGTACTAGTCTTAGTGGCACTGAACTTTGTTGATACACTTGAGATAAAATCTCATGTCCTTTAGAAGTACTAGGATTGTATTCGGCTAATTGAACTCCAGTATTATTTGTTTGTTGTTGTGGGGATTGCAAAATCGTAGGATAAGCACTGTTTCCATTATTTGGTTCTTGTTTTAAAATAGATTCTTGTTGATGTACAGAATTGTGAGTTAAAATATTTGTATCATAAGATTCATCGTGTGTAGACAGCCAGTTCGATGACGTTGAACTTTGTCCTTCATGATAATTCGTAAGAATTGTGGGTTTTGAATCAATCTGCAATGTTTCAATAGTGTCTGTTCCATAAGAACCAATATGTAAAGAAGAATGAAGAAAAGGCGGATTACTTAAATGCAGTGTTGGTGATGGTATAGATCCCCATAATTCTTGACTTGGATGAGATTGCAAATGTTGTGACTGTTGTTGAATATGCTGTTGATTATGAAGATTATTTAACGAAGGAGCTTGAGTACATGAGGTTGCAAATACGGCACTGTATCTTAAAGTTGGCACATTACAAACATTGATACTTGCTGTTGTTGTTGATGAAACTGACGTTGTAGAATGGGGAGCTGAATATAAAATAACGCCTCCCTGTAAAACATTACATTTATTATTATTGCCTTGAGAAGAAGCAATGATAGATGAATTAGACACATCTGTTGCTTCCGTAATTATTTGTTCTTGAGAATTTTGATCACAAGGTTGTTGATGGTGAAGACGATTAGAATGAATATGAGAGCCTTTTGTAGATAAATGTGGATGTATTTCTTCTTCAACCGTTGCCTCTTCTAAAGAAAGATCCTCACCGGTAACGCTACCTAAAAGAATATTTTCTCTTTAATATGTTTGTGTCAAAATTGAATAAATTCTTTATAAATATAAATTAATCAATCTCAAGTGCGAGTTTTAATAAAATATTCGAGAATCTTTCAAGGTAGTATTTTATTTAATGTTCTAAAAATTTTAAGGAATATTAAAAACAATTTTACATTCTAATTAATCTTTTCTGTATAATATTTCAATTATATTTCATGGAATATTTCAAGACACTCTGTTCACAGTATTTCAAGATAATCTTTTAGAAAATACGATAATAAGATTGATACAATATATTAATGAAACATTGAAAAAAAGAAAAAAGAATTCAAAATTGAAAATGTAAATTTTATAAATTTTTGATAAAATTAACGAAAAAAAAAATTGTAAATAAACTTAAAAACGAATAAATACAAATTTTTTGAATTTTTAGCATAAAAACTACCTAATAGAATGATATACTGCTATCATCAAAAAATAAGACCAACTTTTTTTTTTTAAATTCTTTATTTATTCTTTTAAATCTATTTCGTTGCCTTCAAAGTAGTCCCTGCCCGACACAATACACTTATGCCAACGTTTTTTCCAATCCTCGAAACAGTCAGAAAAGCCCTTTTCCGGAATTGCCTTCAATTAACGCAGCGATTCACGTTTAATCTCCTCAATCGAGTCAAAACGATGTCCCTGGAGTGGTCTTTTGAGTTGATTGAACAGCCAGAAGTCTTACGGCGCTAAATTAGGCGAATGCGGTGTGAGACGGTGCATTATCGTAATGCAAAAACCATGAGTTGTCATGCCACAATTCCGGCTTCTTATTGCGAATAGCTTCATGCAAACGACGCATAACACTCAAATAATATCCCTTGTTAACAGTTAGGCCCAGCGGAAGAAATTCTTAATGCACAACATCATGATAATTGAAAAAAATTATCAACATGACCTTGATTTTTGATCGACTTGGACGTGATCTTTTTGGTCTTGCTTTACCTTTGGCACGATATTTGCTCGATCGATCGGTTTTTTCTGGATCGTAGGCATAGATCTATGTCTCATCTCCCGTAATAATGTGTTCCATGACGCTCTGATAGTCAGAAAGCATCTCTTTGCACACATTAACACGAAACTCTTCTTAAAAAAAATTGAGTGTTCTTGAAACCGATTTGACGCGTTTAAGACTTAAATGATCTTTCAAAACTGCTTGAATCGATCCAAATAAAATGCCAACAGTATCAACAAAGTCTCTAATTGTTAACTGACGATCTTCAAGCACAACTTTCTTGATTTCTTTGATGTGTTTCTCATCAGTTGATGTCGATGGTCGTCTTGGATGCTCTTTGTCTTCGACCCTGTCTCTGTCTTCTTTAAACTGTTTGTACCACTCGTAAACATTTCTTTTGGACAAAGTCTACTCACCAAAGGCCTCCTGCAATATTCTGAATGTTACTGCACAAGTAATTTCATTCCGAAGACAAAATTTAATGCTTCTTTGCTTACTAAAATCTGACATTATAAAAATCGCCGAATCCACTTTTTAATGTTCACAAAAACGAGCGTCACTTGCAAACTAATGAATACATTGACATGAAATTTGACATGGATGTCTCTTTCAGTGCTACCAACTTAAAAAAAAAGTTTCGTCAAATCAATAAACCCGTGAAATTCAAATTGAAAATTGGTCTTACTTTTTGATTATTGACAATTACTGGGGATTAGGGTAATTGCATTATTGAATTCACTAGCCATGATTCATGGTTGCAAGTAACACATCGTTCAATAAGTCCCGAGACTAACAACGAAAACAACATTTTTCTTCAAAAATCATTTTTATTCATCGATATAATCTTCTTTTAGAGTGATACAATATTTCCAACGCCTTTCCAACATTTCTATACCATGTTTATAGAAGGATTTATCCTTTGCTTCAAAATAAGCTTCAGTTTCGGCAATGACCTTCTCATTCCAGCCAAATTTTTTTCCCTGGAGCATTCTTTTAAAATTAGCAAAGAGCCAGTAGTCGCTGGAGGCTCAATCTGGCGAATACGGGGGGTGTGGAGGCAAATCAAAGTTCAATTCGTTCAATTTTGCCATTATTTTCATAAATTTGTGGCATAGTGCATTGTCTTGGTGAAAAAGGATTTTTTCTTCTTCATGCGCGGTCGTTTTGCTGCGATCTCTTCCTTCAAACGTACCAACAAGTCAATATAATAATCACTGTTGATCGATTTACCTTTTTCCAGGTAGTCAATGAAAATCACGCCATGTGTATCCCAAAAAACAGACGCCATGACTTTGCCAGCAGACTGCTGCGTTTTTAGACGCTTTGGGTGGCTTTTGCCAGCCATGCGCCACTCAGATGATTGCCGATTCGACTCCGGAGTGAAATGATGTATCCATGTTTTATCCATGGTCACGTATCGACGCAGGAAATCCTTTTTATTGCGAGTAAATAGCGATAAACAGCTCTCTGAATCGTCGACTCGTTGCTGTTTTTGTTCCACTGAAAGCAATCGCGGCACCCACTTAGAAAAAACCTTTTTCATGCTCAATTTTTTATGAAGGATTGTAAATACGCTTCCAAATGATATCTGTGTCATTTCTGCAATCTCACGGACCTTCAGTTTGCGATTTTTCATTACAATTTTTAACACTTTACTCACATTTTCCTGTGTAACGGCTTCCAATGGCCTACCTGAACGTTCCGCATCGTTTGTGTCCGTACGATCACGTTTAAACTCAGTATACCAACGACAAATCGTTGGTTTGGATGGAGAGGAGTCCGGGTAGTGTTTTTCAAGCCATTGCTGGGCTTCTACGGTGTTTTTACCCATTAAAAAACAATGTTTTATCGACACGCGAAACTCGCTTTTTTCCATTTTTCAAACAAATTACAAAGTGACTGTACTCTAATCTCGATAACTCTGCTGTCTGTGATCCCATCGACGTGAAATTTTTACACGTTTCATGTAAAGGTTCGCACTCTATGGAAACGTTGTCAGTTTGGTACTACTAGCACCATCTCTGGGTTAGTATGGGGACTTATTGAACGATGTGTTATTATATATTTGAAAAAATATTTAATTTAAAATTTTAAGGTGGGTTGCACCGCAAGGCGCCAGCCGCTCGCAATGTTGCGGCACGATAATTGAGTTGTTACGCATGGCTTCTGTAGCCACACACGCTTGCTAGCACTACAAAGGAAAGGATTGTAATTACGCAAAATTAACTAACAAGCACGGAACAGCAGAACAAAGCCACATTGAAATATCTTTACGCGAACCGAAATATGTACGCGAGCGAGCGATTGTATGATGGCTACGCACTATGTCGTACAGCGGCACTCAAGAAGGAAGGAAAGAGATAGAGCAAGGGAAAGTTACCTGTCGGCCAAGAATTAGAGTGCAGCTTACCCTTGCTGACTGTCTTTCACTCGAGCACTTCTTAGCTGCAAGACCAGTCGTTCTTCAGCGCACTTCGCAATTTACATGAGATAAAAAAACGGCGCTACGCACAAGCTAACTTCGAAACTGTTGTTAGCGTGGTCGCGTGCTAAAAACTAGAACTGCAATAGCCGAATCCTTCAGCCACCTGTAACTCAAGTACTAGTACTGAAAGAGAACGCATTAGTAGTGTGGCGCGTATGTAGCATAACTTTACGTACGCAGCGTCGTAGTGCGCCTATGACGCAGCGCGCATGTAGCATCGGCGGAGTCAGATGTAGCCCTGTTGTTGTGTGGCGTATTATAACTTCGCCGCGCCGGGTGCGTAAATGTGCTTAGTTTGGCTAGTGAGGCGATTTCTAATGTGGCAGCAGCTCTTCAATTATTAGGTGTGTTAGTCTACCGTTCTAACTTTTATAACATGTAGCTGATTTGCGTGTCCTCTTATCTTACAGCTCTCCTGCAGCTTCTGTGGCTATAGTAGCTTCAAGGTGTTCAGTTGCATTGCCTCTGTGATGGTCGGCCAACTTCAATAATTCTGCTACTAGCTTGCTGTTAAACTTTTTTTTTTTTTTTTATATTTCTTGAGTTTAATTGTATATTGCATGGCTCTATTACACTTAAACGAGGATAATTTCACTTGCACAAAGAAGCCTTATGCAGAGCAAATTCCTTGAGTGTGTATTATTTTACCTATTATACGCTACAACTTTGCCTTCTTTCTTCACTGCCTTACAGTGGCAAGGTTTTACGCTTAGATATTACTAGTCTCTTATTAAGTGATCTCTTACTAATTATTTTATTGGTGTAGGCCGTCAAAGAGCTCCTGCAGATGACAACACCTAAACTCATGATGCTACAAGAAGCTATCATGCAGCTACCCTGGAGAACTTGCTGCTTGATTAATTTAAGCTGCTTTCAGTTTACTTAAGAAGAGCGTACCAATTGAAAAGGTCAGTAGTGCAAGTTTCATTGGTGCAACACAGGAGATTTAGTGTGATATGCGTGCTTGGGAGAGAATTAGCTAGTACGTGAATGAGTTAGGGATTAGGATGTGGGTGATTGAGTGCGTGCTACAGAAATAGAGATAGATAATGAGTTACAGTAGACACGGTTGTCTGCTGTTAGCTCGATAACTTAATTCTGTGACTGGCAGTGAAATCTGCCATGTCACAATATAACATATACATAATTTAAATACCTATTTATATAAATTAATATAAATTTAAATCTAATTGTGTACAGTAATCTTTAATAAACTTTGGAACTCTTGGACAATCTTAACAAATTCTTACAGCCTAAACTAAAAATCTTTAAATATTTTATGGGATGTTTCGTGGGTTTTAGAATTCGAAAGATTTTTTGGTAATAATCTATGAATTACCATTACTAAATTTGTATCAGTCCGTAGCATTGTGGCTAGACGGCAGCATATCGCAATTACTTCTTAAGAGGGGACTCACTTGGAGCGTCAAAAAAAAGCGTTTCTTTGGAAATGTTTTTTTGGCGAAGTATTCAAATAAATTAAAATAAATTTTTTTCCATATAGAAGACATATATTTTAACTATATCTTATAATTTATGACAAAATATTGAAAAACGTGCAAGATATAGTACATTTACAGGTGGTCCACAAAAAAAAAAAACCGTTTTGCGGTGATCACCGCTGACTGGATCATCTGAAATAAAAAAAGAAGAGGATCATTAGAAAATTGTATAATGCTTTTGTTGAACAAAGGGTTTTAAGAAATTTTTATTTTTTACAAAATGGCGAATTTTAAAATCAAAATTTTGTTTTTGACTAAAATTTTGCTCAAATATTTGGCTACAAAAAAAAATATTCATCGCACAAAAAAACCCTTGGTTCAAACAGGCGATTTATATATATATCGAAAAAGCGTACAAAATTTCAAGTCGAGAAGTTAATTCGTTCTCAAGCTACAGTGATCACCGATTTCGAAAACATGGTTTCGAGAAAAACGCGTTTAAAGTTTTGAGAACGATTTACATGCAAATGAAAATTTTTCTTAACTTACAGTGAATCTTCTATTTGAGCACCATAAAATATTTCTTCCTTTTCTTTATTAGCGGCCTCAGTAGTAATTTTACGACGCCGGCGAGCTATTCTTGCTTTCCGAGTGCTATCTAATGGCCGACGGCTAGCTAAGCCGATTAGATTGCAATCTTCCTGCTTCGCATATTTGTATGCGTGCGGTCACAATTTAATCACCATCGCGTCGAAAATACGTAGATAATAGCCCTCGTGAACCCTCATTGAATGTGCAGGTAGCGACATAGGTGGCTATGCTGTCAGTAGTAAGGCTTGCAGGTAACGTTTTTGGCATAATTTTCCAAACGCTTTAATTAAAGCTTTAGTTGCTATTCTGCGTAAATCCTCCAATTCATTTTTACAATAATTCGTCGCATGTAAGACTTTCGTAAATCGGTTTAATAGCATTTGAAACTTCTTCTGGCAAGGCAGCGTAATCGTGTTTGAAAGACGCCAAGTTATTCTCCGCCTTCGCCTTTTGATATTTGCACCAAGAGTCAGCACCTGGTGGACATTTGTCATGCTGCGGCTTCTCGTCGGTTGAACTTTTGTGATAAAACGTAGCCCAAATAGCATTTTTAATTTTTTCAACCGAATCACAGTTATCACGAATAGCCTTCCCGAAATACTCAGACAATGGATCATTGACCTTTATTGTGACATATACAGAGTCTTCAAAAAGTCCCGGACCGGTTAAATAACTTGAAACGTAGGCGTTGCTCAAAAAAATGGTGAAGGCAAAAGTTGTAGAAAATTTTCTTGGCTATCCAACCGTGACCTTAGTGATCTGATCTTCACCCTCAATATCATTTGAAGGTCAAGTCTATTTTTTTATACGGTAACCCCCAATTTTGAAAACGGAAATGAAAAGGGCGGACAATTTTACGCCCAGATACGATCTTCACCATGGGAAAAATTTGACCTCTGAAGGTCAAGTTAAGGTCAAGCAGTTACCGGCTGGATATCTTAAAAAGTAGGCGTCGCTCAAAAAAAGGTTCAGACATAAGTTATAGGAAATTTCCCTGGCTATCTGACGGCGATCTCAGTCGTGAACTTGACCCTGATCTTCATCTCTTTCATCCGTCATGTTGTATCCGCCATCTTGAAATTTTAAGTTTATAAATCTGACCTCAAATTAGTAATCAGCAACCTCCAAAATCCATGTTGAAAGTTTTCAGTACACTTCTGAACAAATTCAAAATGTTCCGTCCACCACGTTGGATTCGCCATCTTGAATTTTAAAATTCTTAAAATCTTCAGAGTCTTAATCAACAAAAAGTAATGATTGTATAAGTGAAGAATACAAGTTTGAATATCTCTAAATTACTTTCGTTTATTAATACTAAATATTAATACTCTATAAATTTTAATATTCATCATTAAGTTCGCTCCTTACTTTTGATTTTTTTTTATTACTTTTAAGAACTGCGTATCGTTTTCTTTAAAGATTTAGCCGTTTTCTTCATTCATACTTCCTTTTATAATTTTTAGGTCTTATGATCTTATAGCTTTTAATATTGTAATCTTGAACTTAAATTTTTCTATAAGATTATTCCTTCATCTAAATGTAATATGGCTCCTCTCACTGAACGAGAGCGAATAATTATTCTTATGGTGAAAGGATACGGTGACAAGACGAGATCTAATAAAGATATATAGATCTTCTTCAATAATACTTTCAGGATAGGAATGGAACCGATATCCAAATCGACAGCACAAAGGACGATTATGCGTTTAAATTTAACATTTTAATAAACATAACTTAAGGTACTAGGGTATATAAACCCAAGATGGATGTCGGATATTCGCAGTACTCAATATCCTCAAAAAGTGAATGTCTGGGCTGGCGTTATAAAAAACTGTATTGTTGGGCCCTTCTTTATTGAAGGAAATCTTATTCCAAATAATACATCGTTCAATAAGTCTCGAGACTAACCCAGAGATGGTGCTAGTAGTACCAAACTGGCCACGTTTCCGTAGAGTGCGAACCTTTACATAAAACGTGTAAAAATTTCACGTCGATCGGATCACAGACAGCAGAGTTATCGAGGTTAGAGTACAGTCACTTTGTAATTTGTTTGAAAAATGGAAAAAAGCGAGTTCGCGTGTTGATAAAACATTGTTTTTTAATGGGTAAGAACACCGTAGAAGCCCAGCAATGGCTTGAAAAACATTACCCGGACTCCTCTCCATCCAAACCAACGATTTGTCGTTGGTATGCTGAGTTTAAACGTGGTCGTACGGACACAAACGATGCGGAACGTTCGGGTAGGGCATTGGAAGCCGTTACACAGGAAAATATGAGTAAAATGTTAAAAATTGTAATAAACAATCGCAAAGTGAAGATCCATGAGATTGCAGAAATGACACAGATATCATCTGGAAGCGTATTTACAATCCTTCATGAAAAATTAAGCATAAAAAAGGTTTTTTCCAAGTTGGTGCCGCGATTGCACCAATGCACCATACCACAAGTCCATGAAAACAATGGCAAAATTGAACGAATGGGGCTTTGATTTGCTTCCCCACCCCCCGTATTCGCCAGATTTAGCCCCCAGCGACTACTGGCTCTTTGCTGATTTAAAAAAAATGCTCCAGGGAAAAGAATTTGGCTCGAATGAGGAGGTCATTGCCGAAACTGAAGCCAATTTTGAAGCAAAGGATAAATCCTACTATAAACATGGTATAAAAATGTTGGAAAGGCGTTGGAAAGATTGTATCACTCTAAAAGGAGATTATATTGATGAATAAAAATGATTTTTGAAAAAAAATGTTGTTTTCGTTGTTAGTCTCGGGACTTATTGAACGATGTGTTAAGTATGAAGGCATACTCCGAAATGAAATCGTTTCAGCGATTCAGGCAATTGTGAGCAAAACGGCGCACCACCTCATTATGGGCGATGATGCTGAGCATCATACCACTTTACCTTAACTGGCTGGGGTAGACTTTAGCCTTGCCTTTACTGGCTGAGCATCATACCACCTTGCATTAACTGGCTAGGGTAGGCTCTAGCCTTGCCTTTACTGGCTGGGCATCATACCACCTTGCCTTAACTAGCTGGGGTAGACTCTAGCCTTGCCTTTACTGACTGGGCATCACACAATCTTGCCTTAGTTGACTGGGATAAACGCAAATCTCAGTTTTTTTACGCTACCTTATCTTAATTAGCTGGTATGAATGCAAGCCCCATTTTATCGAATGCTTTAAAAAAATTATCCTTAAATATGACTTTGAAGATCAAGATATTATCATGGGACAGCTAGGGTAATTTCCTACAACGTTTTGCGAAAACATTTTTTCTTAACGACGCCTATTTTTCAAGATATCCAGCCGGACACTGCTTGACATTGACTTGACCTTCCAAGGTCAAATTTTTCCAATGTTAAAGATCGCATCTGAAAGTAAAATTGTTCGCCCTTTTTATTTCCGGTATCAAAATTGGGGGTTGCAATATAAAAAGTTGACATAACCTTAAAATGGTTCTAAAGATCAAGATCAAGGTCACAACCAAGGTCGTGGTTGAATAGCCAGGGAAATTTCCGACAACTTCAAGAAAATGCAAAACGAAATTGATTTTTTCAAAATCTTAAGTGTATTTCCCGTCTTGACAATTTTTTAAAATATAAGTTTAAATATAAAATGTTTAATCATTTATAAATTTCAATTATTTAAGCTTTGTCGGTGTATATAAAATTTAAGTTTAGTTATTATAAATAAAAATAAGACAATAATAAACTACAAAGCTATTACTTGACTTATTAATGATTGTATAAATGATTAACCAAATTTCAAATAACTTCAACTCCAAATCTACCATTCATTATTTAAATAATAAATAATTATTATTGAATAAACAATTAACCAATAAGATATTTTGTGTAGAAGTATGAAACTGGCATTTTTTTGTAAAAATTACACGTCTGTTGTTTAAAAATGATAAAAAATATTTTATTCAAAATAATCTCTATTATTTATACATTTTTCCCACCTTTCTAGCAGTTTACGAATGCCACGCCAAGAAAACAGTTCTTTTGAAGCGAACCAGTTATCGAGCCATTTTTGCATAAAACATTTTCATACGAATTAAAGCGTTGTTCAGTGAGATCGTATCTCATTGATGTGAAAAGATGATAATCGGACAGAGCCAAGTCTAGAGAATAAGCCGCATGCGCTAGTATTTCTCAAATGAATACCTCGATTGTTTGCCTGTCTCATTCTGCTGTGTGTAATGGGGCATTATCATATACATAACGGTTTTACCAGGTTTTAGCAGCTCATAATAGATTACACCCTTCTGATTCCACCAAGCACAGAGCATTGTCTTTTTTCCAAAGCGATTTGGTCTTGCAATGGATGTCTATGGTTCGCCTGGATTCACCCATGATTTCCGATGCTTAGGATTCTAAAAATATATCTATTTTTTATCACATTTCACGATTCGATGGAGAAACGACTTTCTTTCGTATCTGTCGAGCAGCATTGCACGACTGATTTTACGATTTTCTTGCTATTTTTCATTCAGTTCATGAGGAACCAATTTACCCACTTTCTGAATCTCTTCTATGGCTTTCAAATGGAGACGGCTTTCTGCATCACATTCATTTGATCTGCGAGTTTTTGTTGGGTTAGAGTATCATCTTCATCCAATAAGACTTGCAATTCATTGTCAGCGAACATTTTGTTGGTTTTCTAGGCTCTTCATTTTTCACGTCAAAATCACCATTTAAGAATTTTTTGAACCACTCAAAACATTGTGTTTTACCAAGAGCATGTTTACCGTAAGCTTCGACAAGCATTCGATGCGATTCTGTAGCAGTTATTTTTAAATGATAACAAAAGACCAATGCTGCCCGCTAATCGTAGTTCATAGGTACAAAACTCGAAATGTTTACAGTATGAAAACATTTTTAGAAAAATCTTCGTCAGCTGTTAGAAGGAGATGATGGTGCTGCAAAAGCGGTCTTACGGTCCTTACTCTAACGACTAACACCATCTATAGGGAAATTCTGGTTTCATATTTCTACACCTGTATGTAAAATTAGGGATGATAAGCAAAATTCAGTTTCTAAATATATATTTTTTATAAGTCAAAACAAGTTAAAATGTTAAAATCATAATCAATTTTTATACACAGATGCATTTCAGAGTCAAAAAGTTATTTGTTGAATATCAAATCGATTGACAGATTTTTAAAATAGTTTTATTAGTTTAAAATTGACATGCGCCCTTATGGCAATGTGGCTTACAAAAATGGTAGTTTGATCTGTAAGATGATGTACATAAAATAAGGCGTCAGACTTTTGAGGTTTTGCGTATGAAAACATTTTGATTGTATTAATTATAGAAGGGTGGTCTGAAAAGTTTCCGACCTAACACAGATACAAGACATTTTTTCTTAATTTTTTTTTTTTATTTCTCAACATAGTCTCCTTGCAATTCTACACACTTCTCCCAGCGATGCTCCCATCTCTTTAACCCATCCAAATAGTACTCGGCGTTTTTCTCTGCAAAATGACTGTTCACAAAGGTGATTACCTCCTCATTTGACGAAAATCTCTGTCCTCCAAGTGCAATTTTCAGATGAGGGAACAAAAAGAAGTCGCTTGGGGCTAGGTCTGGTGAGTAAGGTGGATGGTCAAGCAGCTGAAACCGTAATTTGTGGATTTTCGCCATGGCAACCGCTGAGGTGTGAGACGGCGCGTTGTCTTAGTGAAAGAAGATTTTCTTTTTCTGCAAATGTGGACGTTTTTCCGCAAGTTCTGCCTTCAGCTCGTCAAGTAATGATGCGTAGTATGCTCCTGTAATGGTTTTTCTTTTTTGAAGATAATCAATTAAAATAACTCCATGACTATCCCAAATAACAGTCGCCATCACTTTTCCAGCCGAAAAAACAGTCTTTGCTTTTTATGGAGCCGGTTCCTCCTTTGCAGTCCACTGTTTTGACTGTATTTTTGTTTCGGGCGTATAATGGTGTATCCAAGTTTCATCTACAGTAATTAATCGGCGCCAAAACTCGAATTTAAACTGCGCCAATAGAGCGTTGGAAATGTTCATTTAAACACGTTTTTGGTCTAACGTGAGCAAACGCGGCACCCAGCGTGCGGACAGCTTTCTCATGCCTAAATCTTGATTTAATATGTAGTAAACACGTTCTTTGGACATGTTCATAACCTCTGCTATCTCTTTCACATCAATTCGGCGGTCGTCTAGCACCATTTGGTGAACTTTGGCTATGTTATCGTCAGTGGTTGCAGTTCTCGGACGTCCCGAACTTTCATCGTCTCCCAAGCTCTCAAGGCCACGTTTGAATTCAGCTGCCTAAAATTTCACTGTGGTAAATGATGGTGCAGAGTCCCCATACACAGAGTTCAACTCATTTTTGATTTGTGTAGGCGTATTGCCTTTCGAAAACAAAAATTTAATGACAGCTCGATACTTAATTTTGTCCATTTTCACAACAACACTCACATCGACTCACTCAAACGACTGTCAACTATCAATTACGCATCCAAAATGGTTGAAACTTTGGTGAGCAACTGTCAACAGATGAACAACGAAATTCGCTAGCTTTTATTGACGAGTGCTGCTATCTTCACGTTGAGGTCGGAAACTTTTCAGACCACCCTCGTATATGTGTAAAAAAATAATGTTAGTTTATGAGATATCACAAAAGCAATTAATTAAAAAGTTATAGGAGTATATAAAATTATGACATTCATCGTCAAGACAATAAAAACACGGTAATACTGTTAGGTCGTTACTACAAGAATGAGTAGTGATAGTGAGTGTTCACATGTATAAAAGTGTGAATTGACAGCAGATGCTGTTTCATCAGTACTGAAGGCAATTTAAGAAAAAAAGAACTTTTTATAGTACATATAACACATTATTTCGATGTTATACCTATTGATATTTATTATTACAACTAATTTTTAATTTTAGCAATATTTTTACATGTATTTGAATGTGTATTAGCATTTATTAATATTTGACGAACTATAAAAAAAAAGTATTTTTATTTTTTCAGAGTCAGAAGCCTGTAGAATTTATTGCTTACAGTTGGTGAAAAAAATAATAATTATGTAAAAAATATTAACAATTACATTTCTTTTTATTACATAAAATCTAAATTACACTTAAAGGTGCGATTTGAAGTAAGCGACCCCGTTACTCGAAACGAGCCAGAAGACCACTTTGATAACATAAAAAACATTGAAAGTGCGAAGCAAAGATGAGCCACCATAATCTTCATTCAATTACATACAAAACGAACGTGTCACAGTTTTCTCTTACATGTTGTGCGTCGCCGTCGCCTATTTCGATTGCGTATCTCAAATAGTATGTTTAATTCTGTTGTTATATTTTTAAATTTCTAAATAATCTTATTTATTTCAAGTATTAAAAATTAATTTTTTCAAGTTTTATGTTATGATTAATTGGCTGAATTTGTAGAACCAATACATTATGAGCTGAGTATTGCCTGAGCAAGACATATAGTCGTTGCTGCAGTCCTAATTGAGTTGTTATGAGGTGCAAATCGAGCCCGCACAATAATTGAGCTAATTTCGATGTTTATCTATTGTTTACATAATTTTTTTCTAATTCTCTCAAAAATTAATTAGCAAAATGTACTTTAATTTACATCAATACTTTTTGTCATTTTTAATATGAAACGTCTAAAAACGCACCTCGACACTTAGAAGTGAATGCGAAAGATAGGAGCTAGAGCGTGGCGATAAAAAAAGAGTACACGACGATCATACAGAATGTATACGTGTGTCTGCATGTGCGTGTGCGTACACACTTGCAGTAAGTAGGCAGCACTTCCCTCTTCACTACGCTTTACTGAAAATAAAGAGGATAACGCGTACAGCGCTATATTTGTGCCGAATGCCTGTGTGTATTGCTCTGGATCCCCTTTCCATATTATCAAATGTAAAATATATGTACAAAAGTATAACAAAAATAAAATACTATTAACACAGTGATAATGAAATGAAATTACATTTTTAGAAACGTTATCATTATTGTTACGTCCGAAATCCCAAACATGCAATATATAAGTTAAAGATGCAGCAGGCTTAATGCTCAAAGCTTCGACGTGCTGGATTCTCTTAGTTATTAGTTGGAAAACATTGAATATTTTGTCCATTAAAATGCTGGTACAGACTAGTTAAAAGTTAATATCTTAATACTCAATTTATATCTTCTATATACAAACTATAAGAAAACTAGAATTAGCGGTCATTGTGTATCGATTTGTCAAAGAGATAGACTTGTATTTCTTTTATATAATATATTATATGCATAACAAAAACTTGTGTTTTTCTAACATTTATTTGTTATTAAATTAGTTATAAAATTTATTAATATTTAAAATTTTTTCAAAAATTTTTAAGAGTTTTAAATATAATGTTTGTTTATATTTTACTTTATCTAATAATAACAATGTGAATTAATTTTATAATGAATAATTAATATTAAATTAGAACATCACATTTACACTTCGAAAAATGTAACCTACTATTTTCTTTTGTAAATAGGTAATTTAGAGTCTCGAAAAATTTGCTTAAAAGAAATAGTAAAAATATCCACACTAAAACACTTGGAACATTAGGATCAAAAGGTCACGTCATTTTAACAATTTTTAACCAATAAAAATGGGTCTTCTTTTGAATTAAAAGGTATTAAGTATTTAGTTAACTACTCGCAATTTTTTAGATTAATTAAACATTTCTTTTAATTTTATTTTATAATTGTAGTTTCTTTTCGAAAAATTGAACTTTACTCTTAATTTTTACAAATAATCTTAGGCACTTCATTTAGCAATATTACAGGGGTGGCCAAGCTCCTTGATAGTCCGAACCATTTTTCAAAATTTGAAATTTTTTGCGAGCCACAATTAAATACGTATTTAGAAGGTATGCAAAAAAGGTATAAAAAAAATTTTTCTACAGTAATTATATTTATTGAAAACATATAAATAAAAGTACAAAATATGTGTATTGAATTTAATATTAAAAATAAAACACATTTATTTTACTTCTCTTGATAATTCTTTAACATTTGGTGAATAATTGGTAACAGCACTTCTCAGTAATTCTTTCAGATGCTGGTTAGTTAATACTGATCAGCGTTTGGATTTCACGAATTTTAAAGTGGAATAAAATGATTCACATAAATACGTTGTTCCGAATATTGAAATAATTCGACAAGCAGCCTTTTCTAATTCAGGATACTTTGATTCTGGTACTAATTTCCAAAATTCAGTAATCGACGTCGACTTATATTTTAATTGTAGAGCTTGATCTCCTTGCATCTCTATTAATTCTAATTCTCCAGATGCTTTTTGGGACATAATTATATTGGAAATGGAAAACTCACCTTGTATTATGTTAATTTCAAATGGATTCAGAAAAAAATCAAGAGACGATTTAAAATATTTCAAGTCTTGAAATCTATTTTGGAATTCCGTCAATATTCCTTCTAGCTTTTTTATATACTCGTTGAGTTTTTCTTGTTTAATATTGGAACAAATCTTTTTAATTCGAGGAAAATGACAAAATGTTTTATTTTTGATATCCTTTTGAAAAAGTTGTAATTTAGTTTAAAAACTAAATATACACTGTAAGAGGTCAGATATTATTTTATCTTTCCCCTGCAATTGTAAATTCAGTGTTTGCAAATGTTCCATGATATCAGTCAAAAACATTAAGTCTTGTAACCACTCGTCATCGTCTAATTCTGAATAGGTTATTTCCTTTTCTTTTAGAAATGCAGTTATCGGATCAAACAAATCTACAAATTGATTTATTACGTTGTAGCTAGATAACCATCTAACAATGCAAAAGAAATTAATGTCATCTGAAAGTTCTTCGTCCTTTAATTCTTCAAGGAGATTTTTGAATTGTCGATGATTTTTTGCATTGGTGCGAATGTAATTTACAACGTGTAAAACTGTTTTTATAACATCAGGATATTTTAAATATTTTGCAACGAGATGTTCTCGGTGAATTATGCAGTGAATCGGTATGAATTGTAGAATTTGAGAATCATCTCTTAAAAGCCCAATAAGACCGATTTTTTTACCCAGCATTGCCGGAGCTCCAGCAGTTGCAATGCTTACAAGTTTATTAAGAGGCACATCGAAAGTTTTCATTATCGAATCTAATGCATTTTTAATATCGGGTTGACTCTTGAAGTGCTACTAAACCTAATAATTTTTCTTTAACAACGAAGTCAGGTGAAACAAAACGTATACAAACTGCCAATTGCGGAAGATTTGTGGTATCTGTAGATTTGTCAAGGGCTCAGCTGAATGCAATACAGTTCTTCAAATCATTTTTTAAATTATATTCAAGAGATGTATTAATCGCAGTTATGCGTCATTCGGTTGTGTGTCTCGAGATGGGAATTTGCGAGACAACTTTGTGCAATGCTGCATTATTTGGATCTAAAACTTTGAGTACATCTTCCAAGTTTTTTTTAGCAAACTCTCCCTCTCCATACGTTGGGCGTTTTGCACGAGCAATATTCCAGACAATAAAAGAACTGGCTTCAGTCACATTATTAGCTTAATTGCTAAAGGTCGTCAAAATTGACTGTTGTTTATTTAAATTTGATTTTAAAGAAGCAAGTATATCTAATCTTAATTTGGAATTTGGTGGATACTGGTTAGAAAACTGAGGATGATTGATTTCATAATGTCGACGTCAATTGCTAGCTTTATAATTTTTGACCGTATAATTACAAATAACACATAACGCTTTTCCGTTATTGTCAATAAAAAAGAAATTCTCCTCCCACTCATTATTAAAACTTCTATTGTCTTGCTCGCATTTTCTATTATTTTCTTTCTCTGTCGTCATATTTTTAAAAGAACTGGAAATAAATGAAGAAATTTAGAAAATACAAGTTTCGAGTTATTAAAACAATAACAACACGTGCTACATACTACGAAACAAATTATAGTTAACTTAACAAAAATTCCAGATTACAAATTATATTCGTAGCAAGAGTGATACGAATTGTTTCCTCCAGAGCACTATGTCAACTGTCCGTTGCAATGAAAGTTTACAAATACACCACTGTTTATGTTCGTTCGCGCAGTTTTCTATGAGTCATATCATTATTTACTTGGACGGAAATGAAATTTGTTACAACGTTGCACTTAGTCTTTCATATTTGTTGTTAGTAATTTAAAAGACATTTTGAAATACATACGGGTTGATAATAATTTTTTAAAATATAATAACACAAAAATTAAAAGGCCACTTGGGTACATTTATCGAGAGCCACAAATAATCCTTCAAAGAGCCGCATGTGGCTCGCGAGCCGCAGGTTGGCCACCCCTGCAATATTACATACTACTGTGATCAAAAAGTAAGGTGAATTTGTTTATAAAATGTGAATTCTTTATTTATTCTTTCGAATCAATTTCATCCCCTTCAAAGTAATCCCCGTCCAATAAAACGCACTTTTGCCAACGCTTTTTTCGGTCTTTGAAACAGTCGGAATAGTTTTTTTCCGGTATAGCCTTCAAGACCTTCTTCGATTCGGTTTTTATCTCCTCAATCGTGTCAAAACGGCATCCCCACATTGGCCTTTTGAGTTTGCTGAATAGCCAGAAGTTGCACAGAGCCAAATTAGGCAAATACGGTGGTTGCAGAACGATATGAGTCGAGTTTTTGGCAAAAAAGTCGCGAAGAACTAATGCGGTATGACATAGTGCATTATCGTGATGAAAGAGCCAAGAGTTGTTTGCCCATAATTCCGGCTGTTTCAGACGAATAGCTTCACGCAAACGACGCATAACGCTCAAATAATATTTTTTGTTGACAGTTTGGCCCGGCGGAAGGAATTCATAGTGCACCACACCACGATAATCAAAGAAAACTGTCAACATGACCTTGATTTTCGATCGACTTTGCCGTGGTCTTTTCGGTCTTGCTTCACCTTTTGCACGATAATCGCTGGATTGGTCGGTGGTTTCAGGGTCGTATGCGTAAATCCAAGTCTCGTCTCCAGTAATGATGCATTTCAAGTGGTCCTGATAGTCAGGCAGCAAAGTTTCACACACATCAACGCGACGCTTTTTTTCCAAAAAATTGAGCGATTTTGGCACCAATCGAGACTTGACGCGTTTGAGACACAAAACATCCTTTAAAATGGTTTGGGCTGAGCCAAATGATATTCCAACACTATCAGCGAGGTCTCTAATTGTCAATCGACGATTTTCAAGCACCAAATCTTTGATTTTTTGGACGTGGCCCTCGTCGGTAGACGTTGATGGTCGTCCAGAGCGCGGTTCGTCGTTAACGCGTTCTCGGCCCGCTTTAAACTCGTTGTACCACTTATAAACGTTTTTTCGTGCCACAATTTGATCACCAAAGGCCTTCCGCAACATTTTCAACGTGTCCGCACAAGAATATTCGTTCCGCAAACAAAATTTGATGCAAGTTCTTTGCTCAACAAAATCACCCATTGTAAAAATCGAAAAATTAA
This sequence comes from Chalcis sispes, assembly GCA_949987625.1. Taxonomy (NCBI): domain Eukaryota; kingdom Metazoa; phylum Arthropoda; class Insecta; order Hymenoptera; family Chalcididae; genus Chalcis; species Chalcis sispes. Next base: position 20,731,796 of record OX465098.1, on the reverse strand, counting down.
CTTTTGGTTGTTTACAAAAACACGTGTAACTCGGAGATAATCAAACCTTTTGACAAACAGATGCTTGGCAAATGTTATAGGCAGTCCTGCCAACCTAAGAAAAAAAATGTATCTGCCTTCCTAATGCCCGGGAGTTTTAAATGACAATTTCACGTTACTTTTTGATCACAGTAGTACTTCATTTATCCTTTTGACATTTTCTTTTTTTAATATTTAAACAAAAACGAATATTTTTGGTCAAAAATTTTTTAATACTTTGTCATGTTGCGCTGTATCGCGTCGCAGAAGTTTTTTTTTACCTCGAGTCGCTATGTTATCAACGGTGTCTTCTTATTTTTTTTTAAGCCGATTTTCTATTGTGGAGCACGTTGCCTCCTTACGCCAGGACAACGTGTGGACTTCATTTAACCAGAATATATTTTAATCAATACGATTCATATTCGATGCCACCGAAGATTGTCTGCGTCTTTTGCAGAAAGAAAATTGTTTATTAGTAAACAAACGTCGTTGAGCTGCTGCAATTGTGATCAACTTGTTCACACACAGTGCTCCGCCGCTTCGACCCGTAAAAATGCATCTTTCTGTTGTATCAAAAACACACAGGTAATAAACACAAAGAACTATGCCCAAAGTAGTCAGTCGCAGACTAGTGTAGCATTGAGCGTGAGCAAGAGTGAGAGTATCAGTGCATATACGCTAGCCACGCATACGCCTGCCGTGGCGTTCGGAAAACACTTAGCCTTTCCTCCCTTGCTGTCATAGGAGCTGGTAGCAAAGCAACGATGCGACAATATCCCTTCTTTTACCAAGCACTTGACAGCACATTCGGCTACTAACATGTCTCGCAATAATTTTAATACAACAGCAATGAATGATTCCGCTCTTGCGAGATTTTTAGAGCACATGAATGTGCTACTTAACATGTTGAGCCCGGCACCGAATTAGCTATCCCCTCCGTTCAGCCGACAGCGAGCGATCAAGCGGTGCAATGTATTCCAGTGCCGGTCCCCAGGGACTGACTCCGGCCACACGGAAAGTTTACAGCCGGTCCCTAGGGACCGGCGCCAAGCTCAACGACTTAATTCTATCGATTCTATTAATAATAAATTTGATAAAAAAATGGATGCAATCACAGAAATGATTGGTTCATTATCAGATCGATTTAATAATATAGAAAGATCAAACGGTATTTCGTAAGCGTTTTATAATGTGCAATCGCTTTTTGATCTTGGTGAAGTTCTTATTATCGGGCTTCGAAATAATTAAAATTTAAATAATGATATAGTCTATACTATTTTAGATAAAATAAAATTGACAAATATTAAAAATCTCACTGTCAATATTTGCGATTGGAAATCTTGTAGAAGTATTCTATGGCTCAATCAATCTTCTACTTCTAGCAATAAATCGAGTGTTATGCATAGAAATAAGACCATAGTCTTCGAGCTATTGTCAACTACTACGCTTGTTACTGTTATTCAATACATAAAACATCTCTAATTAATTGATGTATTTGATATTTTCGGCTGTGGTGGAAAATCACACTTATTTTTAAGAGCCCTTTGGCCTAAGTCGGTGCACATTCTTTGGCTGGCTGCGTTAGCATCTAGTGCATGTTTGAATTATTCATGTCCTGCCATTAGAAATTTACATATTTATGTAAGTGAGACTGTGACTCTTCCCTTATTTTAATAAATTTAATAGATGATTTGAATAATTTAAAACCAAATTCGATCAAAATCTGAGGCAATGAGAATCAAAATAAAGATCCTAACAATAATCACTTTCATAATAACATTTCTTTTACTTAATGTAATTAGATTAACTAAATATTTTTCTTTTATTAAATCATATTGCTTGGATCATTCGCCCCATTTTTCCGTTTTAACAGAAACCTTTCTCACTAATTATATCGACTCTCGTTTGGTGCATATTAATTCATGTCACTTCACTTGTCAAGACGGAGTTGGTAAGGAGAGAAGGGGGAATAGTGTCTGAATACATGAATTATTTAATTTTAATATATTTGCACAATCTACTCCTCTCTTTGAAAAATCTCCAAAATATATTATCATTGAGACTTCTCTCTAGGAAACAAGGATACTGTTAGCTGTTGTTTATCTTCGACCTATTGCTGTATATCCAACTGAATTTTTTGAAACACTTAATAACTACGAGGATGGAGTGTAAAAGTTTTTGCTTTAATAAAAAAAATAACTTTTTTCGTAATTTTTCTTTATTTTTCAATATAACCTCCATCAAGATTAATACATTATTCATAATGATGCTTTAATGCAGTGTAATAACATTTTTATAATACGATATGTCAAGTTCCTCAAAATACTCATTTACAGCATCAATGACTTCCTCGTTGCTATCAAATTTTTTATCGCCGAGCCATTTTTTTTAGTTTAGGAAACAAATGATAGTTGCTTAGAATTAAATCTGGTGAGTATAGTGATTATAGTAACTATTCGAACTTCAATTTGTTGATTTTAGTCATTGCAACAACCGACGAATGGGCAGGTGCGTTGTCATGGTGAAACAAAATTTTTTTCTTCGTCCAGTGAGGTCGTTTATTTTTAGCTTCGTTCTTCGCCACATTCTCAAATGTTCATGTAAAATATTGCGCACACGTTCAGTTAGCATCTTAACAGGCTGTTCAATAAGTTTTGCGGTTCGATAAGAGAGGGTGTTGCTACTAGCCTAATTTTTTTTTGTTATGTTAGAACACTCTTCATATAAACGTATGTGAAGTTTCATTACAATCTGTCAATTTATTCTTTGTTTACAAGCCATTTAGTGTCACTTACGTGTCACTAGTGACATTTACGTGTCACAGTATTTTTTTACAATGAAAAAAATCAAGTATCGTGCAGTGATTGAATTTTTATTTTTGGAAGGTTTAAAAGCAAAGGAAATTTATGAACGAATGTTGAAAGTGTATAAGGACTCTTCGCCTTCAATTAGTACAGTAGAAAGATGGGTTGCTGAATTTAAACGTGGTCGTACAAGCCTTAAAGACGATCCACGTCAAAGACGTCCAAAAACAGCAACAACACCAGAAATCGTAGAAGAAATACAGGATATCGTATTGGAAAATCGTCGAGTGACGGAAAGAGATTTAGTAGAAGCCCTAGGCATCTCTTTGAGCAGTATAAGCAATATTTTGACTAAAGTATTGGGTTTTAGAAAGCTGTGTGCACAATGGGTGCCGCATTCGCTAACAATGGAACAAAAACACATTTGAATGCGACTTTCTCAGCAACATTTTGAGCGTTTACGATAGTTTAAAGTGGATTTTGTGCGTCGATTCATCACTATGGATGAGACTTGAGTCTATTACCATGATCCTGAATCAAAATAAGACGCTAAAGAGTGGTGTGAACGTGGTTCTTCGGCTCCGAAACGAGTTTGTGTCTAAAAATCGGCCAAGAAGGTATTAGCATCAGTTTTTTGGGATGCGAAAAGAATTTTGTTTGTAAATTACTTGCAAACTGGTAAAATAATAGATTCTGAATATTATTTTAACCTTTTAGACCAGCTGAAGGAAAAAATTCGTAAAAAAAGACCCGGTTTGCAGAAGAAAAAAATCCGGTTTTATCAGGACAATGCACCGTGTCACAAGAGCATTTTGACAATGGCTAAAATCCATGGATTAAAGTTCGAATTGTTGGAGCATCCACCGTATTCACCAGATTTGGCCCCTAGCGACTTCCATCTGTTTCCAGACCTAAAAATTCATGCGTGGAAAGCGTTTTTCATAAAATGATAAGGTCATAACAGATGTGGAAGTGTATTTTGCAGCCCTTTTAGATTCTCACTTTAGAGATGGAATTCATAAATTGGAATCTCGTTGGAACAAGTGTATTGATGTTTAGGGAGACTATACTGAATAATAAAGTGTATTTTAAACCATAAAATTGTGCTTTTCTTATCGAACCGCAAAACTTATTGAACAGCCTGGTAGTTGCCTAAGCTATCTTTTTTACTTTTAATCTTGATTTTCCATTACTATTTAATAAATTTTTTTAATCGTTTTAGGAGTTGTGACCTCAACAAAGCGTTTTAAACGTCGTTTGTTAGAAGAGCTCGTGCGACCCTTTCTAAATTCAGAAACCTACTGTTTAACCGTTAAATATGACGGAGAAGAATCTGTTAGTGTGAAATCCAGCTATTTTATAATTTGTAATGGTGTTAGGCCTTTTAAATAGAAGTATTTGATAACTGCACGTTTCTTTGATTTTTCACTTTCACGTAACCAATTGAGGCGTCTTGTTCAATCAGTCTCAAATGTACACTAACAGAGCTATCGGCTAAAAAATTTATGTGCAAGTTAGTGAGATATCGGGCTACAGAATACAAACCAAACACTTGACCTGCTGGCGCCATCTCTAGGCCAGGCCAGAAACTTTTCACCCCATCCTTATATTAAAATAATTGCAAAAATATTGTCATTCCTGGCGACTTTAATATGAATATGAATAATAATGATAGTGCCTTGGATTTCATATGAGAGCACATTTATGAGCTTCAACTCTATTTTGTTAATTCTAAAGCTACTCATTATATCATGTGGAGAGATCAAGATGTTCATTTATGGCTAGACTTGTTTATTATATGAGATCAATCCAACTTATTATTAAATTATAAATCCGGAAGGCCATTTATTGCCAATCTTTTTAATTAATATTTATCTCAAACCTGTTGTTTCACTGCAAGTTGATAAAACCATTGAACTACGTAATTTAAATAACATCGATCCAAATATCTTTACTACATCGGTTCTATGACATATTTTATCATTCTCTTTTCATCTTATACTTTTGACTCCTAAGTATCGTCAAATTTCTCATTTTCTGTTCTCGATACATCTACAGCTAAAACCGAAAGTATTATTAAAAACTACTTGCCATCTATTGAAATAGTTTTTATTTCAGCTGCTGATATACACCCTAATATTGTATACATATAACTTGTTAGAAAAAAACTGTATTTTAATGCATATTAATGATTACTTATGCGATTTGGAGATCTTGCTTATAAAGATTACATTAGATATGGCTCTGCGTTGGGTCCTGCTTGCCTTAAAGAACTCAGACATCAAATTTTTAATGCTCTTGTTAAAGCTAAAAACAATATATAGTAAATAAATTAAATATATCTACTGATTCTAAAGCAGTCTGGCGTGAGTAAATAGAGTATTGATAAGTCGGTATGCTGATCCACCCTGTCATCATCCACGCAACTTTTTTCTTTGGACGCTTTTAATAATTATTATACTACTATAGAGCAGCCTCTTATATGCTCAATCATATGTACAAGCTAAAAATACTTCCAACATTATTAATAAATTCTCTCTCGATATTATAAATGAGAGCATCTTTAGCTTAGCAATAAATAAATCTACCTCCAACGAAACAGATCGGGGTAATGTAAACATACGCATGGTAAAATGTGCAAAATCCGTATTAATAAGTCTGCTCACGAAGATTTTCAATCTGTTATTTCAGAGCTCATACTTCCATACATATTGGGAGAAGACTTTTTTCTCCTGTAGTCCAAAGGTCAATTAACAGCCCTCTCTCTCTTCCTCTCGGATACTCGACCTATTGTTAAAATCAGCGAGATATCCAAAGTCTTTACGCCAAGTGTCGTAAAAGAAATTGATCCTGACGCTTCGCCTAACATTATAAAAAGTCAGTCGGTGCGTGGAGTCAAAGAAAATAAAATCACTGTCATAAATTTCATCGCCCACTCCATTATAATAATAAAATCACTGTCATAAATTTCATCGCCCACTCCAGTAATTCCCTTCTTTAAAAGATTTCCATTAAATTTACCGACGTGAAGAAATTGTCAAATGCTACTAAATAATCATCTTTTCGAAAATTTGAAACTTTATTCAAAATTATAATACTTTTTGATCAAGAGGGGTTTCAAACTAGTCGCTAAAACTATTCACTTTAAACTAAAGGGAATTATTTAATTCATGAATGAACATACATGTCACAATTCTGTCTCCGTCAAACTTTTTTTCTACAATGAAATTTCCATAACACCGCAATTTTGTTCAGTAATGTAAAAACATAAAGTATACTAAATTTTTAGGAATCAAAAAATGTTTTTAAAAATATTGAAAATTTTCATCTCAATTGAAATATATAGTCCACGGTAACATCATTGATACTTTGAACTGATAATCAAAAATATTTTATTCGGTATTGGGCCCAAAAATAAGAATTTCGAAAATCTGACAACGGATTTATCATAGTATTTTAAGAAAAGAGCTCTCTCGGTATTAGACCCAATTATTGAAATTTTAGAAATCTAACACCATATTTGGATTCAGCTGAATGCTGGACATAAAAATTATCTACTTTCAGAAACGCAATGATTGCTAGTTTCTTATATGTACGAAAGGGTTAATTGATTTATGACAGTTTCATGACTTGCATGAAAATATTTTTCATAATAGTATTTTATAATTAATTTCGCAATTATATTTTTTGTATCTAAGACAATAAGTTTTGTATTAAAAATTTCTTGAGAAAATTTCGATAGAAGACCTTTCTGGCGCAAAATTCCTTTATCGTCTAAAAATATATTCAAATTTATTATGGAGCTATTTTTTTTTTAATAATTTCGAATTTCTGATGACAATTATTTTATCATTAAAAAACATAAATTGACTTATAATAAGACAATAGTCTTCTGTTATGAAATAATATTTCTTTTATGTGCAACTTCTTTTTTTTTTAAATATTTATTGTCTGAAAAAACTTTAATTAATGTAAATAATAATCTTATCCAAGACGAAACACGCAAAAAATCGATAGTTGATATTTGATTCATCGATATAGCTGCTATTAATTTTTCATTTTCGAATAATTTGGTATTTTCGATTTATTTTTTAAAGAAATTTCTTTTAGCTATTATAAATCATTATTTCGCAAAAAAGGACTTAATAACCAACGACTGCCTTGTTTCAATACATGAGGTACGAATCTCGTCGGATTTTCTTGTGTTGGAACCTATTTCCATTCAGATGCATTAGCAATTTCGTTTATTTCTCCCAAACAGTTTGTGACAAGGGTTTTGAATTCTCGCGGATCTTTTTTCAGCCAATGTAAATTTATTCAAGAATCGCCCCAAATTCGCGACGTTTAATTATAAATTCATGCTCTTCTTCTATAAATTTTCGTATTTTAGATGCAAGTAGTGAAGTCCGTAATTCTAATTGTGAAATTGTAGTAGTTTTTAACGGTACGATGCGACGTTTTGCTGCTACTATTGACGTATGAAATTTGTTGTTTAAAAGTATAAATCTCCAATAACCTACGGCTGCATAAGCTTTTTCTCTGTCATCACAAAAAATATGTAGTTTGATTGAACTTATTTTAAAGTGTGGTTAAATATAACAACGATTAATTTGGCAATCTTTTACATTTTCTAATTCATTCAACCAATTTTTTTAATAATTGAAATCAAGGTTGGGAATATTTGTATTCCGATTTCCATTATTTTACCGAAAAAGTTGCATTATTGTAGGCGATCGAATTGTAAAAGGTGCTAATAAACCAAGAAGGACAATAATATACTAAATAATTGTCAATAATTTTCTTTTAGTGATTTTTGTTTAACGGGTTACCCCCACTTGCGACTTTGAAAAAATCGATTTTTTGTTAATTGCATTTTTTTGAAGTATAAGTATCTGAGAATATGACCTGGAAATTTTGAGTCGATCTGAACAAAATTGACTGAGATATGAGCGTTGAAAGAGAAGAATCCGTTGTGTAAACAACCGGCAATTAAGGGACAACACCACTGTGACCCCCTGGTTTTTTTGCCGTTTTTCAAGAATTTTTTTTTTTTTGTGGGAAAAAAAGACATATTCCAAATTTTTTTTTGTTTTGTTTCTTAATTATTAAAGATACATAAAAAATTTTTTTTTAATTTTTCACGCCCCATGGTGGCGCTGGGGAAGCTCCCGCGTCAGGTGCTGCTGCCTCTGCAGTGATCCGCGGCACGCAGCAGAACTGTCTTCAAAGTCGATCTGAAAAAAAATACCAAGTGTTTTCGTTAATAATATGATATTTTGAAGAGAAGTACATAGGGATTTGGAAAAATGTTGATTTTTAAAAAAAAAGGCACGCTTTTGAAATTTAAGGTCGATTTTCGAGCCAAATTTCTCGTCGAAAAAAGGCTATAACTTTTTTTTTTATTGAGATATTGAAAAAATCCTATGTACTTCTTCAGATAATCTAGTTTTATTGATGTAGTCCAAATTTAAAGTCGATCGAATAAAAATTGCTCGAGTTATGCTGCGTGCCGCACCCAAAAAGTGGTTTTGAGAAAAACGCGTTCAAAGTTTGAAGTTTGTTAATGTTTGCGCGCTGCACCGCTCCACAAAATATTTAATATCTCCAAAAATAATTATTTTTTTGACCTAGGACCAACGGCATTCTATTCTTAAATGTATTTTAGATTTTTCTAGATGGTTTTCAAAAAATCGATTTTTGGAAGCCGTCACAGTGGTGTTGTTCCTTAAAATTTTAAACGCGTTTTTCTCGAAATGGTATTTCTAAAGTCGGTGACCAAGATTACTTAAACACTAATGAACCGATCTTCTTGAAATTTTGCAGGCTTATTTAATACATAAAAATGTAGTCTTTAATCGTTCGATTTTTTTTTGTTAAAATCAAACCATTAACGTTGACTGTCCGCCATTTTGTGAAAAATGAATATTTTTTTAAATCCTTTGATTAATGACTAGTTTATACTTATATTTAACTAAATATATCCACATTTTTTGTTTCAAATGATCCACTTCGCCGCAATGTTGGTCACCGCAAACCGTATAAATAAAAACACTATTTCATTAGCGGCCATTTGCCACTTAACAATGTAATATTTTGCAATAAAAAAATTACTGAAAGTTCTTTAAGATGTATTCTTTAAGTTGATATAATAATCGTTTGAAAAAGATTTGTAGTTTTCTTTAAAAAAATTCATGAAAAAGGCCTTTTTTGTTAAGCTACAACTGGGGGTAACCCCTTAAACAATTCACTTGAAATTTTATTTTTATTGAAGTTAAATGTTTTTTCATCGGTTTTATTTAACTACTTAAGACTTAATTTTGTCTATATTATTCTCTGATAATTTGTTTTTAATTAAATTCTTAGAATTATCTGAAAAGCCTGCTTTCCAATAATTATTTATATGATTACTCATCTGATTAAGAATTTTCATTACACAATTGTCCTCGGAATTTGTTTTAATAGTATTTTGAATGCTAAGAGAATCTAAATCAAAATAAGATCTAATTGAATTATATACTCGTATTTATTCATGACATTAAAGATTAGATTTTTTTTATCATCTTCTTTTACAAATATGATGCATATGTTTGCTGACTGATTAGCTTTTTGATTAGCTTTTTAATTACTTGTTACGATTTCTCTATATTCTAATATCGTTGTTAAATAACAATGGTCTTGATCAATTAATATACCGGAAGACTCTTTAATAAAATTAATTTTTATTCCTATTTTTTGAGCGCAATATTTTCTAAGATTTAAACTAATTTATTGTGATAGTAGTTAGAGATCCCCCCCCCCCCCCCAAAGCCCGTGGTGTGGCAGAACCGTACCCAGAAGACTTAATCGCCACTCGGGGTACTATGTAGTCACAAACGGTGACCCAGAATATCTGGTGACCTTCCGTGGTAAATAGCCTTACCTCTACAGTTGGAACTCTACAGAGGCGGACCGTTTATTTTCCTATCTACTCAAAGTTGATTCGATAATTATCGAAAATATGAAAATCAATAAGGAAGGTGCACCACAGTAAATCCAAAAGGTGGAGTAGAGGAAAGCGGTGTTCAGTCTAGCCGGGGTCTAAACCTTGTAAACTCGTATACCGCGACAAGTAAGAAGGGAGAGAGAGAGAAATTAGGAGAGCCCGTAGAGCCATCGTTATCTCTTGCTTCTCAAACAGAGGTGAACAGACCCAAATTGTCAAAGGACGCCAGATGCAGGCCAGGCTTCTCCAAGTAATCTTAATGAGACGGAAAGGGGAGTTCTGTCACTTGCTCAGCAGATGAATTCACTGACAGTAGTCATCATCTCAAAAGAATATCCTAAAGGGAATCTAAGGCTCGGGCATCACCACCGGTTTGAGACAGCAATAACGAAAGAGCTAAATAATATCAAATCCGATGCATTGCCTTGCTTTGAAGTCACTTACAAGGGGAGTGCGTAGGTGGTCATATACGAGGATCAAACCTCCAAGGATTTGCTCCTGGCTTGGCTGCAGGGCAGCAACAAGCCATAGAACTTCAAAGTTAGGGTGAGGGAAGTCGAGTTCCTTCAACCGATGGTCAGGGTCATGGTCTCCATTCTGGGGCCGTTTAAAGAGCCAGAGGAGGTTCTATGAAGACTGGATCGACAGAACCCTACACAAAAACCGAAAATTTAAGGCTCTAGGCGGTAACCTAGCCTGATAAACAATAGCAATAACAGCAGCAGAAGCAACTGCAACAGCAACAGCAGCGGTAACTCCGGGAGGCTACTAAGATAGGGAGGAAGGCTCAAAGAAGGGAGTTGTAAACAATTGAAGGACAAGCTGGTTACTGCACATAGTACTACAGTCTACAGGAGAGGTATTTATGATAAGAATTTTTGTCACAAGAATGGAAAATTCTGCGAGAATGAAAGATCAGGAGCTTTCAAATGTGCAAAGGAGTAGAGAATAAAACTCTAATTATCTTAACGCAAAAATTTATTATTTATTGAGTGAAAAGGTATTTATAAAGGCATTTTCATAGATTTCCGCTATTTCCGTTCAAATCTCGCAAGTTACGGTCTATTGGGTCATTTGTTGTTAATTTATCTGATGATTAAATAAATTACTAGATTTCATTGAATCAACAAGGGATTTGGAATCATTTCACAAAAATCTTGCATTGAGTATTACTTTCACGGTTTTTTGCTTTCTACTAGCTTGTTTGCGAATATCTCTGCCACCGCGAGTCTGACAGTTTGAGCTGCCAGATAAGCAGAGAAGCAGAGAGTTTTTCCCTCGCAAGGAAAGAGATCGTCTGATTACACTATGACGAAGCCGCCAATATTGCCCGGGATCATCATGGTGTTCGCGGCTAACATCCACTGATAATCTCAATCACAGCAAGGGGAAAGCAGTCCCCTCATGAGAAGTCACTCGGTCCCTGGCAAAGAAATTCGGTCGCGTCTGTACAATGCGCGTAGGAAACTCCCCATTACAGTTATTACTTATATAATGTTGGAAACTATGAAACCAGCGTGCAGTTGAACACAGACTAAACAAAAGACGCCCGTTTCATAGTTTTCAACTTAATATTAAATTTATCCTTGTTTCTTTCTGTTCAAATTTATTTATTAGTATTTTTTTTTTGTTTTTTGTTTCTTATTTTTTGTTTTATTAGTATTCATAAAAAATTTAAAGGACTCTCTTAAAAGTGAATAAAAAGAAAACAATAAGTGAGTAATTGATTTGTATGCTTTGTGCCAATCACAGAAAATACAAAATTAAATAATTTTACAACGGTATTTATCAAAGTAATTAGTTATCGTCAGTGATCGCACTTTACTTTTTAAACCGAAACAAAATCGCTTTTTTAGTGAAGCTAGGAGAAAGAGAAAGATTAATATCTTATTATCTCAATATCATTAGTATGAGTCTTGATAATAACCCCATTCTTCTTGTCAGTGACAGTTGATTATGACTCATGACTATGGTATAATAGCACATATAGACAACTTCTAAGTACTTTTATGGAATCTGAAGCGATCTTTCATCCAGAAGCAATGATCTCATAAAAAAGTACAAGAGCTGTCGAAAAATTTCAAAAAAGATTGCAACCAGCTGATAAGATAATAAGTACAATAGAAGTAATAGTAAAAATACTAGGCATTTTAAATATGCAAATAAGCATTGTCGGCATTATCAAGTCAATGAGGGCAATAATGGTCTTAAACCGGAAATCATACTCAGAATAGACTTTTGCCGAAAATATAAACTAAAATGAACTGGAAAATACCAGAAGAAAGATGACATTAATTTGCAGATGAATGTGTGAGTCAAGAAAATAAATTATTTACGAAGTGTGCAGAAATTTAAGCTGCAAGCTCAAAGCAGTAGGAAAAAAACATTAATTAGTAGAGAAAATCACCCTGTTGTTCTGAAAAGGGCAGAGCTACTGATCGTACATTACGGAGATGTGCAAAAAGTAAAACCAGTTAAACACTATTATGTATAAATGTGATCGAAAATGCTTGACTTAACGAGCAAGACATAATAGAGGGGTCAGCAAACAAACAATATGGTATTACAGTCATCGCGAGTAAATCCAAATGCAACAATAGATTTTTCATCGATTGTTAACACAAAATCTGACGCTTGCTTGATACAAAATATAGATGCAATGTTACATACGCTTAGGAAAACAAAATAAAACATTTACTATTAATTACAAGCAATAAAACAGGTAAGCAAGTTCGTGATAAATAGTACGTTACTTATTTTAAAGCAAGTCGGAGCAAAGCATCCTATCCGTATATATTACTCAAGTCATTTCAGCCTCGAAATGGTTGCGTAACTTAAAGAAATTAACAGGCTGACAAGCTAAATGAGAGCTCGAACTTTATCAGTGAAAAACAATGATGTAGGCTAAGAAGAAGTGAATGAGTGCGACAAAAAAGCAATTAACTGGCGCACAAGATTATACTATCATCAAAAGAGCGAGTAGAAAAGATATGCGAAGCTCGTAGTATTATAATATCGGAATGAGAGTGAATAAGAGTTAGGCGTATAGTATTAGTAAAAGAGAGATGCAAAGCGTAAAGGCGCCGTGACATTAGTGCAAGAACGAGTAAAAAATGTCCGTCGTGAGTGTGATTGAGAGCGTGTATAATACTATGATCAAAAAGTAAGACTAATTTCCAATTTAAATTTCGCGGGTTTATCGATTTGACGAAACTTTTTTTTAAGTTCGTTGCATTATAAGAGACATCTGTGTCAAATTTCATGTTATTATATTCATTAGTTTGCAAGAGACGCTAATTTTTGTGAACATTAAAAAGTGATTTCAGCGATTTTTATAAGGTCAGATTTTAGTGAGCAAAGAAGTTGCATTAAATTTTGTCTTTGGAATGAAATTTCCTGTGCAGAAACGTTCAGAATGTTGCAGAAGGCCTTCGGTGAGCAGACTTTGTTGGAAAGAAATGTTTACGAGTGGTACAAACAGTTTGAAGAAAGCAGAGACAGGGTCGAAGACAAAGAGCGTCCAGGACGACCATCGACATCAACTGCTAAGAAACAGATCTAAGAAATCAAAAACGTTGTGCTTGAAGATCGTCGGTTAACAATTAGAGACCTTGTTGATACTGTTGGCATTTCATTTGGATCGAATCAAGCAATTTTGAAAGATCATTTGTGTCTCAAACGCGTCAAATCTCGATTGGTTCAAAAAACACTCAATTTTTTTAAAAAGTGTTATGTTAATGTGTACGAAGAGATGCTTTCTGACTACCAGAACGTCATGGAACGCATTATTACGGGAGATGAGACATGGATCTATGTCTACGATCCAGAAGCAACAGATCAATCGAGCGAATATCGTGCCAAAGGTGAAGCAAGACCATAAAGATCACGTCCAAGTCGGTCAAAATTCAAGGTCATGTTGACAGTTTTCTTCGATTATTGAGGTGTTGTGCATTTAGAATTTCTTCCGCCGGACCTAACTGTTAACAAGAAATATTATTTGAGTGTTATGCGTCGTTAGCGTGAAGCAATTTGCAAAAAGAGGCTGGAATTGTCGCAAGACAACTCATGGTTTTTGCATCACGATAATGCACCATCTCACACCGCATTGATTATTTACGACTTCTTGGCCAAAAATTCAACTCATATCGTTCCAAAACCACCGTATTCGCCTGATTTAGCGCCGTGTGATTTCTGACTATTCAATAAACTCAAAAGAGCACTCCAAGGACATCGTTTTGACTCGATTGAGGAGATTGAACGTAAATCGCTTTATCAATTGAAGGCAATTCCGGAAAAGGACTTTTCTGACTGTTTCGAAGATTGAGAAAAACGTTGGCATAAGTTTATTGTGTCGGGCGGGAACTACTTTAAAGGCAACGAAATAGATTTAAAAGAATAAATAAAGAATTTAAAAAAAAAAATCAGTCTTATATTTTGATCATAGTAATATATCATGTGGTAATATGGCAGTCGGATAGATAACAAAATTATCCATAGCGGAAGTATCACGTTTCGGCATAGAGCACGTATTTGTGATTTTAGTAGTGGCAAATCATTGCATAATTGATATGCATACGTCGGACCAGAAAACAATGTGATTAATGTAGTTCAAAGTGCTAATTAAAAAAAGACTCTCATTTGAATCTTACCATCAAGCTGTTACAGAATAATTGTAGAGTTAAGTCATGTATTTTCTAGCATTGACTTTCACACCGCAAGTGAGAGGAAGAGCATAATTCGCGACCTTTTTTGACGCGTTGTATCGGGCAAACTTAATCTTTAGCCAAGATTTGATAGTTGGTTTTCATGTAATTTTTTGTACGGAATCAGAATTTATAAAAAGAAAGTCAATATCTGTCATAGTTTGAGATATTGATCTGTCGAGATATTGATATTTTTATGAACATTATTTCAATTTTTTCGAAGTGTGTTAAAAACACTATTTATTTGAAAGAATATAAAAAATACTTTTTTATAAATCGTAAAATATTATACAAGTAGAGTCTTTTTTTTATTTAATTTTACTGTTATAGTTTAAGATATCAATATTTAACCCGCTGCTATATTTAACCCGCTAACACCCAAACGTCCCGAATTTTCAGTAAGTTTTCAACGGATTTACTTACAATTAGAACAGGTAGAAAGTTCTAAATATGACTTAGAATACCTGGCGCAACTGTACGACACTGGTCTAAGGGCAACATCAGACGAGAACACAGTCGATTTACCTGTCATAACCGAGGCCAAACTAATGTTCGAGTCTAAGCAGATTTCTATTTAGAAGGCACCCAAACCTGATGGAATTTCCGATGTTGCCACAAAGACAGCAGCAGTTTATGTGTCGAATATGTTTTTGTCATTCAACGATCTTCTATAAGAAGAAATATTTTTAGCGTAAAAAGAAGCATAGACTGCTGCTTGCGAAAGGAAACAAACTACTGACGAATTGTTATCGTACTGACTACTCTGCATGTTGTATATCCTGGGGAAGCTATTCGGAAGTATTGTACTACAAGACTGGAGTTGGCTATACAGCAAACCGGTGACCTGTCAGAAAACCAGTTTGGATTCCGGAAGCTACGCTCGACGATAGACGATGTGAAACGAGTAGTAGGATAAGCCACAGATGCATTATAGGATAGTCAATCTACTGAGTGGATATATGTCATCATTGCGTTTAACATTTGGAACACCTTTAACTGGACTAGATAGATTGGATTATATAGGCATTGGAATACTTTTAAATACCGCTTTATCTGCATAAGGTTGTCTCAAGCCATCTCACAAGTAGAATTCTAAAATATGATACAGATGGAGGCCTGCGAAACTATAAAATAACGGAAGGCGTACCGCAGGATTTAGTGCTAGGTTCGCTGCTCTGAAACTTACTTTATGGCAGTCTTCTAAGAAACGTACTTTAAAAGAAACGCACTTTATGACAGTCTTTTTTAGATGGTGCGAATATCGTAGTCTTTGCAGATGACATCGCACTAGTTGCAATCTCAAAAACAATTAGTGAAATCAAATATATTAGTAACATCGCTATCAACTCTATAACGAACTGGCTAGTGGACCAGGAACTGTGGCTGGCGGCAGAAAAGACTCAGACGGTACTTATTTCTCGAGCCAAGAAGAAAAGACATGTCACGTTTACATGTTACTTTTACTATAATTTAAAGAGCATTAATTAAATGCGGACTTGAAGGCATAAAAGTGGCCCGAGTTATAGCGGGTATCATGTCCAATATTGGAGGACCCAAACAATCAAGAAGATTTTTTCTGCTCTTGATAGTAAGCTCTGTAATACTTTACGAGGCACTGATATCGTCAGATACCATATTACATCATATAAGTTATGAAGCAGCTTGCCAAAGAGCAAGTAGAATACCCGCACTCAAAGTAGTTTTTGCCTGTCCTACCTTATCGGACATCACCATATTGGTGACCGTTAGAGTTTCTCCTATTGATTTTTTGGCAACGGAAAGGGCCGATAAGTTTTACAATGTAGAATAACCGTGAGAAGAGAAAACATTGAGGTGTGACCGCAGCATATAGTCTAGGAGGACCTTACAAGAATAGCAGCGGTGACTAAGATGGAAGGATCCTTTATCTGAAACGTAGACTACTTTTTAATATGTAGGTTGTCGGATTTAGTAGAAGTAGTACTGAGATACATTCACGCACACCCATACAGACGTAAGAATGCTCAGACGCGGATAAGTAGATGCATTTATGAACACATTTAATGATTCCTTGCGGTTTTCGGTTTGACGTGCTCGCTGATAGCGTAGGTCGTGTACGCTAACGTTCACTTAGTAAGGAAATAAAGAGAGAAATAGGATTAGAGAAGGACCTGTAAGCCGTTTACTGGCCGTTTACTGACGCCTTAATGGCGGTTTTTGCGGCGTTACGGGGATTGGGGTGTTGATTTTGGTCGATGAGAGCTCCACACTTTCGCTTGTACCGGCTAGCGAAATTGGCTGATACAGATTCCCATTGTCGCGACAGAAAGAAAAAAATACACACACATACACATAATATGAAAAAGGACTATTGTTGTAATCTTGCATTGTGTGAGGGTTAAAATAATCAACTTTGAAGTGCTGTACACAAAAAACTAAGCCTAAAAATCTTTTACTTTGTAACTTTTAAGCTAAGCCTTAAGGGCCATCAAATAGCAGAGTTTCAAGAAACTTAACCGAAAGCCGCTTTCCGTAAAGATTCTGTGGGATCCTTTATTTTTGGTAACTCATATACAAGTAATAAGTAATTTAGAAAAAATAAATAAATATTTGAAAACAATTAAAAATCAGCAAAGGAAAGGTATAACAGGTATAGGTAAATCTATAAGTGCTATAAATAAAATATGTAAAGAAATAAATAATAATGCAGGCATTATAAATAAAAATTTTAGAAGTATAATAAATCCTTTAGGAGATAAAAAAAACAACTTAGTCTTTTTGAACCCAATAACTCTAACAATTTAAGAACACCATTCTTCAGATTTACTTAATAGAATTAAAAAATCATTTATTTATTTTGAACAATTATTTAATTTGGAAGTTTTATTATTTAAATAAATATCAGATATTTACAAATATTTAAAAAAGATTTATTCACGAAAGAAGATAATAATGAATTATTACAATAAATAAAATTTTGCTTTGACTTGCTATTATGATTAAAAGAAATAAAACAGGAATCCTCGTAATTCCATGGAATCTAATTACACCACTGGTAAAATTATTTGCAGTAATAGTCAACTTATACATGAAGAAAATTATTTATACAACCGAATAACTGCAGGAAAAGATAAAGTTATACAAAAATAAAGTTATACTTGATAACAGGGTAAAATTTTCTGCCTGTTACTTAAGCGTTGGCTAGCAATGCAACACCGTTTCTTATAGAAATAATAGATAAAATTATCTAGAAGCTTAAGCACACACACACACACTACACTAATTGCAGTTCCCTCAAAGTACTTTAATATGTACTATCCTTCCCTTCGAGCTCTAGTATCAAGTATTAAGCACGTGCTCGAGACATCCAGCTTGAATGGTCATCGAGCAGCCTAATTAGTTAAATTTTGTAGCTTTAAACTACTACAACGATACATTAACCATTTATTAACTCAAGACACGTAAGAAGAATCAATTTTAATCAATAACTATCTGTGTAAAGAATTATTGTGCAGCTATAAAAACTGCTTACTTGGTTTGATGGAGGAAAGACAGCCTATCTAGGTTATGGTGGCACTTTCTTACCATAACAATATTAACAATTCGAAAGTCCATACACGGAGTACTGCTACTGCTATCTTTGAAGAAACAGCGAGAACTTATTCAATGGGTTAATTTATACATAAATTAAATGAGTTATAATAAATTAAATTAAATTGATTCTTCCGCATTCCGAACCTTTTCTCAGAATTTTATTTCCATCTTGTAACGATTTTTGGTCCGCAAACTAAAATATTATTTTATTTTAAAATTAAGAAGTTAAAACGAAGACAATTTTGGGGGTGTCTCTTTTCTGCTAGTTACGCTCATCAGTAAATGATCTTGAAAAACAAATCATAGCGGCTTAACATAAGATCGCAGCGCTAAATATACACTCCCTAGGTATCATACTTTCTTCTTTCGTGTAAATAAAAATATAAAAATAAAAAGAAGAATAGTAATATGGTAAATATGAATGATAGATAAACTAAATAACTATGTAATTGTACTACTGGGCAGTAGGAGAGAAATAAGTGGGAACAGTAAACAAGCTTTCTTAATGTGGATTCTCTTCGGACCCACATTGAGCAGGTCAGCCAATTCCTCAATGATAATTATTTCTACGACATTTTTGGCGTAGCTGAGACCTAGCTAAATTAAAATGTAACGAATGACGTCATTCAAATCAGGGTATTTAGGCAAGATTGTAACATTAAAGGCAGTGGAGTTGCTATCTATATTAAAAATAGCTTGAAATTAGAAATAATCTGTTTATCAAACACTGAACAGACTGGCAAGCTGAGCAAACCAGAATATATTTTTTGCAGCCTACAGCATTCCCTTTTCAGATTTTGTGGCCGTTGTTTACATACTACCTAAAATTGCGTTTTAAAAGATGCTTTTTTTTTTAAATTATCTACGTAAGAGTACATCTTGCCTAAACTATGATCATAAATTAATCATGGAGTATCTGATTGCCGATCTTCTTGGAGAGAGTGAACATGAAAAATTTGTTGGCGAACTATTCGCTGAGCTCTGACTCTAGAGGTTGTAGGACCTTGTAGAGCGCCATTAGAGGACAGTAAAGTGGCTTACTTCTGAATCGTGGGACATAACATTTCTCCACCCCTGAAGATTTTGATCAGACTGAGGTTTCTCTTGCCCATGCTGGCTTTTATTAGCGGGTTTGACAAGTAATGGACCCTTATAAACAAGCTCTCCAGGGTGGGGGAACTTACCCCTGAGGTAAGACTTGGCCTGATCCAGAGAATTAGAAGAGAGGGTGCTTTGGCTCACCTGAGAGGACAAGGGTATGTTTAAGATTAGAGGTACCAATAAACAACCCTTTAACCGGTGATGGTGATAGCATGGTTAGGTATATAACACTCCCCCTAATTCCAACGTGTCACGCGTACCGTGCCGAGGGAACTCACTGGTCTTCAGGAATGTGCAGAGGGTCTCGAACAGTGACTCGGTGATACCGGGCGATCTTCCCGAGTAATTAGCTTTACCCCTGCAAGCAGGTCTCTACAGGGGTGGACAACCTTTCCCTAGCTACTCGCGGGAATAAAAATGAAACAAAACATGATTAAAAACAAAAATGAAAACGGAAAAGCAAAAAAATAAAAAGAAAAAATAAGAGATAAAAAGAAGAATAAACAGAAACAAAAACAGAAACAGGAAACAAGAGAAGAAAGGAGACACATGTACATAAACAAATAAAAACACTAACACATAATAACATGATTCCCACAAAGTAGGGAGAGAGACAAGCCTTAATGGAGGCCGTGAAGAGAACTCCCTCTATGCCCATCAAGGTGATCCTCTTTCCCCTGCGAACACCTGGGTGGAGGCTGATCTGCTACTGCTTTGGGAGAAGAGGAACCATAAGCCCTTGAAGCCCCGGGACAACACACAACATAAGCCTAATGTAGACTCCCTATCTCTAGGCCGTTGCCGGCTACAAGATGCGGAGCCTACAGAAAGACACTGAAAATATTAGAGGCGAAAGGAAAGGTCAACCTTCAGAATTGCCCGCTTAAATCTTAGGGGAAAGTTCTGCCA
Source organism: Chalcis sispes (assembly GCA_949987625.1). NCBI lineage: Eukaryota > Metazoa > Arthropoda > Insecta > Hymenoptera > Chalcididae > Chalcis > Chalcis sispes. Next base: position 20,711,706 of record OX465098.1, on the reverse strand, counting down.
AAAGAAGGAAGAAGTCAACAGAAACGCTACCTTCAACTGGCAAGAATCCCTTCAAAGGGCACCGTGAAGGCAATTAGACTCAGCCGCTCCCCCCTCCTCCCCTCAAAGCCACTCTAACGGGGGACGATGGAGCGAGCGGGGGCCAGAACATGCCCTAAGGTAATCGGGAAGCTGCAGGAGTTCCAATTGAAGAGACCCATGAAGGCCCCCCGAACAAAAAGGGTCTGACAGCGACTCAAAAGGCGAACTCTCTGACGATGATCGTGACAGCAGTGGAATATCCTGAAGTTTTGCTAACTCAAAAAAAGGCTTAACAACATCCCCCGGAGCAGTGGCCGAGGTTTGACTCATCTCATTGCAAGGGGGGGGGGGGTATTCGTGCCCATGGCCTTCAACGAGAGTGCCAAGGAGTGGCTGCTAACCAAGGCGGTCACCCTGGTGTCTGGAGACCCAAAACTGAAAGCGGGAGGGGCGAAACTCATTCCAAGGATGCTGACGGCCAACGCCTGGTTCCCTGGACCACCAGACGAACAGACCAACCTTATTATGTTAGGAGTCTAGAGGGTGACAGCCCCTTCCTTAAAACAGCCGGCTAAGGGGTTATCAAGTTAGCTCACGAGGACTCCGAGAAGCAGGTATCTGAAGATAAATACATCCTAATTTTCTAGCTACCCGAGTTCCAAGCCAGGGATCTACTAGCCCTAGACTATAAATCCTGGCTGGACCTGGGACGTGTCGCCTTTAAGGGGTACAGTAAGAAAGGCAACGGGGTGAGGTTACGATGGAAGTCGAGGCGTCTCAGTAATGGTTCCCCGATCTTTATTACTAACACAGATTAACTCACGAGCATCTTAAGGAGCTCGTATGCGAACAACTGCCAGCTAAGAAGAATGCGGATTGTGAGTCAGGTCCACTGGTGGTCAGTATACTGGAGAACCTAAAAAGGATCGTAATAGATCTTAGAAAAACCAGGAGACATAAAAATCAAAATCTGTTGAATTCCAATAAATTTATGAGGGATGAATACAGACTGGAAGTAAGGAAGGCCCGGTAATTTGATAACAGGTCCGCTGATAAGCATAGTAAAGGCAAGCTTTACTCTTGATCATGTGCCATTAACCTGGCAAGGCACAAGAGTAACATTAATACCAAATGCAGGTAGATCCGTGTACAACTTTATGAAGGACTTGCAGCCTATCAGCTTAATGTCTTTTCTTTTAAAGACCGTAGAGAAGCTGGTGAATACCAGGTGTACAAGTATTAAATGCGGATTTTAAAAGAAAAAATAACACGTTAAATTTAGTAGAATAATAAAAAGTGCCTTATTCAAAGTATGCTCCATCGCTTTTTATACATTTTTCTTATCTTTTGGGCAATTTGTAAACAACACGCTAGCAGAAATCTTCCCCTTTTACCACGAACCATTTATCGAGCCATTTTTTGACATCTTGATATAGTCTGTCAAGTAAGAGCGTGGTCGACTTCACCGACATGTAATAAAAGATTTCGCTCCAATTCCTTTGCAAGCCGATAGAAGAAAGCTTTGTCCTTAATGCATTATCAACAAAGATTCAGTTGTCGTTGATCTTTCGAAAGAAAATTAAGTTAAACACCATGAGTGCTAAGTACGCGTCGTGCTACGAGGCTGTGTTCCTTTGCATCCACCCGAAAGGTCCCAAAATGTCGCAATCAGCGGCTGCTAAATATATGAGAAAGTCAAAGGCATTTGTACAGAAGTGGATACAGCGATATAAAGTGGCTAAAAATGTCGATGATTTACCAGAACGTGGCTCGATAGGAAAAGTGAACAAAAAAGATGAAAAAAGAATAGTGAATCTGTTTTCGCGGAATCCTGCTTTAACACTGCGGCAAGGACAAGCAAAATTAATGGCAAAAGGTTTAGATATATCCAACGAAACTATCCGAACTCATCTTCGTACTCATCATCTGAAATGGCGCAATACAATGAAGAAGCCTCTGTTGACTGAAAAACATGTGACAAAACGACTCGCTTGGGCGCATGAGAATATTGATAGAGATTTTGAAAATGTCATTTTTACTAATGAATGTTCTATATGGGCACGTTCTGTCCTCACGCGAGCCTGGTCAACTTCTACCAATAGGCATGTTCAGCGGACCGTATAACATGGAATAAAGGTGCATCTTTGGGGCTGCTTCTCAAAGCAGGGATTCGGCACTTTGCACCTCTTTACTGACAACCTAAATGCCGAGAAAATGATAAAAATCGACAAAAAGGCTTTACTGCCATCTGCCAAACGATGGTTCATCAGAAAAAATGAAGATTGGACTCTGCAGGAGGACAACGATCCTAAACACCGCAGCAAGCTCTGTACTCAGTGGAAGATTCAATCTGGCATCGTTACATTGGATTGGCCGTCGCAGTCGCCCGATGCAAACCCTATTGAAAATGTGCGGGCATATATTAAACGGAAGCTTCGTGAAAGACGCACATACACTTTAAAGCAGTTGTCTTACGAAATTCGTCGGATCTGGAGATCCTTGCCACTAGAATACGCCGTCAAATTAGTAGAAAGCATGCCTCGGAGATGCCAGGCAATTATCGACGCCGGTGGTGACTGAACACATTATTGACCGAGTTGCATCATTGTTTGTAATGTGTACAATGTATATATAAATATGAAAGTTTCATCAAATGAATTTTTTTATAAATTAACACGACCACGCTCTTACTTGACAGACTGTAATTCTTTTTATGTCCCCAAAGAAATATTTGTTTAAAAAAAATAAATTACTTCGTTTTCGTCAAAAAGCATATAATTAAATTAATTAAGTGAATTTGTTCTACTGAAAGTAATGTTTATTTATGTAAAAAAAATTATTTCTTTTACTTGAAAAAACATTTATTTAAATGAATCAAAATTATTATTTTAACGCAATAAAACACATTCTCAAAAACATTTTATTCAGATAAAAAGATATATATTTGAAATTAAAAAATATTCGAATATTTTTTATTAATTTAAATAAATCAATTTTATTCAATTAATGAAATCATTAGGTCAATTCAAAGCATTGTTTTTTTAATCAACTCAATTCTTTTATTGAATTAATAAATTATTCAATTTAATTTCAAAATGACATTAGTTTGAGTTAAACTAACACATCGTTCAATAAGTCCCGAGACTAACAACGAAAACAACATTTTTTTCAAAAATCATTTTTATTTATTGAATAGAATCTTCTTTTAGAGTGATACAATCTTTCCAACGCCTTTCCAACATTTCTATACCATGTTTATAGAAGGATTTATCCTTAGCTTCAAAATAGGCTTCAGGTTAGTCTCGGGACTTATTGAACGATGTGTTAAATATTTCTTCTTCTCAAAAAAATACAGTTTCATGAACGTTATTTCATTGAGTTATTTCATTGTATTTTATTACATGGTCAAAACTGCTTTTATTGAATCAAAAAAATTTTTTTCTTTGTGTATTAATCTTTTTAGTTACAGTTTTTAACCTCTTTAGAATTATTATATATTACTATTGCTTGAGTAATTACTACTAGCAATATAAGTTGCTATATTTGAAGTTGACACGTCGAGGTTATAACACCTCAAGGTTATAATCCAATATTTATCTGAATTATAGATAACTGTAAGTATTTTCCATTAAAAGTTTTCACTTTTTAATTCATGCGTCCTACGATTTTAATTTTTGAGACTTTACTGCATTAATAAAAGTATGAATGAAATTATTTGTTTTTTTTAGTACAAAAATTTCTTTTTATTATTTTTAGCTATTTTTTTTATAAAAGCGTATTTTTAATTTTTTTTTAATTTTATCTTTTTTCTAACATTATGCTTGGATAAAATTTATTTGATTTTTAATTTTGTTAATTTTATTCAAATTTTACTTTTTAATAAATCGTATGAATTCAATTTCTAAATTTAATATTATGATTATGAATAATTTTAATAAAAGCTACAATATTATACAGATAATATTTGAATTTTCAGTTTAATAATGTATGTATGTATACCTATATGTATAGCGTCAAAGAGAAAGAATAACGTGCGTAGAGAAATAGAGGCAGATAGACAAAAATGTATAGCAAGAGGGCTCGAGAAGAAAGAGAGTAAAATTAAAAAAAAAAAGTAAGTGTAGACTTGTCACTTTAGTGAGTTAGCGTGTGGCTCATTCTTGGATGGATGACCATATAGTACATACACACATACGTAACTTTGGTGATCAGTTGGATGATTTTCGCTCCCAACCATAGTGTGCGATAAATTATCTGAATATGGTTTCGGTGTTTGAGCCACACAATAACCAAACTAATGACACAAATACCGAACAAATATTCGATCGCCGGAGTGATGCTTGAGCCAATGCAGCAATCCCAGATTCTTTGTCTTAAGTGGAGAAAATAAATAATTAAAAAAGTTAAAAAAGACCACGGCCCTACCAAAAAATGAACTAAAAATTAAAAAACAAGTTGTATTAGTTAAGGAGGTTCTACTCTAAAGGAAAAATGTAGTGTGAGCTAAATTTAAATTTTATCTAAAATGCCTTATAAAGTTATCGTTAAACCAGAAATATTACTATTAATTCTTGTAAAATGTAGACACCGAAATGAAAAATGACAAAATGAAAAAAAGAAAACAATTTCAAGCCTTATTTGCTATAAAAAACATGCTTTACTAACTGAACTAAAAAGATATTGAAAATAAAAGTTTAGCAAAACGCTTTATATCTCACACCACTGTGCACCGAAAGAAAGGCGAGGTCACGTGATGCACGTGCGAAAACGTACGTAAATTCAAATTGTCTTTAGTAGTAAAACTATATTATTTTATTTGAAATTATATCTTAACATCACAAAGGCAAAAACACACACAATATGTGTATATATATATACATAATAAAATAATAAAATAAACACACGTTATAAATGTACGTTACATTATAATAAACACACGTTATGTTTTTCTTTTGTACCAGATATTAACATATTGTTTAACAATAGTAAACATTGCAAAAAGCGAAGTTATACATCCCTTCAAATGACTTACATTGGGCAGACAACGGAAAATGACGATTACTTAAGTCTTGTATAATACGCTAACTTTTTTTCATGTTGACAAACATATTAATAAAACATCAATTTTCATATTTTAATAATTCTAATAAAAGAATATATAATTTTAGATGCAATATTTAGATAGATCTAATATATATTTATATTAATGTTTTAGTCTTTAGTTGACTAGTGAGTACAGGTAGAACCTTCTTAATCTGTATATAGTATACATAGCCAAAGGTTATTTATTTACTCTGTACCATTAAATAGAATATTTTTAATGTAAGAGGTCCTCCGACTGCAATGATTATTTTATTCAGCTGCTTAGTCAGCGAGTAAATGAGTGACCTTCTGCTTTGTACGTACAGATGAACTAATACAACTTATTTTTTACTTTTTAGTTAGTTCGTTTTCTGGCGGGGCAGTTATGGTTTTTAATTTTTTTAATTATTTATTTTTATTTTATACATTTTTTAGTGGCAAGTTTCATTTTAAAACACATCATGCTAAGTGGCTTTAATTTTTAAGCACTGAAGGTAGTTTTATACTTGCACGATGAGGCAAGGCGTGGATAGGATGGACGAGGACGACGACGGCTTCCGCTTGATTGCGATGACTCGCGCAGGATTGCGCGATCACGCTTGCTCGCACTAAATGGATTTAAATACATGTATTTCATGTGATGATGCAAGAATTCTAATGATAATTTGATCATCTACGAAATCATTCATTCATTTAAACATTCACAATCTTACTAAAGTTTGATTAAATCGTTTGCAGCCAAAAATGAAATATTTGTTTTGTATGTACGCCCTACCTATGTAAAATTTATGCATATAAATTGTATAGTTTTTGAATTTGCTCATCAATTTAATGCCCATATTTTAATAATTAGAGAACAAAATTTTTTTCACATTGGAAAATGAATTTGAATTTTTTTCAAAATAATTTATAGCCAATATTACTCGAAATGATTTAAGGATTCTAACGATACTTTAAACATAAAAATTTGTTCTGCCATTTAGAAGTTATGATGGAATAAAGAAGCGTACCACACAGATGAACCCTGAAAATATTATATCTTTTTTAGAGCATTCGTGAAAAAAGAGGCCCGTTCGGGGGCTTGTACCACTTTTGGAGTAAAAAGATAGGGTAAAAGATAAAAAGTACACATAAAAAGACATAAAACGTGTCTATATATTAAGGTATCGAATAAAAACAAAATATAAGGGCAGACGAAAGAGGAGAGAAGTAGAATTCGTGGAAAGGATGTAAATTTATGCTGTTTGTATAGAATACCAAAGTGGTGATGTCACTTTAAACCAATTGACTCCCAGTTAGTTTTCTTGCAGCGCGCCAATAAGAAATTTAACTTCAAAAATTATTTACGGTAGCTCGATTATAGGTTTTCTAGAAGTTATAGAATAACATTTAAGGTGACGATCCTTAAATAGTTATTTTAAAGTCTAATAAAATAAAGAATACTGATTTTCGTAAACAAAAAAAATGAAAAAATGGCTCTCAAAAAAAGTTATTGTTGATATGTAATATTTTCATAGGCCATGATATGTTACAGTTTCGAAAATTGTTTTGTCGAAAATCAGGTATTTTGATTAACAATTGAAAAATTGCATAATAAATAAGAGCCAAAATAATATATTTTTTTAAATCACTACACCATGAATTTTTAATGCAGTGAGATCTAATACAAATCTTATCAAATAGATAGTTATTTCTATCAAATTATAGAAAATGTTTCGTGTAATTGTCTCTGATGGATGAATTCTCTGTACTGAAGTATCGTGCAAATCTAAGTGCTAATAAAAAGAAAATAAAGGTCCACGATAACTAATGATTAGAATTTAATTATCTTTTGTTTTTTAATCTGGATATTTTTTGATAATTGGTATAACCGTGACATCGTTATTAACAACTAATTAAAGTAGAATTGAACTAATTGAAGCAGAATTTTATATTATATAATTTTAAATAAATTGGAAATCATAAGTGTATTTATAATTTTTTTCAAAAAAAGGTTAAAAATTAATACCTTTTTGGATTTCTTAATTTTTATAATTTTCTTTAATTTCCCTGGACTGATTTGCTTTACGTATAATAATGAAATTAAAATTAAAATATAAGTAATTAGATATTTATATTATTCATAAATACGTATTTTTACAAAATATGAATAGTCACCCAAGTCATTGAAGTTTCACTTTAATTGCGTGCAAGAAGTTGCACGCACATTTTTTTGCCATTTATAAATCAATTCTATTTCAAATTATTTAATTTTTTAAAATATAATAAAAATAAATTAGATAAATAATGAATGTATAATAATGCAATCAAACTTGTGGGATTATAGTGCATCGTGATAAATTGCGGTGCTAAATAATGTTTAGACTAATGAAACGAACGAATGATATGAATCTAATGTAAAGATTTTAATATTGTTGCATACATGCAATTTTTCTGCTAAAAATGTTCAATTAAAACTGATTTTAAAGGAAATCAGATTAAATTCGGTTTTTTAATCGGCAATCATCAAATTAAACTAATTATAAATTTTTTCCGATTTTAATCGAATTTAATTATTTGCATTCAGCAACAAAAATATTATTTTATCACAAATGCAACTAATAAAATGCGATTCAGATAAACTAAATTTTATAATTGATCTAAAATTGGTTTTAGTCGATTATAATAATTTTAATTTGATAATTTTCGATTAAAAAACCTGACTAAAACCGATTACTTTTCGAGTCGTTTTTGAGGGGGGAAATCACAGTAAAATTTTCAATTTTTCGAAAAAAATTTTTTTCGCCTAAAAGGTGCTTTAGGGTCTTAAAAATAATATACCAAATGATGGAACACGGCAAAAGTGTCCGAGTGCCCAAATTTTTCATTCTGCGGTAATGCCACTCAGGTATGCTCCGAGCGCCTTTTAACTTTAAACGCGTTTTTCTCGAAACCACTTTTTTTGAGCTCGCCGAAGACATAACTCAAGCAAATCTTCTTCGATCAACTTGAAATTTTGACAGTAGCTTTGAAATATCTTTTTCCACGGAGCTACGTGGGATTTTTTATTTTATATGGCTAAGTTTTTTTTATCAAAGATTTGATGGCTTTTTTTTTGTTAAAAATTTAACTTTATTTTCAAACATGCACCATTTTGTAATAAATCAATACGTCAAAAAAATCCTACGTAGCTCGCTAGCTGTTGTTATATAAAAACTAAAAAATTTTGGTTTTTTCTTCCAGATCAAAAATTAAGAAGTCTACGTCTTCGGCCATCGACACGCTTTCAAAAATAGGCGCCTTGGGGCATATGCTGCGCAGCCGCCATTTTTAAATATTTTTTATTGAAAAAATTACATTTTGTACTTTTTTAGTATTGCTATGAAGCCTATTTTACAGATTTTCGATTGATACTTTTATTCAGCCAAAATTAATTCCCGATAATATGCCTATTTTTTTGTGTGCTACTGTGATTTCCCCCCTTAAGTGGACATTTTTAGCAGGGTTAAGATGAACATATTAAGGTACTTCTATTTTTCTAATATTCATGACACAGCTAGAGGTAGAAGTTGGAATCTTTGGAAAGATTTTCAAAAATGCTTTTTAGATGATTTGATATAGCTGTATCATTCATAATTATACGCTATATATGTGTAGCATAACCTCTTTTTCTATGTATACATACTTCGTAACACATTTCTTTCTATGTCGCCTACTGACAAGGATAAATATCTAATTTTGTTGAAATAACAAAAATAATAAGAGTGATAATAACAATATTCGGTTGTAATTATAATTATAACAGTAACTGTATAAAATACTATTACAAATTTATTATATTTTATACACTCATTACATATATCTTAAGTAAACATAAGCTTTATGTAGGGATGATTTCAAAAAAATTTCAATACATTTGTATTCACATCAGCTTTATGAAAATGAATTTCAATTGTTTGAAAAATTTTAAACAAGTGAAGTATATAAGCATTAATGCACTTATTTTTGAATTTCATTTTGTTATCTTATAAAAAATATTTTTCATTTTGTTTTATGAAAAATATCAATCCAAACTAAAATACATTGAGTAATTCACTTCTTAATATAATTGCATCCCACATCTTTGACATTACTATTAGTATATTGCAATTAATAATTACAAAACAATATTATATTATGATTTTTTTTTTTTTTTTTTTTTTATAAATCACATTCTATTTACGCTTATCATGTACCGAATATTTTTCAAAAAAAAAAATATAAATATATATATTTTAACTTTCATGTGATCAATTACCTTAAAGGGTACTAGTTATATATTATTGATAGAAATGTTTCACTTAATAATTTTTAGATCATGTTTTTACTTTTATAATAAAAATATTCATAAAAAGTATAGTCTTCGAAATATAAAATAAGGGCTACCATCCCTTTGGTCATTACAAGTAAACTTTGGTTGCGGCTTACACTTATTTTAAAAGAGCTTGTTAACATATAAAACAAACATTTGTCGAGATCCATGTACATATAGAAAAAGTTTTGATTACATATAGCATATAATTATGAATTATACAGCTATATCGAATCATCTAAAAAGTATTTTCGAAAATCTTTTCAATAAGTTTCTCTTCTACCTTCATTTGTGCCTTGAACCTGAAAAAAAATAATAGTACCTTTTAATTCAAATTAGCATGATGCACGGAACATTGTAATTATCTAGAGCATCGCATTTTTCGTAGTTTATTTAGAATATACTTGTCTTAAATTACAAGGGTGTATTAATATTAAAATCTTTACATTAGATTCATGACATACAGCCGTTTTATTCGTCTAAACATTATTTAACACAATTTATCAAGATGCACTATAATCCCACAAGTTAGATTGCATTATTATATATTCATTGTTATATCATTTTTAAGAAATCGTTTACAAAAATTAAAGAATATTCGCTTTACTTTCTTAACCTTTAAAAGATGGGTATATGAAGTTTGCGACTCCTGTAATATAATGCATAAAATATGTATATCCCCGATTGATTATGGGTAAAATGTCGATTTTTTCACTTAGAAAAAATTAAATTGTTTAAAATAGAATTGATTTAAAAACGGAAAAAAACTGTGCGTGCAACTTCTTGAACTGCCAATTCTGTTTCACTATTCGTCAAGCAAACTCATTAATTAGCCCTTTTATGCGTGACTTGAATCTAGTGGATGGATCTTCACAAATTTCTTATGTAAACACAACTAAGATTTGACGGAATCTCATTAAAAAAATATGTACAAAAATGTTGGAGACCAAACACCTTTTTTTTTCTTACAACTTCAAATTTCAATTATTTATAATGATTAAAAAATGATTTGCAATAGCAAAAATGATTATTATGTTTCATACACTCAGATAACTAGCCTGCAGTCTTAAAAGTCAAGACTCTTCATTCTCAGAAATATACTCTAAAAACAAAAGTAATTGGAACATATATTTCCCAGCACGTCTAAAAGGGTTAATTAGTTATAAAAAATTAATTTGTGGATTCATATAATAATAAACTACGTGAAAATTGCTTGAAATATTACACTACATAGGATGATGTAGTTTCTCCAACTTAACTTTAACACTCCCTGTATACATCGTGTATATATATATATGTATATGCATGCATGCATGTATGTATGTATGTATGTATATACTAGGTGGTTCAATATGCAACTGGACTCGAACAGATGGTAGCACTGAGCTCGACAAAAATATGTACATTTAACAAGTTGTTTCCTGTCTCAATTATATTGAAAATTTCAGATTGACCTATCAATTATTCATAGAGTTACAGTTATTAAAAGCAGTCTACTTCGAAATTTTCTTAAAACATGGATATCGTTGAATTTCGTACACTTATCAAACATTATTTTTTACGTGGAAAAAATACAAAAGAAACGAAGGAAAAGCTAAATAAATATGATGGCGAATCAGCTCCGTCGAAACAACTGTTTGTTATTGGCTTGCTGAATTCAAAAGAGATTGTTCGAGCGCAAAAAGCGAACATGGTGGTGGACCATAAAAAACGGCTACTACCAAACAAATGATTGGAAAAGTTCATGACATTATTCTTGATGATCCTAAAGTTAAAGTGCGTCAGTTAATTAAGATGACAGGCATATAAACTGAATCGATTATTTTTATTTTGAAGCATTGTTTGGAGCTATTCTAGCGTAAACCAAAAGACTTTATTCGCCGGTTAATAACTATTGATGGAACCTGGATCCACCACTTCACACCAGAGTCCAAACAATAATCAAAAGAATGGGTAGAAGCTGGTGGAAATGCTCCCAAACAATCGAAGATCCAAAAATCGGCCGGAAAGGTTATAGACTCCGTATTTTGGGACGCACAAGGAATAATCTTTATAGATTTTTTGAAAAAGGAAATTCAATAACAGAGGAGTATTATTGTTTATTATTGGACCGATTAAGTGAGAAAATCAAGCAAAAACGGCTTCACTTGGCGAGGAAAAAGTTCTGTTTTTACAAAACAATGCACCAGCTCACAAATCGTTGCAAACAATGGCAAAAATTCATAAACTGCACTTCGAATTATTTCCCCATCCACCTTATTTTCCTGACCAGGTCTTCAGTGACCTCTTCCCAAACCTGAATGATTGCTTCAGGGTAAAAGATTTTTGTCAAATGAGGAGGTCAAGCAGAAGGCAATAGCGTATTTTGAGGGTCTCGATCAATCTTATTTTAAAAAAGGTATTGAAATATTAAGAGACCGCTAGGGTAAGTGTATCAAGGTGAAAGGAGAATATGTTGAAGATTAGATAAGAATTTTACCGAAAAAACCGCATTTTCTTAGTTATTCCGGCTTCATGTTGAACCACCTAGTACAGGATGATAAATCGAGAAAAGACACTAATTATTTCTCCGAAATGAATAAGTCAATATTCAATATTATGTATTTTATAAGGGTTTTAGAACACAAAGAATCAATTGGTAGTGTTAACTTGATCGTAAAAATAATAATAAAAAAAAAAATTATTTTTTGTTTGAAGCGGAGCTGGTTCACACCGTGTATTTCATCGTAAAGTTTATCAAAAATAAATAAGATTAGGAAAAGGACCATCAAATATTAAATGCAAACAATCGAAGTTCATAAAAACAAAATATCAAGGAAATTCAAGTCAATACTGCATAATACCTTATCTGGAAATAAAATTTAAGTTGACCTTAAAAATAAACTTTAAGGACAAATTGAAGGTAATCATTATTTGGCCTTATTTAAACTTTTTATAGGTTTTTGAATCTTAATATGCATCATTTTTTTTGGGAATTAATGATCTAGATAGATTAAAATAGCCAACCTTATATATATATATATATATATATATATATATATATATATATATATATACATATACATTTTTCCCATATCATACATATAGTAACTTGACTATTACGTTTTATATTTTATATCATAAATAAATAACCTGAAATAAAATTTCATAAGTTTTGAGCACACACGCATATATATAAAAGTGAAAAAAAGAAAGCTTAAAATACAATTTATTCTTGAAGCTTGTAAGATTTTATTTCAGATTATTTATTTATAATGTAAAATATAAAAAGTAAAAGTCAAGTTACTATACTATGTATGATATGGGAAAAATGTATACGAGTATATGTATTATTTAATATATGAGCTTAATCGGTTCAAAATTTTATAATTTAATTAAGAATATATTACTTAAAAATATAATGATTCAAAATACTAATTAAATTGAGAATTAATAAAATAGAAGGAAAGAATAATGCTTTCTTAAATTCATCATAACCCTTTGAAACGTGATTTGATACTTGAAAAGTGACATTTTTTTGATATATAATTATTCATAAGCAATGATTATTCCATAATTATCTCAGAATAAGGCTTCATCTATTAAATTTACACATAAACTTTTCATGAAGAATAATATATTTACTGTTACAATATCTAATTATTTACTATTTTTGTATGTGTATAAGTATCTTTAACTCGAACACCAATTGAAAGTTTCACCATGTTATTTTTGTTTAACAAAAAATAAAATCAATTTTATTTATTGCCATTTTCCTCTTTTAAAAAATTATAAATACATGAAATCGAATCTTTCAATGAAATTAATACTAATAAAAAATATAAAAGATTCATAATTAATAATTTTAAAAATGGATATAACCATATTGAAAATATTTATTAGTGATTTCATCTGGAATTAACTAAACATCCAGACAGAATATCCATCATGCATCTATCTAAATTAAAATCAAATACATACTCTTGAAAATTTCTAATTGCATATACCTCATAAGAAATTTGAGCTGTATTTTATGCCGCTTTTATATACTAGTATATCATCTTTTATGCAACAATTTTTTTTATAAATTCTAACACAGATTGTATTGTGTATTTTTTAAATATTATAAATTTCAATAGCAAGTTTATTGCAACGATAATCATCAAAAAATAGATATAACCAAAATTTTGTTCAATTGAAAATTATCTTTTACTTTCTATTTACGTATAAAAACTCTTCCACGTGTGCAGACTTACTTATTTTTTTTAAAAAAACACAAAATTGTAAAATTAAATATAGAAAATACAGTCTGTCAAGTAAGAGCGTGGTTGACTTCACTGACAGGTAATAAAAGATTTCGCTCTAATTCTTTCGCGAGTCAATAGAGAAAAGCTTTGTCCTTGATGCATTGTCAACAAAGATTTAGTTGTTGTTGATCTTTTAAAAAAAATCACGTTAAACGCCATGAGTGCTAAGTACACGTCGCGCTACGAGGCTGTGTTCCTTTGCATCCACCCGAAAGGTTCCAAAATGTCGCAATCAGCGGCTGCTAAATATATGAGAAAGTCGAAGGCATTTGTACAGAAGTGGATACAGCGATATGAAGTGGCTAAAAATCTCGATGATTTACCAGAACGTGGCTCGATAGGAAAAGTGAACAAAAAAGATGAAAAAAGAATAGTGAATCTGTTTTCGCGGAATCCTGCTTTAACACTGCGGCAAGGACAAGCAAAATTAATGGCAAAAGGTTTAGATATATCCTACGAAACTATCCGAACCCATCTTCGTACTCATCATCTGAAATGGCGTAACACAATGAAGAAGCCTCTGTCGACTGAAAAACATGTGACAAAGCGACTCGCTTGGGCGCATGAGAATATTGATAGAGATTTTGAAAATGTCATTTTTACTGATGAATGTTATATATGGGCACGTTCTGTCCTCACGCGAGCCTGGTCAACTTCCACCAATAGGCTTGTTCAGCGGACCGTAAAACATGGAATAAAGGTGCATCTTTGGGGCTGCTTCTCAAAGCAGGGATTCGGCTCTTTGCACCTTTTTACTGACAACCTAAATGCCAAAAAAATGATAAAAATCTACAGAAAGGCTTTACTGCCATCTGCCAAACGATGGTTCATCACAAAAAATCAAGATTGGATTCTGCAGGAGGACAACGATCCTAAACACCGCAGCAAGCTCTGTACTCAGTGGAAGACTCAATTTGGCATCGTTACATTGGATTGGCCGTCGCAGTCGCCCGATGCAAACCCTATTGAAAATGTGTGGGCATATATTAAACGGAAGCTTTGTGGAAGACGCACATACACTTTGAAGCAGTTGTCTTACGAAATTCGTCGGATCTGGAGATCCTTGCCACTAGAATACGCCGTCAAATTAGTAGAAAGCATGCCTCGGAGATGCCAGGCAATTATCGACGCCGGTGGTGACTGAACACATTATTGACCGAGTTGCATCATTGTTTGTAATGTGTACAATGTATATATAAATATGAAAGTTTCATCAAATGAATTTTTTTATAAATTAACACGACCACACTCTTACTTGATAGACTGTAATTGAATCATCTTTCCTTCATACTTATAGCATACTCGCAGTGCATACTGATAATTATTAAAATTTTCCAACTTTCAACAAACTGCATAAAACAAAACAACGAATCAAAATACAAATTTTTATCTGTTATTTCTTAAGGATAAAACTTGTTGAAAAAAAGCTCCTAATGACGTTCGAACTAATTATCAATTTTTGAAATATTTTTAATCGATAAAATTTTTGTGTATGATAAATTATATTCATTATAATATTTAATGTATATTATAAAATATTTAAAATAACACACACACACACACACACACACACACACACACACACACACATATATATATATACACATCTTTATTATTTAAAAAGGTAATTTTTATAACAAATACATAGGATGAACTAAGTTAAGAATGGTGAAGCATGAATGAATGGAAAATGAAAGGTGGGGTAGTTTACGGAGAGGGGAAGTTTTCTGAATGTCGGGGTCGCGAAGTATTGATCCGACTCAACATGTTCGACATTAGCCGGGTATATTGCTCACCCGATCAACGTCATAGTCATTGCAAAGACTGTGTGCATTTTTTACAGTTGGTTCACTTCTAAAATGAACAGATATTTAAAAATTTATATGATTTAATTTATTTATTAAGTTGATATTAATGAATGTTTGTAATAAAAATAAATAGATTTATAAATATCTAATATTTTACTTATCAATTCAAATAATAATAATATTGATATAAATCAACATTTAAAAACATAATTTTATAATTAAAACAATTACGGTTCGCAAGAAAGAAGTTAAATAAAAATACTAAAATCTGTTGATTTTCAATTCTGGATTGCATGAAATTTTTTTTTTTTTTTATAAAAAATAGTAGTAACATAATGTTATTTTAGATATCAAATAGCGTTGAGCAATATTAAAATATGTACATAAATCATTAGAATAAACAAAAATTGTAAATTACTTAAACCATAAAATAAAATAAACTGTCAAGATCTTTAATGAGTAAGTTTTATTTTTAATCAGCAGAATGTAAATTTTGCAATTTATTAAAACTATTAATCTATCTTAAAAAATAAAATTCAAATTTAAATATAATATTTAGAAACTAATTTTCTTTTTTATTTTTATATTTATAACAACTGTTAATATTTTTAAGTATATGAACGTTTACGCGCATATACATGTTCATAAAACAGTACATGTATATTTGTACTTGTAAGCCTATGTGCATATCATTTTTAAATAAAATAAAATAACATGTTTTAAACACCTGAAATTGGCGGTGGCTCTACTAGTGCAGCAGGACCAAAAAATGATGGTAGATCACTACTAGTAGTTACAGGTGTATTAAGATCACCAGGTTTATCTTTTTCATCTAAACTTTGCGCATCATCTTTGCATTCATCAGAACATTTGTTACCATTGTTACAACTTGCGCGTTGTAAGCGACGTCTTTTAATGCTACTAATTGAATCATCAAAAGATGACGTATTTTCTATCACTAAACGCCTTTTCAATTCTTGATTTTGGTTATCATGCATTTGACGTTCTTCCATTAATTCTGACAAATTACATTGCTGATGAATGGGTAAAGAACTTAAAGTTAATGTAGGAATAGAATTAGTACTTGATACCGTTGCAGTACCAGCACTTGCTACCGGTAGTGAAGCTGAAGCTACAGCAGTTATAGAAGTTGTAGGTGACGTTCCGGCAAGAAAATTCACATTACCAATACAGGCAGTATTATTGGAATTACAAGTTGTCGAACTATTGTAAGTCAAACACGCATCAAAACTTAATTGCACTGCTTGTAAATTGAAAGTTGCATGATGGTGTCCAAGAGGCGGTGATGATAATAAATATGGACTAGCAGCTGCATGGGGCTGAGAGCCTATCACTTCCATACCATCCATTGTCATTATTCAAAAAATATTTTTTGGTTTAAATTTTGATTTGATACAACATTTCACCTCTAAAAATTTTATTTTATTCTTTATGAAATTAATTTTTACTTTTAATATTTTACATTTTTATAATTATTAATTAATGTTTAAACTATTTTAAAAAATAAATTTTATTTCACTAGTAAAAACATAAGTTGATGTGTGTTATTATCAAATATCAATTTAAATATGTAAGAAATTATTAAACGTTAATCAATGTAATATGTGTTTTAAGTTACGCGGATTAATTTTTTTCAAAATATCAACTCCATACTTGTAATATGTGAATATTAATAAAACCGATTTCAAATAAACGCATGGTCGCGTGCGTGCGTGACTAAGATGCTGTTGCAGTACCAATGACACTGAATGCGTGGGGGTCGCACACAGACTGAACTAAACGGCGGCGCGCCCCGTAGTTTTATGAATGGACCGTAGAGACTGTCCCATATTTGGAAACGCTGAGCAGCTGCCAGCCAATCCCCGCTCTTCGTATCAATCCGCGCACGCGTATATATGTGTGTGCGAGAATCTCTGTATATACCAGTAAGTTCTCTCTTATCTTCTCCCTTTTTCTTCTTGTCTCTTCGTTCCTGACAACGTCAACTCCCCTCCCTTCATGTTTCTCTTTTACACTCTCCTCTGCAACTCACTCCCACTTATCTTATGTATCGAAGAGGGATTTCCTCTCCTACTCTCTGCTTTTCACCTCCCACTGTATACTTACTGGTCTTACTTCATACTAGCTTCTACAGCCGGTTCTCCAGTGACGTCGACGATGATAGTGACGTAGACAGTAGCTTAGCACACGATCGATCTTATATACGCAACCAACATACGCTTAAAAAGTCTAAATATTAGTATCGTAATAATTCAAAATTTAAAAGCTACGTATGCAAATTCAAAATTTTATTTATTGAAATAAAAGAACTGAATAAATAAATTACTGAAGGTATTTTTCAATTAAAAGATTATTTTGAAAAATATCAAATAAATATAATATTAAAATAAAACTATTTTAATAATATTGTTTACACAAAATATATTAGAAAAATATCATATTTAATATTACAAATCTATTGATACGTAATTATTTTGAAAAATAAGTAAATAATAAATATTTAAATTAGAAAATGGTTTTTTACATAAATATTTTTTATAAAATGAATAAATATTATTTTTAAAAAGAAAACAAAGTATTAATTAAATTTGCCATAGTAAAATTTAAATAAAAATCGCTATATAATTTTTCTGAATTAAACAAATTTCATCTTAGAGATTTTTATTTTAGAGTAAGAAAAATTAGAAATGTTTTTTAAATTATAAAATAATTTTTATAAAAATATGAAATAAGTAAGTCAATAAAAGTAGAAATATTTTTCTATCAACTTAATGATTTCTTAGTGAAAAATATTATAAGATTAAAATTATATATCTGATAAGTTTTTGTTAGTTCTCTATCATTTATTGAATTACTAAGTAATTATTTTACGAAAAAGGCACAAATATATGCGAAGATGCACATTTACATATGTGCATCTAAATACAAATTACAGAACTTTTAATTTAAGCAGATTTTCGAGTATTCCGATGTATTAAGTTCAAATAAGAAATGAATAAATTAAATTTTTAGAAATTAATTTTCTACTTATTTGGTTATATATATGTGTGTGTGTGTGTGTGTGTGTGTGTGTGTGTGTGTGTGTGTGTGTGTGTGTGTGTGTGTGTGTAAGTTTATACATGTACATATAAGATTATTTTAGAAAATTTTATAATTTCTAAATATTTTCTCTTATTTCTACGTTTTATTTTATTTGATTTTGAATCTTTTTTTTATTTTATAGTCTATACTACTTTTGTATAAAAGATTATACAAAAAATTTAGACTTGATTTCAAACAAAAAAATTTTTTTTTACATGAGAATCAATTACTTTTTAACGACTTCATTCATTATGTACATTAAAACATCATTGTCACGATTAAAGTTGATTTGCTTCATTATATTTTAAAAATAATTTTTCTAACGTTATGGAATATTAAATGTTCAGAAAAATTTACTGTATTTTTTTTACAAATTCTAAAATACAATATTATAGAATTTGCTAGTTAATTTGATTTTTAATACAAAATATACATGTTTAATATAGTAAGTATGTTACATTTTTATGTTTTTCCTTAATTGTAGTTTACTCCTCTTTTTACACTTCTCTAATGATCAGAGTTGATTTGTAATGGTTTTAGCAATAAATCAATCAAAAAATGCGTGAGACCATCTTTCACTAAAATTTTTGTCAATTTTCATTCGTAATTAAATAATAAAGAAAAGCTTTTATTCCATTTTTTATTTTATTATTTTGCGTTAATGAAAAATAATATAAATTTATTTTTTGATTGGCATCTGTTCGATAAAATTTTTTTGTATAAAAGTTTATGAGTAAAACTTGCTTAAAATAACCAAATATAATTTGTACAAAAACTTATATGAATAATCAAATAGTAATAAACAAAAAACTATTTAAGTTATAGATGAAAATACCTAATTAAAATTGATTAGTTTTAATAAATTTGCATTAAAAAGATGGAAAAACATAAATATGATCATTAAAAATATTAATAGGATAATATATTTATTGCTTGTAATATTTTAATTGTATCAGCTTTAAACATAAATCGATTATCAAATTGAAAAAAAACGCAAATTTACATAATACTTTTTTAAGTTTTTAGATATCGGTCGACTATCCTGTTTATTACCATTGGTGAGGCTTTACTTCATTAATAGATTGCTCTTCGTTTTTGCTTTAACTGTTTTAAGAAATAAATGCATACCTATAAATTAAGTATATCTTAAATTTTCATGATGTAAAATTAATTATGGTTACAAAACTATAACTTTTAGGAAACAATATACTAGTTTTGATTGATTGTTAACAAGGCATTAAGCAATATGTATCTATACTTCTCTAATTATTAATTTCAAATCGTAAAAAGTGAGTTCTTATTCTCTTAAGGTCTTGTATGTTTTACTTTAGATATAGTAAGTCGAGGCAAGTCACCACATCTAAGAAAAAAATTTTGAAAAATAATACGCATATGTGTAAAACTAAATTTTTACTATTTGATCGTATATAGTTTATAAAGATCTATAAAATATATAATCAAAATAATCTTAAACTTTATTCAGTTAATCGATTATAGCAATTAAACAAAGTAATGCAAAAGTGGTGTTATCTTACTCACATATGCGGGTAAGATGCCACTTCAATTTAACTTTAACAAAATATGAAAAATAATCAACAATTTTATACTATATTAAATAAAAATAAATACTTAACATTTACACGACATTTTCGCGCTAAAAAAAAAATTATTAACACTTGCATACAAGACAAATGTAATTTTTCCAAAATCCACTGTATACTGTTCACATGGAACCCAATCACATTTTAGTCACTTCATATTGCAGTATCTTAATTTGCAACTACGACATAGGTCTTAAAAATTTTCTTCTTCAACTAAAGAATATTTTAAATTATCTTGTTACACTTATTTCTGAATTACATTGCAGTTTTAGTAATATAATTCCACTGGCATCATACTTCAATCTTTTTATTGGCATCTTACCCGCAAGGTTAGAAATTTAAGAAAGAAGATATAATTAGAAAAAGTTAATTTTTTTTTTTTAGTTGAAACTATTCTATAATAAACTTCTTTACATTTCATATTATCTACACGAATATTTTTAAATATAAATAAAAAAAAAAAAAATACGTAAAGGAGAGCATGTTAAAGTTATCGAAAAATTTAGATTAGGCTATACTATTTTCAACAAAGCCAAAAAAAAAAAAAAAAACAATGTGAAATCAAAAAATTGTAAAACAGCGTCAATGTAATAAGTGAATTATAATACAACTCGTAATAGCACTTATAGTGCCATACATATTCGTATAACGAAAATATAGGGAAGTGGCATCTTACCCACACTGGTATATTTCCTGGCTTTACCCCACATGATAATTTTTTAAAAATTTTATAAAAGTACATAAAATTTATGCTAAAGTCTTTAATAAATATATATAAATAATTTTTATAATTTTATAATCTAATATTACCTACGAAATTTCTGAAAGAATAAATTATGGAAACAATATAATTATAATTATAATTATAATTATAACCAACAAATTTTTTAATAAATCGTATGTTTTCAATACTATTTTTATTAAAATTAAAAATTTCTATGCATAAATAAGGTAAAAGGCCATATATTATGAAACAATGTCCCAGTTTATGAAACAGTTTTATATAATTCTGATTTACAAATAATTTTTAACTTATTCTATTATAATAAAATTATATTTATGATTATTAATAACTATTTTATTACTTAAATTAATTCGTTTTAATAAATACTTTAGAGTATTAAAAAAAATTGATTTAATGTCCATGTCGGATTGCAATAAAAAATAACCATTCGTCGATATGAAACAATACATGTTTGATTGCGTTCGTGTAATTTATGTGCTTACAATAATTATATTGTTAAAAATGTTAATAATGGTGTAATCGTTGATTCTATTTTTACCGACTTTACTAGAGCTTTTGATACTGTAAATATTTCACTATTATTGAGGAAATTTGAAAGCTTTGGAATCATTGGTTCGATATTAAATTGGTTTAACTCTTATCTATCAAGTAGAATTTAAAAAGCCAAATTTAAAAATTATCTATCTAAAGAAATTAAGGTTTCATTAGGTGTAGAGTAGGGGTTACACTCAAGACTACTATTGTTTTTCATTTTTATTAATAATATTGTTTATTCTATTATATAAAAAAATTGTAAATTTTTGTTATTCGTTGGTGATCTTAAAATCTATAAAGCTCTAACTTGTGCAGATGATAGAGATTTAGTACAAGATTTAATTACAGTTTAACTGGTGCAATTTAAATGGCTTATGTTTGAATATTAAAAAGTCTAATATATCTGTTACTATACTACTATATCTGTTACTATATCTTTTGGGAAAAATCGATTGGGTTTTACTTCATATTTTATTAATAATTATATGATTGAATATGTATCGGAGATAAAGGATTTGATCGTTATAATGGATTCTAATTTTACTTTTAATCCTTATTCAGATAACATTAAAATTTCAGCTATTAAGAAAATAGACTTTATAAAAAGGTTTGTTAAAAAAATTTAAAAAACCAAGATACTTTCAAATCATACTTTGTGTTTATTTATCCTGCTTTAACTTACTGCTCAGTTGTTTGGAGTTTTTATTTAAAATACCAAATTAAGTTATTAAAAAGTTTAAATCATATCTTTCTCAGATATGTGGATTTTAGAATAAACAAACCGCTGCGTTTTAATGATCATGATTACACTAATATAATGAATATTTTGAATTTATCTGACACTGATCGAAAAATCACGTAATTCTATTGATTTCATCTTTTTGTATAAATCAATAAACAACCTACTTGATTTTCCACAATTACTTATTGAAATTTATTTGAATATACTATCTAGATTTTTAAGAAACAATGAGATGTTTAATGTGCCAATGATCACGAATTTGCAGGTTTTACATTCTTCATCTTTTAGATTATATATGATAGATTATAAATTTTGTAGGGTTGTTGATCTATCTAATATATCTCTATCTCAAGCAAGAAAAATTTAAAAAAAAAAGAAAACAATAAATGTTTTGTATATTGCTATTTCTTAAGCTGCCCTATTGTTATACGATATTTTTTGTATATTTTATATGTATATTTTATTTATATTATGGGTTTCTTACCAGTTTATGTACATAAAAAAAAAAAAAACCGAAAAGAGATTCTGTTTATCGAATATCGTCCACGTCGTCATTAGAATGAAAGTTTCAAAAAACGACACCTTCAGTTATCTATGAGGAAACCACAATAGTTAACTTTAAGTAGAGCGGCAGTCACAAATGATGATCTAAAAACATGGTTTGAAGAGCAAACAAAATATTTAACAGAGAAAAATTTAAATAAAATTTCTCCTTTGAGAATTTTTAATTTTGATGAGACGTAAGTTTATGTCCTTCATCAGAAATAGCTTTGTTAAATAAAGGATCCTGCTCTTCATATGAAATGGTAAATTCTGATAAAAAAGATTTTATTGATTTATTTATGTACTATGCTAATGGTAAGCGTGCACCACTTATATTAATGTTTTCTTATTAGGAATACGTGCCAAAGAAAACAGCTAAGAACCCTGCTGAAAATGGTCAATTGAAATCGATAGAAATAAATGAAAATTTAATTCAATCTTATTGATTTAAAAATTCTCTATTTATAATTTTAAATCAAACAATTCAAAAGCTATCGACCTTAATTAGTTTCAATTCTAATTGAATTACATTACAATTTTTAATATTAATTTTAATTGATTTTAATAAATATGAATAGTATGCTTTTCTGAATTGCATTCTATTGCATTATGTAAATACGAATTAATTGACTATTATCAACATTCATCCGCAAAAAAAAATTGTCTTTAATGCAAATTGGTATAATTGATTCTAAATTTATTTTAATTGATTTTAATAGCATTTTTGTGTATATTGTTCTATTGTAGCTTCTAGAATATATGTTAATTTATATTAATTTATTTTAATTAATTTATTTCAATGAACATAATATAAATTCATTTTAATATACATTGTATACTTTTGTGAATTGCATCCTATTGCAATATATCATTATAGAAATACGAATTAATTGACTATTATCGACATTCATCCACAAAAAAAAATTGTCTTTAATGCAAATTTTTATAATTGATTCTAAATATATTTTAATTGATTTTAAGAGCATTTTAATACGATTTTTGTGTATTATGTTGGTTTACATTAATGTATTTTTATGAACATGATATAAATTTATTTTAATATAAATTTGTTAGGTTGATACTTAATTTATTACAATTGATTTGAATGCCTAATTTTTCTTTATTAATTTATTTGATAAAGTAATTGAAGAAATTGTATTTACTTTTATTTATTATTAAATTTAGCTGATGTTGCAGCATGCTATAAGAAATTTATTTGTGTTAAGGGGAGGTTTACCTTTTTCTGAACCAAAAAATCGATTTTTCTTTTTTTACATTTTTTTGTAGTTAATTACGTGTAGAATATATTCCCAAAACCGTTTTGTCGTAAATATATTTTTTTTAAAGCTATGGAACAAAAACGAGACCGACGTTAACACAGATTAGTCGTTAATCAAATCTTTAAACGCGTTTTTCTCGAAACCACGTTTTTCGAACTGTTGGCCACGATTACGAAAAAACTACTTGATGGATCGCCTTTTTTTTTTTTTTAATGTTAAAGTATTTATCGGAAAGTGGACAACAATCAAGATGATATATGCATTATTTTTATTTTTAGAGTACTTTAAAGAGTGAAAAAAAACTCAATAATGAAAGAAAAAATTCAAATGCCCGCCATTTTGTTAATTTTTGATTTTTGGCGATGATTGTAGGTCAGATGCCGACTACACTCATATATTTTATAAAACTTTTTCGATTTTTAATTTTCGTTAATTTTTGCAGGTGCTAGGGTGGCCAACAGCGGGCCACCTTTTTTGGAGATGGTCACTTTACGGGGCGTGCCATTAATTACCGTCACGATATTTTGTCATAAAAAAAATTTTTTTTTGTACTTTTTATTGTATTAAACAAGTAGCAAACAATTTGAGTTGTTTATTAATTTCCTTCTATGAAAAAAGAAATTCCAAAAAAACTGTTGTTTTGGTCAATAAAAAGGTAAACCTTCCCTTAATAAAATGAATTTTTTTGAAATATCAAATTTAACCCTTCGTCTGTCGCGTAGCTTCGCCACCCTTCATTCTTTACCCACTGCGGCGAATCACCGTATATTTTGTTTTACTTAACAGCGTTGCCAAGATTATCATAACACTGCCTATGACATATGAAATGGCGTGACTTGCGGCATGTGACATGTGGCAACGCTACGCATCTTAAAATATTTATCTGTCGAGTTAATTAGTTGCGCATGCGGCAAATCGCCTCATTTCTAGTCCTCTTAACATAAAAATAATTTTTTAAGCATTCAAAATTATTAAAATATAATAATTATCATTAGATGTTAAAAGATCTAAAGAATAAAACATTTAGAAAACTTCAAGAAGCTAAGAAATTTAGTTTATTTTTAAATAATTATTGAATAAAAAATGCAGATATTTCGACATAACACGATGGATGAAGGGGCAATGACGTTCTTATTGCATTTTAACGGGTTACCCCCACTTGCGACTTTAAAACAATCGATTTTTTGTTAATTGCATTTTTTTGAAGTATAAGTATCTGAGAATATGACCTAGAAATTTCAAGTCGATCCGAACAAAATTGACTGAGATATGAGCGTTGAAAGAGAAGAATCCGTTGTGTAAACAACCGGCAATTAAAACTTTAACCCGTTGTGGTCACACCTCCGAATAATAGCGTAGTGGTCATATGGGGTCAGCGTGACCCCACGCGGAAAAACCTCCGCCATTTCCCTCCCATTTATTGGATTGACTTGAAAATTGGTTTGGACATAGTTTATAACGACCTCTTTGAGAGAAAATAGTTTATTTACCTCTTTATAATTTTTTTAATAATGAAATTGTTGAATGAAAATTTTTTTTGAAATTTTGGGTTTTTTTACTAAAAAGGTCATAAAACATTCAATTTTTGAGATACAGCGGACACGTTTCGGGGTTGTACTCTTGATAATATATACTTTTAAGAAAAATACAACTTATAATGATCGGCCGGAAAAAGTATATTTATTTTGAAAAGTGAAGTGGGCCGTTTTGACGTAATTTAGAAATGTGAATAGGGTAAGCATTATCATAAAATATAACACTGAAAAACAGATACATTCAAGATATTTCATCTCAAATTTTGTCTGGGGTCATCTGGACCCCGAGTGACCACAACGGGTTAAACACGTTTTTCTCGAAATGGCATTTCTGAAGTCAGTGACCAAGATTACTCAAACACTAATAAATTGATCTTTTTGAAATTTTGCAGGCTAATTTAATACATAAAAATGTAGTCTTTAATCGTTTAATTTTTTGTTTTAAAAAAAAATAGTTGTTTTAAAGCCGAAAAACGGCCATTTTTTTTTGTTAAAATCAAACCATTAACTTTGACTGTCCGCCATTTTGTGAAAAATAAATATTTTTTTAAATCCTTTTATTAAAGACTAGTTTATACTTATATTCAACTAAATCTATGCACATTTTTTGTTTCCAATGATCCACTTCGCCGCAATGTTGGTCACGGCAAACCGTATAAATGAAAATACTATTTCATTGGCGGCCATTTGCCACTTAACGATGTAATATTTTGCAATAAAAAAATTACTGAAAGTTTTTTAAGATGTATTCTTTAAGATGATATAATAATCGTTTAAAAAAGTTTTGTAGTTTTCTTTAAAAAAATTCATGAAAAAGGCCTTTTTTGTTGAGCTACAACTGGGGGTAACCCCTTAATGTAACGGAAGAACAAAAATGGATTCGTTTAAATTGATTTTAATAACTTAAATAATATTTATCTAATGTATTTTACCACTTTTAAAAGATATAAAATATATAAATGAAAAAAAATAGATACATATACAATGAGTACTTACTCGCTATTTTTATAAAAAATCTCATTTCCATTTTTTTCAGATCGCCATTTTGAATAAGCCATGTTAAGAAAGTAAGATCTGATGGTAAATTTTAACTAAACGACCTTAAGAATCTGTATAACAAGTACTTGTACATGTTTTTAAGTATATTTTATATTTTTTGTTATCAAAGACGCCATATTAGACCTGCCATATTAAAAATAATACTAATTTATTTTTAACATCGTTATAACATTATATAGCAACCTAAACTATTAATATAAACTGATTATTATTAGGAGTAGAAATTAGTTTGGACCGTTTTCAAAAGATGGCTCTGGCTATTATGAATATTTAATAGTAACAGCTGAAGTCGGTAGTTTCAGAGAGATTAGACATCTGTCAATAATCTTCAGTTTATATCGCTTGGAGTTTCATAAAAAAACCTTGTTTTTAACTGTGTTAAATATGTCCAATTTTGTGTTAACTAAGCAGCATTTGCGGGAGGTTTTAGTTTTCTGTTTTAATTGGAAGAAAAGTGCAGCTGAAGCGCATCGAATCCTTGTGGAACTTTATGGTGACAATGCTCCAACGGATGAATCTTGTAGAGAATGGTTTCGACGTTTCAAGAATGAAGATTTTAGCGTTGAAGACAAGCCTCACTCTGGTCAGCCGAAAAAATTCGAAGACAAAAAGTTGAAAGCATTACTCGATGAAGATCCGAGTCAAATGCAAAAGTAGCTCGCAGAGTCATTGGAAGTGACTCAACAAGCAGTTTTTGTACGATTGAAATCCATGGGAATGATTCAAAAGCAAGGCAATTGAGTGCCTTATGAACTGAAACCAATGTTTCAACCATTTTTCTATTGCGAGCAGCTGATTCAAAGGTAACAAAGAAAGGGTTTTTTACATAGAATTGTTACTGGGGATGAAAAATGGATATTCTATGATAACCTCAAGAAGAAAAAATACTACGCTATGCCCGGTCAATCGTTGCCATCGACCTCAACATCAACACTAAAGCCGAATATTCATTGTTCGAAGATCATATTGTGTATCTGGTGGGACCAAAAGGGTGTTGTGTACTATGAGCTGCTACAACCTGGCGATACCATAACGGCCAATCGTTATAGGCTGCAATTGATTCGATCGAGCTGTGCATTACGAGAAAAACGGCCGGAATATAAGGAAAGACATGACAAAGTAATTTTTTTGCGTGACAACGCTCGGCTTCATGTCGCAAAAGTCGTGAAAAATATTTAGAAACGCTAAAGTGGGATATTTTACTGCACTCGCCGTATTCTCCGGACATTGCTCCTTCTAATTACTGGCTGTTTCGAGGAATGCAGCACGATCTGGGAGGTCATCGGTTCACTTTTTTTGCAGAAATCGAAAATTGGCTCCTAACTTGGATCATCTCAAAAGACGAGACATTATTTCAAGATGGAATTCGAAAATTGTTTGAAAGGTGGAAAAAAGTAGTAACAAGCGATGGACGGTACTTTGATTAATCTTTTAATTCGTTTTATTTTATAATAAATGCATTTTTGACCGAAAAAAAACGGCCGAATCAATTTGTACTCCCAATATATATTGATATATATTGGTTTCAAGCAATACTACAGAAAGTAAGTTTGAAAATTATGCCCATAGTCAATATAAAAAAAAAATTTTATTTGTCAAATATAGACGGCTATAGTTGAATTCAGGCGCAGAATTTTGAAATTATAATTCCGGGTTTGGAAAAAGCAGATCTTTTTAGATAGAAAACCGTGTTGGTCTTTATGCATTTTCCTTATTTTCTAAGCCAAAATCCAATCGACTATGAAATGTTTGCTTGGAACAAAATGGGTTAAATCAAAGCACACTAAAAAACATTAAAACGAATAATGTCAATTAAATTCAATAGGAATCAATACAGTAAAATAAAATATACACTCAGATCAATCAAAATGTAACAAACACAATTAAAATCAATCGTAGTCAATTAAGTACAACCAAGATAAATGACTAAACCAATTAAAATTCGAAATAAAGAAAAGCAATTAAAACCAATAAGAGTTAATACATTAAAATTAAAGTAATTAAATGAAATCAATTAATATTATTAAATAATATTCGTGTAACTATATTGTTTTCTATTTTTTAAACTAATTTTATCTTTGTTAATTGATTTGAGTACTTACCAACATCGAAGCCCCAAAATCGGTCATTTTTTAATAATATTTTTAACGATGATAAAATAATTTTATTGTTTTTAAATT
Source organism: Chalcis sispes (assembly GCA_949987625.1). Lineage (NCBI taxonomy): Eukaryota > Metazoa > Arthropoda > Insecta > Hymenoptera > Chalcididae > Chalcis > Chalcis sispes. Next base: position 20,682,858 of record OX465098.1, on the reverse strand, counting down.
TTAACACAACTTTAATAAATCTTTTTAAAACACAAAAATAATTTTTTTTTTTTTTCAATTCAAAATGGTGGCTCAGTATGATTTGTTGTCTGCTGCCTCCGACGCGAGGTCCCAAACTGCTCCAGTTGTCAATCATTAACCGTTGATCTGAAACACAAAAATAAAAGTTGTTTTTTTTAGGACATATAAACGGAAAGGATAAACCTATAAAATAAAGAAAAAAAGTATAAAATTCAATATAAAATAAACCTTTAAAAAGAAGTCAGAATTTAGGGCTATTTTTTGACATTTTTGACCCCAAAAAAATATTTTATCAACGCGGAATATCTGAAATTTTAGATTTATCCTTCCGATATTAATGTAAAGAAAGGCCTCGAAAAATTTCAGCCAAATCGGTCAATAACTTTTTGAGTTACAACACGAGCAGTTTTGAAAAATATAGTTTCGAGATAATCGCATTTAAAGTTGAAGTACAGGAAAATGGCCAGTTTTAATTACTTACCGATTAATCGGCAATCCCAGGTCCATACAACAGTCCTTCCTCCTCCTCGAAAAGCTGATTTTCTTCCATTTGTTGTTGCCTGCGAGCTGTACGAGCATCTATCGTTTCTGAAAGGCTCTTACGATTCTGTTGGGTTATTCGCGCCTCGTCTGTATTACAAGCAAATACTTTAGCATAAGTGCCAATAGTCAAATTCAGAAGGTTTATTATTCTTAATACTGAACTAAAACCTTCATTAAATATCCCAGCAGCAATGTATGCCGAGATTTCAACTACTTTCAGTCCAGAATGCAGATGTTTTAGTGATAATCGCCAAACTGTCGCGTTAAAACTTTTATTCGCGTTCTGCGTATGACCACCAAGGCATCGCTCAAGCAAATTATCTTTGGACAAATCTTCGTATATTGGTAAAAGATGTTCTTTTATTTCTTTACCAAGTAATGGAGCTAAATCTTCGTTTAGAGGATCTTGATTTAGAGCAATAGCCTTTTGCCACTTGCACCAGCTATCAACGCCTATTGGGCAGTTTTCATGTTGAGGTTTTTCTTTAGTAGAAAAAATATGATTATAAGTTGCCATTATGGCTTTTTTTACCTCGCCAACACTGTTGATATTTCTCTGAATACTCAAACCATACTATTTGGTTAATTTTTTCACAACTTTATCAGTTAGTTTTCCTCTTCCTGAAAGTTTCTTTTCTTTTCTTATATTTCTAAGTCGAGAACCCATTCTTTTTTCTACATGACCAATACATTCACTCTTTACAACTAGTAACTCATAACCGTAAGGTTCTAAATCTAGAATAGCCTTGAATGTTTTCGAATCTTTGTCGCCAATGTAGTTACCATATTTTACTCCGAACTTTTCTTCAGAAGTCGAGAACATTTCTTTCATGGCATCGACTTCCATCTTTCCTGACGAACCTTCGTGATTTTTTTGACACTCATTCTCGTGATACTCAAACCACTTACGGAATTCTTCTGTATGAGTCTTGTTTTTTCAGTAATTACAGCCTTGACAGTAACTACTTTTTGTTTTCAAATCAATGACTTTCCCTAAATAATAACCTATGAGCGTTGCTACACCGTACTTTGATTTGAAACCACGTTTTTTCCAGGTGCCATCTCCAGATACTTTTAAAATATTCCTTTCTCTTCCTTGCTCGACATTTTTTTCTATCTCTTCTTCCACTGCCTTCTGCGATAGTAATTCAAAAGGTGATTTAACTGCATTATAAATGTGTTCCACGATGTTAGCGTAACAATATTTACTCAAACCAGTGCATAAGCCCATCAGGTTACAAAAGACATTTATTCCTTCTCTTGCATTACCTAAAAGTCTCATGACAAACACTAATTTTCGATTCATTTCAAATCCATTGTTGATAAAAGGTCCTGAATTTATTTTATCACCACATGGACACGTGACAACAATTTTAAAACCAAGACCTCTAGAGCCACACTCACTGAATTTTATCTTCTGATTACATACCGAGCACTTCACAATTTCAGACAAAGCTGTAAACACTGTAAAAAAACCACAACCAAGAGATGGTTCGCTCGCTTTCGTTCGGGAAATTTTGATGTCAAAGATGCACCTCGCTCAGGTCGACCAATCACTGAAAAAGTCGTTGAAATCTTACAAAAAATAGAAGACCGACACATAAGCAGCCATGACATTGCTAAGGAACTGAATATCCATCACCAAACAGTTTTAAACCATTTGCGTAAGGCTGGATGTACAAAGAAGCTCGACGTTTGGGTGCCGCATGAATTAACACAAAAAAATTTGATCGACCGAATTTCTATTTGCGAAATGCTAATAAAACGCAACGAAATCGAGCCATTTTTGAAGCAAATTATTACGGGCGATGAAAAATGGGTAAGATACGAGAATGTCGTTCGAAAAAGATCATGGTCAAAAAAAGGTGAATCATCACAAACGACTTCAAAGCCAGGATTGACATCAAATAAGGTTATGCTGTGTGTATGGTGGGATTGGAAGGGAATTGGTTATCATGAGGTGCTCAAACCTAGCCAAACACTCAATTCGGCTCTGTACTGTCAGCAATTAACTAGATTGCAACAAGCAATTCAAAAAAACGGCCAGAATTAATCAATAGAAAGGGCGCTGTCTTCCATCATGACAATGCCAGACCACACACAACTTTGATGACCCGGCAAAAATTGACAGAGCTTGGCTGGGAAGTTTTGATGCATCCACCATATAGTCCAGGCCTTGCACCATCAGACTACCATTTGTTTTGGTGTCTGCAAAACTTCCTTAATTAAAAGAAATTCACTTCAAAAAGGGACTGTGAAAATCACTTGGCCAAGTTTTTCGACGATAAACCACAGAAGTTCTACATAGATGGAATAATGGCTCTACCCAAAAAATGGCAAAAGGTCATAGATAATAATGGACAATATGTACTTAAATAAAATCCATTTTAAATAAAAGAAATATTCAATCAAAAAATGACAAAAAACGGCTCAATACTTTTCAGACTATCCAATATTTTACGGAAAAAAAACGCAGAAAAATGTTTAGCCTACGGTGGGATCGAACCCAGGTCCTTCGCATCATAAAGCAGACGCTCTAACCATTATGCTATGCAACGCTTGTAGAACTAAGATTTAAATTTGAATCATAAGTTGCATGGCAATCCATACACATCTACACAATATGTCGGAAAAGTTTCCGAACTCATTTTGTAGCGCTTGTACGAGTGGCGCCACCTCTTGGACGACACCAGTACTATGTTGCTACATCCCTCTAGAGTGTCTGAGAATTTTTTCACTAGTATCCGTTCATTAGTTGCCGAGATAGACGTGCTTGAGTGAACGTGTGTTTAGTAGCCCGGTGCAAGCTCTACGATGGATGAGAAATTTGAACATCGTAGCGCAATTAAATTCTGCTATAAACATAAAAAAACTTTTGCGGAAACGAAAAAAATGATCGATTTGGCTTACGGTGAAGGTGTAGTGTCGCGTACAACTGTTTATACGTGGTTCAGTCAGTTCAAGAAGGGTAGAGAGTCGTTAGAAGATGACGAGAGAAGCGGCCGGCCGTCAACAGCTGTTACACAAAGATACACAAAGAATTTGTGCCCCCAAACACCACCGTGAATGCTGCGTATTACGTAGAGGTGTTAAAACGTCTAAAGCGCCGAATTAATCGCATCAGGCCCGAGTACAAAGAACCGGGATCGTGGAGTTTGCTCATTCTTCGAACATTGTCAAGCGTTATCTCGCCGAAAATCAGATCCCACGCATCAATCACGCCCCATACTTGCCAGATCTGGCTCCAGCTAAATTTTTCCTATTTTCCAAGCTAAAAATGGCCTTGAAAGGACGATTTTTTGAAGATGTACCGAGCATTCAAACGGCTTGCGCCGAGCGTCTCACAGCGATAACTTCAGAGGAGTACCAGAGAGCCTTTGAATCACTCATGGAGCGCTCAAATAAGTGTATATCTAGGAAAGGGGACTATGTTGAAAGTTAGCTGGAATAAATTTCTTTGGATGTAATTTTTGATTTTTTATTTCAAAAGTTCGGAAACTTTTCCGACATACTGTGTATATTAATTTTATATTTACAATTTCTTCTATAGTATAAAGTATTTGTTAAAACTAAGAAATAATTAAAAATTCAATATATTTAAATACATAATTTCGCTCTTGAAATTTTACTACATATACAAGTATAATAAATTTTAATCGTCAATGTTTTTTTATCCAAAATAAAAAATAAATTTTTAAGATAAAAAATAGCTCTGCTGCAAGATTACGATTAATATTCAATGCACTTTTCATGGAAGCTTACAACATGCTTACATGAAATTTTCTTCCCAATGAACTTTTGTCGAAGGTCAGAGAAATCTTTTCTTAAAGATTTGGCTGGAATTTACATGCGATATTAACGCGAAAGTTTATCGATAGCTTACAGTAAAATTGCGAAATACTTTTAAGAAAGCTTTCGGTTTTTGTTTTTTAAAAGATTACAGAAGATTTCGAAAAAAGAAATATTTTTAACTAAATATTATTAATTAAATATTTTTCTAAGGAATTTCGCAGTGATCTTGCTAAAATATTACGAGAAAATATTTCAAGAAACTTCCCTGTATTCTTACGTAAAATATTTTGTTAGATCTTCCAGCTAGTTTGCTTCAAGTTTTTATTGAAATATTTACCAGAAATTTTGCAGCGACCTTACTAAAATATTACGAAAGAATATTTCAAGACACTTTCCTGTATTCTTTCATGAAATGTTTTATAAAATTTCCAGCAAGTTTGCTCCAAGGTTTCGTTGAAAGATTGACACGAAATCTTGCAGCAACCTTTCTAAAATGTTTTAGCTTTATGTTTCAAAAAACCTCATAGGAATTTTTTGTAAAATGTTTTGTGAAATTTTACTGCATGGTTTCGTTGAAATCTTTAATTTGTTGAATATTTCTTCATTGCAGCTTAACTTTTCTTAAAAAACAAAATAATAAAAAATAAGATGTATCACATAACTATTTTATTATAATTATAATTTATGTAAATTATTAACTTGAACTAAAGTTACTATATATAATATATACAAATTATTGCTAATGGTTGACAAATTCTAGTTTTAGCTCAGTTGGATAATGCTCGGTCTCGCGAGCCAAGAGCTCAGAGTTCGATTCTTATGAGAAGAAGAATGTTTTTCTTTCTAATTATTTACCACAATTATTTCAACTTGTTTTTTTTTTTTTTATAAAAACCATATTCAAATCTATATCATACAAAAAAATTATAAAGTTGATAAATAAATACCGCATTGATTTGATGAAATATTCCAGCAACATTGCAGTAAAATATTATACATCTTTACAGGATAGATTGCAGCAAGGTTAAAAAAACATATTTTTGAAGCATTTTTGCAAAGTTGTCAGAAGGTTTGGAAACCAGAAATATTTTATTTATTGAACATATTTACGAAAACTTGCAGCAATCTCGCTCAAATATTACGATAAAATCTTACAAGAAACCTCGCTGTATTCTAAAGTAAAATGTTTTGAGAAATGTTTCAGCAAGTTTGTTTCAAGGTTTCGTTGAGACATTTATACGAAATCTAGCAGCGACCTTTTTAAAATGTTTTAACTAGAAGTTTTACAAAACCTTACAGGAATCTTTCTTGAAATGTTTTGCGAAATGTTGTGGCAAGTTTGCTTTAAGGTTTCGTTGAAACATTTATACGAAATCTTGCAGCGACATTTTTATAATGTTCCAACTAGATGTTTCAAAAAATGTCGCAGGAATCATTCTTGAAGTGTTTTGTGAAATGTTCTAGCAAGTTTGCTTCAAGGTTTCGTTGAAACATTTATACGAAATCTAGCAGGGACCTTTTTAAAATGTTTCAACTAGATGTTTCAAAAAATCTCACAGGAATCTTTTTTGAAATGTTTGGTAAAATATTCTAGCAAGTTTGCTTCAAGGTTTCGTCGAAACATTTATACGAGACATTGCTGCGATCTTTTAAAAATGTTTTAACTATATGTTTCAAAAAACCTCACAAGAATCTCTTTTAATCCATTAACTCCCAAATGCAGGGAAATTTTTCACCAACTTTCACGTGTTACCAAACTAATTTAAAATCAATATTTTCAAATAAAACTTCATTGTCGACTATTTTTCGGGTCGCTCTTTTAAATTTCTATGTTAAAATTGGTCTATCTCATCATAAAAATTAAATATGGCGACTTTTTTCCGAGGAAGCACGAAAATTTTCGTGTTTATTTTGTTTTAAAGATCGATTTCATGTCCAAATTTTCATATAATCTTCAATGTTACTGTATAAATAGTGCAAATGGATCTTGCACTATAAGATAGAGCTCATATAAAAAATCGGGATTAAAAATAGCACCCTCAAAATGGTGGATATTTACAAAAAACTGGAAAACCGTTTCTTTTTTTTGAGTACGCCAATAAAAAAGTTTCTTTTTTCACAAGTTTTGAAATTCGAACGCTAAATTATCATTATTTAGCTTATCTTTTGTAGTAATCTTGAAATTCAAGATGGCAGATTCGAAATGGCGGACAAGGACATTTTTTAAAAGCTCGTATTTTGATCTGAAACTATGTACCGTGGGGTTCTTGGGTTTGTTGAACACGAAAATGAGCTAATATTTTTATTTCTTTGGTATCCAAGTTGGAGAATACATCCAAAATGACGGACAAGCAAAATTTTCGAAAGTTCATATTTTGCTCTAAATGTATTCACTCGGGAGTTTTTGGGGTTGATGAATACGAAAATATTTTTGAATTTTATTTTTCTGGCATACAAGATGGCGGATTCCAAATAGTGAACACGCGTTCCACGACACGTTTTCTATCGCTTTAAAGAAATCTCAAATGGATCATAACGATTTTGATATTCTCTTTGGCATATTATTTAGTAATGTTACAATAAAACGAAAATTACGATAATACAAAAATAAAGGGCCGTGTTTTTTGATTCACCAAAATGAACCATCAAATAATATATAACACGATTAAAACTACAATCTACAGTCTGTCAAGTAAGAGCGTGGTCGACATCACCGACGTGTAATAAAAGATTTCGCTCCAATTCTTTCGCAAGCCGCTAGAGGAAAGCTTTGTCCTTAATGCATTATCAACAAAGATTTAGTTGTCGTTGATCTATTGAAAGAGAATTAAGTTAAACACTATGAGTGCTAAGTACGTGTCGTGCTACGAGGCTGTGTTCCTTTGCATCTACCCGAAAGGTCCCAAAATGTCGCAATCAGCGGCTGCTAAATATATGAGAAAGTCGAAGGCATTTGTACAGAAGTGGATACAGCGATATAAAGTGGCTAAAAATGTCGATGATTTACCAGAACGTGGCTCGATAGGAAAAGTGAACAAAAAAGATGAAAAAAGAATAGTGAATCTGTTTTCGCGGAATTCTGCTTTAACACTGCGGCAAAGACAAGCAAAATTAATGGCAAAAGGTTAAGATATATCCTACGAAACTATCCGAACCCATCTTCGTACTCATCATCTGAAATGGCGCAACACAATGAAGAAGCCTCTGTTGACTGAAAAACATGTGACAAAGCGACTCGCTTGGGCGCATGAGAATATTGATAGAGATTTTGAAAATGTCATTTTTACTGATGAATGTTCTATATGGGCACGTTCTGTCCTTACGCGAGCCTGGTCAACTTCCACCAATAGGCTTATTCAGCGGACCGTAAAACATGGAATAAAGGTGCATCTTTGGGGCTGCTTCTCAAAGCAGGGATTCGGCACTTTGCACCTCTTTACTGACAACCTAAATGCCGAGAAAATGATAAAAATCTACAAAAAAGCTTAACTGCCATCTGCCAAACGATGGTTCATCACAAAAAATCGAAATTGGATTCTGCAGGAGGACAACGATCCTAAACACCGCAGCAAGCTCTGTACTCAGTGGAAGACTCAATCTGGCATCGTTACATTGAATTGGCCGTCGCAGTCGCCCGATGCAAACCCTATTGAAAATGTGTGGGCATATATTAAACGGAAGCTTTGTGGAAGACGCACATACTTTTTGAAGCAGTTGTCTTACGAAATTCGTCGGATCTGGAGATCCTTGCCACTAGAATACGCCGTCAAATTAGTAGAAAGCATGCCTCGGAGATGCCAGGCAATTATCGACGCCGGTGGTGACTGGACACATTATTGACCGAATTGCATCATTGTTTGTAATGTGTACAATGTATATATAAATATGAACGTTTCATCAAATAAATTTTTTTATAAATTAACACGACCACGCTCTTACTTGACAGACTGTACAAAACGGAATATTATCAAAATTGGAAAAAAAAAAGTGGCAAATGATTATAAAGCAATACAGGTGAGTTACACACCGATTGCTAAAATATTATAAAGGGTATAAAAATTTGTATACTTTAGAATAAGAACACAGAAAATGTGCCTATCACCGGTTTGGTGAAATTTAAAATTGCAGATAAATATATAATTATTTTCAATTTTAATCGAATAATTTTTAAAGTATTACAATTTGTATTATTAGAAATTTATATTATATTAGATATCAAAGTTGTAAGACGTTGTTTAAACAATCATATCCAGTGCATCAAAAGTGGACCCTACAGATATATGATTTCATAAAAATATAATCTTCTCAATTTTAACTCTATAATAATAAATCTACAAATCCGCCGTCTTAAATCGTGACAAAAAAAGCTTTCAAGATATTTTTGTATCCAGCAACACCGAAAACCCCGCAGTATATAATTTAAGAGCAAAATATGAGAATAGTTGTTTTATCCGTTATTTTGAAATAATCACCCCGCATTTCATTATCTTGGATGCCAGGAAAATAAAATTTAACGATATTATTGTGTTCAACAACCTCGAAAACCCCTGAGTGAATAAATTTAGAGCAAATTATAAGCTTTTAAAAAATGTTTATGCCCACCATTTTGAATTCACCATTTTGGATACTGATAAATAAAAATTCAGCTTTATTTTTGTGTTTAGCGACCCCAAAAACTCTACGATACATAGTTGTAGAGCGAAACATGTGCTTTTTAAAAATTTCCTTTTCTGCCATTTTAAATCCGCCATCTTGAATTTTAAGATTACTACAAAAAGTAAGCTCAATAATGATAATTTAGCGTTCGAATTTCAAAACTTGTGAAAAAAGAAACTTTTTTATTGGCGTACTCAGAAAAAAGAAATGTTTTTCCAGTTTTTTGTAAATATCCACCATTTTGAGGGTGCCATTTTAAATCCCGAGTTTTCATATGAGCTCTATTTTATAGTGCAAGATCCATTTGCACTATTTATACAGTAACATTGAAGATTACTTGAAAATTTGGACATGAAATCGATCTTTGAAACAAAATAAACACGAAAATTTTCGTGCTTCCTCGGAAAAAAGTCGCCATATTTAATTTTTATGATGAGATAGACCAATTTTAACCTCGAAATTTAAAAGAGCGACGCGAAAAATAGTCGACGATGAAGTTTTATTTGAAAATATTGATTTTAAATTAGTTTGGTAACACGTGAAAGTTGGTGAAAAATTTCCCTGCATTTGGGAGTTAATGGATTAAAAGAGATTTTTGTGAGGTTTTTTGAAACATATAGTTGAAACATTTTTAAAAGATCGCAGCAATGTCTCGTATAAATGTTTCGACGAAACCTTGGAAAAAAGTCACGATATTTAGTTTTCCTGATAAGATAGACCAATTTTGTCCTCGGAATTCAAAAGAGCGACCCAAAAACTAGTCGACAATGAAGTTTTATTAAAAAATATTGATTTTAAATTAATTTGGTAACACGTTAAAGTCGGTGAAAAATTTCCTTGCATTTGAAAGCTAATGGGTTAAAATGTTTGTGAAATGTTCCAGCAAGGTTGATGCAAGATTTCTTTGTAAGATTTCAATGTAATGTTATTATCTTAAAACAATGGTTTAATGTTATATTTCTTTGAAAGATATCTGCAAGGATTTAATATAACCTTTCTATAAGTTTTCACTGAAACCTTACATGAAATCTTTCACTAAAATCTTTCGAAATCTTTCGTGCCGTGTGGGCTTAAATATAGCCTTCAAGGTCATTTAAAGTTCAAGTTTATTTTATTAAACAAAAACTCTTACTTTTGACTCTAAAAAGCGAAAGAGCAGAGAATTTTACGTTCCAATATGACCTTGACTAAAAATATTGAATATGACATTCAAGGTCATTTGAAGGTTAATTTAATATTATAGATGGAAAGCCTTACCTTCGACCCTCGAAAAGGAGAGAGCAGAAAATTTTACGTCCAACCAGTTATGACCTTGACCATAACTTTCGTAGTCATTTCGAGGTGAAATTAATTTTTTAAAAGGGAAGTCTCTGCCTTTAGTTATGGAAATGAAAAAAGGCGAAAAACTTATGTGGGATATCTCTTACCACGACATTGGCCATGACCTGACCATCACCCTAAAGGCTATTTGAAGATTAAGTTACATTTTTTTGAGAGAACATAAACTTTTATTTCCAATTTTGATACTAAATAATTCCGTAAAATCGTAAGTTAATTGAAGAAATAATTTATTTTTTTGTTCATTTTTCAAATTAAGTTTGTTATTTTAATTTGTTCTATTTTTTTTGACATTTTCTCATTATGCTAGGCTACACAGCTAATAAAATCGTCAATATTCTCCTTGTGTTAAGAGAATGTCGATGAAACTACGTTCAAGCTTCTATTTTGTACGCTGCTAGATTCCCCGAAGACGTCATCCCAATGACACTGTTATTCGTAATATTTGGTTGTGTGGCTGACAAGGTAAGTTTGCTCGTAAAAAGAAATCCATGTTAACAGAAGATTATGCTAATAATCCTCAAATGATTGCGGTACTAGCTATCGTGCATCTGTATTCTCAGATAAGCTTACGTTAAATTGAACGAGAGCTTGGTGTAAAAAAATCAACAGCCAGCAGATGTCTAGAAAATGTAAAGTACTATCCATATCACATATATTTAAACCAAGCTTGATCAGTTGAGGATTATCAAAGACGACTTAGTTTTTGTCAATAGGTAATGCAGCAGGTCAATAATGATGATATTTGTTTTAAATATGTTATGTTTAGTGATGAGGCTACATTTCAAAGTACTGGCGTCTTGAATCGCCATAATTGTCACTTTTGGTCTTCAGTTAACCCACACTGGATGCGAGAGGTTGACCATCAACATCGCTAGAGTTTAAATGTATGGTGAGGAATCGTTAATGGCTATTGTTATGTTATTGTTACTGTTTAATGGTTATAGTTATTGGCCCTTACTTTTTTGAAGGCAACTTTGACGGACAAATTTATTTGCAGTTAATAAGGGATAAACTCCCAGTTTTGCTTGAAGAAGTTGACCTCAATACGAAAAATAGATTACGGCTACAACAAGACGGTGCTTGTCCACATTGGCCAATCATTGTAAGAAATTATCTAAATGAAGATTCAACAATCGATGGATAAGTAGAGGAGGTCCCGTAGAATGGCCACGTAGGTCACCAGACCTTACATCGCTTGACTTTTATTTATAGGGCTTTCTGAAAAATTAGGTCTATAGAATCTGATTAACGACAAAAGAATATATGGAGGCGAGGATACGGAATGCATGTAACACTATACTGCGAAACGTCTTATTGAAAACGATATTGCATTTCCAAAAACAAGTCAACTTGTGTATTCGAAAAGATGGAGCAATTTTTGAACATTTTTCGCCTTTAATAGCTCTTTTCATCCAACCTCAGCTGAAAATAAGACTGACATCGATGGATGATTTTGTCTCAACTGGAGGGGTCTCTGCTTGGTCATTCCTTAACTGTCTGGGTCTCTGTCTAATCTTGTCTTCAAACGACCTTAAAGTTGTAGTCAAGGTTATGATCTAAGACAAATTAGGACGTAAAACTTTCTGCTTTTTCGTTTTCCAGCCTCAAAAGCAAGGGGTTTCGCTTAAAAAAACCAACTTGTCCTTCAAATGACCTTGAAGACCATATTTAAAGTCATGATCAAGGTCACAGTTAGACGTTCCCTTTAAAATCTAACAACTTTCATCGGAAAACTTTTTTCGTTAAACCTTTAGTTCTAGAGATGTATCCATCCGTTTTCTAAAATGGGACACTTAGTATGTATATATACACAGTGTGTCCCATGGAAAACGGAACTTTTTCAAAATAAAGACAAAAACTCAATATTCCGGCAAATCTTATTTATTTTATTCAAAATAGTCTCCTTCCGCATCAATACAACGTTTTGCACGATCAATTAACATATCGAATAAGTTTATGAGATCATTTTAATCCATCGACTTTAGTATGTCGGTCGTCGCTCTTTGGATGGCCTCTACGTCGGCATAACGTTTTCCTTTCATAGGCAAGTGCAATTTGGAGAACAAGTAGAAGTCGCACGGAGCCAAATCCGGCGAGTACGGTAAATGGTTGATGGTTGAAATGGAATTTTCGATCAAAAAATCCGTGATCAAGTTCGATCAATGAGACGGAGCATTATCATGCAACAAACGCCAGCTCCCTTTTTTACGGTATTGTGGCCGCACACGACGAATACGGCTGAAACGCTTCATAAAACCAAGATAAAACACAGCAGTAATCGTTTGACCAGGTGGAACGAATTCACGATGAATAATACCCTCCGAATCGTAGAAACAAATCAACATTGTCTTCACTTTCGACTTTTCAAGACGACTTTTTTTCGGATTGGGATCGGCTAGGTGCTTCCATTTAGCACTTTGACGCTTGGTTTCGGGATCATATTGAAAACACCATGTCTCGTCACCAGTCACAATTGAATATTTCAAGTTTGGGTCCTTTTTTGACTCCTTAATCAAATCCTTACAATGTTGAATTCGGAGCAATTTTTCGTAGTCGGACAATTTGTATGGAACAAAGCGTGCACACACCTTCCGTAGATTCAAACGTTCGGTCAAAATACAATGAATTGAATTTTTGGACATATTCAATTTCATTTCCATGTATCGCAATGAAGATTTTGGCTTATTTTTTATAAATTCACGCACTTTTTCAATGTTACTTTGAGTAACCACGGTATTCGAAGGACCTGGATGTTCGTCGTCCTGAATGTCTTCACGACCTTTCTAGAACCGCTTATACCACTCATACACTCTGGTACGGGATAGACAATTATCGCCATAAACTTGTTTCAGCAAATTATGTGTCTCAGTAAAGGATTTACCGAGTTTAAAATAGAACTCAATATTTGCTCTTTGTTCGAAGTTAGTTTTTCGACCGATGCCACAAACACACTGTCACTTTGAGCGCGATATTTTGGTTTCCATTGAACCAAACGTCATACAATTTCGACAGGATGTCAGTTAAGAATGGACCTTTCCATTGCTAACATCCACCAATAGGTGGCACCAATATAAATCGATGTTTTGAAAAAGTTGCGTTTTCCATGGGATACACTGTATTTATATATATATATATGAGTCGCTTGCAGTATTTCTTTGTCTTGAGCACATCGACTTATATTTCCGCACCGTAGCAAATCCGCTTTGTTTTCAAGAAAGCTTCGGTAACTTCTCGAATCACACCTATCGTCAAATGGCCCTTGCGGAAGCCATGCTAAGTATCAGTCAGTCCTTCGGCGACTGTTATTGCGTTATTTTAACAGCGCTTCATATAGTTGGCCCGTTACATCTAACAATAAGAGACTTAGTGGCCAATACGACGACGACTCGGGATCACCTTTACCCTGGTATGGGAGAACTGGGCCGTTTTCCGTCGCGTAGCAAACCCTGGACGGTAGGCTTGCAATATACATATCCAAGAGTGAGCTTGGACGTACTTGGGAGATCTGGGTATTGTCAGCTTGGGTCTGATGCGGCAGTCGGAGGTGTTGGGCTGCACTCCGTACTCCCCTGAGTCCTTGATTGTCGCAGGCAACACTGGCAATGTAAATACTGTGGTGGTCAGGAGGCTCAACAAGTAGTAGGCTAACGAAACATCTTGGTCTTCCAAGGAACAGAGCCTCCCTAAGGTCTAGTAGCCTTAAAAGTCCCCCCCCCCCCCTGTCAACAGCAGGGACCCATGCGATCGCTAATCACCACTACCACGAGAAACGGGATTTAACTTTCGCTCTAACACTGTACAGGATAGTGTATCATGCTCGCTAAGCCGGGTTAAGGTCCCCTAACTAACGGCGGCCCAGAAGTGTCATATTGGTTTTACATAAAGTACCCTTCAGAGTATGGGGGCGTACAGCCCCGAAAGAGACTCGTTTTAAACGCTTTCGAATGACTATCCGATAAGAACTGCATACTGGATTAGAGTTACCTAAGGCAAGGACGAGAACAACCAGCATCTCTAGCCTGGATAGTGCTGGTAGCGCTTTCAGTAACTACTGAGCTTGCTCTGAGCTAAATTACAAAATTGTGAAGATTTTGAGCTTATCATGGAGGCTGGCAAGTAGCATATAGAAATCTTCAAAAGCTTAGAGAATAAATGATTATCATTTCAGTAGCCATACAAACCCAAAAGAAAGTAAGCCGAACGATCCAGGGCACCTTGACAAGCTTGTGTAACAGCAACCAAGAAAAACGAAGATAACATCCTAAAGAAGAAGAAAAGGTATGTGGAGTCCGTAAAAAAACGATGATGAACAACGCCAGATACGAAAGAAAATGCGTCAAAAGCTCAACGCGCAAGAACATCGAGATATCTTGTTAACATGCAAAGGATCAAAGAAATAAAGAACTGCTGACAGCAGCCCAAAGAAGATGCTCTAGAGGCAATGAAAGAAACAGCAAAAGACCAAAAACGGTGTTCATGAAACTGACACTCAGCATTTTAAAAAAAGAGAAGAACAAGAGAAAACTAATGAAACCGCAGAGAAAGCAAGCGTGAATAAAGAATGTTGTCATCAAGGTTGCGAAGAGAATAACATACGTTAACGTCCTGGGGACGCTTAGACAAGCGGTTGATCTAGACGTCAGCCGAGTGAAGACGTGAGGCAAGTGAAAAAAGACAACCTATTACTGCAGGTAGCTCAGAAGACAAACATGGAGCTGTTAATTAACAATTCGTTGACAGCTGTTGGAGACTTGGGCAGCGTCAAACCTGGAAAGGAGAAACTAATCACAATGGAAATCTTAGATGTGGATGAATTGGTAAACGAGAAAGAAGTGCAGACCAAACTAAATTTGGATGGCGAGTCTGAAACCTTACGCATATATGCATGTGCCGATCCGATAATTTCGCATGTTGAAATTTTTAAAATTGAAAAAAAATTTAATCGCTATATTATTGTAATTTTTGGTTCTTTATAGTTTTTTTAAACAAAATATAGTTTTTTCATTTTAGTATTACTAAAAACATTATTTATAGGAGTTGCCAGTACTGTTTAAACATACAAATTGTATGAATCAACACTTCAATTTATTCAATTACTTTATTTGAAAATTTCATTAATACATAAAACATTTCAAACAGTTCTTGTAATATTAAAAATTGTTGCTAGTGGCATCTACTCAAAATCGTTCTCCACAACTAAAGCAACTTATAAATTAATATAAATAGAAGTGCGCTTAACCAACAAGTTGAACCTAAAGTTTCTGTATTATTTTTAGAGTGCATGAATTGTACTACAAACAATTATACTTTATTTGTGCATTATATAAATTATTTCATGTATTACTTATCAGGATCAACATTTAATTATTTCTTCAAATATAGCAATTAACAGTGGAGCGTCCGAGCTAGAAATTGAATCTAATTCTGATGTTGAAATCATTGAAATGGATACTGATAAATTAGAGTACGTTCTTGGTCAAGAAATATCTTATAAAAATTTTTTCTTTCTTTTATCAAACCATCCACTTCACGATCTGGTATAAGGGTAAATTTAAAATCGAATGGCAATGATCCAACTCGTTATTTTGAATTTTTTTTTTTTTTTGATGATATTATTCTAAACCTTATTTGTGAAGAAACAAATAGATTTTAAGATCCAAATTCTAAACAGAAACGTATAAAAATGAATAAATGGATAAATTTAGAAAATGTAGAACTTCTAAAATTCTTAGCACTATCTATTCTTATAGGACATGTTAGAAAAGGAAATCTGAAAGACTATTGAAGTACTTCACCTATTTTGTCAACTCCCATATTTTCAAAAACAATGACTCGAAATCATTATTGTCAAATTTCACGTATCTTACATTTTGCAGATAATAATATTCCATTTGGCCACCCATTGAATAAATTAAAACCTATTTTAGCTTATCTAACAATAAAGTTACTGACCATTTCAGATCCAGGAATTAACTTATGCATTGATGAAAGTTCTGGTTTGTGAAAAGGTCAATTAGCCTTCAAACAATATCTACCTTCAAAACGCCATCGATTTAATATACTCGTCAAGCTACTCCTTCTTATTGATTGTAAGACCAAAATGATCTTAGATTTTATTATATTTACATTTATATAGGGGTAAATACTGACTTTGAGAAGTTCAATTTGGATGTTCTGGGTGATGTTGTTGCTCATATTTATGATGAGGCTTTATTTTAACAAAGGTAACATTCTTTATGTCGACAATTGGTATTCCTCTCCAAAATTAATAGAATTTTTGCACTAAGAAGAGACAGGATTATGTAATACAAAAAAAAAAAAAAAACAGAAGGATTTATTTAAATATTGAAGTTGATAAAGGAGAATCTTAAATTGCACATAATATGATCTGGATGGCCATAAGGTGGCCAGAAAAAAAGGAAGTATGCATGATTACATCAGTGCACGAATTCGAATATTCAAAGGCGGGAAAAAGAGATTGAAAAACTGGAGAAGAAAAAACAAAACCATCATATATAATTGATTACAATAAAAATATGGAAGGAATAGACTTGATTGACAAACAATTATTGACTGAGACTGTGAGAAAGTCAACGAAGTGGCACAAAAAGTTCTTTCTTCATTTTCTTGATATAGCCCTTATAAATTTACATGCATTGTATAACATAAATCATATGAGATTGTCTTTCCTGCACTTAGAATGAAAATAGTTGGAGATATCGTCCAATCAAAAGATAAGCTAGATAAAAGTAATGAAATGACCCCTGTACGTCTTGTGGGAAAACATTTTTTACCTGTTCACTCAGAAATAAGAAAAAGAGGCTCCTTGTGCCTCATGGCAAATAAAAGAATAGAATCATTATTTTATTGCAGTTAATGCTTTGTTTTACTGTGTATTAATTCTTGTTCTTATGTTTATCACACTCAAAGTAATTTACCATAAATAATTTATTAGCTAGCATTTGTAAAATATATTCAATATACCATAAGTACATAAAAAATAAAAATGAAAAAATCTACTCCCTCGCATCTCAAGTATTCGTATACAAACAAGCGTATATACATATACACAAGCGTACACAAACACATACTCACACACATACACACAGAAACAAACACACACATACGAAATCAGAAGCTCGCCACATCCAGATCGTTGATTCTGGGTGAAGCTGAGAGCGAGCAGAATATTTTTGAATATTGGTTAGTATCTTTGTAAAGTATTTTTTCCAATAAAAAATATAAGAAAAAAGTTCACAATTCAAAAAGTGTAGCAATAATGGATCAGCCATTTCAAATTTTACTATTCTGTCTGTAGAATCATTGATCAATGACTCTAAAAATACTAACAAAATTTTGATGCGATTTGATTAAAAAAAATTTGAGTGGATGAGAAAGAGTAGCCAAATTGAATCCGCTATTTTGAAGTTTACGAGTCTAAAACAGTAATATCGAATTCGCCATTATGAATATTATCATACTGGTAGCAGGAAGATAATAGGCGATATACAAAACTCGTATACATAATTTTCAAGCGAAAAGGATAAAAAACTGGAATTACCTGAAAACCGTAGCTATATTGAATCCTCCAATTTTAATATTTTAATTGCAGAATCATGATTTGACTTCGGAAACTCCTACTAATAAATTTTCAAGCAATCTGAATGAAAAACATTGGCGTCAATCAAGAAGAGCCGCCATATTAGTTCCGCCATTTTAAATTTTATGAGGCTGGTAGTGTAATTTGTAATGTCGCCATTTTTAATTTTATTATACCGAGTGCAAAAATATAACCAGCGACATCTAAAATTTCATTGAATTGGAGGAGGGGTGGTCTATACCAAACCATGCTACCACCATCACTGCCCACACGACACAAAAGATTTTGAAAGATTTCAGTAAAAGATTTTATGCAAACTTTCAGTGAAAACTCGTAGGAAGGTTATATTATGTAAAACCTTGCAGAAATCTTTCAAAGAAACATAACAATAAAACATAGTTTTGAGATAATAAAAACATTACATTTAAATCTTACAAAGAAATCTAGTATCAACCTTGCTGGAACATTTCACAAACATTTTAAGAAAGATTCATGTGAGGTTTCTTGAAACATAAAGTTGAAAAATTTTAAAAAGATCGCTGCAAGATTTCGTATGAATGTTTCAACAAAACCTTAAAGTAAACTTGCTAGAACATTTCACAAAACATTTCAAGAAAGATTCCTGTTAGATTTTTTGAAACATCTAGTTCAACCATTTTAAAAAGGTCGCTGCATAATTTCGTATAAATGTTTTAACGAAACCTTGAAGTAAACTTGCTGGAACATTTTACAAAACATTTCAAGAAAAATTCCTGTGCGGTTTTTGAACATCAAGTTGAAACATCTTAGCAAGGTCCAACAAGATTTCGTGTAAATGTTACATCGAAACCTTGAAGAAATTTTGCTTGAACATTTCACAAAACTTTTTACGAAAGATTGCGGTGAGGTTTTTTGAAACATCTAGTTAAACCGTTTTAAAAAGGTCACTGTAAGATTTCGTGTAAATGTTACATTGAAACCTTTAAGAAATCTTGCTAGAACATTTCACAAAACATTTTGAAACGAAAAAAACGGAAGATGGCGGTGAGATTATCTAAAAAATCTAGTTAAAACATCTTAACGTATTGCGTACGAGAGACGAGATATCTCGTCTTTAGCAATCCAAACGTTGTGGCCGGGAGACAAGATATCTTGGATCGTATAAAGTGTTTCTAGAGCGCCCAAAAATGTGCGCGCCCTGTGAGCGTTGTACGCAATGTGTTAACAAGGTCTAACAAGATTTCGTGTAATTGTTTCAACCAAACCTTGAGGCAAACTTGCTGGAACATTTCTCAGAACATTTTACGTTAGAATACAGCGAGGTTTCTTGTAAGATTTTATCGTAATATTTGAGCGAGATTGCTGCAAGTTTTCGTAGATATGTTCAATAAATAAAATATTTCTTGTTTCCAAACCTTCTGACAACTTTGCAAAAATGCTTCAAAAATATGTTTTTTAAACCTTGCTGCAATCTATCCTGTAAAGATGTATAATATTTTACTGCAATGTTGCTGGAATATTTCATCAAATCAATGCGGTATTTATTTATTAACTTTATAATTTTTTTGTATAATATAGATTTAAATATGGTTTTTATAAAAAAAAAACCAGCTAAAATAATTGTGGTAAATAATTAGAGAAAAAAAAATTCTTCTTCTCATAGGAATCGAACTCTGAGCTCTTGGCTCGCGAGACCGAGCATTATCCAACTGAGCTAAAGCTAGAATTTGTCAACCATAAGCAATAATTTGTATATATTATATACCGTAACTTTAGTTCAAGTTAATAATTTACATAAATTATAATTATGATAAAAAATTATGTGATACATCTTATTTTTTATTATTTTGTTTTATAAGAAAAGTTAAGCTACAATAAAGAAATATTTAACAAATTAAAGATTTCAACAGAACCTTTTTTGAAACATGTAGCTAAACATTTTAAATAGGTCGCTGCAAGATTTCGTATAAATGTTTCAACGAAACCTTGAAACAAACTTGCTAGAACATTTTACAAAACATTTTAAGAAAGATTCCTGTGAGGTTTCTTAAAAAATATATTTGAAACATTTTTTAAAAATCAGTGCAAGATTTTGTATAAATGTTTCAACAAAAACTTGAAATATTTTGTCGTATTATTTTAGTAAGGTCGCTGCAAAATTTTTGGCAAATGTTTCAATAAAAACTAGGAGCAAACTGGCTGAAAGATTTTACGAAATATTTTGCGTAAGAATACTGGAAAGTTTCTTCAAATATTTTGTCCTAATGTTTTCGCAAGGTCACTGCAAAATTTCTTAGAAATATTTAATTAATAATATTTAATTAAGAATATTTTTTTTTTTCGAAACCTTCTGTAACCTTTCAAAAAACAATAACTAGAAGCTTTCTTGAAAGTATTTTGCAATTTTACTGTAAGCTATCGATAAACTTTTGTGTTAATATTGCATGTAAGCTTCAGCCAAATCTTTAAGAAAAGATTTCTGTAAGCTTTCGCAAAAGTTTATGGAGAAGATTTTGAGAAAATTTCATTTACAGTCTGTCAAGTAAGAGCGTGGTCGACTTTACCGACAGGTAATCATAGATTTCGCTCTAATTTTTTCGCAAACCGATAGAAGAAAGCTTTGTCCTTGATCCATTGTTAACAAAGATTTAATTGTCGTTAATCTTTTAAAAGAGAATCACGTTAAACGCCATGAGTGCTAAGTACGCGTCGCGCTACGAGGCTGTGTTCCTTTGCATCCACCCGAAAGGTCCCAAAATGTCGCAATCAGCGGCTGCTAAATATATGAGAAAGTCGAAGGCATTTGTACAGAAGTGGATACAGCGATATAAAGTGGCTAAAAATGTCGATAATTTACCAGAACGTGGCTCGATAGGAAAAGTGAACAAAAAAGATGAAAAAAGAATAGTGAATCTGTTTTTGCGGAATCCTGCTTTAACACTGTGGCAAGGACAAGCAAAATTAATGGCAAAAGGTTTAGATATATCCTACGAAACTATCCAAACCCATCTTCGTACTCATCATCTGAAATGGCGCAACACAATGAAGAAGCCTCTGTTGACTGAAAAACATGTGACAAAGCGACTTGCTTGGGCGCATGAGAATATTGATAGAAATTTTGAAAATGTTATTTTTACTGATGAATGTTCTATATGGGCACGTTCTGTCCTCACGCGAGCCTGGTCAACTTCCACTAATAGGCTTGTTTAGCGGACCGTAAAACATGGAATAAAGGTGCATCTTTGGGGCTGCTTCTCAAAGCAGGGATTCGGCACTTTGCACCTCTTTACTGACAACCTAAATGCCGAGAAAATGATAAAAATCTACAAAAAGGCTTTACTGCCATCTGCCAAACGATGGTTTATCACAAAAAATGAAGATTAGATTCTGCAGGAGGACAACGATCTTAAACACCGCAGCAAGCTCTGTACTTAGTGGAAGACTGAATCTGGCATCGTTACATTGGATTGGCCGTCGCAGTCGCCCGATGCAAACCCTATTGTAAATGTGTGAGCATATATTAAACGGAAGCTTCGTGGAAGACGCACATACACTTTAAAGCAGTTGTCTGACGAAATTCGTCAGATCTGGATATCCTTGCCACTAGAATACGCCGTCAAATTAGTAGAAAGCATGCCTCGGAGATGCCAGGCAATTATCGACGCGGGTGGTGATTGGACACATTATTGACCGAATTGCATCATTGTTTGTAATGTGTACAATGTATGTATAAATATGAAAGTTTCATCAAATAAATTTTTTTATAAATTAACACGACCACGCTCTTACTTGACAGACTGTAAGCATATTGTAAGCTTCCATGAAAAGTGCATAGAATATTAATCGTAATCTTGCAGCAGAGCTATTTGTTATCTTGAAAATTTATTTATTTTGGATAAAAATACATCGACAATTAAATTTTATTATACTTGTATTTGTAGTGAAATCTCAAGAGCGAAATTATGTATTTAAATATATTAAATTTTTTATTATTTCTTAATTTTAAATAATACTTTACATTATAGAAGAAATTTCAAACGTAAAATTAATACAAGTGTATATGGATTGCCATGCAACTTATGATTCAAATTTAAATCTGAGTTCTACAAGCGTTGCATAGCGTAATGGTTAGGGCGCCTGTTTTATAATGCGAAGGACCCAGGTTCGATCCCACCATAGGTCAAAAATTTTTCTGCGTTTTTTTCCGTAAAATAATGTGTAAAATAACATGTGCGACAATGCGAATAAACGATTAAATGTAATACGGATGTTAAAAATATGTAAAATCATAATAAATAATAAAATTCTAAAATATATAAAATACTTAATAAAAGTTAATAAAGGTTACAAATGATCTTTCACAAAGATTGTATAAAAGGTTACTGAAATCTTTCATGGAAGATAACTGACAGTTTCTTAAGTCAGATATTTCGATATTACGTCAATATTCTCTGATAGCTTCCTGGAAGTTAATAAAATCTTTTGGGGAGTTTAAAAAAATTATTCTAGAAAGCATACAAGAAGCGTTTTGCAAGGTTGCATTCAATGTTACTCATCTTTGCGGAAAATGTTGATATGAGGATTATGCGCGGACACAGAAACATCACTATAACATATTTCGTAAAATTTTTGCAAGGTTTCAAAAAACATCGCACGAATTCTGCACGAAATGTTTCTGCAATTTTTATGTCAGTCTTTTATAAACATAGCGTGAAATCTTTCCTCATCTTTACGGGAAAATTTTATACGAGGATTATGCGCGGACATAACACATCGTTCAATAAGTCCCGAGACTAACCCAGAGATGGTGCTAGTAGTACCAAACCGGCCACGTTTCCATAGAGTGCGAACCTTTACATAACACGTGTAAAAATTTCACGTTGATCGGATCACACACAGCAGAGTTATCGAGGTCAGAGTAAAGTAACTTTGTAATTTGTTTGAAAAATAGAAAACAGCGAGTTTCGCGTGTTGATAAAACATTGTTTTTTAATGGGTAAAAACACCGTAGAAGCCCAGCAATGGCTTGTAAAACATTACCCGGACTCCTCTTTATCCAAACCAACGATTTGTCGTTGTTATGCTGAGTTTAAACGTGGTCGTACGGACACAAACGATGCGGAACGTTCAGGTAGGCCATTGTAGGCCGTTACACAGGAAAATGTGAGTGAAGTGTTAAAAATTGTAATGAAAAATCGCAAAGTGAAGGTCTGTGAGATTGCAAAAATGACACAGATATCTGGAAGCGTATTTACAATCCTTCATGAAAAATTGAGCATGAAAAAGATTTTTTCCAAGTGGGTGCCGCGATTGCTTTCAGTGGAACGAAAACAGCAACGAGTCGACGATTCAGAGAGCTGTTTATCGCTATTTACTCGCAATAAAAAGGATTTCCTGCGTCGATACGTGACCATGAATGAAACATGGATACATCATTTTACTCCGGAGTCGAATCGGCAATCATCTGAGTGGCGCATGGCTGGCGAAAGCCACTCAAAGCGTCCAAAAACGCAGCAGTCTGCTGGCAAAGTCATGGCGTCTGTTTTTTGGGATACACATGGCGTGATTTTCATTGACTACCTGGAAAAAGGTAAATCGATCAACAGTGATTATTATATTAACTTGTTGGTACGTTTGAAGGAGGAGATCGCAGCAAAACGACCGCACATGAAGAAGAAAAAAATCCTTTTTTACCAAGACAATGCACCATGCCACAAGTCCATGAAAACAATGGCAAAATTAAACGAATTGGGCTTTTATTTGCCTTCTCACCCCCCGTATTCGCCAGATTTAGCCCCTAGCGACTACTGGCTCTTTACTGATCTCAAAAAAATGCTCCAGGGAAAAAAATTTGGCTCGAATGAGGAGGTCATTGCCGAAACTGAAGCCTATTTTGAAGCAAAGAATAAATCCTTCTATAAAAATGGTATAGAAATGTTCGATAGGCGTTGGAAAGATTGTATCACTCTAAAAGGAGATTATATTGATGAATAAAGATGATTTTTGAAAAAAAATGTTTTTGTTGTTAGTCTCGGGACTTATTGAACGATGTGTTAGATACATCACAGAAACATTTTCCGAAAGATTCCTGCGAGGTTTCAGAAAACATTGCAACAATTATGCAAGAAATGTTTCTGCAATTTTTCTGGCAATCTTCTATGAATATAGCGAAAAATCATTCGTCAACTTTACGGGAAATGTTTATACGAAGATTATGCGTGGACATAGATACATCACAGAAATATTTTTCGTAAGAGTTTGGCGAGGTTTCAAACCTTTCATGAAACTGCAAAAAATCTTTGGTGCCGTGTGGGTCGTTAAAGGGTTGTTTGTTAGTCCCTCCAACCTTCAGGACATTCTTATCTACTCACAAGAGCTAAGGCACCCCCTCTTCCAATTCTCCAGGCCAGGATATGTCTTACCTCGGTGGGTAAATTTCCCCGCTTCGGAGAGCGGGGCAACTTACACTTGTGCGATGCAGCGTGACAATTATTTTTTCATTTTACTCGGAAATAAAAAAAAAAGATCATAATCTAACTAAACTTCTTTAGCTCGTCGTTGGCTCACCTCTTGCATCTGGCATTAGTGGCCTTCACTTTAAAAACTATTTTTATTTTTTAAATAATTAACTGAAAAAAAATCATGGCATAGTAAAATATAACTCTTTTCTTACCTTACTTTGCTAGATCTGCTTCTTAATTGTAATTAATAAAACCTTTATGAGTTTTCGAAAAAAAATCGTTAGTTGGCTCCTATTAATTTAAGACCCTGTTTTTTTTTTGTTTTTTTTTGTTTTCTTAAATCCTTGTCTCGAAATTATCTTCCCATATTTTAGAATTGAAACTTTGTGCGATGTTGGGATGTTTCTCTAGCTCTCAATGTTTATAAAAAGAACATGCACTTGATTAAAACAAAAAAGGGCGAGTTGAAAAATAATTTTTTGATTTTTGTCATAAAGTTTATAAAAATATAAGTCTTCTAGAAAAGGGATAATAGTAAAAATCTTATGTTTATAAATAAAAAATTTATGGCATTTCGCATTCAATGCTCTGGGATAAATAATTTAACGTATGTGAGCAATAAATAAATTGATTTGAGTCTACCAGAAATTATTCAATTTAGAATCGCAAGAGCTTTGTTTCGAGTTATAAACAAATAAAAAACATTATTTTTACAATGTCGCAGCGAAATCAAAGAGCGCTTAGATGCTGTGTGCGGTGACTCTGCTCCTACGATGGCGACCGTAAAAAATTGGTTTAACGGGTTTCAACGTGGTCGCGCGTCGGTTTTTCATGAGCCATGCCCAGGTGCTCCGAAAACGGCTACCACGGAAGATAACGTGACAAAAATCCACGATCTCGTGTTGGCAGAACGCCGATTGAAGGTGCGCGAGATAGCTGAGGCAGTAGGCATTATAAGAGACCGCGTGGATCATATCCTGCATGCAATTTTGGGTATGAAAGCTGTCGGCGCGATGGGTGCCGCGTGTGCTCACTCCGGACAACAAGCGCAACCGTAAGACTACTTCAGAGCAGTGTTTAACGCTGTTTTAGCGCAATCGGAAGGAGTTCCTGCATCGTTTCGTGACCGTGGACGAAACATGGGTCCATTGGTACACACCAGAGACCAAAGAGCAGTCAAAACAGTGGACTTCGACCGGCGAACGTGCTCCGAAGAAGGCAAAGACTGTCCTATCGGTCGGAAAGGTGATGGCCACCGTTTTCTGGGATTCACAACGTGTGATCTGCATCGACTACCTGGAAAAGGGCAGAACGGTCACAGGGCTCTCTCTACTATGCCGGAATACTGGGCCGATTCGACGCTAAATTGCAGAAAAAAGGCCCCATTTGGCGAAGAAAGAAGTCCTCCTTCACCATGACAACGCACCGGCTCACATCTCCGCCGTCGCCACGGTCAAATTGGTCGAATTGGGCTACGAACTGCTATCCCATTCACCGTATTCTCCAGATTTAGCCCCGTGTGACTTCTTTTTGTTTCCAAACTTGACAAAGTCACTCGCCGGACAGAAATTCAAGTCGAATAAGGAGGTCATCGCCGCCACAGACGCCTACTTTGCAGACCTCGAGAAAACGTATTTTTCAGACGGGTTAAAGTAGTTGGAGCATCGCTGGGTCAAGTGTATCGAGCTGAGAGAAGACTATGTTGAGAAATAAATCGCCACTTTTCCAAAATTTTCGTTTTTTTTTTTTGTAGGCTAAGTACTTATCGGACCGCCCTCGTATATTTTATATTAGAAACTCATTTGCCTACAAGGCAGTCCTTGGCTTCAAAAAGCAAAAAATCTATTTTAACCATTTTTGGGTGCCCGAAATTTTTCACGTAGATAAAATGTTTGTCTTTATTAAGTATAGGTATTATTTATTATATATTTCCTTATTTGATCGGACAATGAGTGAATTTTTCAATTTAAAAAAAAACAGTTATTTATAAACGATTTTTTTTTTTATTTTATGTGCCATACTATAGACCACATTGAAGAACATCAAGAATAGCATAATCAATATTCTGATTGCATCTTTAGTTTCTGGATTTTAATAAATTTCTTTTTTATTTAAATATATATAAATAATTCGAAATTTTTTTGCCAATTATAAACGAAGTCTAATGTTCGCAATTCTGTATAAAGATGTATTGATGAAAATTCCAATCGAGATGAGAATCGCGTAAATATTCTGCGCCAATCGTGCAAATTTCTCTGCAAATAATTGTGTGCCAAACATATTCACATTCACTCATACAGACACACACAACCTGCAGGGGGATCCTTTCTCGGGAAGTTCACCGTGCTTGGGTCGAGCACGCTGTTGCCTAGGCTTTGATGGAAGCCACGCTTTTCTCAAGACAAAGCATCAAGCTGGCTGGTAGGAAGACTGATTTTTCCATCAGATGGTTACAAAAGTACCTCATACGCACTTACTGGAGCCACGCCTGAATCGCGTTATACAAGACGGAATGTCAGGCTGTCTGGTGGGAAGAATAATTTTCTTATTAGATGCTTAAAATTGAACTCACGAAGTAGTATTCTTTTCTCTATCTTGGCGGCGAGAGGCATCCCATGTCGTTGATAAAAGGATTGCTGGGAGTTGAATGAAGCCATACCTACTGAATGATACTATCGTTTTAAGAAAAAAGAAGGACATGTCTCTCGCGTTGGTGGGCAGAGGTTTGATGAAACAAAACGCGACCTTGTACCTTGCATTGGCCAGATAAGCAATTCTACTAAAAGCCCCGCTGTAATTAGTCGGTCAAGAGACAGCGCTACGCAGCAGGTTCTCAAGAGGTAGTGTGCTCATCGGGAAACGATGACTGGATTGAGGATGGATATCGATAACCGGGCCTGATGCCTGCACAAGCTCCAGAAGCCGTCTGACTCCAGGTACCACCTCAAAACAAGTGTTAGAATGAAGGACCGTAGAGCGATGGCCACTGCTGGGGCTCCAACATAATGAGTCTCCCTTGGAGTAGCGGGCCGCCTTTAGGAATATGCTATATAATGCATAATGGTGCATTCCAAGACAAAGACATACGAAATGGCAGAAAGAGAGCGTTTAATACTTACGCCACGCTGTAATGTATTCCGCAGCCCAGAGAAAAACGTTTCTGGCACCGAGCAGGAAAAAACATCGGTGACCAGAAACAAGTCACGACTACACTCAAAGAAGTAGTTACTGTGCTGTCCTTGGCGCACAAAGAAGTTCTGACTATTCTGGACATAGATAAAGCCACAATAGCAGAAGAAGTCACGGAGGCAATATCATCGGCTATCAGGCTAGGAAATCTGGATTCAGTGGATATCAGTCTAAAAAGTATCACCACTCAAGTAATAGTTACTGAATTATATGAAACTTTGCACATTTGTAAAACGTTAAAAATATTAGATACTTTTTTTATATTGGCTCAAAACCATTTTCAGGGGCTTAAACTACCCCTACCAAATGAGAAACATCCTAAATTACCCAACCCTGGAAACCGCTTATTTCTTTTAAAAATTAAATTTCATACTACTAGCGGGCTAATCTACCTAATCATCTAACCCATAACTCAACCAACCCCTATCCTAACTAACTTCTAATCCACATAACCCCTAGAAACCACCCCTACCAAATTACAAGCAGGCTAACCCCAATCCTAGGACCGGTGAATTTAGTTGTTTACTTTTCTTAAAATAGTTAAATGCCACAATACAAGTAGGCTAACCTATCCGACTACTTGCAAGAAGTATGTAGCGATATCTAAGAGACCAGCATGCTTCTGCGAACCACAACTGCGAAATAGCTATTCAAAAAAATAGAATGAAAATCGGATGGATAAACTTCTGGATGTATCTTCGTAATAGTAATAATAATACAAACAGTGTTTCTGATGTAGCTGGAAGGGGCATAAGGCAATGGACTGCAAGGCCACCAACAATTGAACATCAGAGGAGACGGAAGCATTAAAACATAATGGCTCCAAATAAACTTGAACCATTGAGAAGTGGCCAAAGACCTGCTTATACCAGCTGGTTCGGGAAGAAAGGGCTGACATAGCTATGATTAGTGAGGGATATAAAAACTTAAAAAACCAAGCTGAGTAGGCGACACCTCATGCAAAGCGTTAATCTGGGCATGCGGAAATATCTATATATCCGGCAAGATGCCTGACCCATAACCATGCTTTACTTGAGTGAAAGTAGCCGTTATGAGAATATACAGCTGCTACCTCCAGCACAATGATGATATCAACGAATTTCTGAGCACATATGTTATTCCAAGTGAAACAAGTTGTTCATTGCCGACTTGACCTTAATAAAGCCTAGCTAATCAGAAAAATGCTTAATTGGAAAGTAAGTAATCGTTACATGAGCAGCGACCATAAAGCACTAACGTACGAACTACAAGTTACTCGTAGGACATCCGTAGATACAAATAACAATAGCGTGAGG
The DNA here is from genome assembly GCA_949987625.1 of Chalcis sispes. Classification (NCBI taxonomy): domain Eukaryota; kingdom Metazoa; phylum Arthropoda; class Insecta; order Hymenoptera; family Chalcididae; genus Chalcis; species Chalcis sispes. Next base: position 20,653,981 of record OX465098.1, on the reverse strand, counting down.
GCATAGATACCAAGAACTTTCGACTGTCAATCATTCCTTTATTTATTGAAATGCCAGAATAGAGGAAACGGCTGAGAAGAGAGCTCATAGTCTCTCGTAGATAGTAACAGCAGTATGCGATACCTCAATGTACAAGAAATCAAAACCCCGTATACGAACACCACTCTATTGGTAGAAGAAGAATATTACAGCGGTACACTGAGAATGTTTTCGGACTAGAAGACTATATCAAAGAGCCGTATAAAAGTGAGAACATGTTAGCGGAAGTTTTGTGAGAAAGTAAACCGTAATTCCTAACGTAAGCCATATAAGAAGGTTAAGCGCAGAATTATTCTGAGAGAGAGGAAGGGTAACAAACCCCAACATGTTCAATATTTCTTAAATAAGTAGTACATTACCTGTGCCCAGAATACCCTAGACTACGACTGGTGTGTAATCGACATCAAACAAAGAAGTAGGCGATGTGCCTGTTATAACCAAGGCTAAACTAAATTTTGCTATCAAGAATATTTTATAGATGAGACCAGATGGAATACCTGGTGTTACATTCTTAAGCCAAAATCAAAGAAATTTACCGCTCTTCAATTACATTTCTTCCTACAAAAGGTCTTACGAGAACTAGTTATCCTTACTCCCTCTCTGCATCCATGTGCACTACGAGGCTTAAATATTAAGCGCAAAAAAGGACTAACAATACATAAATGCATTCTTTCTACTCTTTTCATTAAAAATTATAGATTTGTTCAACCAAATTATTCCAATCAAAAACATATAAAAATATAACATTTTTCTGATATTTTACGTATTTTAATATAGTAAGCTTCGGTTCATTCTTTTAATAATACATTATAAATTTACATAAATATATCATATTTTGGAATATAAATATACCAGGCTATTCAATAAGTTTTGCGGTTCGATAAGGAAAACACAATTTTATGGTTTGAAATACACTTTATTATTCAGTATAGTCTCCCTAAATATCAATGCACTTGTTTTAACGAGATTCTAATTTATGAATTCCATCCCTGAAGTGAGAATCTGGAGGGGCTGTAAGATACGCTTCCACATCTGTTATGACCTCATCATTTGATGAAAAACCGCTTTCCACGCATGAATTTTCTTAGGTCTGGAAACAAATAGAAGTCGCTAGGGGCCAAATCTGGCGAATAAGGTGGATGCTCCAACAATTCGAACTTCAATTCATGGATTTGAGCCATTGTCAAAATGCTCTTATGACACGGTGCATTGTCCTGATGAAAAAGGATTTTTTTCTTCTGCAAACCGGGTCTTTTTTCACGAATTTTTTCCTGCAGCTGGTCTAAAAGGTTACAATGATATTCAGAATTGATTGTTTAACCAGTTGGCAAGTGATCCACAAACAAAATTCCTTTCGCATCCCAAAAAACTGATGCTAACACCTTCTTGGCCGATTTCTGGACACGAACTCGTTTCGGAGCCGAAGAACCAGGTTCACACCACTCTTTAGCCTCAAGAATTTCAAATATTAAAATGTATTTTTAATATTAATATTATTATTAATATTTATATTCATTGAAATTAATTTATTATATAAATACATTTTTTATAGTGTAACGTCGGTAGCGCTACTATTTGACTGAATTTCAGTCAATACTCCAATTTTTGCCGTTTTTGAGCCTAAGCAGTAAAGCTTATGGGCTCGGGTTGGCAGAGGATAATCGTGAGAGTTCTTAGGTGTGTAGTGCGGGATTGAGCAGTTGCAAGAGCCTCTCTTCATAAATCGGAAGCAGGCTCAAGCCCTACTCTGGATAAGGTCCTACCAAAGTGACTTAGATTCAGAATAATCGGCCGCTTTTTGGCCAAAAACTCCGTTGGAGGATTGAGATAGATATGGAGGGAAGAATATGTAATGCAATTTTAAATTTAAAACTCACTCTCTTTATTGAAAGTATTAGGCAGTGGTGTCCAGTCCTCTCTCTCTTTCTCACTCTCTCTCTGTAATTCGCTGGAGTGGTCGTCGGTTGCTTCTTCTTCTTCTCTTCCAAGGGCTAGTGACTGCTCATTGATTCTGGATCGTCGTGTTTCAAAAAGAATGCTCTTAGTACTTTCCAGTGGTTACCTCGAGTGCTGCCTGAGGTCTGCTCGTAGTGGATGGTCCGTTTTAATGTTTGTGTAATACGTGGATCCTTAGTAATGCTTGTGTAGTACGTGGGTCCATAGTGATGCTTTCCCCGTAGTATTTTGCGTAGTACGTGGGTCCTCGAGTGCTGCCTGAGGTCTGCTACTTGGTGATCATTTGGTGCCGTATTTAACTGCGTTGGAGAAGCTACTCAGCAAATTCCTTCTTTGACCGGGAAATTCGGGGAGAGGCCGAGGTTTTCAGGCCCCCCTCTTCCTGGCGGCTTCTCAGTTAGAGAGAGAGAGAGAGAGAGAGAGAGAGAGAGATAGAGAGAGAGACGAACCATTTTTACAGAGTTTTTACATATACAATAAAATTATGTTAATGTAAATTGTATTTAAGGTTAAACGCGTATTAGAACAGAACGGAGTTCTTTGTCGTATTTTACATAATTAGGTAAAGAATGAGTATTTAAATAATAGAGAAAAGATTGGTATGAGTGTCTTATTATTACAAAGGAGGAGATAATTGTAGAATGATATTTTTAAATAGTCATTCTTTAAAGGTTATAATTTTTAATTAATGGACGGTTGTGGAGGAGTACTTGTTTAGAAAAAGTTATCAAATAAATGATTGTAAATTTATATTGAAATTTATATTATTAATAATAATTTTGACTACAAAATGTAATTATTAATACAATTTCTTTTTGTACAATTTTGTTTATAAAATAAAATAATGTAGCTGGTCGCGGACTATTCTAGTGAAATAGTAATAATTAGGATCGTTGAATGGTTAATTTAAATTAATTATTTCTTTTAATTTACATAATTAATTACTTAATTTTATTTAATTAATTATATATAAAAAATTATTTTGAGTGCGTTGTAAGGATTCATGACATTTCAGATGATTGTGCAATGTTCGAATTTACGCTATAAGAAAAACTACTTTGCGTGAATTTGTGTGTCAAATGTCAATGAAATTAGTATTGACTGACTTAGCGATTTTATTTTATTATGACATGTGTGCGACTGAGTTTAATGAGAGCCGCTATTCAACTCTTGGTTTAAGCTTACGTTGAGTTTCCCAATGGTCTACGTCAGTGGAGAGTGCGTCGAGTAGGTTGTGAAGGGAATTATTGTGTTAGTAGAGAACTTTTCGGCTGACAAAACACAAAAAAAAACGGAGTTCATGCACCGACGTTACACCCCCATGCTAAAACGGTTGCTAGGTGATCGTAGTATTACTTACCAATCGTACTGACGTAGTTGGAATGAAAACGATGAAAACTTGTACTGTAAGGCGTGATTTTTAATGGCTGTAGTTGAAGAAACTTCTTGATGACAGGACTTGTAGTGATGCTGCTGGTGTCGAGTCGGCTAAGGTTGGTTTCTTGGTGATGGTTGGCGTAGTATGTATTGCACCTTCTGCAGTATGCTTGGTTACGGTGTCTGGGTTCATGAACCTCATCTCTATGTCATGTTGTTGTTCAGTCTGTTTTGTTATCTGAGTCGTAAATAGACGAGTTATAGAGCCACAAAGTGCGGCTAGGAGGTACATTGAGCATCCGTACATGCGGTGAAGGAGAAAGCCGTTGATTATGGCTCCTGCTATAGTTTTTATTGTTTGCATTATCAAGAGAATGGCTATTACAGCTGAGCTGACGGTTCTGAATGTGGTCAACCTATTCTAAGCTGTAGTCCAGACTGAGTCTAGTATTTTTCCTACTGTATTTTCGTTTAGAAGTCTAGAGATGATGCCTTCGTTGTTTATTATAGGTTGGCCATGTATTTCTTTGGCAAATTCGTTAAGTAATGATGGTTTCTCAATTGGGAACATAATTCGTTCCTGTAGTTGTTCTAGATCTTTTTTCGTATAAATGCCACTAGTGGCGAGAGAAACAGGGTCAGAGTACTTCCATGTCATCTGTCTGAAAGGTATTAGCGTTTGAGGTGTTTTACCTTCCATGGGTTTCGGCATGATTTTTAACCATTCCTCATTTATTCTGTAGTATGATGGCAGGATGGCATTGCATGATACCCTGGTACCATGATCTTTTAGGATGCGGGTTTTAGGTGTTAGATACTGAGTCCTGTTGTTCCAGGTGACTTCTAATTCGGCGTAGCAGTGCTCTTCATGTCGGAGTTTTACTTCTACAGGTATGCATTTGATGATGTGCACCACTTCTCTACCCGTAATAGCCATGTAACCAGGTCCGTTCATTAGGTTGTAAGCGAATTCGTCTGGTGATCTGTCGGCTATGGCTAGGGCGTTTAACAATGTCTGTCTCTTAATCCTGCATTGTTGCTGCAAGATGTTATGGTACAGAGATTTGATCTGTGTTCTGATGTGTATTTTCACGTACACGAATTTAGAATTTACATACGCGAAGATGTCCAAGTTTTCTATCGCTATCCTTCCTGGCTTCGCGAATGAGTATCCTTTGGAAGTTTCTAAGATAAATAGCTTAGATTGCTCGGTTCTGACCACTGTGTATCCGCATAAGTTCTCGATGCCTTCTCTGGATAGGGCAAAAGTTACGTCATCTGTGGTAAGGGAATATGTGATTCTTCCATAGTTAAAATTACTGTCTGTGATTTTGTTAGCTAACCCATCGTATAAAAGTCCGTAACGGTCGAATTTACATTGGTCTAGGGGTAGGGCGTCCCAAAAAGAATAACCGCTCTTGAAGTCGATACAAGATGTTTCAGAGAGGGTGCACGATGTTCCGGAACTTGAGTGTATTTTGTTATTGTCCAGGTCTATTTTTGCAAGGTGTTCTCTTAAGGTGATTTTTAGTAATCCCTGTACAACTACGTTTTCCCAAGCACGATAAGGGTCTCGGTTAACGCTTCCGGAACATCACCCATCCTCAGAGAGTGTGCCTGCGTAAACGATTGGATGTTTTACGGTACTATTGATTTTCATGTCGCTAATTACTGCACTATCTCCAAATTTAAACAGTCCGGTTTTGTACATTTGTGTACACGCGTGCCTACTAATTTCATGTATGTATTCGGCCTGACCATGATTAACTATAGAGTTGCGTAAGAACATTTTGCAGTGGTAAACTGTCTGCTGTATCTCTACTTTACATTGTATTACATGAGTTTGACGATAATTTACTACTTATAATAATTGTATGTAACGACGGGTTACATTTATAGAGGTTATAGGGAAGTCGCATTCGTCTACTTCTAGTAGAGTTACAGTGGTTACGTTTAGGTGTCGTGGTCCACAGTCGTAACCAATGAGACTATAAATTGGAACAAAAAGATATGAGAGAATAATTATTTTTGCCAGGTGCATCTGAAAAATAAAGTTAATTTTATTCTATTTCTTTTGGTTAGTCTTATAATCGTATGATATGAAGTTCGTATTTTTTCTTTTTTTTTTTTTTTTAGCTTTATATTTTTGGGTTATGTTTTCTGTTTTCCAAATAGACATATGAATTTTCTGATTAAAGCGTCTGCGATGGTGGTGGACAGTAGACGTTCTTTAAGGGAACGGCTAAACAAAATTTTGATAACTGATCTTGAATGGTCAGAATATATTCATGTCCTTTGCTCGTGGGTTGAAGTGGTCCTACTACACAGTATGTCGGAAAAGTTCCCGACCTTTGGAAATGAAAAATCGAAAATTACATCTAAAGAAATTTATTCCAGTTAGCTTTCAACATAGTCCCCTTTCCTAGATATACACTCATTTGAGCGCTCCATGAGTGATTCGAAGGCTTTTTGGTACTCCTCTGAAGTTATCGCTGTGAGACGCTCGGTGCAAGCCGCTTGAATGCTCGGTACATCTTCAAAAAATCGTCCTTTCAAGGCCATTTTTAGCTTGGAAAATAGGAAAAATTTAGCTGGAGCCAGATCTGGCAAGTATGGGGCGTGATTGATGCGTGGGATCTGATTTTCGGCGAGATAACGCTTAACAATGTTCGAAGAATGAGCAGGCGCATTGTCATCCAGCAAACTCCACGATCCCGGTTCGTTGTACTCGGGCTTGATGCTATTAATCCGGCGCTTTAGACGTTTTAAAAACCTCTACGTAATACGCAGCATTTACGGTGGTGTTTGGGGGCACAAATTCTTTGTGCATCAGGCCTTTGGAGTCGAAGTAAGCGATGAGCATCGTCTTTACCCGTAATTTTTGTTGGCGCACTTTTTGAGGCCTCGCACGGCCCGGGCTGAGCCAAGCGGATGACTGGCGCTTCATGGAAGGATCGTATTGAAAGCACCAAGTCTCGTCTCCAGTCACAATTAAAGTTAAAAAGCCCTAAGTGGTGTCGCAAGTCTCGATAGAATCTTGACAACATTGGATGCGAGTTTCTTTCTGCTCTGGTGTAAGAAAGTGCGGAATAAATCGAGAGCAGACCTTCCTGCGGCTCATTTTTTCTTTTAAAATCAACGCGACGCTATCCTTGCTTATGTTCAGTTCGTCTGCCAACATTCTGAGAGACATGTGGCAATCCTGCTTCAGTAGCGCGCGCACGTGAGCCTCGTTTTCGTCGGTAACAGCTGTTGACGGCTGGCCGCTTCTCTCGTCATCTTCTAACGACTCTATACCCTTCTTGAACCGACTAAACCACGTGTAAACAGTTGTACGCGACACTACACCTTCACCGTAAGCCGAATCGATCATTTTGTTCGTTTCCGCAAAAGTTTTTTTAAGTTTATAGCAGAATTTAATTGCGCCACGATGTTCAAATTTTTCATCCATCGTAGAGCTTGCACCAGGGTACTAAACACACGTTCACTCAAGCACGTCTATCTCGGCAACTAATGAACGGATACTGGTAAAAATTCTCAGACACTCCAGAGGGATGTAGCAACATAGTACTGGTGTCGTTGAAGAGGTGGCGCCACTCGTACAAGCGCTACAAAATAAGTTTCGGAACTTCTTCGACATACTGTGTATATCCATAGCGATTTTGTCGAAAACACTGCTGGGTGTATCGGTGATCACCATTAGCTGTTTTGTTTTTTAACGTACCCACTTTTTCAGTTGGCAGTTGAGGCATTGTTGGACACGACGTTGTACGTCACTTTTCAAATTTTTCCAATCATATGCTGGACGTATCCGGTTGAAGGTTTTTGAGACTCCTCGATGACCTCCCATCGGTGATCTGTGCAATTCTGAAAATATTTTGTCTCGTTTTTCGTCAGGGACGTATCTCAGTTTTCCGTTACAAACTATGGTTTTGATTGGTGTGTCTTTAAAGGGGGATTTGATTAAGCTTAAAACTTCGGACCATTCAAGATTTGCTATAAATTTGCTCTTACCTATACTGATAGTTCTCTGTTTTAGGTTCATTAATAAATCTTTTAGAGTGGTCAATCCTTTAGTCAAGTTACTTTTTATTTAAGTGAGGGATTCGGGTTGTTCTCCTTTTATACACACTGCGAATAAGGACTTCCGACCTTTGCGTTTCACTCGGTGTACCTCACCTATTAACAAACCTTTTGTTGTGTTTATTTTGTTGTGTTCAGTCAATATTTTTGCGCCTTCGTCGCAATTATCTCCGTTTGAGGCGGTGAAATAAACTATGTTATCGTTTCGAGTGTGTAGAGGTTCCCTTATTTCTATGACGGGTCGTTCATTTAATATTTCCTCGTCGCTAATCTCGGATTCGTCGGGATCGGAATCTTTTTCATTGTCGACTTGGGATCTAGATGGAAGCGCGGTGGGTTTGGGGTCCGCGACTTCGTCGGGAGTATCGTCTTCGCTCTCTTCGTAATTGATGTCTTTCTTGGATCGCGGGGTGACTCCTTCCATATTTTGGCAATCGGTTTGGCTTTTCTCAGGTCTTCCCCTAAGATTTTTTCGTATTGGTTATACCAGTTTGGGTGACAAAGGCCTTTCCTAGGTTTCATCAGGGGCGGGTTCTTTCCTTTTTAATTGTGCACGTGTTACTACGTTAACGGCACCTTCTACAACTGGGTTACGCGGTAATGCATCTGCGTTAGCGTTTACCTTTCCTGGTTTGTGAATTATCTCATATACATACTCAGATAACTTAAATCGCCATTTTTGGACCCTAGTATTCAAGTCTGCCGTTTTGAACCATACTAAGGGTTGGTGGTCGGCTATTATCGTGAATTTTCGTCCGTATACGTAGGATCTAAACGTTGTCACACTATGTACCACGGTTAAAGCTTCCTTCTCATATACCTCGCAGTTATCCTCTACACCGCGTAACATGCGCGATGCATAAACTATTGGTCGATCTTTCCCAATTTCTCCTTGAGACAGGACTCCTCCTACTGCGTAGCCTGAGGCATCCGTCGTAATAATGAAAGGTTGTGAAAGATTTGGGAATTGTAAGACGGGGGCAGTACACAACATATCTTTTAGCAAGTTGAAAGACTCTTCCGTTCTTTCGTTCCATTCGAATGGTGTCTCTTTCTTCAGTAATTTAGTCAGGGGTTTTGAAATGTATGCAAATCCCTAGATAAAACGACGATAATATCCTGCTAGTCCGAGGAACTGACGGACATTTTTCATATTTTTGGGCCGAGGAAAGTTCTTTACGGCCTTTAATTTCTTTGGGTCGGGGCGCAATCCTTCCCCGCTAAGCATGTGGCCAAGATATGTGACTTCGCGTCTTAAAACCTCGCATTTATCGGTTTGCAGTTTCAAACCTGCTCGTTTCAAGCGTTGCATTAAAGCTGTAATTTTTGAGTCGTGTTCCTCTATGCTGTTTACGTAAATAACAATGTCATTAAGATAAACGAAAAGACTTACGCCCTGTAGTCTCTTTAAGAGTTTATCCATTAGTCGTTAGAAGGTAGCGGGCGCGTTTTTAAATCCAAACGGCTTTCGTACAAATTCATAATGGCCGAATGGTGTGCTAAAAGCTGTCTTGTGTGCGTCTTTCGGGTCCATCTTTATCTAGTGGAATCCTGGCGCTAAGTCGAGCACTGTATAGTATTTGGCTAGTCCTACTTGATCGAATATCTCTTCGATATCAGGAAGTGGATACGAATCGCCTATTGTTTTTTCGTTCAAGGCTTGAAAATCTAATAACATGCGCGATCTAGGGCGGCCTTGTGAGTCTGGTTTTTTGGGTACGGCCAAAACCGGGACTTTGTGGAGTAAATTGGAGTTTTTTATGATCCCTGCCTTTAGTAGGTCATTTAACTGTCGGTTTATTTCGTCTTTCAACGAATGCGGAAAGCGATACTGCTCAGCGTGGACTAGGTTATCGTCAGTTGTTGGGATTTCGTGCGTAATAAGATCTGTACCCGGAAGAACGTCTCCAGGTAGGTAGAACGTGTCTCTATTGTTCTTTACTAATTCGGTTACATATGCTTTCTCTTGTTCATCCAGGTGGTCTGTACGTAGGTGATCTTCGATGGTTTCTTTGAGTTCGGGATCTTCGCGAGACCTAGGGTCTTTAAAGTCAGCGATCGACTCGAGTTGATAGTCTAAATCGATAGCAAGTTCGTTTTCTGAAGTAAGATAACTGTTCCTCGTAGCTGCATTACTATCGTGGACTTGGTCTTTTACGATTTTTAAAATATTCCCCTCTTTGATATCTATGTTGCCGAGTGCATTTCCAATCTCGAAGGATTGCGTTTTCCCGTTCCATGTCATCATGCGATTGGGATAGTCAAGGTGTACTTTGTTTTTGCGCAGAAAATCACAGTCTAATATTCCTTCCCCTGGGATATACACAGTGTGTCCCATGGAAAACGGAACTTTTTCAAAATTAAGACAAAAACTCAATATTCCGGTAAATCTCATTTATTCTATTTAAAATAGTCTGCTTCCGCATCAATACGACGTTTTGCACGATTAATTAACATATCGAATAAGTTTTTAAGATCATTTTTATCCATCGACTTTAGTATGTCGGTCGTCGCTCTTTGGAAGGCCTCTACGTCGGCATAACGTTTTCCTTTCATAGGCAAGTGCAATTTGGAGAACAAGTAGAAGTCGCACGGAGCCAAATCCGGCGAATACGGTGAATGTTAATGGTAAAAATAGAATTCTTGATAAAAAAATCCGTGATCAAGTTCGATCGATGAGACGGGGCATTATCATGCAACAAACGCCAGGTCCCTTTTTTACGGTATTGTGGCCGCACACGACGAATACGGCTGAGCAAACGCTTCATAACACCAAGATAAAACACAGCAGTAATCGTTTGACCAGGGGGAACGAATTCATGATGAATAATACCCTCCGAATCGTAGAAACAAATCAACATTGTTTTCACTTTTGACTTTTCAAGACGATTTTTTTTCGGATTGGGCTCGGTTGAGTGCTTCCATTCAGCACTTTGACGCTTGGTTTTAGGATCATAATGAAAACACCATGTCTCGTCACTAGTCACAATTGAATATTTCAAGTTTGGGTCCTTTTTTGACCTTTTAATCAAATCCTTACAATTTTGAATTCGGAGCAATTTTTCGTAGTCGGTCGATTTGTATGGAACAAAGCATGCACACACCTTCCGTAGATTTAAATGATCGGTCGAAATACAATGAATTCAATTTTTGGACTTATTCAATTCCATTTCCATGTATCGCAATAAAGATTTTGGCTTATTTTTTATAATTTCACGCACTTTTTCAATGTTACTCTGAGTAACCACGGTATTCGAAGGACCTGGATGTTCGTCGTGCTGAATGTCTTCACGACCTTCCTGGAACCGCTTATACTACTCATACACTCTGGTACGGGATAGACAATTATTGCCATAAACTTGTTTTAGCAAATTATGCGTCTTAATAAAGGATTTACCGAGTTTAAAACAGAACTTAATATTTGCTCTTTGTTCGAAGTTCATTTTTTGACCGATGCCACAAACACACTGTCACTTTGTGCGCGATATTTTGGTTTCCATTAAACCAAATGTCATACAATTTTGACAGGATGTCAGTTAAGAATGGACCTTTCCATTGCTTACATCTACCAATAGGTGGCGCCAATATAAATCGATATTCTGAAAAAGTTCCGTTTTCCATGGGACACACTGTGTACACGTAGTCTTTTATAACGTTGAATTTTATCGTACTTCCTAGCAATGAGATCTCTATCGTTTCCCAGGTAGGTATGATTTTTTTTCCAATCCCTCTTAAATTGTATCTTTCTGTCGTATCAATTTCTTCTTCGCGTGGTAATAAGCTTGATTTTATAAGGTTTATCTTGGATCCCGAGTCGATCAATAGTTGCTTTTCCGTGAAGGTCGGAGGATTTAGTATTTTAAGTAAGGGTAGTCCAGTTTTTGTTCCGCTCGTGATATTGTGCAAATTCTTGATCAGGTGCGGGTAATCTTCATCGTCCCAGAGTATTTTGATGCGTTTATCGTGTACTAGTATTGTATCGTCTTTGAAGTCCAATTTTGCTTTAGTGGTTTCGAAAAAATTCCCTCCCAATACTCCGTCAAAAGGGATCGGAAAACTATTATGTACTATGATAAATTCGATTATTGTCCCTCCGATCTTTACCTTTGCTTTCCCTAAGCCTTGCTCTATTTCACCTCCCAAGCCTTGTAGTGTAAATTCGTCTAAGGTCTTGAGATATTTGTGATTTGGCAAGACGCGTGCTTTTAATACACTAACCTCTGATCCTGTATCGATCATGAGGGTGCTGGGAAACCTATTTTGGAGGAGGCTGAGGCTTACGAACGGTACAGTTTTACAAGTTTTTATGGCATGAACTCTCCACTGAAATCTTCCAGTTCTATTGGGAGAGCTAAGCGCACTTGAGTTCGTGGGGCCTCCCTGATGGCGCTCTGTTGTAGGAGACTTCCCTTGTTTTTTGCCTGGTTACATCTCTTTTTTCTGCACTCGGTGACCACGTGCCCTTTTATATGACAATAGCTGCAGATTGGTACATTGGTCACATTGGTGGGTCTTTGTTATCGGCAGACTGCTGCAGTATGGCCGGGCATGTCGCATTTATAGCACCGCAACTCTGCTCTAGGCGTATTGTTGGTGCGTTTAAAGCAATTTAATGCTTAGTGTCCTGGTTTGTTGCATAGTTGACAGGTGTCAACTGCGCGTCTGTTCTTATTACACTGTACTGCAGTATGTCCTTTTTGCCCACATATTTGGCATTTAGTATCATTGTTGCAGAAATTGGCAGTGTGTCCTGGCTTTGCGCAAATTTGGCAGGTTTTCGCTTTGAGAAAACAGGTTTCTTCTGAGTGTCCAGTTTTTTTACAAAAGCGGCATACTGCTGACCTGTTTATCCGTGCCTCGTATCATGTGTCCTCCATTCTTTTCAGCTCTGGTTTCGCAACCTCTTTGCTCGCGTACAAAAATCCTTTTTTATGGGCTTGCTGCTTATCGCGAAGGGCTGTTTTGTACTGGCGTATACATCCTTGAAAAAGTCTTTCAAAGATTTGACCGTCGGGAATGATAACCCGAGGTTCGCAGCGCGGGCTTCACCTTTTATTGTACTTCTGATAAGTCTTACCAAGTTTGATTCATCGTAGGGCCCAAATATTTCTCTGGCATCGTTGCAGCCTTCTAAAAATTCGCTTAATGGGATGTTTTTTCCGTTGAATTCGGGGACTATACCAAGGGCGTCCTTCAGAGATATCGGAAAGATCGGTTTTTGATAGCCTTCATTTCCGGCGTCTCTACCGTAACCGGCCCTGTTAGGTTGAGTCATTGTCGGAGAGTCTGGATCTAAGATGTTTAGATCGATCAGAGGTTGGTATATGGGTTGAGGGGGAGTAATGTCTTTTTTTTGTAACGTCCTCACTTACTCTCAGGGGAGTGTTGACGGGGGAGTCAAGACATTGGTATTAGGGAGAGCGAGATACGCGCGGTCTACGGGTAAAGGGATCGGAAATTTCGTCTTTATCTTTTTCTGCTTTTAATGCCTTAGCGACTTGTTACCTGGTTTGTCTCCTATCAATCATTTGTTGCTCAAATGAAGAATGCAAAAATTAAAATACAGACTTGTTCCCTGTTGCTTGAGGCTAATATGTTGAAGTCTTAAGTTATATGACAACATGTGGAGATACTTGTTTCTAAGCAGGAGATTGTTACTTTTATCTTACTTTACTCTCATTATTTATTTATTTATTTGTTATTTACTTGTTTTAGTTTTACTTATTTGGTCCAATTATTTTTATTGTTGCTTATTTTACCTATCGTCTAGAATTTTTTTTGTTAGTTTACTTAATTTATTTTTGTTTGCTTATTTTTAGCTCACGAATTAATCGATTTTGCTCTCCTGGAAGGAGCGGTATCATTCTTATAAATTTTTATTAGTTTGTTTATAATTATTTGTTAGGATTCGCCGTTGAAGAGGTTACTAATTTTAATTTCCTTTTAGTAAAAATAAAAGAATTATTTGGATGAATTTAATAAATCCGTATTTTAATTTAAATAATATAAATTTTCATATATATTTTTTTTTTTGAATCCGTAAGCAATTATTAGATTAGAAAAAAAAAAATTTTTTCTTTTTTTTTTTTTTTTAGTTCACTCGTGCTAACTCATGGCTTAGTTCAGCACTTTCTTTATTCATGTAATTTTCTCTTTATTTATTTAATTAATTAATTTATTTCTCTTCGTATAATTCGTTATTTTATTATTTTATTATTTTAGGTTTATTTATTTGTTTATTTAATTACTCACTTTTAATTTAGTTATGTTTATTTTATTCCTTCATCTATCTTTTATAATTTATTTGCTTGCTTTTGCACTTTTTACTTATTTATTCATTTCTTCACCTATTGTATTAGGTTGTAATTATTTTTTTTTTTTGCCTTTCTTTTACTTATTTTTAATTCGTTTACGATTTAATTTATTTATTATTTCACAGTAAAATATGTCACAAAAAAAATTTTTTTTTGTTTCGTTATTATCTTGTACAAAGATAGAGAGAAAGGTGAAAATGAAGAGGACGAACTCTTACAAACTCGCAGTTTCCTCTGAAGATTTTGAGGAGAACAAAAAATTAATTTCTTCTCCCTTTTTCTTCAAAATCCTCCCCGGGGCCTCCAAAATTATTTCTGTAACGTCGGTAGCGCTACTTTTTAACTGATTCTAGTCAATACTGCAATTTTTGCCGTGTTTGAGCCTAAGCAGTGAAGCTTATGGGCTCGGTTTGGCAGAGGATAATCGTGAGAGTTCTTAGGAGAGGTGTGTAGTGCGGGATTGAGCAGTTGCAAGAGCCTCTATTCCTAAATCGGAAGCAGGCTCAAGCCCTACTCTGGATAAGGTCCTACCAAAGTGACTCAGGTTCAGAATAATCGGCCGCTTTTCGGCCAAAAAATCCGTTGGAGGATTGAGATAGATATGGAGAAAAGAATATGTAATGCAATTTTAAATTAAAAACTCACTCTCTTTATTAAAGGTATTAGGCAGTGGTGTCCAGTCCTCTCTCTCTTTCTCTCCCTCTCTGTAATTCGCTGAAGTGGTCGTCGGTTGCTTCTTCTTCTTCTCTTCCAAGAGCTAGTGACTGCTCGTTGATTCTGGATCGTCGTGTTTTAAAAAGAATGCTCTTAGTACTTTCCAGTGGTTACCTCGAGTGCTGCCTGAGGTCTGCTCGTAGTGGATGGTCCGTTTTAATGTTTGTGTAATACGTGGATCCTTAGTAATGCTTGTGTAGTACGTGGGTCCATAGTGATGCTTCCCCCGTAGTATTTTGCGTAGTACGTGGGTCCTCGAGTGCTGCCTGAGGTCTGCTACTTGGTGATCATTTGGTGCCGTATTTAACTGCGTTGGAGAAGCTACTCAGCAAATTCCTTCTTTGACCGGGAAATTCGGGGAGAGGCCGAGGTTTTCTGGCCCCCCTCTTCCTGGCGGCTTCTTGGTTAAAGAGAGAGAGAGAGAGAGAGAGAGAGAGAGAGAAAGAGTTAGAGAGAGAGACGAACCATTTTTACAGAGTTTTTACATATACAATAAAATTATGTTAATGTAAATTGTATTTAAGGTTAAACGCGGATTACAACAGAACGAAGTTCTTCGTCGTATTTTACATAATTAGGTAAAGAATGAGTATTTCAATAATAAAGAAAAGATTAGTATGAGTGTTTTATTACTACAAAGGAGAAGATAATTGTAGAATGATATTTTTAAATAGTCATTCTTTAGAGGTTATAATTTTTAATTAATGGACAGTTGTGGAGGAGTACTTGTTTAAAAAAAGTTATTAAATAAATGATTGTAAATTTATATTGAAATTTCTATTATTAATAATAATTCTGACTACCAAATGTAATTATTAATACAATTTCTTTTTGTACAATTTTGTTTATAAAATAAAATAATGTAGCTGGTCGCGGACTATCATTCTATTCTAGTGAAATAGTAATAATTAGGATCGTTTAATGGTTGATTTAAATTATTTATTTCTTTTAATTTATATAATTAATTACTTATTTTTATTTAATTAATTATATATAAAAAATCATTTTGAGTGCGTTGCAAGGATTCATGAGATTTCAGAGGATTGTGCAATGTTTGAATTTACGCTATAATAGAGACTACTTTGCGTGGATTTGTGTGTCAAATGTTAATGAAATTGGTATTGACTGACTCAGCGATTTTATTTTATTATGACATTTGTGCGACTGAGTTTAATGAGAGCCGCTATTCAACTCTTGGTTTAAGCTTAGGTTGAGTTTCCTAATGGTCTATGTCAGTGGAGAGTGCGTCGAGTAGGTTGTGGAAGGGATTATTGTGTTAGTAGAGAACTTTATGGCTGACAAAACACAAAAAAAAACGGAGGTCATGCACCGACGTTACAATAGATTTAATTATCTGAATACTTTAAATAAGCGTGGCTTCTGGTGGTGGAGGCGGACGGTAGGTTTTGCGGCACTCTAAAGTCTGTTCCGCCTCTACCGCCAGGTCAAGCAGCGTCTCAACGTTGTCAACATCTACTCGCTAGACTATCGATTGCAGCTCCGGCCGCGAATCGCGGTGCAGCATGTCGATCTGCTGGTCTCGGCTGGGCATGGGGGAGAGCTTGCGCATTATGGCGACGAGGCACGTGATGTGATCACGTACCAGCTCATCCGCCCCTTGCGTCTGACTGTTTGCCTAGGACGCGAACCTCTGCTGGAATCCCCTTGTGGTTCCATACCACCATCTTGCTGCTGCCTCAAAGTCGGCCCAGCAAGACCACTTGCTCTTGTCATTACGGTACCACGTTGCCGCATTGTAAGTGAAGAGTTCTGATAAAGAAAACAGAACTTCTTCCTCCGACATTTTCGCTAGAGCTCGGCAGTCTTCCAGCCGAGCCAAGAATACATCAATACTACTGTGATCAAAAAGTAAGGTGAATTTGTTTATAAAATGTAAATTCTTTATGCATTCTTCTAAATCAATTTTATCCCCTTTAAAGTAATCCCCGTCCGATAAAATGCCCTTTTGCCAATGCTTTTTCCAGTACTCGAAACAGTCGGAATAGTCTTTTTTCGGTATAGCCTTCAAGACCTTCTTCGATTTGGTTTTCATCTCCTCAATCGTATCAAAACGGCGTCCCCGCATTGGCCTTTTGAATTTGCTGAATAGCCAGAAGTCGCACGGAGCCAAATCAGGCGAATACGGTGGTTGCAGAACGATATGAGTCGAGTTTTTGGCAAAAAAGTCGCGAAGAACCAATGCAGTATGACATGGTGCATTATCGTGATGAAGAAACCAAGAGTTGTTCGCCCATAATTCCGGCCGTTTCAGACAAATAGCTTCACGCAAACGACGCATAAGGCTCAAATAATATTTTTTGTTGACGATTTGGCCCGGCGAAAGAAATTCATAGTGCACCACACCACGATAATCAAAGAAAACTGTCAACATGACCATGATTATCGATCGACTTTTCCTTGGTCTTCTCGGTCTTGCTTCACCTTTTGCACGATAATCGCTGGATTGGTCTATGGTTTCAGGGTCGTATGCGTAAATCCAAGTCTCATCTCCAATAATGATGCATTTTAAGTGGTCCTGATAGTCAGACAGCAAAGTTCCACACACATCAACGCGACCCGTTTTTTCCAAAAAATTGAGCGATTTTGGCACCAATCGAGTCTTGACGCATTTGAGACACAAAACATCCTTTAAAATGTTTTGGGCTGAGTTAAATGATATTTCAACACTATCAGCGAGGTCTCTAATTGTCAATCGATGATTTTCAAGCACCATATCTTTGATGTTTTGGACGTGGCCCTCGTCGGTAGACGTGGATGGTCGTCCAGACCGCGGTTCGTCTTCAATGCGTTCTCGGCCCGCTTTGAACTCGTTGTACCACTTATAAACGTTTTTTTGTGCCACAGTTTGATCACCAAAGGCCTTCCGCAATATTCTCAACGTGTCCGCACAAGAATATTTGTTCCGCAAACAAAATTTGATGCAAGTTCTTTGCTCAACAAAATCACCTATTGTAAAAATCGAGAAGTTCACTTTTAGTTGTTTACAAAAACACATGTAATTCGGAGATAATTACACCTTCTGACAAACAGACGCTTGGCAAATGTTATAGACAGTCCTACCAACCTAGGAAAAAAAATTTACCTGCCTTCCTAATGCCCGGGAGTTATAAATGTCAATTTCACCTTACTTTTTTATCACAGTAGTACTTTGATTCTTGGCTCCGGAGAAGCGGATTTGCCATTTCCGCACAATCTAGCCTATATCCTGCGATAATTGCCGCGTCGAATGCCCGATAAAGGTTTCGGGACTTCCGACGCTCGTGAGATATGCAGAATTGCTGTCCGGGGCGAAAGTTGCCGCCGGACAGGCCCCCCCCTCCTTAGACACGCCATGCGGTCCTTGGCGTGCAGGACATGGGTTTGGGGTTGCCTTTGGGCGAGCACGTAGAGGTGTGCTGCCGGCAACAGGCTCGTCTACATAATGGCACGTGTACGTGTCGGCGAATTGGACTTGTGTTCGCCGACCCTCCGCTTTATGACTGCTCGATTTGGCCTCGAGCACGTTCACCTTGGCCGTTAACACTCTGACCTCTGTGAGGAGGTTGGCCATCATCGCGGCAAAAGAGGCTGGCACTCGGAACTGGTTGTTGTTCTCGCTAACCAGCGTTATCCAGCTCTCTTCATGCCTGCCAGTGCCCTGAGCTTCGCTGTCAGGGTTGGCTGGCGTGCGATGGTAAACGTCTCTGCCCGCCGGCACGTCTGTTTGGGCTGGCGCGTTGTCCAGCCTGGAGGACTCAGCAGCCGGAGCTTCAGCGATCGAGTCCGGCTGCTGGGTTACTCCTACCATCCACTCGAGGTTTTATCGTACCCTCTCATCGCGGAGGAGTAATGCCCAGGAGTGCTCCTCTGTGTCAGCGCCTTCTTCTGACATTATCCTGTATATCAGGCGCTGACGAAGTTCGTTGCGGCGTACTACGGTTTAGGGATCTTGACTCCCCTCTTCTGCGAAGTGTACCACTGTGGAATTCCCGAACAGCCAGTTTTGTTACTGGTTTGCTCGGGCGAACCTGCTGCCATCTGTACGCAATTAGAGCTGGGCCAAGTTCTCTTCGAGTTCCCTTCTGTTGAGGGTTACGGCCCAGTCCTCGATGGCAGCTAGAGTTTTTTCCGCCATAATGTTGCTCGCTGCAATGAAGTGGTGCTCATCTTCTCTTACGCTACTTCCGCTTCGGCGGTTGTGAGCACTAACTTCTGAGCGCTCACAAGGGGCTTGTCTGCCTTAGGCAGTTGCTGCAACTTCAGCGCAATTTGAATTGCTGAAATCAAATTCAAGATAGAATGTTCAGCCGCGGAGAATCCCGATTCGCTTTTTTCCTGTTCGACTATTTGTCGTAACAGGTGCGCTCTCGATTATCGCTTATCGAGTAGCTAAGCGAGTCAGAACCACGTAAACGCTTTGGTTCCGTACCAGTTTAATTGAAGGAAAAAATTTCCAAAGAGAAAAAAAAAGGAAACAAAAAATATATGTTCAAATATTTATATGCTGGCCAGAACGATTCTTCTCCTTGCTAGTGCACAATTTGTTTTGAGCTGGAAGAAGAATCACGCGCTGCCTTGAGGGAGCTCATAATATTTATTTTTATTAATATTTTGATAAAAAAAATCTTCTTCCTAAAACATAAAAAAAACAAGGAAACTAGAATATGATTTCTGATAGCACTCTCAAGCCAGATTACTCGCTTGCTATTGCGCAGGTCAGTAGTCTCCGCACCCCTTGTGTAGGCTCTTGACAAAGAGAATACAAATTTTCACAGCTATAAGTGTTAGGGAAAAAGAAAAAAAATTTTAATTTATTTTATTCTACGCGTGCGGTTCGCGCACAGCATTATCTCTTATTACCTGCTTCCAGTTTCCTCTACACATGTTTAGGACGCCAGTATTAACGGGGTGGCGGTTTTAAAAGTAAATCACCACCGAAGCAATTAGCTTCGGGGGACGTGCAATTCGCGAAAGGTGCGAATATGCTTGCTGCGCCCCCTTTTTGGTCGCTAAAGTCTCAAATGACTTGCTCCTGGGTCTACGTACGAGAAGCCGTCTTTAGGACCCAACTTACCCGTTACAACGTCGCGCAAACGTCGTTGCGCGGCTTGTGTGTCGTCCTCGCCGGCTAGCTGATGACTCGGAGAGGGCGGTATTCGGGGGGAAGCTAAAAGTTTCCTCGTGAAAAAAAAAATAAATCAAAAATATAAAATACTTTATAAGAAAGTAAAAAGTATAATTAACAAAAAAATTTACAAAAAAAAATAATAAAGAGGGTTGAAGAATAATATTTACAAAAAAAAGGATAAAAGGAAAAAAAAGAAAATAGAAGATAGAAAAAAAGAAAACAAAAATATTATAATAAATAAAATAATTCAACAATTTAATAAATGAACGAAACGAGTTGTAAATTAAAAATTATAAATTAGATCAAACAGAAATAAATAATCGATAAGGTAAAGATAGCAAAAAAGAATGTACGAGGGACGCAAGTAACAGGTAAAAGGATCTATTAGGTGTAGTAAAAAGTAATCCATTATTTTGCCAATAGATTGCTTTAGTAGTCTGTGTCTCCCGTTGTAAAAGTGCAATTGGGTTACACTAGATGGCGTTAGAAAGATAAGATTTCGTACTAAAAAAGCTTCTGATACAGTTTTGTGATTGCTTGACTCAGTATTTTTTTAGCACGCGTCAAAGATGGACACCAACAAAGAGAAAATACGCCATATTTTACAGTTTTTCTTCAATAAAGTCAAAAACACAAGCCAGGCAGCTTAAAATGTGAATAGTGTTTATGGTTCTAATACTGGAACAGCTAATCACGCGCAATTTTGGTTTCGTCGATTCCGTTCTGGTAATTTTGACGTCAAAGATGCACCACGCTCTGGAAGGCCAATTATCGAAAATGTCGATAAAATAATGGAAATCGTCGAGTCCGACCGTCACGTAAGCACTGTTCCAATTGCTCAGGAGCTAAACATTGCACAAAAAACCGTTTGGAACCAATTAAATAAGGCTGGATACAAAAAGAAGTTCGATGTATGGGTGCCACACGAGTTATCGCAAAGAAACCTCATGGACCGAATTTCCATCTGCGAATCGCTGCTGAATCGCAACAATATCGATCTATTTCTGAAGCGGATGGTTACTGGTGATGAAAAGTGGGTCATTTACGACAACGTCAAGCGACAACGGTCGTGGTCAAATCGCGGTGAGCCGGCGCAAACGGTGGCCAAGCCAGGATTGGCAGTCAGGAAGGTTTTGCTGTGTGTTTGGTGTGACTGGCAGGGAATCATCTACTACGAGCTGCTCCCCTACGGCCGAACTCTTAATTAGGACCTGTACTGTCAACAATTGGACTGTCTGAAAGAAGCAATCGCCCAAAAGCGGCCAGCTTTGGCCAATAGGAGAGGAATTGTGTTCCATCAGGATAACGCCAGGCCGCATGCATCGATAGTGACTCGCCAGAAGCTCCGGGAGCTTGGTTGGGAAATTCTTATGCATCCATCTTATAGTCCAAACCTGGTACCAAGTGATTACCACCTGTTTCTGTCTATAACGAACGATTTTGCAGGTGAAAAATTCGCCTCAAGAGAAGATTGTGAAAATCGACTGTCCCAGTTTTTTGACAATAGGGACAAGGGTTTCTACGAGTGAGGCATTATGAAATTACCTCCAAAATGGCAACAAGTTATCGAACAAAACGGTGCATATTTGACCTAAATCGTATCATTCTATCTATGCTAAATAAAACCTTCAATTTAATGCAAAAATAATGGATTTCTTTTTACTACACCTAATATTTAGCAGCTGGTCTAAAAGCGCGCTATTCCGCGCTACCAGGGCTCACGCATGCTAAGCACAATATGAGTGCGAGAGAGAACGAAACTCTCGCACTACGCCTACAGGAGTGAGAGAGAAAGGTTTCCCTCACTTGCACGACCTGGATAAAATGAATGAAAAATAAAAAAGCGGAGTAACCGGTGGAGGTTCCTCCCACGCAAAATTGAATACGAAATTATGCGCACCGATAAGTGCACGAATGAAACTTACGGTAAGGGCTGGCCAGCCGTGCATGCCAAAGAAAAGAAAACGCGACGATGCCGCTGTCGCCGAACGGAGTTGCTGGTATCGGGGTACGTCGCCTCGACTATACGCTCCTGCGTTCTGGTGGCGGTGCCCTGTGAGATGCAGCTCGCAGCTACACACTTGCACAAAAAACACGCACGACCGGAGCGCACCAAAACTACAAAAAAACTCGCGCAGGAAGACTTGCTGAGACGCAGGAAAAAGACACGCGTCCGCGCGATAAAGATAGCGGTGAAAAACTTACTTTAACGCGGGAAGACGCTAGCTTCCCTCGCCTTAACTAGCCTACCTTTTCTATACGGCACACGACTATTATATCTATTGGCGTGTACCGTATTTTCCCACCCGGGGCCGTCATGTTATCGGAATTAAGCTCGGCTCGCGGACCACGGAGGCGCGCGGAATATAAACACACGTGGAGTACGGAGTGTTCTCCGTGACAGAACTTATAATAGAAATTGATAATATAAAAGAATTTAACGTACCGAGTTTTGTTGCAACATAGTTAAATAATGATTGATAATGAACATTTAAAAATCTTAATTTTTATATAAATATTATCACATGTAATATAGATATTATAGTTAGATAGTTTAAATGTTATAGAAAAATACGTAAGAAATGCTGATAACAGCGTAAAAAATAGCAATTCTCCTGCATATTTTATTAATCAAAAATACATCCTGCTAAAAATATTCGATAAAAACTTATTAAAACCGATTTGACAGTTTGAATCCGTTTATTTTAATAGGAAATTATCAAATTAAAAACAATATAATTGATTAAAAATTATTAAGACCAATTATAAAATTTTGTCGGTTTTTATCGGATTTAATTAGTCGTATTATGCAGAAGAAATATTATTTTATTTGAAAATACAATCGATTAAATCCGATTAAAGCCAATAAAATTGTATAATTGGTTTGAATAAGTTTTAATCAATTATATTGGTTTTAATTTGATTATTTCCGATTAAAAAACCGGATACAAACCGATTATCTTTCAAATCCGTTTTAATAAGTTTCAACTTAATATTTTTAACAGGGTAACTGGACTATCAATATCAATCAATCAAACATAACCATCAATAAATCTGTTTTTTAATTGTTTTAAGTACCTGAAAAATAAGATTTGAATTTTATTAAGAAATTTAAGTTAACTATATAACACATCGTTCAATAAGTCCCGAGACTAACCCAGAGATGGTGCTAGTAGTACCAAACTGGCGATGTTTCCATAGAGTGCGAACCTTTACATGAAACATGTAAAAATTTCACGTTGATCGGATCACAGACAGCAGAGTTATCGAGGTTAGAGTAAAGTCACTTTGTAATTTGTTTGAAAAATGGAAAAAGGCGAGTTTCGCGTGTTGATAAAACATTGTTTTTTAATGGGTAAAAACACCGTAGAAGCCCAGCGATGGCTTGAAAAACATTACTCGGACTCCTCTCCATCCAAACCAACGATATGTCGTTGGTATGCTGAGTTTAAACGTGGTCGTACTGACACAAACGATGCGGAACGTTCGGGTAGGCCATTGGAAGCCGTTACACAGAAAAATATGAGTGAAGTGTTAAAAATTGTAATGAAAAATCGCAAAGTGAAATCCGTGAGATTGCAGAAATGACACAGATATCATCTGGAAGCGTATTTACAATCCTTCATGAAAAATTGAGCATGAAAAAGGTTTTTTCCAAGTGGGTGCCGCGATTGCTTTTAGTGGAACAAAAACAGCAACGAGTCGACGATTCAGAGAGCTGTTTATCTCTATTTACTCGCAATTAAAAGGATTTCCTGCGTCGATACGTGACCATGGATGAAACATGGATACATCATTTCACTCCGCCCAAAGCGTCAAAAAACGCAGCAGTCTGCTGGCAAAGTCATGGCGTCTGTTTTTTTGGGTACATATGGCGTGATTTTCATTAACTACCTGGAAAAAGGTAAATCGATCAACAATGATTATTATATTGACGTGTTGGTACGTTTGAAGGAGGAGATCGCAGCAAAACGACCGCACATAAAGAAGAAAAGAATCCTTTTTCACCAAGACAATGCACCATGCCACAAGTCCATGAAAACAATGGCAAAATTGAACGAATTTGGCTTTGATTTGCTTCCCCACCCCCCGTATTTGCCAGATTTAGCCCCCAGCGACTACTGGCTCTTTGCTGATCTCAAAAAAATGCTCCAGGGAAAAAAATTTGGCTCGAATGAGGAGGTCATTGCCGAAACTGAAGCCTATTTTGAAGCAAAAGATAAATCCTTCTATAAACATGGTATAGAAATGTTGGTAAGGCGTTGGAAAGATTGTATCACTCTAAAAGGAGATTATATTGATAAATAAAAATAATTTTTAAAAAAATATGTTGTTTTCGTTGTTAGTCTCGGGACTTATTGAACGATGTGTTATTAACACTAAAAAATAATAAAAATAAACTACTTCCTTCTACATCGTTAACTCTTTTTTCAGAAGTTACTGTTTCAGAAGTTTTTTCATAAGTTTTAGTTTTTTTTATTTGATACGATATTTCTTCGGATATATATCATCTTATATGATATAATGCTGCATCCAAAATATTGTTAATTATTAAATGTCAATTATTATTAAGTAACCAGTACCGAGAGGTATCTAAAACAAAATTAAATTTAATTAAAATGTAATTTAAATACATAATTACGCATAAATATTGATAATTAAAATATTAATCTCACCTTTTACGACTTCCAATTTTTCCGGAGTTCAAACTTTTCTGGGTGATGATCTATTATCAAGTTTTTTATTGGTATCCCATTGAAGTAGACATCTGTTGCATAACTTGTGAACACCCCATAAAGCTCTCGCCAAATGTTTGACGAATTTTAATAAATTTTTTGATTTTGTTTTTATTATCTTCCATTTACTTGCGGGAATGGAAATTCCTTTTCCTAGATGTATCCTTTCTACAAGCTAAAAAAAAGTAAAAACATACAAAAAGAAAATGTCAAAGATATTTTTAATTATATACTAAATAAAAATTTCATCTGTAACAACAAATTAAATTACTTCCTACTCGGCACTGAAGATTTTTGCAAGATTTTTGCAAGGTTTCATAAAAGGTTTGAAACCTCGCCAAAATCTTACGAAAAATATTTTTGTGATGTATCTATGTCCGCGCATAATCCTCGAATAAACATTTCCCGTAAAAATAAGGAAAGATTTCACGCTATGTTGATAAAAGATTGACAGAAAAATTGCAGAAACATTTCATGCAGAATTTATGCAATATTTTTAGAAACCTCGCAAAAATCTTGCGAAATATGTTGTAGTGATGTTCCTGTGTCCGCGCATAACCCTCATAGTAACATTTTTTGCAAAGATGAGTAACATTGAATGAAACCTTGCATAAAGCGTCTTGTGAGCTTTCTAGAATGATTTAAGCTTCCCAAAAGATTTAATTATCTTCCAGAAATCTTTCACAGAATATTGACGTAATATCGAAATATCTGACTTAAGAAACTGTCAGTTATCTCCCATGAAAGATTCCAGTGACCTTTGATACAATCTTTCTAAAAGATCATTTGTAACCTTTATTAACTCTTATTAAGTATTTTATATATTTTAGAATCCTATTATTTATTATGATTATACATATTTTTAACATACGCATTACATTTAAACGTTTATTCGCATTGTCGCACATGTTATTTTACACATTATTTGACGCAAAAAAACGCAGAAAAATGTTTGACCTACGGTGGGATCGAACCTGGGTCCTTCGCATTATTAAGCAGGCGCCCCAACTATTACGCTATGCAACGCTTATAGAACTAAGATTTAAATTTGAATCATAAGTTGCATGGCAATCCATATACACTTGTATTAATTTTACGTTTAAAATTTCTTCTATAGTGTAAAGTATTTTTTAAAATTAAAAAATAATTAAAAATTTAATATATTTCAATAAATATTTTCGCTCTTGAGATTTTACTACATATTCAAGTATAATTAATTTTAATTGTCGATGTATTTTTATTCAAAATAAAAAATAAATTTTTAAGATAACAAATAGCTCTGCTGCAAGATTACGATTAATATTTAATGCATTTTTCATGAAAGCTTACAACCTGCTTGCATGAAATTTTCTTAAAATCTTCCCGATAAACTTTTGTGGAAGCTTAGAGAAATCTTTTCTTAAAGATTTGGTTGAAGTTTACATGCAATATTAACGCGAAATTTTATCGATAGCTTACAGTAAAATCGCAAAACACTTTCAAAAAAGCTTCCGGTTTTCGTTTTTTGAAAGGTCACAGAAGGCTTCGAAAAAAGAAATATTGTTAATTAAATATTATCAATTAAATATTTCTAAGAAATTTTGCAGTGACCTTGCTAATACATTACGACAAAATATTTTAAGAAACTTTCCTTTATTCTTTCATAAAATGTTTTGTGAAATGTTCTAGCAAGTTTGCTTCAAGGTTTCGTTAAAACATTTATACGAAATCTTGCAGCGATCTTTTTTAAATGTTTTAACTATACAGCCTGTCCCTCTATCTAGTAAAAATATTCATAACGCCTGATGCAGAGACAAATTTTATAAATAAAAAACCTTCTTACATTAGAATCAGTGAATTAATTACTATTTAATTAACAATAGATTAACAGGCAATCAGATTTCTTCGCCATTAAGTAGGTGGGCCTTAAAAGAAAAAAAAACCAAAAAAAAAAACATAAATGGGCGGGGCTTTCAATTTTGAACAATACATCGATATGCTGCGATGTGTGCGTCGCACTGCTATGTTATTGTTTCTCCCCACTGCACCACGCATTTTAATCCTGATCTTCTTATGTCCTCTCATTCATCTTATTCCTCTCATTCAAGCTATAGCACTGACGGTTTGGGTTCTAATCCCCAGTTCCAATTTTTTTTTTTTAGCTTTTGTAAGTCTTTGTGAAATTCAAAAAATAATATTAAAGTTTTTGTAGATTAAGTTTTCATTCGTTTTTAAGCATCTTTTGATATGTGTTCAAGAAAATTATGAATTAATTATTGTATTTCTTGATTATAGTCAGTTGTTTGATAAATACAATAAAATTTTCATAAAGTAAGATATTTAAATAATTAAAATTTTGTTTTCACACGAGATTTTAAACTGTATAACATTATTAGTTACACCAAAAAAAAAAGCTTTAAAAGAAAATATTTAAAAAAAAATTCATCGATGTTACAAATTGGAAAACGACCTTGAATCTATTATACATACGAGTTTTTCACACTCAGTTACCTCATATTGCATTTTTAAGCATTTAACGTAAAAATAATTAGACGCAGCATTTTTTTAATAATTTTTGTTTTATGAATAAATGGAGACTACAATAAAAGATTAAGTTCAATCAAATATAGGGTGGAAAAATCATAGTTAATTAATAATCTTAAACATCAATTATGGAAAAAATTGAGAAACTTTTAGGTATATTGGCTTTTATCGAGATACCTAAAAAAGACTTACAGAAGCGACAAAAAAAACATAAAAAAAATCGGAACTGGGGATTAGAACCCAAACCATCAGTGCTATAGCCTAAATGAGAGGAATAAGATGAATGAGAGGACATAAGAAGATCAGGATTAAAATTCGCGGTGAAGTGGGGAGAAACGATAACACAGCAGTGCGACGCACACATCGCCGCATATCGATGTATAGATTAAAATCAAGAGCCACGCCCATTTTTGTTTTTTTTTTTTGGTTTCTTTTTCTCTTAAGGCCCGCCTACTTGATGGCGAAGAAATCCGATTGGCTGTTAATCTATTGTTAATTAAATAGTAATTAATTCACCGGTTTTAATGTTAGAAGGTTTTTTATTTATAAAATTTTTCCCTGCATCAGGCGTTATGAATATTTTCACTAGATAGAGGGACAGGCTGTATGTTTCAAAAAACCTCACAGGAATCTTTCTTAAAATGTTTGTGTAATGTTTCAGCAAGGTTGATGCAAGATTTCTTGGTAAGATTTCAATGTAATGTTTCTATTATCTTAAAACGATGTTTCAATGTTATGTTTCTTTGAAAGATTTTTGCAAGGTTTTAATAAATCCTTCCAACAAGTTTTCACTAAAACCTTACATGAAATCTTCCACTGTTATCTTTCGAAATCTTTCGTGCCATGTGGGTTAACATATTAGTATCATGATCGATCCACTTTTGTAAATTATTTAATTTATTTGAATTTGCAGTATTATCAATATTATTTTTAATTTTATCATTTAAATTAATTTTTCGTATTTTTTTTGGAGGTGCATTATCGTTCAATATTTCTGTATCCAAATTTTCGATATGCAACGTAAGTAAGTCCGTTTCTGGTAAATCTTTTTGCAAATCTTCTGCAATGTCTTCGGGCGCTGCTTTCGATATAGAAAACGATTTACAAAAAAATTTTCATTTAAAATGTATATAAAAATATTTTAATACATTAAGTATATTTGAATACATTAAAAGTTTAACGAAAAATAATGATTAAAAATGTTTATACGAGAGTGGTCCGATAAGTACTTAGCCTACAAAAGAAAAACGAAAATTTTGGAAAAGTGGCGATTTATTTCTCAACATAGTCTCCTCTTAGCTCGATACACTTGAGCCAGCGATGCTCCAACTTCTTAAACCCGTCTGAAACATACGTTTTCTCGAAGTCTGCAAAGTAGGCGTACGTGGCGGCAATGACCTCCTCATTCGACTTAAATTTCTGCCCGGCGAGTGACTTTGTCAAGTTTGGAAACAAAAAGAAGTCACAAGGGGCCAAATCTGGAGAATACGGTGAATGGGATAGCAGTTCATAGCCCAATTCGACCAATTTAGCCGTGACGACGGCGAAGGTGTGAGCCGGTGCGTTGTCATGGTGGAAGAGCACTTCTTTCTTCGCCAAATGGGGCCTTTTTTCTGTAATTCGGCGTCGAATCGGCCCAGTAATTCGGCATAGTAGAGCCCTGTGACCGTTTTGCCCTTATCTAGGTAGTCGATGTAGATTACACGTTGTGAATCCCAGAAAACGGTGGCCATCACCTTTCCGACCGATAGGACAGTCTTCGCCTTCTTCGGAGCACGTTCGTCGGTCGAAATCCACTGTTTCGACTGTTCCTTGGTCGCTGGTGTGTACCAGTGGACCCATGTTTCGTCTACGGTCACGAAACGACGCAGTAACTCTTACGGATTGCACTTAAACAGCGTCAAACACTGCTCTAAAGTAGTCTCACGATTGCGCTTGTTGTCCGGAGTGAGCAAACGCGGCACCCATCGCGCCGGCAGCTTTCTAATGCCCAAAATTGCATGTAGGATATGATCCACGCGGTCTTTTAAAATGCCTACTGTCTCAGCTATCTCGCGCACCTTCAATCAGCGTTCTGCCAACACGAGATCGTGGATTTTTGTCACGTTATTTTCCCTGGTAGCCGTTTTCGGAGAACCTGGGCGTGGCTCATCAAAAACCGACGTGCGACCACGTTGAAACTCGTTGAACCAATTTTTTACAGTCGCCATCGCAGGAGCAGAGTCACCGTACATAGCATCCAAGCACTCTTTAATATCGTTGCGTGATTTCCTTTGCAAAAACAAGAATCGAATCACCGACCAATATTGCTCTTTCTCTATTTTTCTAAAATTCGTGAACACGCCCGCTTTGACACGCGGTCAAAACAAAACTACCAGTCCGATTCAGCTGAAATTTTGACAGTAGCCGTTCACGAAAATGTAATACGCGATAGAGAATTTCTCTTGCGATAATGGCGCCATCGGGTGGTGAGGCTAAGTACTTATCGGACCACCCTCGTATATAATACTTACAAAACAATCGTTTTCTTGGTGGTCCACATCCTTCAATTTTTTTTGTGTTTCAAAGATAATTATATTTTTGTTATATAATTGCCAATTTTTTTTTTTTATTTAAAAAATTATTTGGTGTACAACTTTGCTTCCGCCGTTTTGCAATAGATGGCTGTAGCGGTAAGTGGTAGTTGAAATAAATAGATCATAGATGTCATACAATAAGCTTAGGTATTTGTAAACATAACGCCATCGAAATATCAGTCGATTTGTGTCTGCATCATAAAGTTATTCTCGATTAAACATGTCAGCTTACGAGCCAAATTCTCGTCATTTGCGGGAGGTTTTAATTTTCTGCTTTAATATGAAGAAATCTGCGACTGAGGCTCATTGAATGCTCTCAAATACCTATGGTGAGACCACTATTAGTGAAAGAACGTGCCAAGAGTGGTTTCAACGCTTCAAGAACGGCGATTTTAACGTCAAAGACCAGCATGGCGGTGGAAGAAAGAAGGTTTTCGAAGATGCAGAATTGGAGGCATTACTTGATCAAAACTCGTGTCAAACGCAACAAGAATTGGCAAGATCATTTGGAGTGACGCAACAAGCCATTTCAAAACGCCTGAGAGTCATGGGAATGATTCAGAAACAAGGAAATTGGGTGCCGTACGAGTTAAAGCCGAGAGATGTTGAATGGCGTTTGTGTGTTTGTGAACAGCTGCTTACAAGGCAAAGACGAAAGAGATTTCTGCATTTCAATATGACTGGGGACAAAAAATGGGTTCACTACGATAATCCCAAGCGCAGAAAATCATGGGAATATCCCGGCCATGCTTCCACGTCGACGGCCAAACCGAATATTCACGGTTCCAAGGTCGTGCTCAGTATTTGGTGGGATCAGCTCGACGCAGTGTATTATGAGTTGTTAAAACTGACTGAAACAATCACAGGCGATCGTTATCAAACGCAATTAATGCGTTTGAGCCGAGCATTGAAAGACAAACGGCTGCAATACAACAAGAGACATGATAAAGTGATTTTACAGCATGACAATGCTCGACCCCATGTTGCGAAAGTGGTCAGAAAATACTTGGAAACTTTGAAATGGGAAGTCCTACCCCACCCGCCGTATTCTTCAGACGTTGCTCCCTCGGGCTATCACTTGTTTTGATCAATGGCACAGGGCCTGGCTGACCAGCACTTCCGGTCTTATGAAGAAGTAAAAAATTGGATCGATTCGGGGATCGATTTAAAAGATGAGCAGTTTTTTCAACGCGGGATTCGTATGCTGCCCAAAAGATGGGAGAAAGTAGTGGCCAGCGATGGACAATACTTTGAATCATAAATGTATTACCAGTTTTTTAAAATAAAGCCTCGAATTTCCGAAAAAAACGGCGGAAGCAAAGTTGTACACCCAATAATTTCCTTTTTTAACAATTAAATCTATTCACTTTTTTTTGATGGATAATATGTTTTAGTATTCGTTGCCTAATCTGTCATCTGTTTTTCAAATCGATTGCCTTTTTGACCATAATTTAAAACATTCTCTGCTAATAATATTTTCATCTTCTCATCAATCATTTTCAAATTTTCTTACCGATCTATGTTTGCTATTATACATATATATATATATATATATACATTGTAACGCCACTGGGGATCAGGGTGGCATACAAATGGAAAAGGGGAGGGGCGCGGGGAAGCGGGTTGCTTGCTTACTAGTAAACTACTGATTTAAAAATTTAACACACAGACACATACGTTTATTCAAGCTAAGATTACGGAATACAATAATTTATCGCGTTTTTACGCGAGCCCAGGGCGCCAGCTACAATCGTGTAGCGCGGTTTCTTGCGCGGCAAATACTCTGCGCGGCTAACTCACGGTTAGAGCGGTCGCGGGCGTTCAGCATACAAAACGGCCGAAAATGGCGCGTAACACGCGACAAGGTCGCATACACGCAGCCGGGAAGGATACGGGGACGATTCGGGCAAGCTGTGCCTCCTGGCAGCTGCCACTGCACCTTGGCACTCACCAGATACTCCAACACGCTCACGGCTACTATCCGGACGCTCGCTCGCTCGTTTTGCAAAAGTTATTCATTCGCGACTGCTGGCTTCGACTATCTCGAACGGAGTTTTGACTGCTCGCTAATACTGACTTTTCGCTAACACGGACCCGAACGGAGTGAAAGAAAAGCTTCTTGCGTAGCACTTTTGCGAGCGCGGCTTTTTGATATTCGTTCTGCGCCGGCGCACCGTACGTGTAAAGTACGTTACGCAACGCAGCCGCCACGCGCGCTCAGCGCTGGTGGCAGTTGATATTACTGCTCGCCAGCAGCGCGCGTTGAGGTTATCTGCTCGCGAGTGCCAGTGTTGTTGTTGTGTATTCCCTGGAGCAGCGAGAATCTACCTCAGATGTACGGAGGATGAGGGTAAGTCGACGCGTTCCATAGCTGGTAGGCGTCAGCTAATTTGCCTATCTTCTTTCTTTTCAGGTGCGGCCGTACTGCGGGTCAACAACTGCGGCTCGGGCGAAGAGCGGTTGAGAAAGCGAAGCAGCGGTGTCGGTGACAGCTATAGCCTGCTTGCAGCGGCAGCGAGGCAACACTATCAGACACCTCCAGATGCGTATTTACTTGCACTCATGCTGTGCTCCTATGTTTTGCCTGCCTTCTAACCTCCTCTTCCACGTTCCTTTGATGTTGTGTGGCAGCTTGTACTTCCTTCCAAGGTGCAGCTGCTATTATTATTCTCTCCTTTATTTAATTACCGTCTGGGAGGTCGCAGGTACGGGGATCACTACAAGGATAGGAAGGAGCTTGGAGAGGAAGGAACCTTGCTGCAGTGTGTGCGAGCATTGCTACGACTTATTCATGGGCTCCTGAGACTGGCTCCTCGTTGGAGCCTTCACTTAAGCTTGAAGCCCATGTACCTGGTGAAGGTAACGTATGTACAGCCCTGCGTGGCTGTTAGTTAGGATCACGCGTGGCAGTCCTGCGAGGCTGCCAAGATTGTAACAGGGGGGGAAATATTTAGCTACAGTCTGTCAAGTAAGAGCGTGGTCGACTTCACCAACAGGTAATGAAAGATTTTGCTCCAATTCTTTCGCGAGCCGATAGAGGAAAGCTTTGTCCTTAATGCATTGTCAACAAAAATTCAGTTGTCGTTGTTCTTTTGAAAGAGAATCACGTTAAACGCCATGAGTGCTAAGTACGCGTCGCGCTACGAGGCTGTGTTCCTTTGCATCAACCCGAAAGGTCCCAAAATGTCGCAATCAGCGGCTGCTAAATATATGAGAAAGTCGAAGGCATTTGTACAGAAGTAGATACAGCGATATGAAGTGGCTGAAAATGTCGATGATTTACCAGAACGTGGCTCGATAGGAAAAGTGAACAAAAAAGATGAAAAAAGAATAGTGAATCTGTTTTCGCGGAATCCTGCTTTAACACTGCGGCAAGGACTAGCAAAATTAATGGCAAAAGGTTTAGATATATCCTACGAAACTATCCAAACCCATCTTCGTACTCATCATCTGAAATGGCGCAACACAATGAAGAAGCCTCTGTTGACTGAAAAACATGTGACAAAGCGACTCGCTTGGGCGCATGAGAATATTGATAGAGATTTTGAAAATGTCATTTTTACTGATGAATGTTCTATATGGGCACGTTCTGTCCTCACGCGAGCCTGGTCAACTTCCACCAATAGGCTTGTTCAGCGGACCGTAAAACATGGAATAAAGGTGCATCTTTGGGGCTGCTTCTCAAAGCAGGGATTCGGCACTTTGCACCTCTTTACTGACAACCTAAATGCCGAAAAAATGATAAAAATCTACAAAAAGGCTTTACTGCCATCTGCCAAACGATGGTTCATCACAAAAAATGAAGATTGGATTCTGCAGGAGGACAACGATCCTAAACACCGCAGCAAGCTCTGTACTTAGTGGAAGACTCAATCTGGCATCGTTACATTGGATTGGCCGTCGCAGTCGCCCGATGCAAACCTTATTGAAAATGTGTGGGCATATATTAAACGGAAGCTTCGTGGAAGACGCACATACTTTTTGAAGCAGTTGTCTTACGAAATTCGTCGGATCTGGAGATCCTTGCCACTAGAATACGCCGTCAAATTAGTAGAAAGCATGCCTCGGAGATGCCAGGCAATTATCGACGCCGGTGGTGACTGGACACATTATTGACCAAATTGCATCATTGTTTGTAATGTGTACAATGTATATATAAATATGAAAGTTTCATCAAATAAAGTTTGTTATAAATTAACACGACCACGCTCTTACTTGACAGACTGTACGAGGAGGCGCTTAAGCTATGCTTTGGCCTTCTCATGTGACTGGAGCAAAAACACCACGTCACAACTCCCCCCCGCCAAACCGTGAATATGGGGGAAGTGAAACGACTCCATATTCACTGTTTGATTCTAGCTGGGATCGACCTAGTTACATTCGCCTAGCGCTTGCACTTAGCCTAAGGTGAGCGGTCTCACCTGCAACGGTGTAGGTGTGCGGCAGGACGTTGCGGTGCGGACATCGCCTTCTGCAGCGTGGCTCATCTGCTTTGGTGTTCTAGCTAAAGTGTGCGCGGTGTACGGGGAGCATGCGGAATTACTAGGCGAACTCGAATCTGAACGGAAAATCTAGTTTGTCGGTTATGTACGCGACTGGCTCGACCCCTGGGCAGAAATACAAAAAAAAACAAATAAAAGTACAAAAACTATTATCGTTACGCAAAGTGTCCTAACGACGCGGTCTCTCATAACCCGCTCCAACATTCAATACCACTCATACCGAAAGAAATAAAATACTTAATATTGATATGCATCAAAAAAAACATGTACATAAAATAGCCAATAATTTTAATCATACCGTCCTTACCTGGTGCAGTAGTAGTACTATTTGACAGCCGCATTGCTGTTCGATAAATAAAAAAAAACAATTGGTTACCTTGGTGGCCCACTGCCAGTGAGCGGTTATGGTAAACATGCTGATTTTACTCGTTGCCTCGTCGGAGAGTGGTACGTAGCTAGATGCGAGTGCGACATGCAGCTGTGGCTCGTTGGAGACACGAGCGGTTCGCGCCAACGCGGGTAATAATAGCAGAAAAAAAAATCGAAAGGGTGGGAGCGAAATAAAAAAGAAAAATAATAAAAAAATAATAATAAAAATAAAAAAATAGCAAAAATGGAAAAAATAATGCTCTGCTGGCTTGGGGTGCTTAGCGGCAAACCAAAACCAAAGTAACAAAAACCAAAACAAAATAATGCCAAAAAAAAAAACCAAATTAAAAAAAAACCAAAAAAACAGAGGGAGCAAGTAAACAAAAAAACAATAGCATGCAGTATATTGGCGGGATGAGCGGGATAGGCAACAGGGGTAATGAAGCACACTAATCTGCTGAATATAAACTATATTAATCGTAAAATATAGAAAAAATTTTAATAAGCAGTGGCGGTGCTATATAGAACAAAAAAAACTTTTCAAAAAAAAAAAAAAAAAAAAAAAAAAAAATTCTTAAAGGGAACGCGGCGGTACGTAGCGCTTAAAGTCGCTTACGTGGATTTTGGTGCGCTTCTTCGAGTTGGCGTCTTCGACGAAGTAGACTACTGGTGAGAGTACCTTGACGATGGTCGCTGGCCCTACGAACCGCGGTGCCATTTTTGCCACGAATCCTTCTCCGGCAGAGGACAGGTGGTGTTGGCGGCGGCACACTAAATCGCCTACCTGATATTGAACGTCGCGTCGACGGCGGTTGTAATGCACGGATTGTTTTGCGGTCGCTTGCTCGATGTGTCGCTTTACTAGATCATGTACCGCTGGCAAGCGGGTTACACGTTCGAGCCATTGTTCTGCATCGGGCGGCCGTACAGGAGCGGGATGTTCAAGGTGTTTGCGAAGAATCATGCAAGGTTGCGGGTTACGGCCGAAATTGAGGAATGCGGGGGAAAATTTGGTCGATGAGTGCACCATACTGTTGAGCGCGAAGGCGAATTCATTAAGATGCATATCCCATTCGCGGTGGTCTTCGCTGAGAAAGCTATTAATCATCGTACGCAAATTTCGATTAACGCGTTCTACGGGGTTGGCTTGCGCATGGTACGGAGGAATGGTGGACTGCGTCACTCCGTACTGCTGCAGCCGCTTGGTTACTGTTTTGTTAGCAAATTCAGTCCCATTGTCCGTCAACAGGACCTTAGGACAGCCCTATCGGTTTATTATCAAGTCATCGAACGCCTGCATTACGCTCTTCGCGTCGGCTTTCCGTAACGCGCGGATTTCGACATAGCGCGTAAAGAGATCCTCAAACACTATCGCATAGCGGTGCCCTCGTTTCGACGGTGGTTTCTGGCAACTACCGTCTACGGTCCGTCAATGTCTCGCTCCCCGATCAAGCCGGCTGGTGCTTCCTGCGATACCTTGTGCGCTTGGCACTCTTGGCAAGCGCGTACGTAGCGACACGTATCATAGTAAATGCCAGGCCAATAATAGTAGGTGGCGAGCCGCGCATACGTTTTCTCGACACCGAGATGGCCCGCCTGCAGTGTATCGTGCGCTTTAAACAATGCTTTGGCGCGATCGCCCTGCGGTAATACGAGTTTCCACGCGTCGAGATCTGGCACTAGCGGTTCAATCAGCTGACTCAGCCGGTGCACGTATAACAGCTCGTTGTCAATACGCCAATCTGGGAAGATGTGCGGGCGGGTGCGGACAGCTAGCAAGCGTCGCTGATACCATTTGTCGTCCGTGTGCGCGGACGGAGCTACAGCGGCGGCTTCTACGGTATTTTCGAGCGCACGGGAAAGTGCATCCGGCACTTGATGCAACGCGCCTTTACGGTGCACGAATTTAATGGAATATTGCTGCAGCATCGTGTTCCATCGCCCTAAGCGGCCTGCGGGATCCTTCAAATTATGTAACCATAGGAGGCTATGGTGATCGGTAATCACCGTAAACTCCTCCCCTTGGAGGTAACCTTTTAGCCGTTCGACGGACCAGAGCACCGCCAAGCACTCCTTTTCCGTCACGGGATAGTTGCGCTCGGCTTTAGACAGAACACGGCTTACAAAATAGATCGGGTGCTCGTGTCCGTCAACCTCTTGTGTTAGAACGCCTGCGATGGCGTAATCACTCGCGTCCGTTTGCAGCGTAAACGGGCGGGTGAGATCCGGGCGCTTGTGTTAGAGCTTGCTTCATTTGCGCGTAGGCGAGCTGTTGTTCCTCGTTCCAATGCCAACGAATGCCTTTCCGCATAAGTTGGGTGAGCGGTGCTTTATATGCTGCCAGATTATCGATGAAACGCGAATACCAGGCTACCATGCCTAGAGATCGCCTCAGCTAGCGGACGTTCGTAGGTGCGAGGTACTCAACAATCGGCTTTATCTTATCGTCGTCAGGCTTCAAGCCTTCTGCGTTCACGACGTAACCTAAGTAGCGAGCTTCAGCGCAGCAGAACTCAGATTTTTCGCGATTGAGTTGCAAATTGCCCGCTTTAAATGCCGCGAGCACTCGTTCCAGCCACTGCAGGTGCTCTTGGAACGTAGAAGTGACGATAATCACGTCGTCTAAGTAGGGAAAGACGTGCGGTTCCCACTGCGGCTTAATAAGGCGGTCCATTATTCACTGAAACGTTGCGGGGGCCTTCGTTAAACCGTACGGCATACGCGTGAATTAATAAAGCCCGCGTCCAGGGATGCAGAAAGCGGTGATTTCTTTGCTTGCGGTGTCGAGCGGGACTTGGTGATACGCTTGACTGAGATTAAGCTTAGAGATGTAGCGAGCCGATCTAAGCTTGTCTAAAATATCGTCCATGTTGCGGAGGGGATAAGCGGAGCGTTTAGTGACAGCATTGATGCGCCGGTAGTCAATGCAGAAACGCCACTTTCCATTGGCTTTCGGTGCTATTACCGGACAGCTGCACCACGGGCTGTCGGACGGCTCAATGATACCTTCGGCAAGCATGCGATCGATCTCATCGTATGCAACTTGCAGCATTTTTGGCGAATATCTGCGCACATGCGGCCGAATTGGCGCAGCTCCTTGCACGTCGATGGTATGCACTGCTAAGTTGGTTAATCCTAGCGATGCGGGTGTTGGCGGGATTAAGCGGTCGAGCAGAGCATTTAGCTGCTCCTGCTCATCGTCGGTTGCTACTACAAGTCCGCCGACGGTTGCGACGGCCGAAAAGGTCGCCGGATCAGACCCGTACGGATAGAACTGGTGCACCACGCCCCGTGGTGTCCACCAGGTATCCGTGCCATGATCAATCTTCAATTTAAACAGCCTCTTGAAGTCGATGCCCAGGATGCAATCGTATTGCAATCCATCTGCCACGAAGAAAGGAAGCGTGCGCCTTTCTTTATCGATGGAGACGGTCACATCCAGCACTCCCTAGATTGCCACTGCTCCTCCATCTGCCACGTTAATTGTGTTAGCCGCAGGGCTGAGCTTGTTCTGCAACAACGTGCTCAAACCCTTTCCCAGGAACGAATGGACGGCGCCATCGTCCAGTAAGCCTCTGAGCTTTAAACCATTAAGCTCAATATTAAAAAATAGCCGTACCTCGTCGAGGTGCGGTTTACCTTGCGGCGGCGGATCCAATGGTGCTGCTGCTGGAGATTCCGTTGCGGCGGAAACCTCAACTGCGTCGCGCGGTGGCGACAGGCATGGCGGGTCAGGATGGAGCTGCCCGCGGCGTGGAGCTGCCTTTCGGCTGCGCGAGGACCCGCGAGCTCCTAACGAGTCCCCTGCGTTGCGTTTCCCCCCCCGTTGAGACGCTCTGCATCGATTGCAATCCTTGCGCAGTACGTTCGGTTACCCGCATCTATAACATTTAGGGGACTTAGGGCATTCCGCAGCCCAATGCCCTAGCTGGTTACATCGCCGGCACGGCTCTTGCTGCTTCCGAGCTTGCGGCGAGTTATCTTGCTGGTTATTGGCGGCATATACCACAGCGCGCAGCGGCGCGGTGCTACTGTTCGCGTAATAATTAGAATTACGCTGCCGCTGCGGGGGCACGTCAGCGGGTTGCAGAAGCGGCGGTATTTCGGTCTGCGTTCCCGCCGAAGACCTGGAAGCCGCGGTGCGCGTACTCGCTAGTGGTCGCGGCTTTTTAGGCGGAATTCGAGCTTGCGGCGGAGCCGGCGGCTTAAATTGCGACTGCGGATGCTGAAGGCACTCCTCCGGAGCGCTCGCGGTGGCGACAAAGTCCGTGCTATAATTTGTGTCGTCGATATCTATAAGTCGCGCCATTTCTACGGGAGCAGCTTTAACCGAGCGTACCGGTTGCAGCGGCACATACGCGTCCTTGGGAAAGAACGACTCCTCGGGTAGCGGAGGAGGACAATAAGCCTTGTCCTGCAACTTCTTCGTCTTGAAATTTTTCCCCAGACGCTGCAGCTTTACAAAATCACGAACGCGGTCGCGCGAAACAGCTTGCCTATACGCTGGATGGAGGTTGCGGCACGTGCAATCTAATTGCTCGGGCAATGACATCGGCGGTCGCACTTGGTCTAGCAGATTGCGGAATTTGAGCAGGAACGTAGATATATCTTCCTGCGGGCCCTGTTTCCGCCTGCCGATCTCCTGGCGCAAGCGGTCTTGCAGATTGTCGGTGCAATACTGCAACCGAAACGCGTCCACAAAATCAGTGTAAGTTTGCCAGCGGTTGTGTTCACGGCGAAACCAGTACCATGCCTCTTCGTCGAGGCCCGCCGGCAG
This sequence comes from Chalcis sispes, assembly GCA_949987625.1. Classification (NCBI taxonomy): domain Eukaryota; kingdom Metazoa; phylum Arthropoda; class Insecta; order Hymenoptera; family Chalcididae; genus Chalcis; species Chalcis sispes. The sequence continues at coordinate 20,614,887 of OX465098.1, read as the reverse complement.
AGCTTTAACAATATCTTCGAGAGTCAAGCCGTATGTCTCTCGACACTGATTCAGGTTGGTCAGGAATCCCTCGGGGTCTTGCTTCTGCCTCCCTTTGAAAGAAATGTGCCACTTCTCCAGTATTTCACACGTTTGCTTTTCGCGCAGAAACGTGGAATTGTCGAGAATAAGCTGCGTGGCATTCGTTTGCGCGTGCCGAGGCGCTGCAGCTTCAAGCGGAGGTCTTAGAGGTGCGTAGTACCTCTTCGCTCTGTACGGCTGCTGGTGATTAAACTCTGCGGGACGCGGAGGCGGCGGCGGTGCCAGTCGAGTCAGCCGTCGTTCCTGTGGTGATTGTGGGTGCGGCGCGTAAGCCTCTTCGTTCGTGGGCACTCCCCAATTCACGGTAACGCGCCGAGAAGCGGGCGGCAACGGCTGCGCAGCTAACTCGCCGAACGGGGCGGTTGCGTGCGCTGCTTCGAAATATGGTGCTTCGTGCCTTTGCTGTTCTCGTGGGGAGTCTACGGCTGGCTCCAGATACGTTGCCGCGGTCCTTCGGTCTTCCGTCGGCCGCTGGCTCTCAACCACGTACGTCCAGAACGGGTCGAACTCTTCGAGGGCAGCCGTAGGGCCTACCGCTGGTGGTACGCGGTAGCTGGAGGCTGCTCCGTGGAACGTACGCTCTACGGGGTCCGTTGATTCTATCGGCGAGTCCCTGCCAAGCCGGCCAACCGTCTGGTGTAGCCGCGTAGACTGCGCACGGGGCGACGGAGGGGTCTCCATCGCCCGAGCTCTCTCGGGCTCGGTATCGGCGATACGCACTCGTGGTGCGCGGGTATCAGGCTCGCCCTGTGGCGTCCGTGCCGCTTCCACCGAGGTTCTATCCCATGCACGCGCGGCCGGCTGCGAGAAAACCGAAATATTAGGCGCTTGCGGACACGCGGGAGAATCGAAGTTTGGACTTGAACTGCGCGGTATAATTGGTTCCACTTCAAGCGGCGGAAGACGGCTGTGATTCGTGCGCTCATCCTGCGCGGGGTTCCATGGAGCGGCATCGGCTCCTAGCAGGCGACGGAGCTCGTACCTTTTCAGCCGCTGTCGCACGACGTAGGTGTCGCAATCGATGTTGAGTCCGCATCGTTGTGCGTTTTCGAACACGCGTCCATCGGTTGCGGTGTAAATAGCATACCGAATGGAACTCCTGATAATCTCAGGCTCCAGCGAAATCATATCACGGTTGACGGCGCGATCCGACTCCATTCTGCGACACTAATAAAAAAAACTAAACCACGAGAAACAAAACAGTTGCAACGACGGGGACGACGACGTACAATAACGATACGCGACGTTACGGCGAAACGAGCGAAATATCACGCTTAGTATAGTCAGCTCAACGCAAATTCCAAAACTGGGACGAATAGCTCGAGTACGTGCTCGGTTAGCTCTGCTGAGGAAGTTAACTTCCACCTAAACAGCTGCTGCTTAGCCAAACGAAAAAAAAATGACACGAATACAAAATCAACTCGAGCACACTACCTCGCAAATCGTTGCTGAAAGTTATGTCGAACTGCTTCCTAACTGCTATGGCTGAGTCCACTAACTCACACGAAGCTGAAAACTGCAAAAAAAAACTAATAATTCGCTCGCATCCGTCGGCGCGGGATGCGTAATGTAACGTGCTTAAGCCAGTAAATGCGCTATAGTATGGTGCTAGGCGAGAGAAGGTTAGGCTAGCGGAAGACAGTCGTGGTCCGCGACAAGCTATGCAAAAACAAGCGGGGAAAGTAGCGGGGAAAGTAGCGGGGAAATGCGCGCGAGCAAGTCCGAGTGCAGAAAAATGGCCACTATGTAAGCAAACGGTGCTATAACCGCAAATAATTCCGAGGGATACGAGACAACAAAAAAAATAGATTTTCGCCAAAATATTAAAAAAAAATATATATAAATAAATTAGATATAATTTAAATTCACAGCATGCCACATTACAATTAATACAATTTAATATCCGTGACTGCTATTTGCAGCACGGTGCGGGGTCAGCGTGCAAAAAAAACGAAACGAAGACAGCACAAAATAATGTTATTGGTAGTGTAGAGTGAGCGGCGGGATGTTCGTCGTCTTGCGAGACGATGCAGGGGCGACGGCGCACCCTGCCGGAAGCGAAAACACAGGCAAAAAAAAATAATTCCTCGAGAATACCGAAAACTATTGAGAAAATGGTAAAGGAGGAAAAAAAAAATTTAATACTCAGCAAAAAAAAAATTTAAAAAAAACAAATTTTATTTAAAAAAAAATTTAAAAAAAAAAAAATTTTCATTTAGTTAAAAAAAAAAAAATTTTACTAAAAAAATTATTATTTAATTTAGAAAAATTAATAATAAAATTATTATTATTTATAAGAAAAATTTATTATCTTTAACTTACTACAGAAAGCACAAAAAAAAATATTCAAATTGCCAAAAGAAAGAAAAACGAAAAAAAAACGGAAAAAAAAATTATTATTTTAACCGCTCCGAGCGCCAGTCGAATATACGACGTAACTTGCGTCGTGCTAACCTCCGTAGTTGAGACGCGCGCCAGTTGATACGCGTTCAAGCGCGGCACTACACTCGCAGCTATCGGGCTGACGTCACAGCTCCACGACAGATAAGCACTCACTCTAACACACGCGGTGGGGATAATATCGGCAGTACGCCAGCAATTACACAAAAAAAATTTTTAATTTGAACCACTAGCATGCAAGATAATTTATTAGATTTTTAGAAAATTTTACCGGTAGGCAGCAAGCCAAGCGTAGCGAAAACAACGAAAAATAGAAAAAAAAACAAAAAAAAATTAAATTATTTATCAGAAAAAAAAATTGTGGATTTTCTTATAAAAAAAAATTGTGGATTTTCTCATAAAAAAAAATTATTATGAAAAAAAAAATGGAAATATTCAAATAATTTTTAATTCAATTGTACCAGAAAAAAAAAAGGTTAAAATCTTAATTTACTCTCGCCAACGTTCTTCAAAACAATTTGTTTTGAAATTATCGCGAGTAGTCTCGATCTTACCGCTGGATGCGCACACTCGAATAAGCTTACCAACCTCCGACGTGGCGTATGCGAGCGCCAGCGCTACTGCGCGGCTTTCTTGCGTGGTCGATCAAGATGGCCGCCCACTGGCTACCTTCCCTCCTCGTCCTCGTCCGGCCGCGTGTGCTTCTACGACGCGCGAAAAATGGCGGCGAACGGCGAGTTCGAGAATGCGGTATTCGTTTACGACTGCGACTACCATACATGCACTTTATACCTCACACTTCACTGTCTCTGCTTTTATTATTCGAAAATTCACTGTCCTCACACATACACACGATTGCGCGATCCCGAAAATTTTTTTACAAATCAGCGTGATTTGTGTTGGCCCCACGTTGTCGGCGTCAATTTGTAACGCCACTGGGGATCAGGGTGGCGTACAAATGGAAAAGGGGGGGGGGAGCGGGGAAGCGGGTTGCTTGCTTACTAGTAAACTACTGATTTAAAAATTTAACACACGGGCACATACGTTTATTCAAGCTAAGATTACGGAATACAATAATTTATCGCGTTTTTACGCAAGCCCAGGGCGCCAGCTACAATCGTGTAGCGCGGTTTCTTGCGCGGCAAATACTCTGCGCGGCTAACTCACGGTTAGAGCGGTCGCAGGCGTTCAGCATACAAAACGGCCGAAAATGGCGCGTAACACGCGACGCGGTCGCACACACGCAGCCGGGAAGGATACGGGGACGATTCGGGGAAGCTGTGCCTCCTGGCAGCTGCCACTGCACCTTGGCACTCACCAGATACTCCAGCACGCTCACGGCTACTATCCGGACGCTCGCTCGCTCGTTTTGCAAAAGTTATTCGTTCGCGACTGCTGGCTTCGACTATCTCGAACGGAGTTTTGACTGCTCGCTAATACTGACTTTTCGCTAACACGGACCCGAACGGAGTGAAAGAGAAGCTTCTTGCGTGGCACTATTGCGAGCGCGACTTTTTGATGATCGTTCTGCGCCGGCGCAACGTACGTGTAAAGCACGTTACGCAACGCTGCCGCCGCGCGCGCTCAGCGCTGGTGGCAGTTGATATTACTGCTCGCCAGCAGCGCACGTTGAAGTTATCCGCTCGCGAGTGTCAGTGTTGTTGTTGTGTATTCCCTGGAGCGGCGAGAATCTACCTCAGATGTACGGAGGATGAAGGTAAGTCGACGCGTTCCATAGCTGGTAGGCGTCGACTAATTTGCCTATCTTCTTTCTTTTCAGGTGCGGCCGTACTGCGGGTCAACAACTGCGGCTCGGGCGAAGAGCGGTTGAGAAAGCGGAGCAGCGGTGTCGGTGACAGCTATAGCCTGCTTGCAGCGGCAGCGAGGCAACACTATCAGACACCTCCAGGTGCGTATTTACTTGCACTCATGCTGTGCTTCTATGTTTTGCCGGCCTTCTAACCTTCTCTTCCACGTTCCTTTAATGTTGTGTGGCAGCTTGTACTTCCTTTTAAGGTGCAGCTGCTATTATTATTCTTTTCTTTATTTAATTACCGTCTGGGAGGTTGCAGGTACGGGGATCACTACAAGGATAGGAAGGAGCTAGGAGAGGAAGGAACCTTGCTGCAGTGTGTGCGAGCACTGCTACGACTTATTCATGGGCTCCTGAGACTGGCTCCTCGCTGGAGCCTTTACTTGAGCTTGAAGCCCATGTACCTGGTAAAGGTAACGTATGTACAGCCCTGCGTGGCTGTTAGTTAGGATCACGCGTGGCAGTCCTGCGAGGCTGCCAAGATTGTAACAGGGGGGGGAATATTTCAGCTACGAGGAGGCGCATAAGCTATGCTTTGGCCTCCTCATGTGACTGGTGCAAAAACACCACGTCACAACATATATATATACATATATATAAATGCACCGATAACCTAAAAACAAATATTTCACACACACATATATATAGTAAAAAATTATATACATTTTACAAAATATACAATACATACATTTTTCTTTACCTTTATTTCTTTCGTTTTAATATTAATATTGCAGTTCGATTGATGATCATTATATCAGTTTTATTATTTATCTCATACTCATCGCTATAAACTTCATCAAAAGAACTATTTAAAAATTGCTGTAAGCTGCAATCGCTTAAATTAAATTTAGTAAATTTAAATCTCCTTGATCCCTTTTATTTTTCATTTATTTCCTGGAAAGCTGTAATGTTAAAAACTATTAAAAATATAAAAAAATACATTATTTCACAAATTGTAAAATATATTATTCAATATTTTTTTTCAAATTTAAACAAAAATTTCTAATAGTATTTACTTCCTATATTAAAAATGTCCATAGGTTTATAATTACTTTTTTCATCAAGCCTGCCTACGTCTATTGTTTTTTGAATAAAATCGTTCTCATATTCCGGTTTTTCATTTTTCAATTTTTTCATATTATCAATTTCAATTATTCTGCATTTGTTTTCTTTCAGAAATCGTACAATAGCATACGTTATACTATTATTTGCCGTTGCCATGATGTTTACTTGTTATGTTCAGGGTTTAGTGAAACACTTACAAGATTGTATATTACTAGATAGTATTTATTAAGTTCAGATAAGAGTCAGTGGTACATAATTAGTCTGTACTCGGCAGCCTAACAACGTGTTCTACTGTGAAGCTCTCCCTCTCGTTATACTGTTATCTGTTCATAGCCACGCCATCTATTGCTAGTCATACTATTTAAACATACACATGTAACATCTCCCTTTTTCTTTGAAATATTACATGGTAGTACATATTATTTAAACAAAGTCATTAAGATATGATGGTTTTTTACTTATTCGACCTGATCTAGTCCTATACTCATTTTGACTGGAACTCAACATCGTTTGATCATTAGATTTTTCATTCATCATTTTACTTTGTGTAGTTGAGACTGAAGATGGACTGATCTGGTTGTCGTCATTCACGATCTTTGTTTCTACAATTTCAGGTTCAATATGATCATTGAACTTTTCATTAAATGTTTCTCCAGATATTAACATCTTACGATTTCTTTTTAAAACTTGTCCATTTTCTCTTTTAACGATATACGATCTCTCATTCTCTCCCTTTTTTATTACCATCGCACTTTCATTAGGTAATCTACGATTTTCATTTGAAATTTTCACAATCTCGTTTTCTTTTAATTCTTTCAAATGTTTGCTACCCTTATCATAATATAATTTTTGCTTTTTCTGATTAGCTTTTAATATTTCATAATGTGCATCAATTTTACTTAATTTTTTATCTCGACCAGGTAATACACTTTTTACAGTATGATTGAACAACAATTCAGCTGGCGTTTGACCCAGACTATTAACCGGAGTATTTCTCAAAATTAACAATGCCATATTAGTATCTCGATTCGTGTCAATTATTTTTTTTTAAATTCGTTTTACTGTCTGTATGAATCTCTCTGCTAACCCATTACCTTGGTGATGCTTTAGGCTTATAATTTTATGTGAAAAATTCCATTCGTTACTAAATTTAACAAATTTCGCATTTTCATATTGTGTACCTGAATCAGAATATAGTGTTTCTGGAATTCCATTGCCTGGCAAATATTGCTTTTAACGTATTAATAATCGATTCCGCACACATTCCATGCAATCTTTCTATTTCCACATATTTACTGTATGAATCAACAACAATTATGTAATCTTTACCATACAAATGAAAAATATCTGTAGCCAATATTTTCCATGGTTTTTCTGGAATTTCTCTACATATCATACTTTCTTTGGAATTCATTCTTTGATATTTTTTACATATGTCGCACTTTTCTATACAATCTTCAATGTGCCTTGCCATCATTGGCCAAAAAAGCGTTTTTCTCGCTAACATTTTACATTTCTCAATGCCTAAATGCGCATAATGTATTCTATTCAACATTTCTTTTTGTAAAATTTTTGGTATTACAATTTGCATGCCCTTATAAACTATACCATTGTCTACTGCTAATTCATCTCTGTAACTGAAATACAGTCTCGCTTCGTTAACCTCACTTTTATTATTTGACCATCCATTTTTAATATATTCAATCACCGATATCAACTCAATATCTTTACCAGTTTCATTAGCAATTTCATTTAAACGCTTATCAGTTATATTGTAACTACTATTTATCGTAGCAACATGCACTTCAATTTGTATCTCATATGATTTCTGTTCATTTTTTAAGTAAGATCGACTTAAGTGATCTGCTACTAACAATTCTTTACCTGACTTATATATCAACTTAAAATCATATTGCTGTAAACTTAACATAATTCCTTGTAACCTTGCTGAGCACTTATTCAATGGTTTATTTATTATGGATACCAATGGTTTATGATCAGTTTCTACTGTAAACGTTTGAGCAAACAAATATTGATGAAATTTATCACATCCGTACCATATAGCCAAAGCCTCTTTCTCAATTTGACTATAATTTTGTTCTGTTTCCGTTAATGATCTAGAACCATAAGCAATTGGTCTTCTATTTTGCAATATCACAGAACCTAAACCTAGCTTCGATGCATCTACACTCAATACAATAGGCTTGTCAACCTCAAAAAATGCTAACACCGGCGGCTCAACTAGTCTCTTTTTTATTCTTTCATATGCCCCTTTTTATTCTTTACCCCATATATATGGTACATTTTTCTTTATTAAATTTCTCAAAAGAGCAGTTAAATCTGACGCTTTAGGTAAAAAAGGCGATACATAGTTAATCATACCTAAAAATCTTCGCAATTCTGTTACAGTTTTTGGTTCGTCCATTTCAATGATTGCTTTTATTCTATCATCATCCATTTTTACACCCTCAGCGGATATAATACGACCGATGTATTTAACTTCCTTACTTTTTATCTGACATTTTTTTAAATTAAATTTTATTCCACATTTTTTAGCTCTTTTTAATACCTTTTCCAAAATGATATCATGCTTAACTTCATTCTTTGCTTTAATCAAAATATCATCCACATATATTTCTACACCCTCAATATCTTTGAATATATCTTTAAATATTGTATGAAAAATTTCAGGACTTGAGCTCAATCCATAAGGCATTCTATTAAAGTTATACCTCCCAAACGGTGTGTTAAAAGTAGTATATTCTCTCGTATCTTCTGACAACACTATTTGCCAAAATGCTCTATTAGCATCTAATGTAGTAAATATTTTTGAACCAGTTAAATTCACAGTTATTTCATCTACCGTTGGCAATTGTAAATGTTCTCTCTGTATTTGTTTATTCAAATGTCAGAGATCAAGGCATACTCTCAACGACTTATCTGACTTCGTAGTTACTACTAAAGAATTTACATATTCAGTCGGTTTGTCTACCTTACTAATAATATTTTCTTTCTCCATTCTGTCTAAATCAATTTTCAATTTATCTTTCATTTTAAAAGGTACATGTCTACATGGTTCTATTTTTCCTTGGGCATCTTTTTTCAATTTTATCTCATATTTATAGCCTTTTATTTCACCCAAACCTTGAAATACATCTTTATATTTATTTAGTAAACTGTTTGTTTCAACTTTTATGGAATCAATACTCTTTGTTTCAACTCTTACGGCTAATTTCAATTTATTAATTGTAGGAAACCCTAATACTGGTACATGATTATTTTTATGTACTTCAAAACACAATTCAGCACCATTTTTTCCAACTTTACATTGTGCATCAACTTTTCCAGCCATGGGCATTTCTCTCTCATCATAATTTTTTATTATATTTTTTAATTTCGTAACAATCAAACCTAACCTTTTACAAATACTCAACGGAATCACATTACATTCAGCTCCCGTGTCAAGTTTAAACAATACTTTTGCTTTCGATTCTATGAATTCTACTTCTTCATACCACCCATTATCACTTTCTTTTTTACACGTATTTATCACATTTACAAACACTTCTTCCAATTCGTCATGAATATCGTCATATTTTTCTTCAACATTTACCAATTTTACAGTTTTTCTTTCTCTACATTGAGAAGCAAAATGATTATATTTCTGACATACTTTACAAGTTTGTCCATACGCCGGACACTTCAATTTAGCGTGTTTATACCCACATCGCTGACATGCTTTCTTCTGCCTTTGATCATTGCCGCTATTTACATCACGCGCTGAGAAGGCTTCCGTAAACTTCTGCTGTTGCTGGTTACGACTTGTCGATTGGATTTTATTCTGCGAACCTAGGGCGGCTCTTTGTTTTTTGATAGCTGACACTTCCATACCTTTTCCAAACTGTTTCACTTGTTCATTTGCTAATTCTGAGGCTTTACAAATTTTCACTATTTTTTCTAAATCTAAATCAATTTCTCTTAAAAGCCGATCTTTTAATTTTGTATCATTTATACCAGCCACTATTCTATCTCTTATCAGTCTGTCTTTTAATGTACCGAAATTACAATCTACACTTAACTTTTTCAAATCAGTTACAAATGCGTCGAATGTTTCACCAGTATGCTGATTTCTCGTAAAAAAAATATGTGAACTCACACTTTCATTCTTTTTCGGTATAAAATATTCTTCAAATTTTTCAAATACTGTTTTATAATTATCCTTCAGATTAGCGGTCTCATACGTAAACGTGTTGTATATTTCAATACACTCTTCACCCATACAGTGTAACAAAAGAGCCACTTGTATCTCACTTTCTTTTTTATTAGCACCAGATGCTTTGTGGTAAAATTCAAACTGTTGCTTCCATCTTTTGAATCCTTCAGCTGTTAGATTTTGCATTTTATCTGGGGGTTTCAATCCCGATATTCCAACATTCTGTGGAGCAGCATTTTCTGTTCTTACTTCACCACCGTTCACCATTTTTCACTTTTTTATTAAAATTTTTTTTTTTTCTTTTTTTTATGCAGATTCGTTAAACTTCTTTCACTCACGCAGCGCCATGTTATGTTTAGGGTTTAGTGAAACACTTACAAGATTGTATATTACTAGATAGTATTTATTAAATTGAGATAAGAGTCAGTGGTACATAATTAGTCTGTACTCGGCAGCCTACCAACGCGTTCTACCGTGAAGCTCTCCCTCTCGTTATACTGTTATCTGTTCATAGCCACGCCATCTATTGCTAGTCATACTATTTAAACATACACATGTAACATTACTTCTTTTATTTTATTTATTTTTTTATTTTATTTTACCTCAATAAAAATAAATTGTAATCTGTAATAAGTAATTTTAGATATTTATACCAAAACTTATTTCTGAATTTAAATTAGATTTTAATGATAAAAAATAAATTACAATAATTAAAAACTCTATACAAAGATATTTATCGATATAAATTTGTTTTTGCCTGAACTGCAGTTGTTAGAATAAAACAATTTAATTACAACTTTAATAAAAAGTGAAGCTTTATTAACAACAAATAGACGATAAAGATAACTAAGATCTTTCTTGGTTTTTTCACAAAATTCAATTTTTTTTAATATATACAACAGTAACATCAAGGACTTAACATTTTCTGCTGACGCTGTTGACGTCATAACTACCGTCAACATTTTCCCTACCTCATCAAATAGTTTAATTTACTTATTATTTGTAATTTGTTGTTTTTACTTTCTAAAAAAATTAAGAAGGTACTTTAATCAAATAGTTTAATTTACTTATTATTTATAATTTTGTTATTACTTTTTAGAAAAATTAAAAAAGGTAGTGAAAATGTTGACGGTAATTATAACGTATATTATTTATAAACATTTTTTAATTCATTCTTTTTCGTTAAACTTTTAATGTATTTGAATATACCTAATGTATTAAAATATTTTCATATACATTTTAAATAAAAATTTTTTTATAAATCATTTTTTATATCGAAGGCAGCACCCGAAGGCATTGCAGAAGTTTTGCAAAAAGATTTACCAGCAACGGATTTTCCTTCGTTGTATATCGAAAATTTGGATACAGAAATATTGAACGATAATTTACCTCCAAAAAAAATATGAAAAATTAATTTAAATGATGAAATTGAAAATAATATTGATAATACTATGTAATGTCGGAGTCTTAACATAAATATGCAGCTTTGGCTTTTTCTTTTTGAAGCCTGAACATTGAAGTCCATAGGCTCGGGGTGGCTGAAGGAATAACAGAGTAGGAAGAAATTAATTAAATTTTTATTGGATAGGTGTGAATTTCGGGATTGAGAATGCGGCAAGCCACTACAGGCTTGTCTACTCTCGGTAGAGGACCTAACAAATATGATATTTAGGTATAAGTCGAAGGACACTTTTTTTTTAGTCCAGCGACTTTTCGGAGGAAAATAGATGATAGAGAGAAAGAAAAAGAATGATTTTAAATAAGAGTTGATTTTATTTCTCTTTTACTCACTTTTACAAAATCAATAAAACTCCTCACTCTTACTCTCTCTATTTTCTGTCTTGAGTCGGTGGAACGATGTGCTGGGGCGCGGTCAGCTCGTGGTGATCCGGATCGGGCTCTGCCTGCTGGGGTCTTACGATGTCCTTCGGTCCGGGGCGCAGTCGGCTCGTTGAGATCCAGCAACGTATCGTTGGCAATCCGTGTGGATGATGGTCTGGGCTGATTGTGATGGCCAATTTAAAAAATCACGTCGAATGCGTCTCCGCAAGTCAAGCTTGCCTTTTTATGCACTCGTACAGAGACGATTCTGTACCAATCAAATTGCGCGAAATTAACGCGCGGTGGGCGCTAATCGCTTATCTTGAGCGTATTCCTCTTGGGAGGGAGAGCGAGAATTAGAGAGAGAGCAGATTCTTTTTGTACAATTTTTATGCATATCCATTATTTATTATTTGCGATAATTAAATGTTAAATTAAATTAAATGGTTGCATTCTATTTAAAATTTAACGCACATTACAAAGAAGAGCGAAGTTTTTTGTCGCATTTTACGCTATTTGCGATGTATTTATTTTTGCAATGATCTTAAAAATAAAAAAATAATTATTTAAATTAAAAATGATTGTCACTGGAAACAAGAATGATAAATTTAAGTTATTAAAAGTAATTCATATAGATTGTTGAAAAAAAAAGGAAACCAGCGCAAAATAACAGTTAAATAATTATTTCTTTAAGAATTACAATTTTTACTTAATTCTTGAATATTTGTCACGAAGTGTCAGTGGATTAATTAATTGATTGACACTATTCTTAAATAAAATTAAAGAGTTTTTAATTAATATTCCTTGAGTTTTTGTGTTGCCTGTACCATGCGCTGTTACTTTAATTGAATTTAAGAGTAATTAATTTTTTTAATAAATTAGTAGGATTAATTATTAATCTAAAGGAATAGTAACAATTATTAATGAAAGAATTAATTAATGATTAACGCAATTTAATTATATAAAAAAAAATATGCGGTATAAAAATTACAATTAGATATAATCATGTAAAATTAATTTTAACCTACAAAGAAACATAAATTTTATCGCAAAATTAAAATTCCTCGTACATAGAATATGCAAGAAGGTGAAAATAAAAAAAATTTTGATTCTCTCAAATATAATATAAGCGTGGTGAATATTATAAAGCTTAATTTAATACAATGTCGAAGAATTTAATTATTATTGCCCAAGCGGAAATAATCACGTGTATATAAATGATATTAACAAAAAATAATTCTTCATAATGATTATTAGCTTTTATCAAGTAATATTAAAATCTTATAATGTGTGGATTTTGGACTCTAATAATAGTCAATAATGTATATTAATGTTTCGAAGTTTTTATCGTCATTTTATAAATTTAATAAATGTTTATAAGATTTTATTAGATTTTTATTTTTAGGAAATGTCTTTACAAACAAAGATGCAATGAAAGCTAGAATATAAATAGTTATTAGCTTTTAGAACGGTTACATATTTCTTTTTCGCGTAAAAACCAAAAAGCTAATCACTGTAATGATTGTAAATAGTTGATGAAACCTTTTAAAATACTTTTTTAAATCCTTTATAAAAACTTTAATTAAGTATTTTATATATTTTAGAATTTTATTTTGTATTATGATTATACATATTTTTAATATACGCATTACATTTAATCGTTTATTCGCATTGTCGCACATGTTATTTTACACATTATTTTACGGAAAGAAACGCAGAAAAATGTTTGACCTACGATGGGATCGAACCCGGGTCCTTCGCATTATAAAGCAGACGCCCTAACCATTACGCTATGCAACGCTTGTAGAACTAAGATTTAAATTTGAATCATAAGTTGCATGGCAATCCATATACACTTGTATTGATTTTACATTTAAAATTTCTTCTATATTGTAAAATATTTTTTTAAATTAAGAAATAATTAAAAATTCAATATATTTAAATACATAATTTCGCTCTTGAGATTTTATCACATATGAACTACAAAAACTTCACTTAAAAGCAAACTTCCACACATTGACGTGATCTTGTCGTTTTGCTATGAAAACATGCATGGCTTAGGTCTCAGAAAAGAACGTCAAATAGTTAATTAATGGAAAAATACAAGTCATATATTCTACATAAAACGAAAAGAATGGAATGAAGTTGAAAAAAGTTTCTTCCTATACCACCAACACAGGATACTCAAAGACTTTCCAGAAAAGGTACCATTACTAGATCGACAAAAAAAAGGCATCAGAGGAAATTTTTTTTTTGCTGATTATAGCAAGTTTACCATGTTTGAAAGGAATCTTAAATGATGAAGCATTGGAACATTACTCCTTACTTGTTTAAAGTGCCTTCATTCTGTTAAAAAACGAAATAATAGAAAAAGAATTAAACAAGTGTGAATTAAATCTTTTAAAATTTGTTGATTTATATGAAAAGTCTTATGGACAGGAGAAAATAACTTTTAACATTCATTCATCGTTGCACGCAGTGACTTCTGTCAGAATGACAGGGCCACTGTGTCACATTTCAGCTTTTGTGTATGTAAGTTTTATACGTATATTAAAAAGTTTTATCACCGGACCTAATGGCAAAGACTACCAAATGGCGCGAAAACAGCTGCAAGCTTTGATATTTAAGACTAAAAATACTCAAAGTCAGCTGTCAAAGTCTGCTAAAGTTAAAGACTACTGCAGTAAATTATTTGAAACAAAAAAGTTGACTGTGTTTTACGAACTAAAAGAGCAGGTGACATTTTGTGGCCGCAGTACTTTTCAATTAAATGAATCAGGACACTGTTTGGTATACAAAAAATGTATATTCAACGGTACTATTTATCACAGTATTACGTATTCACGTGCATGTAAAACTAATGATACAGTAGTTCAGTTAAAGACAGGCAATTATTATCGCACTGTAGAAATATTAAGTTTTAAAAATAATTGGTTATCGTTAATAAAAGTATGTTCTGGAAATATATTTAGTGGGATTGATCATAAAAAAAAAATTAAAATGAAAGACGACAATAATACTAGCGTATTAAAACCGTTAGAGAATGTTATGCGCAAAGTAATATATATGAAAATGTCAGATAACGATAAATATTCAGCTTATCTACCAAATACAGAAGAGGTCCATTGATATTGTATATATTTTGAAAACGCAAAATGTAAATATTACTTGTACAAGTATTCATTATACCAAATGTAAATATAAAATGACGACAATATGTACGCGCATTGTATGATTTTTATAAAAACTATACACGCTTGGAGCGCTTTATTTTTTCTCTTTATTAAGAACCCATCACAACACTATACAGGATGTCCCATTTTAATCGCTCCACGCGAATAAGCCTGAAAATATGTCCTTTGGAAAAAAATATTTTAAATTAAAGTTGTAGGGTTTCAAGGGGGACATCCAATGGTGACCTTTACTATGACCTTCAAGGTTATTAGAAAGTCAAGCTAGTTTTTTCAAATGGAAACTTCTACTTTTGACCCCGGAAATAGAAAGAGCGGAAAATTTTACGTCCGAATACGACTATGAACTTGACCATGACCTTCAAGTTTATTTAAAGCCTAAAAAGTTAGTGTTTTCAATGGGAAAACCCGACCTTTAAACGTGGAGATAGAAAGAGTGGAACATTTTACGATAGCTTATGATCTTGACCTTGACCTTGAAGTCAAAGACATATTAAGGTCGTAATAATTATTGACGAACATCTCTGTTTTCATGCCGAAATTAATGAGCGCGAGAAAAGTGACGTTGAATTATGACCTTGGCCAGTTTAGTTTAGGGGCAACTCCTGCTCAATTAAAGAAATGCCATTGTGTTCCAGCTGCTGAATTCTCTTTCCTTACAACCCCCGTTTTGCACCTTTAACTCTCTCCTACATAAAAACGAATCATGGCATCGTGATCAGTGATAAGAAAAAATTGGAATTTTTTTTCGTTATAAGGTCCATACAAAAATAGTTTTAGTTCCAATAATTTTGATCTTTGTTATCAAGAGTGTTTGAATTATTTTATATGTGGACTGACATTTTTTTCCGTCATGAATGATTATACGCCACAGGAAATAGTTAATATGATTAAGGTTCTTGGCGAGTGTCAAGACAATTACAAAGCTCCGGAAAGGCGTTATGCAGAAAAATATCTAGGCTTTCGACATCCAAATAGAAAGGCTATTAAACGATTCGTGAGTAGAGCTGAACAAGGTAATCTGACACGAAAAAGGCGCAAAACTAGCTCTAGAGAGCATATTGTACTAAGTGTGTTGGCTTCGGTTGCTGATGATCCCCATATTTCTACTTGGTAAATCAATCGAACGCATGGAGTTCCAAAAACAACTACTAACCACATTTTGATAAGTTTTAAATTCCATCCATACCATATCCGCCTCACTCATGGTCTTGAGATCGGAGATGACCAGCAGCGTTTATATTTTTGTAGATAGGCATCTAATAGAATGCTCCGAGATACTTTCTATTTAGATAAATTCTTATTTACAGACTAGGCGAAATATGACAATACGGGAGGTGTCAATCTCCATAATGCCCATTACTATTTCCTAAGTAAATCCTTATTGGCAAAGAAATCATCGTGTCCAGAGACAGTAGTCATTGAATGTATGGGGAGATGTAATAGGAAATAACGTGATAAGTTCATTTTTTTATAATAATCACTTAAATGGTTCTTTCTATTTAAATATTCTCCAGAATGAAGTACCACAATTGTTAGAGGACGTCCCATTAGCCTTGAGACAAATCATATGGTTTCAACAAGATAGGGCACCAGCACAACTTACACTACCAGTTAAGGTATTCTTGGACACCACATGTCCTAATCGTTGGATTGACATGGGCAACCAAGTACATGAATGGCCAGCCAGATCACCAAATCTCACACCAATGGATTTTTTTCTATGGTGTGTTGTAAAAGAGCAAATATTTGCGCAAGCTCCAACAACCACAGAGGATATAAAAGAAAGAATAAAGAGAGTTTTCGAATCTATCACGGTTGAAACATTAGAGAGGGTCCATCTGAGTTTCCGTCAAAGAATAAATATGTGCATTTAAGAAAATAGACGACTAATTAAACATCTGTTTTAAGAGACGTCTTAACTGGCTGAGTTCTAAGAGTTTTCCCTTGACTGGGTGGATTCGTTGCCCTGCCTTAACTGGCAGGGTGCTATGACTCTTCCCTTGACTGGGCGGACTCATTGCCTTGACCTTGACTGGCTGCGTATTAACAGTCTTTCCTTAACTGGGTGGACTTCATGCCTTGCCTCGTTCCAATTCTGGGGTTTAAATTACGGGTTTTCTTTTGAAAAAACTAACTTGACCTTAAAATGACTTTGAAGGTCATGGTCAAGGTCGTATTCGGGCGTAAAATTTTCCGCTCTTTCCATTTCCGATGTCAAAAGTAGGGGTTCTCATTTGAAAAAACTAACTTGACCTTCAAATGACTTTGAAGGTTGTCAAGGTCACAGTGAAGGTCACCATTGGATGTCCTCCTGGAAACCCTACAACTTTTATTTAAAATATTTTTTCCAAAGGACATACTTTCAGAGTTATTCGCGTGGGGCGATTAAAATGGGATATCGCATATAATAAAAAGTTATATATTATATAAATAATAAGAAGTCTTATTTATATGTATTTATTTGAATTAGTAATAATTATTTTACGATTGTTATACAATATTATTCAAACTTAATAAAAATAAGTGCAATCGAAGTATTTAAAAAGAATTTATAATTCATTTGACTTTATTATAATTTCATTGTATAAATCTCATTCAGCTTTACCCAACTAATTGCAAATTAAAATTGTTTTATATCAAAATGCACTCGTGACAGTATACTTCGAAATCATTTAAATTAATTTATTTTTAATCTCCATTTCGAAAATCACATATAATTAAGGTTAAAATAACTTGTAATTTTATTAAAATATTTGTTTTAATAAAAATTATCCATAATACTACAGTAGTGTTCATAAAATTATTTGAATGTATTCATTTTTAATGCCATTCCTGAACATTAAAAATGTAATTGGGAAAAAAAATTAGATGATTGAAATAAATTCTATTAAGTTGTAAAAAGATAAAAAATCTATTGAATCGTAAAAAAAATTTTTATTAAAATTTATTCGTAACAGTAATAATTGAAAATCATTGAAATTGATTAACTATCAATCCCATATTTATTCATTGAAAAGAATTAGAAAATGGAAAAATATTAGATAATTGAAATCAACTAAAAACAATTTAAACATAATAAATATAATAAATTATGATTCTAGTTATTAAAAACAATTCATTATCATAAAGTTTTAATGTTTATATTTTCAACTGAAATTTATTCGTAAAGAATTGGAAAAAAAGGATTGAAAATTTATTCGTTAATGATTGAAAACTATTGGAATTAATTGACTATCAATCTTACTTTTGATCATCAAAGTTAATTAGAGTATAAAAAAATGTTGGATGATTAAAATTAATCAAAAACTATTAAAACACAATGTGAATAAAGTGAAAAATGATTTGACTTATTAAAGACAATTCATCATTATTGAGTTTTGATATAAATTTTTTCTACTAAAATTTATTCATAAAAGTAGTAATTGAAAATTATTAGAATTGATTAACTGTCAATCTCACTTTTGATCATTAAAGTTAATTGAAGAATAAAAAAATATTAGATAATTCAAATCAAGTAAAAACAATTAAAACACAATATAAAAAAAATAAATTATGATTTTAGTTATTAAAAACAATTTATCATAATTGAGTTTTAATGTTTACTTTTTCCATTAAAAATTATTCGTAAAATTATTAAATGATTATCATTGGAATTGATTAACTGTTAATCTCATTTCTCATCATCAAAGATAATTAAAGAACAAAAAAGGTTTACATTATTGAAATATATTGAAGTTGATTTGGTAAATAGTATAGAAAATAATTCATTATGATTTATTTTGATTCGATATAGAAATCCCATGAAAAATAATAAAAAGTGATTCCAAATTTTACGATTAAAATTTAATGATTCATTGAAAATATTTAAAGCAATTGAAAATTATTGAATTTCAATCATTTTCAATAATTTTTAATGGTCAGTATTTAGCAGGGACATCATTAATACAGAAAACGTTACTTATTAAATCTTTTTTAAAAAGACTGTTTATCAACTTAATTTATCCAACCTCAAAATGTTAATTCAAGAAAATTTTAAACTGTTGAATTAATTATATAACTGATACGTAAAATATGGACTAGTTTATACATTCTGTCAAAAAAGTACTGGGAATTGTCGATTTAGATCTGGCGGGGCAATTTAGGCAGGTAAAATTTTTTTTTCTAGGCTGGTACAACTGTCCTTAATGACTATGCCAAGTTTGAGCGGAATCTGTCAACAAGTGTGTTTACAGTAGCTGGTTAAGTCAATCGATGTCCATAGTGCGTGCCAATTTTTTACAATGGGTGATTACGTTGAACAAAGAATTTGTCTAAAATTCTGTGTTGCGAATGAAATTTCGTGTGTCGATGCATTGAAAATGTTGCAATAGGCTTTTGGTGATAAAGCACTATCGAAAACCCGTGCGTATGAGTGGTACAAAGCCTTCAAGGAGGGTCGTGAAGTCGTCGAAGACTTGCCTTGTTCCGGACGCCCATCGACGGCTTCGACCGCAGATAATGTCGATAAAATTAAGGAAATGGTGCTTGAAAACCGTCATACGAGCTTGAGAGAGATAGCACATGAACTTGAGATATCCCACGAGTCCACACGTACGATTTTAATTGATATTTTGGGCATGAGAAAGGTGGCCGCAAGACTCGTTCCAAAAGAGCTTAATTTTCTTCAAAAACGCTATCGCGAACAGGTCGCCTCGGACATGCTGGATCACGCCAATCCTGATCCCGCATTCATGGAATGCATCATAACTGGTGACGAAACATGGGTGTACGAGTACAATATGCAAACAAGCCAGCAAGCATCGGAATGGGTAGGAAAAAACGAGCCGAAACCGAAAAAACCACGCCAAAGCCGCTCAAAAGTGAAGGTGATGCTCATTGTTTTCTTCGATATCCGTGGCGTGGTGCACTACGAACTCGTTCCGAAGGGTCAGACGATAAACAAAGAGTATTACCGAAGTGGGTGAAACGTTTGCGTGAGCGTACCCGTAAGAAGCGGCCAAATTTGTGGGCGAGCAACTCGTGGATTTTGCACGACGATAACGTGCCGTCTTACCGAGCTACGATTGTGACCGACTTTCTCGCCAAAAACTCAACAAACACGCTTGAACAACCACTGAATTTGCCGGATTTGGCTCCATGTGACTTCTTCCTCTTCCCAAAACTTAACCCTCAAGTGGAGCACTATTGCAGCTTAACATAACTGGAGCCCATGGGTAAGGATTACCCAGCTAGTTTGACCACTTATATCTTATTATAAAATTGATCAATTTTGAATTTTTTTTTTTTTAATCGATTCGTCGGACGATGTAGAATAAGAATATTTCATGAACAAATAAATAAAAATTTAAGTTTTTATAATATTAATGAAAAATAAAAAAAAAATGCAATGAAAATTGACGAAAAAAGATCTACCCTGGGTTAGCGTTACCCAGTGCTCCTCTTGAGGGTTAAATTGTCGCTCCGTGGCACCCGTTTTCAGTCGATTGAAGCCATAAAACAAAATTTGACGCGTGAGCTGAAGTCCATCCCGGAAAGCGCCTATAAAAAATGTTTCGATGATTGGAAGTGCCGTTGGCATAGATGTATCGGAGCAAATGGAGCCTATTTTGAAGGCGACCCATTAAAATTTGATAGACAGTAATACTAGTATCGACAAAATTCTAATTTTACAGCAATTTTAAATTTTATTTAAACTTTCAACTCTTATTAGTTTGGAAGAATTATTATAAAAAAAAATGCAGCAAAAGAGTATGTAAAAATTTAGATTTTTTTATAAAATATTGAAGTATATCTTATGAAGATTATAAATTATTTTACATAATTGTAAAATTCTATACTGTAACGTCGGTACAGCGTTTCGACGTATTTAATCACATGCCTTGAGACCGATTGGTAACGTCACCCTACCGATCTCCGTCTCCCTTGCCTACACTCGCTTTAGAGGTGCGGGTAAGGATGATCGGCCTTAAAAAAATAAAAAAAATTAAAAAAAAAAAAAAAAACGTTTTTGCCTACAAACCCTAGGATTCTAATTTTGAGCCCTAGCTTAAACTAAAATTTGTTTTATCAATAAAATTACAATAAATTGATAAATTATGCTTCTTTAAAAAAAAGAGAGAAAGTCCAAGAAAAGAATAATGGGTTTTTCCCGAAGACCTTTTCATTTTTTTAAACCTTTATTTAATTTAAATTCTTTAAAATTCTTAAAACTTAGCGTTCAGTTATAATGCGATAAAATACACATTTGTAATATTTGTAGCTTTTAAGACATCGGAAAAAGTGCATCTACAGCGCGATTTAAGACGTTGCGAGGTAACAGCGTGAACATGAATTTAATCATTAATTTAAATTAATTATTGAATTTATATCAAAAGGGCGGAAACGAGCAAATTTTCCATTGTCTGATGCACCAATTGAATATAATATGATTTATTATTATACCCTTATTATATTACTGTTTTTTTTTTTTTCCAATTACAGATCATATCTTATTAGTAATTTACAAAATTCAAAGATATTGCGAAACATAATCACTAATTATTGTAAAATACTCCAATGTATTTTGACCACGACTAAAATTTTAATTTAAAAATATTTGTTTAATATATTTTTAGAATATGAATCTAAAGACTTAAAGTTAGTCTATTTTTAATAGTAATCAGTTTTATATTTTCTCGTAAATTAACCGTATGTACAAAATCTTGTGCTACGTTTGTTTGCTTAAAACTTTTATTTTATAATTCACTATTTCATATGATCAATCGTGCAATTGTTAGTTATATAATAAATTAATCATATAATTAATAATTATAGCATTGATCCTTTTTTTTATATTAAAATAAAACCTCCGAAACACAATAACTACAAATCAGTTTTACAAGTTTTATTTCAAAATTATATCTTAATCTAATTTATATTTGATTTCACTAAGGTTGAAATAGATA
Source organism: Chalcis sispes (assembly GCA_949987625.1). Taxonomy (NCBI): domain Eukaryota; kingdom Metazoa; phylum Arthropoda; class Insecta; order Hymenoptera; family Chalcididae; genus Chalcis; species Chalcis sispes. Next base: position 20,593,356 of record OX465098.1, on the reverse strand, counting down.
TTATACACACGATATTTTTTTTTCGTAAAAAAATGTATACACTAAACTAAGAAACTCACTGCAATGATTCACAGGTAAATAAGCTTTAAGACTTAAAATTTTTTTTATATAATAAATGTTGTTATTTTTATATAGTATTTTTATATAATAAATGTCTATCTTTGAAAAAAAAACCATTGTTATATTACTTTCAATTTATTTGTCTAAATATTATAATAAAAACTTCATTCGTTTTTTGTACTAGATTTAAATTTTGCGTAGAATAGAAATAGACATTGTAGTTTACGAAAAAATTATTGTTTAAATTAATTATAAGAAATTTGTAGAAACTAAGTAAAAAGCAATCCCCTTTCTCTCTCTCTCTCTCTCTCTCTCTCTCTCTCTCTAATTCTCGCTCTTCCTCTCAAGAGGAATGTCTTCGAGATAAACATTAGTGTCCACCACGCGCTAATTTTGAGCAATCTGATTGGTACAGAGTCGTCTCTGAACGAATGCATAAAAAGGCAAGCTTGACCTGCGGAGACGCACTCGCCGTGATTTTTCAAGACAGGCCACCACCATTAGCCTAAACCTCCCTTCGCACAGACTGCCAACGAGACGTTGCTGGATCACAACGAGCTGACTGCGCCCCGGACGAAAGAAATCGTAAGATCCCAGCAGGTAGAGCCCGATCTGGATCACTACAAGCCGACCACGCCCCAGCACAACACCAATTAATTCATCAACTCAAGGAAAGAGGAAGAGAGAGAGCAAGGAGAGTTTTCTTCAAGAGTGAGTAAAGAAAAACACCTAATAAACTTCAATTCAATGTAAATTCTTTTTCTTTTCTTTTATCTATTTCCTCCAAAAGGTCGCTGGACTGAAAACAAAGTATCCTTAGACTTTTTATCTCAAAGCACTATTTATTAGGTCGTTTACTGAGAGTAGGTAAGCCTGTAGTGGCTTATCACATTCTCAATCCCGAAATTCACACCTACCCTTACAAAAAAAAAATTTAATTTTTTTTTCCTATTCTGACATTCTTTTAGCCAGCCCAAGCCCATGAACTTGAGTGTTCAGGCTTAAAAAAAAAGGCCAAAGCTGCGTTGCAAGTTATCACTCCGATATTACAATACATTTCATAAGTTCAAACCTTATACGTTAAATTAGCTAAATATTTTAACTTTTTATTCAACCAAAATGATAACAGAGAAAAAATTTCAAGAACATCAAATTTTATTAAAAAAATAAGAAGCCTGATAACGTTAAATTTTTACCAATTGAATAATATATTCATAAATTTGTTAGTGCAACCAACAACGCTTATTATATTTAATGTATGCTATAGTTTGATAATTTCTTTTTCTTAATAATTTTTTTTCAGCATTAAAATTTTTGCTCAACCTAACCATATTTAATTAATACTTTTTCAAAAAACGACAAAGGTCGAGACAGGCCGATGAAAAGTCGTCAAACGAATAGGTGGGAAAATAGCGTTTAATCAGAGATGAAAAGGAAGATCGCTAGTGGCATGGAAATAAAGTGTGGCAAGTCCTACACGCGAATAGGTGCTGGCCTCTTACGGAGCAGCTGCCGAACTATCCACACAATCTCCGTGTGCCGGAAAAAGTAGAGGAGAGGGGATACTCATTTTCTAACGAGCATGCGTATACTACATGGGTTGAAAGTCCCGGGATTTTCAATGAAAACAAGCATTTTTTGAGCAATGTTGTATTTATTCTTCAACATAGTTGCCTTTGAGGGTGATACACTTAGTATAGCGATTTTTCAACATTTTGATGCCCTTCCTGTAGTACGAAATGTCCAAACCTTCGAAATATGCCTTGGTTTCCGTGATGACTTCCTCATTCGATATGAATCTCTTTCCCTGGAGCCACTACTTAAGGTTTGGAAATAGATAATAATCGCTGGAGGCCAAATCTGGAGAATACGGTGGGTGAGCAACCAATTCGAATCGTAATTGGTCCAATTTGGCCTTCACTTTCAAGGACGTGTGTGACGGTGCGTTCTCGGGATGGTACAGAACTTTTTTCTTCGCCATATGGGGTCGTTTTTCTTGTTTTTGTCGTTCAGTTTGTCCAATAACGCTGCATAATACTCTCTGGTAACTGTTCTTTCCTTCTGTAGGTAATCGATGAAGATTATGCGATGCACATCCCAAAAAACGGAGGCCAAAACCTTCCCGGCCGAGCGTTGGTCTTTTGTTATTAATAATTAATCCAATAGTTAATATAAATCCTTAATAAATTATTATTCAATAATAAATAATTAAAAATAATAAAATACTTAACCTCGAAAGAATTATGAAAAACGAAAGCCGATAAGCCAATCCCAGTTCTTCTATTAAATCCGTAAGAATGGCATTGGTCGGGTTGGTTAAGCTTTTGCCTTTTATCGCAGAGATTCCGGATCGTATCCCACTGACGAAATCTTTTTTTTTCTTTTCTTCATTATCTACAAGTCAATTGATATTTTTAAAAAAACAGAAACATATTTAATGTACCATTTATTATTATTCGATTATGATTAATACATTTTTCAATTCGATAACGATTCATACATTTTTTTTTTTTTTTTAAAGAATGATACAGTTTTCGTTTAAACTACTTTAAATGTTCAAAATGTTTAATAACTATTGTTATGAATATTATAGAATAATACACAAAAGTAAATTGAGCAACAAATAAATCTTTTTTTTTTCAATAAACGATTTTCCACACAGAATAAATGTTGATTTTTGAGTAAGATACAAAATAACAATATTTCATTTTATTAAATTAAAAATAAATTACATGTCTGATTGAATTTATGAATCCTTTTATTTATCTCTAAACTAAATAGTAAAATATGAACTAAATTTTTATTTGAATATATATTTTTAGAACTAGGTAACCAGAATCGTATTTCAATTGTAATCTATAAAATTCCTACTTTGTCAGTTAACACGTTCCCTGCTGTGTGGGGCGTATGTGTCCCACGCTGTGCTTTCCGTTCAAGCCATTTGGTATTATCATTGTAAAATGAAGAAGTTTTTAAAAATTCATTATAGTATTAAGATGCCCATAATTGACTGCATAATGAATTTTTAAAAACTTCTTCATTTTACAATGATAATACCAAATGGCTTGAACGAAAAGTTTAGAGTGGCGCGCATACGCCCCACGTGGCAGGAGACGTGTTAAATAATAAATATTTTTATTTATTTTATGTATAATATTATAATTTTGATCAGAAGCAGCATCGCATGAACATCGCCCAAGACACGTTGAACGACGTCAATGATGATCCTAGTCGGCTTAAGAGGGTTATAACTGGTAACGAATCATAGGTATATGTTTATGACGTCAAAACCAAAGCCCAATCATCCCAACGAAAGAGCCCAGGACAGCCAAGATCGAAAAAGGCACGCCAGATTCGTTCAAATGTGAAGGTTTTGCTCACAGTTTTCTTTGACTACCATGGCGTTGTGCATCAAGAATTCCATAACAAGGTCGTACGGTAAACAAGAAGTATTACCTTGAGGTTATGCAGCGTTTGCGTGAATTAATAAGAAAAAACGGTCGGAAGTGTGAAAAGAAAATTCATGGATTTTGTACCATGATAACGCACCTGCGCACACGTCGTTACTAGTGAATAGTTTTTTGGCCAAAAACAATACTAGTATCATGCCTCAGCCACCGTATTCACCAGACTTGGCCCCCTGCGACTTTTTTCTTTTCCCGAAATTGAAAAGGCCCATGAAAGATTTGCGACGATTAAGGAGATTAAGGCTGCATCGCTAAAGGAGCTCAAGGCGATACCCAAAAGTACATTTCAGAAGTGTTTTGACGACTGAAAAAAGCGCTGGCATAAGTGCATTGTATCAGAGGGCGACTATTTTGAAGGGGATAACATAATTTTGATGAATAAATGAATATTTTTTATAAAATATGAAAAGCTACCTTATTTTTTTATCACATCTCGTATATATTCAAGTTGCAAAAATCTTCACTGAATCTACAAAAAAATAGGGTTTCATAGAAAAAATATTTAATAATTTAAATAACTTTTGATTGTTAGTACCTTGATTGCATACAATTAGTCGAACGTCGGCTTCTACATTGCGCAAATCAGATATAATTTCAGGAATAATTTTGAGTAACTTTTCCCCACTAGCGCCATTCTTATTGAATCCAAAAGCTAATAACTGATGCCACGGTTTGTTAGTATCAATGCTATCAATGCAAAATAATATCGCGTGTTTCGCTATTTCGGAACTTCTAATGTTATGTCCTATATCAACAAGACCTTCTATAATATCATATTTTTTTGAATATTCTTCGGCCGCGCGAATCGACATTTCATCAAACTTTAAAGCACTAGAGTGGCCTAACCTCTTAATTAGAGAAAGTTATGTGAACATAAATTATTTTAAAAAGAACCACTTACCCGAATTTTCAACCATTAACGGCGCTTTTTCGAGTCAAACGGAAATCGGAAAAGTTTATACCCACTATGTCTTCCATTGCAATAATGGAAATATTTACATCGATCTTAAACTAATTCCATCTTCTTCATTTTTTTAAAAAATCGTCGAAAATGACAAAGAATTGTCAAAAACGTTTAAATCACAAAAGAAATTAAATTTATAAAAATTGTCGCTATTTATAATAATCTTTTTACAATTAAAACTGGCGCACTATTAGTAACGTGGTTCCTGTTGCGTGTTCAATTGCAAAAGAAACAAATGGGACATTGTTAACGGTTGTAAAAACAAAAATATGCGTATTCTCCAGCGAGCCGCGCAAATTATGTGCGTTTCATTTCCACGTTTTTGAGAATTTTTAATCAAAACAAACAACGGCCTTTTAAATAGCTGTGCAAGTATTGATATAATATAAAAAGTACATATTATAGCAAGTATATATATACAGGGTGTCCCATTTTAACTTAGACAGCTGAATAACTCAAAAAATCGCAATGTAATAAAAAAATGTTTTAGACAAAAGTTGTTGGGTATTGAATGACTGACTCTATTTTAACCTTGAACATGTCCTTGAACTTGATTTTCAAGGTTATTTAAAGATCAACTTTTGTTTTTTGATTAAAATCTTCTATTTTCGACCGTGAATTCTGAAAAAGTGCAAAATTTTACATCTAGATGAACTTCTGTGTTGGGGGTCAAAGTAATTTCTACAAGTCAGGTCAAGGTCAAATTTCTGTTTTGAGCCGAAAGCTTTTAAATCATAATTTTTGCTTCTCAGATCAAAGACTGCCATACAACAGTGACCATGTCCAATTATATATTAAGTTGCTACAGATGAAATGGCCGATTTAGCAATGATATAAAGTTGGCTGCAATTTTAGTGTATTATGTTGGCACAAAGCGGCGCAAATGATATGACATATTGAAGTATAAATACTGCTACCTTGGTTTATGGAGTCATTTCTGTTTTGCACTTCATAGTGATCGTAAAAACAAAAAGAGAAAGTGAACATGGAAGTGAATCAAAAAAGACTACTTTTACTATACGAATTTAAATTAGAGCACAACGCAACGGAAGCAGCGAGAAATATAAACAGCGCATTTGGGCCTGATACAGTTAGCAAACGAACCACTCGGCGGTAGTTCGAAAAATTTTGATCCGGAGATATGGACCTTGGAAATGAGCCATGTGGACACCCAGGACCATCGATCGATAACGACGAGCTGCTTGCATTAGTGGAGTCTGACCCCCGCCAAACCATAAGGGATCTTGCCGAGAAATTAGGCGTTCACAATTCGACAGTTTGCCGCCCCTTGCAACAACTTGGAAAAGTCAAAAAGCTTGACAAATGGGTTCCGCATGATCTTACCGAGCAAAACATGACGTGTCGAATGGAGATTCCAAGTTCTCTTCCGCAACAAAAAGGAACCGTTCTTGTATCGAATTGTGACCTGCAATGGAAAGTGGATTTTATACGATAATCGTCGCCGATCGGCCCAACGACTAGATGCCGATGAAGCGCCAAGACACATGCCGAAACCAAGCCTTCATCCAAAGAAAATAATGGTAACTGTTTGGTGGTCTGTAGCTAGAGTTATCCACTATTCGTTCCTGCAACCTGGCGAAACCATCAATGCTGAGAAATACTGTGCTCAACTAGAAGAAATGCATCAGAAATTGATAGTCCAACGACCTAGGCTTGTCAACAGGGACGGAGTGATACTGTTTCATGATAACGCACGACCTCATGTATCGAGAACAACGGTCCAAAAATTAAACGAGTTGTGCTATGAGACTCTTCCTCCCCTTTTATATTCACCAGACCTCTCACCAACAGATTACCATTTCTTCAAACATTTGGATCACTTTTTGACAGGAAAAAGATTCAATAATGAAGCTGCTGTCAAAAATGCCTTCGAGGAGTTTCTTCGAACCAGAAACTCAAACTTCTACAAAACTGGAATTAATGTATTTGTATCTCGTTGTGAAAAGTGTGTTGCATCTATTGGTACCATTTTTGATTAAATAAATTGTCTTTATAAAAAGTTACAGCTGTTTAAAAATTTATTACTAAATCGGCCATTTCATCTGCTGCAACCTAATAAAATATAAACTATATTTTTATTTTCAATATATTTTTAGTACTAGTTAATCTGAATTGTATTTTAATTGTAATCTATGAAATTCCTACTTGGCCTATTAAATAATGAAAATTTTTATTTATTCAATTTAGCACGATTTACAAAAAAATACAATTGAATCATAAACAATAAAAATTCAAAATTTATTCATCATTATCAGGCCTTTTTTAAAAAGAAGTTTGTTAAACAATTTTTTATATGCGTGATAATTAAAAGAAAGTTTTTCTTTTAGTTCAATGAAACTGTGGGTTAATCGAAAATTTGTTTTCATGGTGAACAAATGGAAGAATTTTCAATCCAGCTATCAAAATATAACATTTTCTTTCAGCGATTAATTTTTTACTTGAATGCTTAGCATGTATGGCAATATTAAAATTAAAAACACTGAAGATAGCTTGCGAATTTTTGATAAACGTAAATTTCTTAACTATACTCACAACAAATTGCCTTTTTCTCATCGCTAAATAAGATTATTTGTGTAAAACCACTTGTTAATGTTCTAAAATACTAAGTATAACAATATTACTACCTTAAAAGTACTAGAAAACAATCATTAACATTTCAATATTAATTGTATGATTTAACATAAAAAACCGTATTTTTTGATCTTTCATGGTATTTTAATTTAATCATGTTACATAGTAATGTAATAATGAGTAAATTCTTAGATTAATTAAAGAAATAGCATTATGTGATGTGGTAAATCATTAATAAGTTTTTTAGAGAAATAAAGTTTGCATCTGCATGAATAAAAATATTTATCATTTAACAGGTGTAGTAAAATTTTTATAGATTACAATTAAAATACTAATTACCTAGTACTAAAAATATGTTCAAATAAAAATGTACTTCACATTTTACTATTTAGTTTAGAGATAAATAAAAACATTCATAAATTTAATCAGACATGTATTGGGACTGTGAATAAGTCCTCGCCGTTTTTTGTAAAAATAAATCCTTTATTAAAAAAAAATAGTAAAGAGACAAGTCAATTAAAGTATTGCCCATCACTGGAGATTACTTTTTCCCAGATTTCTGGCAGCATTTGAATTCCACGTCGAAACAACGACACTTTCTTGCGGCTATTCATGAATCGATCCATATTTTCGTTTCTTCATACGAAGTGAAGTGCTGCTTAGCCAGGCCGATAGTCATCGATCGAAATAAATAGTAATCAGAAGGCGCAATGCCTGGAGAGTACGGCGGGTGGGGTAGGGTTTCTCATTTCAGCGTTTCCAGGTATGTTTTGACTGGTGACGCGACATGCGGCCGAGCGTTATCATGCAGCAAAATCACCTTATCGTGTCTTTGCTCATATAGCGGCTGTTTTTCTTTCAATGCTCGACACAAACGCATCAATTGTTGTCCATAGAGATCTTTTGTGATAGTTTGGTTTGGTAGGAGCAGCTCGTAATACACTACTCCCAGCTGATCCCACCAAATGCACAGTATGAGCTTGGAACCGTGGATATTCCGTTTTGGCGTTGACGCTACTGCTTCGGCGGGCTAAACCCACGATTTTTCACGCTTGAGATTACTGTATTATATCCACTTTTCATCACGTCACAAAACGATGTAAGAAACCTTTTCTTTTTTGTCGTTGAAGCAGCTGTTCACACGTGACAGGACACCGCTCGACGTCTCTCGGCTTCAGTTCGTACGGCACCCAAGATCCTTCCTTTTGTATCATTCCTCATGCTGTTAGACGTTTCGAAACTGTTGTTTAATCAACTCTTAATGATTTTGCAGCATTGGATTGCGTCTGACATGGATTTAGCAAGTAGTGTTTCCAATTCTTTGTCTTGAAACTATTTTGGTGCACCACTGCGTTCTCTATCTTTAACATCAAAATCGCCATTTTTAAATTGGTTAAACTAATCTCTGCATATTCTTTCCAACAGAGCATAATCACCATAGGTTTCTACAAGAATTCAGTGTGCTTCAGCTGCAGATTTCTTCTGAATAAAATCGTGCAGTAAAATTCCCCGCAAAAATGATTTATTTGGCACGAAATTTGACATGTTTTATGCTACAAAAAAAAAATGTTCTGTATAGGTTAATGGAAAGACGTGCACTGATTTTAAACATAGCGCTCCCAATAATTTTTTTTTACTGTTTAATAAAATCAAACATTGTTATTTTGTATCTTACTCAAAAATCAACATTTATTCTGTGTGGAAAATCCTTTATTGAAAAAAAAAAGATTTATTTGTTGCTCAATTTACTTTTGTGTATTATTATATAATATTTATAACAATAGTTATGAAACATTTTGAACATTTAAAGTAGTTTAAACGAAAACTGTAACATTCTTAAAAAAAAAATTGTATGAATCGTTATCAAATCAAAAAATGTATTAATTATAATCGAATAATAATAAATTGTACATTAAATAAGTGTTTGTTTATTTTTTTTTTTTTTTTAAATATATTCGACTTGTAGATAATGAAAAAAAGGAAAATAAAATTTCGTCAGTGGTATACGATCCTGAATCTCCGCGATAAAAGGCAAAAGCTTAACCAATCCGACCAACGCCATTCTTACGGATTTAATACAAGAACTGGCATCCGCTTATCGGCTTTCGCTTTAAATAATTTTATTGCGGTTAATAATAGTTTATTAAGGATTTATAATAACCATTTAAATTAATACAAATATTTTTATTATGAGTATTTTATTTAGCTAAAGATCCTGCTAAAGTTTAAGTTATCACCAATGATAATTTTTTAGTAATTTCCTATTTAAACTTATGAAAATGAATTTAAATAAAGTTTTTGCTTAATATAATAAATGTGAATTCATGTTTAAATAAATTTTTAATAAATCTTAAGCGAAAAATGTTGCGCTCTACGCATATATACGCATGCCCGTCAGAAAATGGGTATCCCTTCTCCTCTACTTTTTCTGGCACACGGAGATTGTGGGTATGATTCAGCAGCTGCTCCGTAAGAGGCTAACACCTTTTTGCACGCAGGACTTGCCACACTTTATTTCCATGCCACTAACGATCTCCGTTTTCGTCTCTAGTTTAATGTTATGAATTGCAATAGAATACGCAATTCATTATAAGACTACGCTGACACTACCCCAGCCTGCAAAGGTTAAATTTCCCGGAAATAAACTATGCCAATCGACGTATCTTAAGCAGCACAATTCGAAAGTACATATAAAAAAAATTTTACACTTCTAGTTTTTGTACGAAATCCAAAAAACCAGAGTCAACATCTTACTATAAGTAACAATGTCGGTATCTCGCTGAATAATACATCTAGAAAGCTGATTCTCGGGCCGAAGAACTTCACACTTCCAAAAAAAAAATTTCACGTCCCGCAGATTTTCCAAAAAGTTATTTGTTTAAAAAATATAACCGAAAAACTTTAATTAATAATCTGCGTATAAAAGACATTTTCGAACGATATGAGTTGAATTTTTGGCCAAAAAGTCGGGAAAAATCAATGCGGTATGACGACGGTGCATTATCGTGATGCAAGAACCATGAGTTGTCTTGCCACAATTCCGGCCTCTTTTTGCGTATAGCTTCACGCAAATGACGCATAATACTTGAATAATATTCCTTGTTAACAGTTTGGCCCGGCGGAAGAAATTCTGAATGCACCACACCACGATAATCAAAAAAAACTGCAAACATGACCTTGATTTTTGAACGACTTTGACGTGATCTTTTTGGTCTTGCTTCACCTTTGGCACGATATTCGCTTGATTATCGTTTGTTTCAGGATCGTAGGCGAAGATCCATGTCTCGTCTTCCGTAATAATGCGTTCCATAACGTTCTGGTAGTCAGAAAGCATCTCTTAACACACATTAACACGACGCTCTTTTTAAAAAAAATTAAGTGTTTTTGGAACTAATCGAGATTTGACGCGTGAGACCCAAATAATCTTTCGAAATTGCTTGAATCGATCCAAATGAAATGCCAACAATATCATCAAGGTCTCTAATTGTTAACCGACGATTCTTAAGCACAAGGTTTTTGATTTCTTTGATGTGTTTCTCATCAGTTGATGTCAATAGTCGGCCTGGAGGCTCTTTGTCTTCGACACTGTCTCTGCCTTTTTTGAACTGTTTGTACCATTTGTAAACATTTCTTTCCGACAAAGTCTGCTCACCGAAGGCCTCCTGCAACATTCTGAACGTTTTTGCATAAGAAATTTCATTCCGAAGACAAAATTTAATGCAACTTCTTTGCTCACTAAAATCTGACATTATAAAAATCGCCGAAATCACTTCTTAATGTTCACAAAAACGAGCGTCACTTGCAAACTAATTAATACACATATATTGACATGAAATTTGGCACAGATGTCTCTCGCAGTGCTACCAACTTAAAAAAAAATGTTTTGTCAAATCGATACACTCGCGAAATTTAAATTGAAAATTGGTCTTACTTTTTGATCATAGTATTATAGTATACATATATATACGTATATATATATATATATATATATATATATATATAAATGAATACAGTAATTTGTATATGAGAGAGACATTACAATTAGCATTTTGCATTTTTTATAACCCATACTTTTTTGTGTCTAAATCACAGTGTAAAAGTTAAATGAACGTACAGAATATAAATTTAGTATTTTTTAGGATGTAGTTTATTTAATTAATGAGTTTTAGAAGTTATATAATTTAAAATCGAACTTAGAGACGAAAAACGCTTCGGATTGGTTACTCGCTAGTGACGTCACGATTGTCTTGTTTTGAAAAATAAGTACAAAGTTTATATATAATTTAAAGCTTTTATGATAATAAAATAATTATTTTAGAACAATAAGTGATACATAGAAATTTCCAATGTACTAGAAAATTGTTTTCAAAAAGCTGATTAAAAAAATTTACCTGAAGTCGATCTCAAAATGAAAGATTTAACGCCACTGAAGTTCGTGGTGCAAAAAATATGAAGTAGGGATACAGTATAACTATGTTGTATTTTTTATTTTTGCTATTTAAATAATTTTTATTTTTATTTTATGTGAGAATAGGTCATCAAGAAAAAATTATGGACACAGTGATGTAGGCTACGTTTGTCTTAAACGAGAACGAGATGTATGCATAATAAAAGCTCAAATTCGCCAGAACAAAATGTACGTCAGGAGTAATAGTATGTTGTTTTATTTATAAATGAAGAAGAAAAAATTGTTACAGATATTCAGTGTATTCGCAATGTGGCTCTAGGTATAAAAATTAAATAACAAAATACCATTCTAAACTTTTATCTTATAACAAAAACAAACCATTATAAACTTTTATTTTTTTCACAGGTGGATACAAGCATGCATTTGCATTTTTAATGTGGATCCATCGAAGAACTGAAGAACCAGCTTGTACAGAAGTTTCTTGCTATTTGAAAAAATCTAAACTCTCCGGTGGGAGTACAAGACAGAAATTCATTTTGGCTTCGAAGATGGTTAGCGAATATAGATACATATATGTCTACATCTCTTGATAATTCTTAATTTTTCAATAAAATTGTAAGTTCATTAAGTCAAAGACAAGTTGATGCACAAATATCAAGATACACAATAAAATTAATCAACAAACATGCAGTTTATCATTATACGAGGGTGAATCAAATATAAACAGTAATTTTATTTGTACATTTATTGAATAATATAACACACAAACTATATCATCAACATTTCTCAATGTAGCCTTCTGCGCTGTCTACAAACTTTTGCCACCGTTTTGGAAGCTTGAATACTGCTTGTTCATAAAAAGTTTTAGGACAAGTTGTCAGCCAATTGCGTACGTTCTCCTCGACTTTTTCAATTTTTTTGAATCATTTTCCTTCAAGTTATTCTTTCAGGGGCGTGAACAAAAAGTAGTCACAGGAGGAAATATCTGGACTATAAGGAGATTATTCGAGTGTTTTCCAGCCTATTTCTTCCAGTTTATCCCTTGTCAAAGCCACGGCGTGCGGCCTAGCGTTGTTATGGAGAAGGATGACCTCTCTAATAGGCATACCTCGTCTTTTGTTTCGGTAGGAGGTTCTCGTTGACTATAACAGCTGACAATAGTAGGCCGCATTCACTGTTTGTTGATCGTGAAGAAAATAAATAAGTAAAACTCCCTTTGAATAAAAAAAAATCGTTACAAGCACTTTTCCGGCTGAGAGGCGAGTTTTGGTCTTCACTGGGCAGCCTTCATCATTTCTTCGTCACTCCTTACTCGCCATTTTCAATTCGGGGGTATAATGGTGGTCCCACGTCTCATCACATGTGACGATGCGCCTAAAAAAATGCTCCCCTTTTTGTCGAAATCGATTCAGAAGTCTCTCAGTGATCTCCGATCTGACCTGTTTTTGATTCCCGGTTAAAAACCTCGGAACTCATCAAGCAGTAATTTTTCTGAAGTCAAGATGATCAGTGATAATAGATTGAGCACATCCATAGCTGATACCTACTCTTGACGAGATTTCTGAAACAGTTAACCGCCGATCCCATTTAATAACGGCACGGATGTTGTCATCTGTAAGACTTGTCCTTGGACGTTGATTATGACTTTCGTTTTCAACACGTTCTCACCCACCCTTAAATTCCCTAGCCTATGTATACACTCGATTCTGAGACAATGTAGTGTCCCCAAACTGCGCCTTTAAACGAGTAAAAATTTCCGAAGGTTTAACGCCTTCATTGGTTAAAAACTTTATGATAAAGCTAACTAAGCTGGTTCCCCCACTTCTTATAAACGAACCAGCAACCGGCATACTATGTCATCTAGTTCGGAAGTGCGTGCTAAGCAGAATAGCTAAATTACATATTACATAATATTTAGACAGAAATATGTGTGAAGAAGCTGAAAAAGAAACAAGAACATGAAGTGATAGTTTATTATACTACGAGTTGAGATATGGTAATATTACAGCTTTTAAATTACATGAAGCTTCTAAATACATAACGAAACAAGGAAGTTTAGTAAATCAAATAATTGGATCTGCAAATTTATACAAAAGCACAAGCATGAAACAAGGAAAGAAACTAGAAGATAAAGTGTTTCAAGAAATTGAAGAAAAAGGATTTAAAATTGAAAAATGCGATTTCATTCTGGTTCCATGTCATCCAATATTTTGAACATCTCCTGATGCAATAGGATCAGATTCCATTGTGGAAATTAAATGTCTCAATACAAATACAACTTAAAAAAATTAACTTTATGAAGGCCTCATTACCCAAAAATATAAAACGCAAATGATGTTACAAATTGTAACGTTGGTTGCGACGCCACCATGCGTTAATTAGAGTAACGCAAACTCATAGTTGCCTATTTGAGCCTAAGCAGTCAAGCTTACAGGCTCGGGATGGCGGAGGAGATTCGAAGCTTTATCTTTTCTTTCTTTTGATGATGCGGTGGTGTGGTTCGGGACTAAACGCACGTCTAGGCCGAAACTTAGGCCAGCTACGCCACTCTGGATAAGGACCTAACCGATGTGATATTAGGTAAAAGGTAGTTAGCCGAAACTCAGGCTAAGTCTACCTTTGGGAGGATATAGAATAGATAAAAGTATATAGAAGAAATAGAAAAACAAATATATCATACAAAATTTAAATTTAAACTCACTTTTTATTGATTTTGTATTTTGCTGTGATAAATTCTCTCTCTCTCTCTCTCTCTGTCTTTCTGTTGCTGTGGCTCACTCCTCGTCGTTTTCTTCTTCTTATTTATTTGAAAAATTGAATAGTCTGCTTGTCGTAGTTGCTTCGTAGTTGCTTCCTTGTGATTGTGTTTATGATTTCTTAGTAATATTTTCCTCGAGTGCTGGCTAAAGTCTGCCCGTGTAAATGATGCGTAGTAGTGTTTCCCTTGACTGCTGCCTGAGGTCGCACTTGGTGAAAATTTTGCTCCGTATTTAAACATGTGGGAGAAGCTATCTTGTAATTTTTGAAAATTCCGAGGGAGGGCAAGTTTCTCGGGCCCCCTCTTCCTGACGAACTTCTTGGTCCGAAGGGGGGAGAGCGTGAATTAGAGAGAGAGAGATAGAGAGAGAGATGATCCATTTTTGCGGAATTTTTACATAGGTTTATTATTATTTACTATTTACTATATAGATAAGAAACAGTACATTTCATTTCTTTGTTACATAATTTTTTGTTCTACATTAGACATTAGTACATTTTATTATTTTCTTTATGTAAATAACTATACTACAGGGGTTTCACACAGAAACCGTATCGTAGGTGGCAATATTAGTTAATAAATAAATGAAAATTTCACAGTATTTATAGTTTTTATGAGTAATAAATACAGCAGATTATTATTTAGCTTATATTGTATAGTCGTTCTCATATTTTGTAAAGCATGTTTGCGACATAGTATTATATTATCATCTATTTTGATATAATATTGACTTTATTTTAACTTATGTATATTTATTCTAATCCATTCTTTAATTTGTAATTTGATTGATTTTTCAGTAAGATCAAGCATTTTTAGTGTATTTGGTAACATATTAAATATTTGGAAGCTTATATAAGCAAAATTTACAGTCTGTCAAGTAAGAGCGTGGTCGACTTCACCGACAGGTAATCATAGATTTCGCTCTAATTTTTTCGCAAACCGATAAAAGAAAGCTTTTTCCTTGATGCATTAATAACAAAGATTCAGTTGTCGTTGACCTTTTGTAAGAGAATCACGTTAAACGCCATGAGTGCTAAGTACGCGTCGCGCTACGAGGCTGTGTTCCTTTGCATCCACCCGAAAGGTCCCAAAATGTCGCAATCAGCGGCTGCTAAATATATAAGAAAGTCGAAGGCATTTGTACAGACGTGGATACAGCGATATAAAGTGGCTAAAAATGTCGATTATTTACCAGAACGTGGCTCGATAGGAAAAGTGAACAAAAAAGATGAAAAAAGAATAGTGAATCTGTTTTCGCGGAATCCTGCTTTAACACTGCGGCAAGGACAAGCAAAATTAATGGCAAAAGGTTTAGATATATCCTACAAAACTATCCGAACCCATCTTCGTACTCATCATCTGAAATGGCGTAACACAATGAAGAAGCCTCTGTTGACTGAAAAACATGTGACAAAGCGACTCGCTTGGGCGCATGAGAATATTGATAGAGATTTTGAAAATGTCATTTTTACTGATGAATGTTCTATGTGGGCGCGTTCTGTCCTCACGCGAGCCTGGTCAACTTCCACCAATAGGCTTGTTCAGCGGACCGTAAAACATGGAATAAAGGTGCATCTTTGGGGCGCTTCTCAAAGCAGGGATTCGGCACTTTGCACCTCTTTACTGACAACCTAAATGCCGAGAAAATGATAAAAATCTACAAAAAGGCTTTACTGCCATCTGCCAAACGATGGTTCATCACAAAAAATGAAGATTGGATTCTGCAGGATGACAACGATCCTTAACACCGCAGCAAGCTCTGTACTCAGTGGAAGACTCAATCTGGCATCGTTACATCGGATTAGCCGTCGCAGTCGCCCGATGCCAACCCTATTGAAAATGTGTGGGCATATATTAAACGGAAGCTTCGCGGAAGACGCACATACACTTTGAAGCAGTTGTCTTACGAAATTCGTCGGATCTGGAGATCCTTGCCACTAGAATACGCCGTCAAATTAGTAGAAAGCGTGCCTCGGAGATGCCAGGCAATTATCGACGCCGGTGGTGACTGGACACATTATTGACCGAATGGCATCATTGTTTGTAATGTGTACAATGTATATATAAATATGAAAGTTTCATCAAATAAATTTTTTTATAAATTAACACGACCATGCTCTCACTTGACAGACTGTAATCTACCTCTCTTTAGGCTTATTTCAGGTAATTCTAAGCAGAAGTATCTATAATAGTATTTCTAGCATTCAGTGAAAACTCTACTTTTAGATGGTGATATTGATTTACTACCGATTCTAAAAATAAAGTTTGCTTGATATTAAATGGTTTTAATGGATCATCAGATTTATAAATCTGTTTGACTATTTTGTGTTGCAGTTTTATTAATTTGTCTACATGCGTTTCATAGGCTCCACCCCATGCAATTATTCCATACGTTGCTATACGATGAAATAATCCATAATGATTGAGTTGACTTATAGTTAATATATATTTTAGTCTAGCAAAAACATAAATCATATATCTTAATTTTTTAACTGAATAATTAATCTGCTCATTCCAAGTTAACCCAGCATCTATGTACACTCTGACAAAAAAGTATCCGGAAATTTGAAATAAAACGCAAAAATATTAAACTTCTTCAATATTTATTGAATTTCCTTCAAAATATGCTCCATTTGAAGCGATACACATGTGCCAACGTTTTTTCCAATCATAGAAACATTTTTTATAGGCGCTTTCAGGGATGGCCTTCAGCTCCTTCTGCGATTTTTCTTTTATGGCATCTATAGAGTCAAATCTGGTTCCCTGGAGCGGTAATTTTAGTCTGGAGAAAAGGGAAAAAAAAAAAGGGTCACACGGAGCTAGATCAGGCGAATAAGGTGGCTGGTCGATGGTATTTATTGAGTGTTTGGTCTTAAAATCGTTAATAATCGTGGCTCGATGAGATGGTGCGTTATCGTCATGCAAAATCCATGAATTGTTTTGCCACAAATCCGGCCGTTTACGGCGAATATTTTCACGCAAACGTCTCAAAACAGTTAAATAAAAGTCCTTATTGACCGTTTGACCTTGCGGAACGAATTTATGATGAACCACACCACGAATATCGAAAAAAACAATAAGCATCGTCTAGATTTTCGAACGACTTTTGCGAGGTTTTTTCGGTTTCGGCTCATTTTTTCCCACCCATTCCGATGATTGTTGGCTCGTTTGTGTGTCGCATTCATAGACCGATGTCTCGTCACCAGTTATGATCCGTCCCATGAACGTGGGATCAGAATTTGTACGATCCAGCATGTCTGCAGCTACCTGCATCCGGTACTGTTTTTCAAGAAAATTTAGCTCTAACGGAACGAGCCGAGCGGCGACGCGCTGCATGCCCAATTGGTTCACCAAAATCAAACGAGCGGTTTAACGAGAGATGTTGAGATCACGAGCTATCTCTCTAACACTGGCATGACGATTTTCGAGCACAATTTCCTTGATTTTTTCGACGTTATCGTTGGTTGAAGAGGTCGACGGTCGTCCTGAACGAGGCAAATCTTCGACGATCTCCCGACCGTTTTTAAAGGCTTTGTACCATTCGTACACTTGGGTTTTTGATGAAACAGAGTCTCCATAAGCCTTTTCCAGCATTCGCAACGAGTCAGCACACGAAATTTCGTTCAAAACACAAAATTTGAGACAAACTCTTTGTTCAATATTTTTTTCCATTGTAACATTCGCAGACTACCACTGAGGTCGACTGGTTTCAACAGTTGTCGTAAACAAACTAGTTGACAGACCGCACTTATGTTTGGCATAGTAATTACGGACAGTCCTACCAACATACAGAAACTTCAAATACTTAAAAATACTCAACGCGGGCAATTTAAATGAGAATTACCGGATACTTTTTTGTCAGAGTGTATATTCTTAGGTACTTTATTGAGTGTACTCTTCCTAGGGTTTTATCGTGCAAAGACAATTGAATAGCATTAGGGATTCTATTCAGATGGTTTGCAAAGGCTATATATTCAGTTTTATCACCATTTAATGCTAGTTTATTATGACATAACCAGCAGTGTACTTTTTTTAATATATTATTCATTTCAAACATTACATCATTCCAAGATTCCTCTGAACAATAAATAGCTGTATCATCAGCATAAGATACAATATTTTGAGAGATTAAAAGCATAATATCGATGTATATTATAACAAGGAGTGGTCCTAATATAGAATCTGGTGGTACACCAGTTTTTATTGTTGCAATTTTCACTATATACTCCATTTATTTTTGTACACTGAAACCCGTTAGTTATATAGCTTTGAATTAATTGCAACGTATTACCTCGAATACCAATTCTATTCAATTTTTGTACCAGTATAGAGTGATTAAACGTGTCAAAAGCTTTAGAGATGTCAAGGAAAGTTACAATTATTAGCTTACTATTAACAAGCTGTACGTGTGAAAAATCTCTCAAAACAGATATTGCATCATTACATCCTAAGCTTTTCCTGAATCCAAATTGTCTATTTTGTAATAAATTATATTTATTTAGAAATTTAGTTAATCTATCATACAACAGTAATTCAAAAATCTTACTCATGTTTGAGATCAGTGATATCGGTCTGTAGTTGCCTTCTATATCTTTCTTACCACCCTTGTGAACAGGAACAACTTCTGCCATTTTAAATTGATCAGGATATAGTCCAATTTCATAACACTTATTTACGATATTTACCAAAGGCTCTGCTATGAAGTAGGCAATTCTCTTCAAAACTACAGAATTTATATGATCTATTCCACCTTGTTTTATTTTAAGCTTACTTATAGCAGCAAGAATTTCCTTAATACAAGTGGGAAATAAATAAAAAATATGATTATTATGCATTTTTTCTGCTAATTCAAAGTTAATGTTAGTTGGAGTTACAATTTTTTGAGCTATTCTATTTCCTACTTCAGCAAAGTAATTATTAAAATATATGGCTTTAGATAAATTGCATTTAGTTTTTACCTCATTTATTATTATACTATTAATGCTTGTTCTTTTAAAATCTTTTTCTAATTTTTCATTAACAAATTTCCATAAATTCTTTGAATCAGACTTTTCTACTATTTGTCTTTCACATCTATTTCTAGCAAAATAAATCAATTTTTTAAATCTTTTCTCATATTCTGAGTATTTCTTTTTTAACAAAATATCATTTAGACTTGCTTTACTTTGCTTACATAGTTTATTTTTGGTATTACATGATTCAATAAGACCTTTAGTTATCCAAGGTTTTCTAGGCTTGTTTTTCTTTTGGTACTAATACATAAGTAGACTTTTCGCATAAAACTGAAATTTTACCAATTAGTTTTTCAACAGAATCATTAATATCAACAATATTTTCAAAAACAGACTAGTCTTCTTTTGCACATAACTCAATCAACAATTTTAATTTTATTCTACTTTGATTTTTATCAGTCTTTGTTACACTTGGCATCAAAGCAATTAGTACTGGATAATGATCAGTTATTTTATATAAAAATTTACAAGCTACGGCTGGTTTTTGTGTTTTAACCATAATGTGATCAATACAGGTACCATTATCATTTATAAGCCCATGTCTAGTCACATTATTTATATATGGAGAATATTTGTTTTCCATAAAATTTTTTAAATATGTCATATTTAATTCATTAAATTTTAAAGTATCAATATTCGAATCACCTAATACTATATGATTTGGAATTTTTTAATTTGAAGCTATGAAGTTTTTCATATTTTCTACACATTCATTTTCTTCATATTGAAAACATCTATAGAAACCTGATATTTTAAATATACACAGTATGTCGGAAAAGTTTCTAAACTTATTTTGTAGCGCTTGTACGAGTGGCGCCACCTCTTGGACGACACCGGTACTATGTTGCTATATCCCTCTGGAGCGTCTGAGAATTTTTTCACCAGTATCCGTTCATTAGTTGCCGAGATAGACGTGCTTGAGTAAACGTGTGCTTAGTACCCCGGTGCAAGCTCTACGATGGATGAAAAATTTGAACATCGTGGCGCAATTAAATTCTGCTATAAACTTAAAAAAACTTTCGCGGAAACGAAAAAAATGATCGATTCGGCTTACGGTGAAGGTGTAGTGTCGCGTACAACTGTTTACACGTGGTTCAGTCGGTTCAAGAAGGGTAGAGAGTCGTTAGAAGATGACGAGAGACGCGGCCGGCCGTCAACAGCTGTTACCGACGAAAACGGGGCTCGCGTGTGCGCGCTACTGAAGCAGGATTGCCACATGTCTCTTAGAATGTTGGCAGACGAACTGAACATGAGCAAGGATAGCGTCGCGTTGATTTGAAAAAAAAAATAAACCGCAGCAAGGTCTGCTCTCGATTTGTTCCGCACTTTCTCACACCAGAGCAGAAAGAAACTCGCATCCAATGTTGTCAAGATTTTATCGAGACTTGTGACACCACTCCGGGCTTTCTAACCTTAATTGTGACTGGAGACGAGACTTAGTGCTTTCAATACGATCCTTCCACGAAGCGCCAGTCATCCGCTTGGCTCAGTCCGGGCCGTGCGAGGCCTCAAAAAGTGCGCCAACAAAAATCACAGATAAAGACGATGCTCATCGCTTTCTTCGACTCCAAAGGCCTGATACACAAAGAATTTGTGCCCCTAAACACCATCGTGAATGCTGCGTATTACGTAGAGGTGTTAAAACGTCTGAAGCGCCAGATTAATCGCATCAGGCCCGAGTACAAGGAACCGGGATCGTGGAGTTTGCTGAATGACAATGCCCCTGCTCATTCTTCGAACATTGTGAAGCGTTATCTCACCGAAAATCAGATCCCACGCATCAATCACGCCCCATACTCGCCAGATCTGGCTCCAGCCGACTTTTTCCTATTTCCTAAGCTAAAAATGGCCTTGAAAGGACGATTTTTTTAAGATGTACCGAGCATTCAAGCGGCTTGCACCGAGCGTCTCACAGCGATAACTTCAGAGGAGTACCAGAGAGCCTTCGAATCACTCATGGAGCGCTTAAATGAGTGTATATCTAGGGAAGGGGACTATGTTGAAAGTTAACTGGAATAAATTTCTTTAGATGTAATTTTCGATCTTTTATTTCAAAAGTTCGGGAACTTTTCCGACATACTGTGTAGTTTTATCAACTAATTGCACAGTAATACTTATAATTTTAAGTTTATTAACAATTTCTACTTCAACAGAATGTTGAATGCCCTCTTTAACGTACATAATAACACCATCATTCTGGTTCAAGCATCCATCATTCTTGTATGTAGTGTAACCAGGTATAGATATGAAACCTTGACTTTGTTTAAGCCACGCTTTGGAGCAGACAACTACCTGAGGCTTTATTTTGAATGAATTAATGAAGAGTTCTAATTCATTTAGATTTTTCTTTATACTCCTTATATTCAGATGCAATACACTACAGTTACACTTTTTAAACAACTGGTGTTCATTAAATTCTTCAATTCTACCAAAAGATTCCTTATCACGCATAAGGTCAGAATCTTCAACCGTTTCATTCATTTATATGCATAGGAAGCTTTCTATTTTCCACTTGAGTCCTTGTAAACAAAAACATAGATTTCACTGGATAATTTATGTTATTTACAACTATGTTGAACTTATTCTTATATGTGTCACAATTGTAAATATCAGTTACTTTGTGATCTGTTTTTCTCATATTAATTATTTATTAGCTTCGATACAGTTTAATCATTTTAGAACTTCCTTATTAACACAGTCATTAGATTTGTGTGATTCAGCACAAAAAATACATATTTTACCCACTTTATCATAAAATTTAGCAATGTGATTAAAACCTTGACATTTAAATCAGCGGAGCAAGGTTAGGTGGTCCTTATAATTGCACTTTTGATATCCAATGAATAATCCATTTTGTCTTACTGTTTTTAAGTAACTGTCAGGGTTAACACTAATTAAAACATTTTTTACACCTTAATCATTTTTCTTGTAAACATGAATAATCTTGAAAGTGTGCATCTCCATATTATTTCTGGCACCAATGTCTTGAGCTAGTTCTTCATCAGATAAATTATTTTCAATATTAAATACTTTTATAAGAGGATTCTTTTTTTCCGAAAGGTGTACATTGCAGTTATCCTTAAAAATCATTTTCAAACTTTGACTTCATTTCATCTTTGTTTGCCTCACTGCATTTAATAATAACACCTTGTTTACTTTCTCTGATTCCATTTATAGGCATTTTTACAGATTTTACTATAGTTTTCTTAATGCTGACGAAAGCATCACCTATATAATTTTTTTGAGCCTTTATAATAATAGCAGCATAATTTGGTACCTTCTTAGGCAATAAATCCAGATTCATACTAGTTACAGTTGAATATTCAAGATTATTTAAATTGCGCACATTTTCAGCAGTTTTTCTTAAAAATTTATTGTTTTCAATTAATTCTCCATTATACTTAATTAATTCAGCATTTTGCTTTTTTAACTTTTTAACTTCACTACTCAAAGAGCCAATGGATAATATGCCATAGTTGTGATTGTACAATACTTCCCCATAATTACCAATAGTCTCCTCATATATAGATTCATCACTCTGCTTCTTCTGTAAATCAACCACCTTCACAACAGCACAATTTTGCAATTCTTGATTTAAAAACTCCATTTTAAGTTTCAATATATCAACATAGTTATATATAAGTATATCACTCTCATGCTTATTATTGTAGGTTATGTTGTGGCCCGAACATATTACTAGGGAATTATTAACAAAGAAGCCTTTTCCCTTTTTTTGCTTAATTAAAAAGTCAATTCTACAAAAAACTCCGTCGCACAATAAACAGACAACATAATTAAAATTTCTATCTGGGTTACAAGCTGTATTTATTACCGGAGACACGCTACGCGCGTCCTTACTCGCCGACATTGCATTACAATTCATTATTGAAAGAATACGTATGAACTTGTCCAGAAGTTTTTGAAAAATTCAAGAAGGGCTCAAAAACTTCTAAAAACATTCATACATCTTTTTTTGATTATTCTAAACATTTTTTTCCATAAACTTTTTTGTGAAGTTCAAACTTGTCAAGAAAAAAATTATGAAGTTTTGCATAATGTTGTTTCACAGAAATCGCCATTTTGAAAAAACTAAGAGAAAAAAAAGTTCTGCACCAGGGTTTTGAAAACTTCAAAAATCCGAGCCGCGATATCTGGCAATAATTTACTCACTTTAAATGCAGCAACTTTGGTAAAATTTGATTCAAAAGAAAAAAGAAAACGTTAAAAATTTGTGACTTATCTATGAAATGTAAAAAAAATAACGATTTCGATTTGTTTGTGCATGTGTCTAATTTCTTTCTTTTTTAAAAATGGAAAACTTCCGAATAACGAAGGGTAATTCAATTCTGCTGGTTCAAAGACAAATTGTGCGACAACACATGTACGCAGAAGGTCGGAATATAATAATCTTTACGTCAGTGAAAATATCGGTGAAAATAGAATTTATTTTCCTATTTAATATTAAATAAACAATAGCTGTACTTAATTCAATTTTCTACTTAAATCTACGGTTAATTTGAAATAAATTTTGAAGTGTAGCAGGCGCGTTAATTTGAATTTGTGTACGCAAGTGCGGATGCGTGTGCTCGGCGGCTTACTCAAGCAAAGACTGACCACAAGGCATCAAGTAAAATATTAATTGTCGTAAAGTCTACGGGTTTGACAAAAGTTAATATACGGGCTACTGCGAGAACAAGTGTACCGCGTTACAAAAGAAAAGGATGCGAGACCGCGAGCGTTGCCGAGAAGTCCCGAAGGCGTCGAACTGCTCGCGAGTTCTCGAGAGCACGATATTGGCTCGAACATGATTTTTTTTAACCAAGGGAGTGCCAGATTCTGAAAATGCATCTTCAGAAACCCCCCATATAAAATTTAAAAAAAAAATTGATTTTTTTCTCTAACAGTATAGTGTACTTGAAGTTTCGTGCACACATTTGGTCTTCTGCGCATTAATGGGTTAATACATACAACTTAATACTCAATTGATACCTTAAACATATAAGAAAATTCGAATTAGCGATCATTACTCATCGATTTTTCGAAGAGATCAATTTGTGTTGCTTTTATAAAATATATACATAACAAAAAATTTGTGTTTTTATTACGAATCGTAGTATTTCTTAGTTTATCGTTTTTTGAAATGAAAGTGTATAATTTTACTATTTTTGATATCGCAATATATATATTTTTAAAGTACGTATGATATCAGAAATATTTTATTAATTACATCACTATTAAAAATTTCTACATTGGGACTCACAGAGACCACATAAGCTTCTATGCAAAAACTACGTGGGACCCACGTGGGACCAATGTAAGAACTACAGAGTGGCTAAGTAAGGAATTGATGGGGGACCCTATAACGAAACTATGTAGGTACTATGTGTGGCCCATGTGGGAAACATGTGCATATTTTACAAAATATAACCGTTCTATTTGTTACTATTAATGTACAGAAGTGTAAGAAGTGTACAAAAGTATACATAAGCGTTGGAAAGCATATCATCTGATTGATAAGCATAAATTAAAAAAAAAAAATAGATATGCCATAGAGGTCACCTACCCAAGTACTAACAAGGCCATACTCTACTCAACTTTAACGTTCGACTAACAAGAAAGAAAAGTTAGAAGCAGTTCTGCTACCCCACCAAAGTGGTGAATATATGACAAAGCTTTTATTAACTATATATTTTATCATCTCGATTCATTTTGAAAAAGATCCTACTATGATCAAAAAGTATGACAAATTTTCAATTTAAATTTTGCGGGCTTATCGATTTGACGAAACTATTTTTTTTTGTTGATAGTACTGCGAGAGACATCTGTGTTAAATTTCATGTCAATATATTCATTAGTTTGCAAGTAACGCTCGTTTTTGTGAACATCAAAAAGTGATTTCAGCGATTTTTATAATGTCAGATTTTTGTGAGCGAAGAAGTTGCATTAGATTTTGTCTTCGGAATGAAATATCTTATTTAGAAGTGGTACAAACAGTTCAAAAAAGGCAAAGACAGCGTCGAAAACAAAGAATGTCCAGGATGACCATCGGCATCAACTGATGAGAAACACATCAAAGAAATCAAAAATCTTGTGCTCAAAGATCGTCGGATAACAATTAGAGACCTTGTTGATACTGTTGGCATTTCATGTGGATAAATTCAAGCAATTTTGAAAGATCATTTGGGTCTCAAACGCGTCAAATCTCGATTGGTTCCAAAAACACTCAATTTTTTTTAAAAAGAGCGTCGTGTTAATGTGTGCGAAGAGATGTTTTCTGACTACCAGAACGTCATGGAACGCATTATTACGGGAGATGAGACATGGATCTATGCCTACGATCCTAAAACTACCGATAATCGAATGAATATCGTGCCAAAAGTGAAGTAAGACCAAAAAGATCACGTCAAAGTCGTTCAAAAATCAAGGTCATGTTGACAGTTTTCTTCGATTATCGTGGTGTGGTGCATTCAGAATTCCTTCCGCCAGGCCTAACTGTTAACAAGGAATATTATTTGAGTGTTATGCGTCATTTGCGTGAAGCTATTAGCAAAAAGATGCCGGAATTGTGGCAAGACAACTCATGGTTTTTGCATCACGATAATGCACCGTCTCATAACGCATTGATTATTCCCGACTTTTTGGCCAAAAATTCAACTCATATCGTTCCCAACCACCGTATTCGCCTGATTTAGCGCCGTGTGACTTCTAGCTGTTTAATAAACTCAGAAGACCACTCCGGGGACATCGTTTTGACTCGATTGAGGAGATTAAACGTGATCGCTGCGTCAATTGAAGGTAATTCCGAAAAAGGACTTTTCTGACTTCATCGAGGATTGGAGAAAACGTTGGCTCAAGCGTATTGTGCCGTACAGGGACTACTTCGAAGGCAACGAAATAGATTTAAAAGAATAAATGAATTAAAAAAAAAAAAAAAAAAAAAAATTGGTCTCATTTTTTGATCATAGTAATATATTTCTGTTATTTTATGCTTACCATTATCTCTTCAAATAAAAGAAAAATTTTTCTCACTTAAAGAGGGAGATACACTTAGGAACTAGAAAAAAATCGATTTTTTTTTGTATTTTCTAAAAATAGCACATTTCAAAAACATTCTGTGAAAATTTCAGAAAAAACCGATTGTTATTTACGGTAATATAGAAGCTTTAACAGAGCTGTCTCCAGCGCATGATAGTAAGCAGGTAGCGACAGCTGCGTGCTCGACTACCTGAGGGATTACGAAGGCCTATATATATATATATATATATATATATATATATATATATATATATATATATATATATATATATATATCCCACGTCCGTCTAAGCACTTTATACATTTATAACGTCAAATGCAGGGAGAAATTTAATAAATAAAAAACCTTGTTACGTTAAAATTGGTGAATTAGTTACTATTTAATCAACAATAGATTAACAGCCAGTCAGATTTCTTCGCGAACAAGTAGGCGAGCCTTGAGAGACGTCCAGTCGTCAAAACACTTCTGAAATGCACTTTTGGGTATTGTCTTGAGCTCCTTTAGCGATGCAGCCTTAATCTCCTCAATCATCGCAAATCTTTCATGGGCCTTTTCAATTTTGGGAAGAGGAAAAAATTGCAGGAAGCTAAGTCTTGTGAATACTGAGGCATGATGGTAGTATTGTTTTTGGCCAAAATACTACTTACTAGTAACGACGTGTGCGCAGGTCGATTATCATGGTCCAAAATCCATGAATTTTCTTTCCACACTTCCGACCGTTTTTTTCTTATTGTTTCACGCAAACGCCGCATAACCTCAAGGTAATACTCTTTGTTTACCGTGCGATCTTGGGGTAGGAATTCTTAATGCACAACGCCATGGTAGTCATAGAAAAGTGTGAGCAAAACCTTCACATTCGAACGAACTTGGCGTGCCTTTTTCGGTCTTGGCTCTCCTGGACTCTTCCATTAGGATGATTAAGCTTTGGTTTCGACGTCATAGCCATATACCCATGATTCGTCAACAGTTATAACCCTTTTGAGTAGATCAGGATCATCATTGACGTCGTTCAACATGTCTTGAGTGATGTTCATGCGATGCTGCTTCTGATCAAAATCAAGCAATTTTGGAACGAATTTCGCTGACACACGTGCTGTACCCAAAACATCCGTTAAAGTCGATTGGCATGAGCCAAACGATATGTTAAGATCATCAGCTACTTCTCTAACCATGATTCGACGATTTTTCAACACAATTTCTTTCACTTTCTGAGCATTTTTATCGGTTTTTGACTTGCTGGGGCGTCCAGAGCGAGGTTCATCGTTAACATTTTCTCGGCCCTCTTGGCATAACTTATACCACTTATAAACATTTTTTTGCTCAGAGTTGATTCACCGTACGCCACTGTCAACATTTCAAGAGTTTCTAAGCACCTAATACCATTTTTTACTCAAAAATTAATACAAACTCTTTGCTCCATTATTTTCAACAGCGAAAAATCACCGAGTACGCAAACACGAGTCTTACCGTTATGCCTCTTACATAAAAACAACACATATTATATACCAGGCTGTTCAATAAGTTTTGCGGTTCGATAAGAGAGAGTGTTGCTACTAGCCTAAATTTGTTGGTACACTCTTCATATGAACGTATGTGAAGTTCCATTTCAATCTCTCAATTCATTCTTTGTTTACAAGCCATTTAGTATCGACGTGTCACAGTATTTTTTTGCAATGAAAAAAATCAAGTATCGTTCAGTGATTGAATTTTTATTTTTGGAAGGTTTAAAAGCAAAGGAAATTTATGAACGAATGTTGAAAATGTATAAGGACTCCGCCTTCAATTAGTACAGTAGAAAGATGGGTTGCTGAATTTAAAGGTGGTCGTACAAGCCTTGAAGACGATCCACGTCAAGGACGTCCAAAAACAGCAACAACACCAGAAATCGTAGGAAAAATACAGGATATCGTATTGGAAAATCGTCGAGTGACTAAAAGAGATTTAGTAAAAGCCCTAAGCATCTCATTGGACAGGATAAGCAATGTTTTGACTGAAGTAGTGGGTTTCAGAAAGCTGTGTGCACAATGGGTACCGCATTCGCTAACAATGGAACAAAAACATATTCGAATGCGACTTTCTCAGCAACATTTAGAGCGTTTTCGAAAGCATAAAGTGGATTTTGTGCGTCGATTTATCACTATAGATGAGACTTGGGTCTATCACCATGATCCTGAATCAAAATAAGACGCTAAAGAGTGGTGTGAACCTGGTTCTTCGGCTCTGAAACGAGTTCGTGTCCAGAAATCGGCCAAGAAGGTGTTAGCATAAGTTTTGTTGGGATGCGAAAGGAATTTCGTTTGTGGATTACTTGCAAACTGGTAAAACAATAAATTCTGACAATGGCTAAAAACCATGAATTAAAGTTCGAATTGCTGGATAATCCACCGTATTCACCAGGTTTGGCTCCTAGCGACTTCCATCTGTTACCAGACCTAAAAAAATTCATGCGTGGCAAGCGTTTTCCATCAAATGATGAGGTCATAACAGATGTGGAAGCGTATTTTGCAGCCCTTCCAGATTCTCACTTCAGGGATGGAATTCATAAATTAGAATCTCGCTGGAACAAGTGTATTGATGTTTAGGGAGACCATACTGAATAATAAAGTGTATTTCAAACCATAAAATTGTGTTTTTCTTATCGAACCGCAAAACTTATTGAACAGCCTGGTAGTCGAAACTGTGAACATATGATCGTGACGAGTGTATCAAAATAACAAAAAAAAAATTTTGAAATTAGAGTGTGCAGAGCGCGCAAAATTCAAAGGCTTTTTACTTTTTGATCATACCTTAAACATTGTTTCTTTTATAAAATTTATTTCACGAGGAGGAGCACCTCGTTAAAAACGATAACTTTATTACTAGATCTCGAATGAAATAAGTACGATACGTAAAATTTTTGTGAATTTTCCATCATTTGAGTACCATAACGTACGTATTTGATAACTTTTTGCAGAGATATGATTGTTTAAATGATGTTTGCGTCGCAAGAAAGGTGCGAGTACCATCTGAAGTTTGCACTTTATAACATTTTTATTGTAGCTTTTTTAAAAAGTGCGTGATGTGAAATTTTTTACATGGAATCGCTCATATATTCCGCAAATCATAATTTTTCGTTGAATTTCTGCCGAGATACAAATTCTAACATCGTAGATCTTTTTTTTTTGTATTTTGTGCAAATCAAATACATGTGAAAGTAAATTGATAATAAATTGTAGCTTTTTTAGTCGTCATTTGGTGTAAATCTATGCCTTTAAATTTTTTCTTGTTAATTTTGTTTTATTAATAGTGTTAAATCTATGGCTTTAAATGTTTTCTTGTGAATTTGGTTTTATTAAAAGTATTTTTACGATGTAAGTTTCAGCAGGTTTCCACTGGGAGCTTTAACAAATATAATTGTGTGCACATGCGCAGAACGTCAAATTTAGTTTTTTGGTTATATTTTTGCAACAAATAACCAATTAAAAAATTTACGGGATGCGAAATTATTTTTAAAAAGTAAGAAGTTTTTTGGCTGCAGAATTAGCTTTTTAGATCCATTAGTATTCGAATTATCGGCGTTTTACTTATGGTAAGATGTTGACTCTGATTTTTTGGATTTTATAAAGAAACTAGAGGTGGAAATTTTTTTATTTTTATTTTTCAATCGACATAGTTATTCTCATGAAAGCAGGCTAAGGTAGTGTCAGTGTATCATTGATGGTTGAAAGCAAGTCAGTACTGCTTCATTGCTGCCAATCCAACGCTAACAATTAGATCGCACACAGCCTGCAAAGGCTAAATTTTCCAGAAAAAGACTATGCCAATCGACGTATCTTAAATAGCACAATTCGAACATGCAAATAAAAGAAATTTCACACCTCTAGTTTTTTTACAAAATCCAAAACATCAGAGTCAACATTTCACCATAAGTAAGATGTCGATATCTCACTTAACAATGCATTTAGAAAGCTATTTTTGAGCCAAATGACTTCACACTTCAAAAAAAATTTCAAGTTAAAAATTTCAAAAATTACAGTTATTTATTTCAAAAATATAACCAAAAAACTATAATTGATGTTCTGCGGATGCGCACAAAAGTATATGTGTTAAGACTCCCAGTGAAAAGCCCGCTAAAACTCAAATCGCAAAAAAACATAAAATAAAACAAAATTAACAAAAAAACATTTAGTCATAGATTAGCGAGTATACCAAATGTCGACGAACAATGCTACAACCAATAATTAATTTACTTTTACATGCATTTTATCTGAACAAAATACAAAAAAAAGATATCTTCGATAGTTGAATTTATGATATCTCGGCACAGAGTCAACGAAATATTATGATTCTTAGCGAAAAATAAAGGCAATACCTTATAAAAAATTTCATATCTCGCGCTTTTTCAATTCTAACATGTAAGTTATCGGTCGGTCATATCGGTATCCGCCGATAAACTTGCGGGACAATTTAAAATTTAAATTTTTAAGAAAATTATAACAAATAAAGTAGAGGCCTCCGCTACTTAGAACTTACAATAAATGAAATTATCGTGTTTAAAACATTATAATAAAACACGAAACCCATGCCAGAAAATTAAGTAAAAAAGACATTTTTGATGTTTGAATTTATGATATTTCGGCGGAGAATCAACGAAATATTGTTTTTTAGCGAAAATTGGAGGTGACTACCTATGAAAAATTTCATATGTTGTACACATTTAAAAAAAGCTACGAGAAAAATGTTATTAATTGAAAACTGATGGTACACGCACCCCTCGTATACTTTCTACAATGCATGCCTCTTTTTAACACACGTATTATTGCGAGAAGTTATCAAACGCAAATGTTATGGAACTAAAAACATGACAAATTTTCTGTAGAAAATTTTACATATGGTACCTTTATTATTCGAGCTCTAAACAAAAAATCATCATTAAAAAACTAAAGAAGTTCAGTACAAAGAGTCAACATCTCCGACCATACTCCTTTTTATATCATGCAAGCATGCTACAGAATGAAGGTTTTAATATGACTGTATTACAATAAGAAAAAAATCACTAGTATTTTACTTCTATAAAGTTCAAACAATTATTAGTTTCATTGACGATTCTTTAAAAATCTAATAAAAAAAATTATCTATGATCACAAAATTTCCTGGTATTGTCGCAAGACCAATAGGTATGATATAAATGATTAAATATTAAATTTAAAATTATTTATTTTCTTTTAACATTGTATCACAGGTGTATTTAGAATAAGGGCAGATTATCGGTATCCATTACTGCTCTGTTATGTGGATTTTCTGGAAATGATACAAATTGGTTTTGATGAGCAAAGAAATACCCCACTACGTTGTTTACAGTCAAGTTTGACAACGTTTGAATGGTGATGAGGCATTAGAAATGGTAATATATTTAAACCATATCATTTTTAGTAATAAAAAAATAATGTAAAACTGAAAAATATTTTATAATTTTATTGAATTTCATATGAACAAGGAAAATGTGTGACATTTGATAACGTTAAGAGTCTACAACAGGAAATTTTACAGCAGCAACAAATTTTAAATAAGAGAAAGGAAGAGATTCTGCAAATGAAAACAAAACAAAGGGTGCGAGTACCCTCAGTTTTTAATTAATAACATTTTTATCGTAGCTTATATCGCAAAAGCGCGAGAGGTAAAATTTTTTATAGGGAATCGCCTTTATTTTTCGCTAAGGATCATAATATTTCGTTGACTCTGCGCCGAGATATAAATTCAAACATTGAAGATATCTTTTTTTTTGTATTCTGTTTAGATTAAATGCATGTAAAAGTAAATTGATTATTGGTTGTAGCATTGTTAGTCGACACTTAGTATAAATCTATGTCTTTGATTGTTTTTTGGTTAATTTTGTTTTATTTCATGTCTTTTTGCGATTTGAGTTTTAGCGGGCTTTCACTGGGAGCTTTAACACATATAATTTTGTGCGCATGTGCAGAATATAAATTATAGTTTTTCGATTATATTTTTGAAACAAATAACTTTTTAGAAAATCTGCGAGATGTGCAATTTTTTTTGAAAAGTGTGAATTTTTTTGAGAATCAGCTTTCTAGATGATATATTAAGCGAGATATCGACATCTAACTTACGGTGAGATGTTGACTCTGGTTTTTTGAATTTTGTACAAAAACTAGAGGTGTGAAATTTTTTTTATTTGCATTTTCGAATTGTGCTATCCAAGATACGTCGATTGGCATAGTCTTTTCCGGAAAATTTGACCTTTGCAGGCTGGGGTAGTGTCAGTATGTTAACTATGAAACAGGAAAAAAAATTATTTTGTAATATTACTACGAATTTTGAATAATTATTAAAAATGTGAGTTTTCAGATAGTACTTATTAATTTAGAAAATATTTAAAAATTGTATTATTATAGTTATTACATAAATATTATTAAAATTCAATTATAATTTTAGTGATTAAACGTGCTATTTAAATTTTGTAATGCTTGTTGTTACTTAGTGTAAATATTTAAATGCAAAAACTGTTTTTGCAGTTTGCAAAATCAATTTTTGTTATTACAAATATCGTAAAAGAAAATGAAATTTTTATTATATTATATATTTCTTATATATGTTTTTTTGGTATAAATTAAGTAATGAGTTTATTTTATACAAAAGATACTCCTTTTCATTGGTATCTTTCATTATAAATATACATTGGTATTTCCGACTATTTATATATAGTACTATTTTTATTGGAAAATTTTAGTTAATAGTACATTTGGCTAAATATTTTTTTTAAATTTCAGTTATTTTTGTTGTAAAATAGTTTATTGAACGATAATTAAAGTTAATTGATTTGAGTTTAGAAAAAAACTGAATGTTCATTTTGCAATATTATCAAATTTAATATTTTGTATTTTTTAGGAGAGATACCACTTAAAACCACAAATATTATGAAACTATTTTCTTTTTTAAAAAAAAAATATATTTAACTATCATATCTTCAGCAAGAATAATTAGATTAAAATTAGATTTCTGAACTACTATTATTTTAGAACACATTTACTTCATGTCTCATTTTGAAATACTATTTATTAATTAACATTTCACAACTTTTTTACAGGCAAAACTATAATATGAAAAACCAGTTATTTTTATATAAAATTTGTCAACATTTTATTAACACATTAAAAGTCAAGATAATTTTAAATAAAATTTAATACTTTAAGCTAATTATATGTCACTAAATATCTTGAATAATATAGCATAAATACAGAAAGGAGTGAAAGAAATATAATAAAAAAAAAATTAATTAAAACTTTAGAATCTTAATAAAAAGATTAAATATATATTAGTGAAAAGTTGAAAAACTATTGGTAAAAATGTTGAAAAAGTGGAAATATTATTGACTAGTTTGAAATTGAGTTTTTGGTTTTATTCAAATACAAAAATACCATTTCTTATAACCATTATGAAAATAAATATGTAATGGCATAAATTAGAAGGTGCAAAGCTTTATGCGTGTTGAATGAGAGAATAAAAAATCTCATTGACCAGTGATTTTATCTTTATCAATTTTATTTTTATTTTATATTATGATAGTTGATACTTCAGATAGTATATGTGTACAAGATTAAAATCTATGTAAAATGTGCATAGGCTACAATTGTAAATTTTTAGGTAGTAAAACAATTAAAAGCATAAAGATGCTTATTTTTCTGTAGTTTTATTTGCAATAAAAAAGAGAATTCAATTTAAAATTTGATTTATCGATTTTGTATGAAATTATAAAACATTAAAGTAAACTTTTGTAAAAGTTGATAGGGTTACTTTTTGTGTAGAAAATAGCAAAATACTATTAAAATATGCATTTTATTAAATAAACAATAACTTTTGCAAAAATCACTCTAAAACTAGCTTTTGCGTGAAGAGATTGTATTGGAAATTATATTGAAATGAATTTCTTGCTTTCAATATTTAAATATATATATTAAAAGTTTTTTTACTGTTAAATAATATATCTTATAAATAACAACTATTCTAAAAACAATATTTTAATCAAAAGAAGAATTTTAAAGCCTTATGGTATTTAAAATGTGGTAAAATTTTAGATCAATTCGTCAAATAATTTTTGTGAATTTGCAATTGTTTATCTGGGATATCTTTTTTTTGCAACGATATTATACACAAAATAATAAAAATGCATTAATTCTATGGGTCTTATATAATTTATAATAAATAAAAAATTATAATTTTTTTACCTTTAAAATTCATCGCAAAACTACTGTTATTTTTACCTTGTTACGTCCGTATCTTAGTGTCGACAATACGCTCCTGACTTACTCATAGGATTGTAATACCGCTATTCGCTCTTTTTGAGCCAAGGTATAACCCTTATATAGCGAAAAAAGGAGCGAGGGAGAGAGAGAGTTGTAGCGAGATATGTAGGATAGTATAAAGAACTGAGTGAATGAACCGAGATAGTTTAAGAAACTGAGACGCGCGTAACCTTGATAAATCTATTAATAATGAATAAATTGTATCTAAACTTGATAGTGTACCAAAGTGGCAGGCCTTGAGAACGTTAAACTTGAAATATTATCGTGTGATGTCCAGAATAGCACACGGAGCATTATTACATCACAATTTAAAGTTGTTACTACGCTCGTTTAATTCACGATAAATTAAACTAATTGACGCGTAGGTTTGACGCTATTACGAACTACGAGTTCTCGGGCTAGCAGAGCGTAAAATCAACGTTGGAGGTTTATCAATGACTAAAATTTATTTAACGAATGCAACCGTGCAGATTTAGGAAAAATTATATAAAATGGATTAAAATTGACGATAACCATGATGGCGTGGCTGAGTTTACTTACCTCGCAGAATCATTATTGAATTTGGAAGATAATAAAAAATATCTTAGTATAGAAGAAAGATGGAACGTAACAAGCGTTTATACGCAACTAGCCGTAGCTATCAAGGACAAAACTGAATGTTATTTAAGGTATAGAATATTGTGGATATACCAAGGATCGAAAAGTTGGAGATTGAAAAATAATTGAAAAAATTGAAAATTAAAGAAAATAAATTCGTAAAAATTGAATTTAGTAAATAGATTGAAAATTGAACTTAGTAAAAATAAAATCGAAATTTCGAATTGGTTTTTTTATTGAAAAGATTCTAAAAATCTCGATCGAGCGCTAGAGGGCTACTTAGGACGAGGGGAGCGAGTTTCTTTAAGCTAGTGCTCGTTGAAACTGTTTTTACTGCTTTCACGATTTGAAAGAAAATCGCTCCTTTTATACGAAAAGTTGGCCCATGAGGCCCGCAAATAAGACAGAGATATAAAATAAAAACACGGAGGGGACAGAAGGCGACGAACAAAAACGCATTGTCCTACCTTCTTCGGATCCTCAACTTAAAATTTAACTATTGCGCAAAGAAGATAACGACAAGGTTACGCGCTTGCATCATTTGTACAACGAGAAGAAGACAGAAAGCATGATATAGGGTAGAGGGAGATGAGTAACACATCGTTCAATAAGTCCCGAGACTAACCCAGAGATGGTGCTAGTAGTACCAAACTGGCCACGTTTCCATAGAGTGCGAACCTTTACATGAAACGTGTAAAAATTTCACGTCGATCGGATCACAGACAGCAGAGTTATCGAGGTTAGAGTAAAGTCACTTTGTAATTTGTTTGAAAAATGGAAAAAAGCGAGTTTCGCGTGTTGATAAAACATTGTTTTTTAATGGGTATAAACACCGTAGAAGCCCAGCAATGGCTTGAAAAACATTACCCGGACTCCTCTCCATCCAAACCAACGATTTGTCGTTGGTATGCTGAGTTTAATCGTGGTCGTACGGACACAAACGATGCGGAACGTTCAGGTAGGCCATTGGAAGCCGTTACACAGGAAAATGTGAGTGAAGTGTTAAAAATTGTAATGAAAAATCGCAAAGTGAAGGTCCGTGAGATTGCAGAAATGACACAGATATCATCTGGAAGCGTATTTACAATCCTTCATGAAAAATTGAGCATGAAAAAGGTTTTTTCCAAATGAGTGCCGCGATTGAGACAATGCACCATGCCACAAGTCCATGAAAACAATGGCAAAATTGAACGAATTGGGCTTTGATCTGCTTCCCCACCCCCCGTATTCGCCAGATTTAGCCTCCAGCGACTATTGGCTCTTTGCTGATCTCAAAAAAATGCTCCAGGGAAAAAAATTTGGCTCGAATGAGGAGGTAATTGCCGAAACTGAAGCCTATTTTGAAGCAAAGGATAAATCCTTCTATAATCATGGTATAGAAATGTTGGAAAGGCGTTGGAAAGATTGTATCACTCTAAAAGGAGATTATATTGATAAATAAAAATGATTTTTGAAAAAAAATGTTGTTTTCGTTGTTAGTCTCGGGACTTATTGAACGATGTGTTATGCTTGAGACTTCTTCCACTCATGCGTTTTCCCTTCTCTAACTTAAAATACAAGTTAAAATATTCTTAAAAATTATATTCCAGTATTTTAGAATTATTAATAACAATATATAAAATTAATATATCGTATAGAAATTATAAAACTGTTGTAAAATTAAAATTAATTAAAATATTACTTAAAATCAATTAAAAAAAAATAACTAAAGCTAAATATAATAATAACTTGTTTATGATGATTATTAATATTAATAATGACTAAATATTAACAAGTGTGTATATACAAGGTGAGCCATTCTAAGTGACCCACCAAAATTTCTCCGTTGGTGAGCCAGATACAGAAAAATGTTTCAGACAAAAGTTGTATAGTTTAAAGGGGGGCATAAAATGGTACCATTGGTTTGACCTTGAAGAGTAATTTAAAGGTCACATGAAGGTTACCTTAAATCTCTTTAATGAAACCTACTATTTCTTGTTACATATTCTTATAGGTTATCTTGAGAGCTTTCCAAAACACTATAATAAAATATTTTTTCATTGAGAAATTTTCGAATTATGAGGCTTCAAAGCAGTACTTTGCCGTACTGTTTGTTTAAATGCGTTTATCTTACTTTTAGCATTATTCAAAAACAACGACGTGAAAGTTCTGTTTCCTTTGGGGTGCTTGTTTACCGTGAGCCCCTTGCCTCTCACATTTGGGGTGCTTGTTTACCGTGAGTCCCCTTGCCTCTCACTATTATAACAATTATAATTATTAACCACGAAGCAAATGTTCAAAGTTATCTCCATTGGCTTCAAGGCATAAATGTAATTGCCTCTAGAAATGTACTGTTCTTAGTAAAGTTTCTTTTGGAATCGCTGCGCAAGCTCGACGAATACGGTCTTTCATGTTTGCTTTAGTTGTTGGACGTTCTGCAAAAACAACATTTTTTAAGTAGCCCCATAGATAAAAATCTGGAGATGTAAGATCTGGTGAGCAAGGAGGCCAGTTAACTGGACCTCCTCGTCCTACCCACCTCTCATTGTAGTTATTGGGTGTACAACTTTGTTTCCGCCGTTTTTTTCTGAAATTCGAGGCTTTATTGTAAAAAACTGGTTATATATTTATGATTCAAAGTATTGTCCATCGCTGGCCACTACTTTCTCGCATCTTTCGAGCAGCATACGAATCCCGCGTTGAAAAAACTGGTCATCTTTTGAATCGATCCACGAATCGATCCAATTTTTTACTTCTTCATAAGACCGGAAGTGCTGGTCAGCCAGGCCGTGTGCCATTGATCGAAACAAGTGATAGTCCGAGGGAGCAACGTCTGGAGAATACGGCGGGTGGGGTAGGACTTCCCATTTCAAAGTTTCCAAGTATGTATTGACCACTTTCGCAACATGGGGTCGAGCATTGTCATGCTGTAAAATCACTTTATCATGTCTCTCGTTGTATTGCGGCCGTTTGTCTTTCAATGCTTGGCTCAAACGCATTAAGTGCGTTCGATAACGATCGCCTGTGATTGTTTTAGTCGGTTTTAACAACTCATAATACACTACGCCGAGCTGGTCCCACCAAATACTGAGCATGACCTTGGAACCGTGAATATTCGGTTTGGCCGTCGACGTGGAAGCATGGACGGGATATCCCCATGATTTTCTGCGCTTGGGATTATCGTAGTGAACCCATTTTTCGTTCCCAGTTACAATGCGATGCAGAAATCCCTTCCGTCTTTGCCTTGCAAGCAGCTGTTCACAAACACACAAACGCCGTTCAACATCTCTCGGCTTCAACTCGTACGGCACCCAATTTCCTTGTTTATGAATCATTCCCATGACTCTCAGGCGTTTTGAAATGGC
This sequence comes from Chalcis sispes, assembly GCA_949987625.1. Taxonomy (NCBI): domain Eukaryota; kingdom Metazoa; phylum Arthropoda; class Insecta; order Hymenoptera; family Chalcididae; genus Chalcis; species Chalcis sispes. Next base: position 20,554,815 of record OX465098.1, on the reverse strand, counting down.
TTGTTGCGTCACTCCTAATGACCCTGCCAATTCTTGTTGCGTTTGACACGAGTCTTGATCAAGTAATGCCTCCAATTCTGCATCTTCGAAAACCTTCTTTCTTCCACCGCCATGCTGGTCTTCGACGTTAAAATCGCCGTTCTTGAAGCGTTGAAACCACTCTCGGCACGTTCTTTCACTAATAGCGGTCTCACCATAGGTATTTAAGAGCATTCGATGAGCCTCAGTCGCAGATTTCTTCATATTAAAGCAGAAAATTAAAATCTCCCGCAAATGACGAGAATTTGGCTCGTAAGCTGACATGTTTAATCGAGAATAACTTTATGATGCAGACACAAATCGACTAATATTTCGATGGCGTTATATTTACAAATACCTGAGCTTATTGTATGACATCTATGATCTATTTATTTCAACTACCACTTACCGCTACAGCTATCTATTGCAAAACGGCGGAAGCAAAGTTGTACACCCAATATTAACATTAATACCAACAAAGATTTATTTCTATTATATTTTAGAACTACAATGAAAAAAAAATTTGTGCTTATATTCTATTTTAAATGCTCTTATATTTTTACGGAAAACACACCTTTCCATTAGATGGGTACGAAAATAACTAATACACACATACTTACACACTACACACACACATACACGCACACACAACTGATTGGAGCCACGCCTCGATCGCGTTCTACGAGGCGTATGTGTCGGACTTTCTGGTGTGAAGAATGATTTATTCATTAGATGATTAAAAGTGAGTTTACAAAGAAGACACATACTTTCCTCTCTCTCAGCCGCGAGAGGCATTCCGTGTCGTCAGTAAAGGGGTCGCTAACAATTGAGTAAAGCCATACCTACTAAATCATATTGTCATCTCAACAAAAAAAAAAAACTTGTTTCTCGCGTTGGTGGCCAGAGGTATGGTGAAACAACAGCGACTTTGAGCCTTTAATTGGTTAGACAGGCGATTCTGCCTAAGTTCTCGTTGAAATCAATGGCTTGTGGCGTCACTCCCAATGATCCTGCCAATTCTTGTTGCGTTTAACACGAGTCTTGATCAAGTAATGCCTCCAATTCTGCATCTTCGAAAACCTTCTTTCTTCCACCGCCATGCTGGTCTTCGACGTTAAAATCGCCGTTCTTGAAGCGTTGAAACCACTCTCGGCACGTTATTTCACTAATAGCGGTCTCACCATAGGTATTTGAGAGCATTCGATGAGCCTCAGTCGCAGATTTCTTCATATTAAAGCAGAAAATTAAAACCTCCCGCAAATGACGAGAATTTGGCTCGTAAGCTGACATGTTTAATCGAGAATAACTTCATGATGCAGACACAAATCGACTAATATTTCGATGGCGTTATGCTTACAAATACCTAAGCTTATTGTATGACATCTATGATCTATTTATTTCAACTACCACTTACCGCTACAGCCATCTATTGCAAAACGGCGGAAACAAAATTGTACACCCAATATAATTTAAGAAGTCACGTACTATTCGTGCAAAATGTGGTGCTGCACCATCTTGCTGGAGTCACATTTTTTGTCTTGTAGCTAAAGGAACATCTTCTAACAATTCTGGCAACCAATCTCTTAGCAACCTTAAATAGCTATCTCTATTAACATTTCTCTCAAAGAAATAAGGATCAATGAAATAACCATTGACTATGCCACACCATACCATAAGGCTCCATCGATTTTGATGGTCTACAGGTATGTGCCACTTGGGTTTGATTTGACCAATAATGAGAACTGTGCCTATTACGTTGTCCATCACTACAAAATTTAGCCTTATCAGAAAAAAGTACAAATCTAAAAAAATTAGGATCATTTGCTATGATTCTTAAAGCCCATTGGCCAAATTCAATACGCATTTGAATATGATGTGGCCTTAACTCTTGAACCAAAGTTACGTGGTAGGCACGATATCTAAGAACATTTAGAATTCTTAAAACTGTTCTTTGTGGTATACTAATTTCTCTTTCAGTTTGGCGACTGCTAATATGAGGGTCAAGATGAATAATTGCTAGGATAGTCACAGCGCGAGCATCATTTTCGTCGTATTCGTGGCGCCTGCGATGGCGAACAAGATGTCCACCGCGAGCTCTTTCGGTTACTTTACATATTGTCCTATGATTTGGGTGTCTCCTAATTGGAAAGCGTTTAGCGTACCGACTTGCCGCTGCACAAAAATTGTTATGACTTTCCCTAGAACCGTTATAATATCAACGATTTTATTAAGCGGATAGTCAGGCATGTTTACATACGGATAAAGATCGAATTTTACAAAAAAAAGCTTGTTTGCATACAAATGTTTACATACGGACTAACAATTGCTCAAGTCGATCCCTCACGCGCAGTGCGTTTTGGCTCTTTATTTAATCGCACGTGTTCGTCCAAAAAGTGCGTGACAATTTGGCCATACGGGAGATGAACGGGATTCGTCGAGCTTGTGCAGCGATTCCAAGAGAAACTTTGCTAAGAACAGTACAACGTTTCCAGAGGCAATTAAATTTATGCCTTGAAGCCAATGGAGGCAACTTCGAACATTTGCTTCGTGGTTAATAATAATAACTGTTATAATAGTGAGAGGCAAGGGGATTTACGTTAATCAAGCATCCCAAAGGGCACAGAATTCTACTACGTCCACGTCTTTGTTCCTGGATAGCGTTAAAAGTAGGGTGATACGTATTTCTGATGCATAACATGCATAACTACAGAGATTTGGGTGAAAAGTTGATTTGTCTTTCGAATGATACCTAAGCATCAACTAAACCCATAACATGACATTGTACAAGATATTTTGTACTTTATGTCGAAGTACTGCAAAGTACTGCTTTGGAGCCTCATAATTCGAAAATTACTCAATGAAAAAATATTTTATTATAGTGTTTTGGAAAGCCGTTGAGATAACCTACAAGAATATGTAACAAGAAATAGTAGGTTTCATTTAAGAAATTTAAGGTAACCTTCATGTGATCTTCAAATTGCTCTTTAAGGTCAAACCAATGGTACTATCTTATGTCCCCCTTGAAACTATACAACTTTTGTCTGAAACATTTTTCTGTATCTGGCTTGACAACGAAGAAATTTAGGTGGGTCACTTAAAATGGCTCACCCTGTATATACAGGGTGGTCCGTTTTAATCTATTGGTCGAAATAACTTCAAAGGGAGATGGTTATATTAAAAAATGTTTCAGACAAGTTGTAGGGGTTAAAGGGGGTCGTCCAACGCTGACCTTGGCGTTAACCTTGAGGTCAAATTTGTGGGTTATTTGAGGGTCAAATCCCGAATTTTATATCGAAATCTCAATTTTTTCTTACAGATTCTGATTCTGCGTTGAAAAATATGAAAGTTTTGTCTCAAAAATTTTTTTCGATGCGTTACAGATGGCGCTGTAATCGGCAGTTTGAATCTCGATGCAAATATCTCAACAACTACGCATACGAAAAGGTAGGCAAGGAAAATTTGTTCATCTGGATAGGGGACATGCAATGACACTACAATCGACCCTCTCCTCTCTAACCCCCCGTATGGAGCGGTTTCAACTTAAAAATCTGAAATGGGTACCCCAATTTTATATTGCAGATTCTAATTCTGCGTCGAAAAATATGGAAATTTTGTTTGGCTTATTTTTTAGATATGTGACAAATGTCGCTGTAATCGACAAAATTAAAAATGCGGACATAAATCGTTACCGAACTAGAATTTTTCGAGGAATACACATCGTGTTCTGTAAATTAGAATTCTATAGATAAATACATTTAAAAAAAATCTGTTTTGATGAAAATGTTCATTCTACTTTTAGCACGTGTTTGGTTCTGTCAATGGGCTTTGCGAAAGATTCAACGTAGCAACCAATTTTTTAGATACGTCCTTTTCTCAGACGAAGCTACCTTTCAAAGCACTGGGTATTCATATAGACACAACAGTCATTATTGGTTAGACGTTAATCCTCACTGGCATAGATCTATTGACAATCAACATCGATGGTCTGTAATAGTCTGGTGTGTTATTGTAAACGGGTACTTAATTGGACCCTATTTTTTTGATGATAATGTAAATGCTGCAAGATATTTGCAGTTTCTCAGAAGTAATTTGTTTAAGGGGTTACACCACCATGACATTTTCAAAAAATCGTTTTTTTGTTTTTTAGCTAAATAAATTTTGTATACTCTTAAAAATATTTTCAGCGTTTAACCATTCCAAAATTCAAATTATTACAAAAGCTATAACAATTTGAAGTGAGCAAGTCACATAGCTGACCCGAGACAAGCTATTTTCCTTTTACGTTTTTCTCGAAATAACTTTTTTCAAACTGCTGTACACGATATCTCAGAATTGGCTGAACCGATTTGGCTGAAATTTGTACCACTCATTTCTTATATTATCTAGGTCGTGATGTAGGATCTTTTCGATTGAGTTCCGTATATAGAAGTTATACGTGTTTTAAACTCAATTTTGATGGAAATCAGAATTATTTTTTTCAAGCAGCTGTCATTTCTCCAAAAAAATTTTTTTGATTTTTTCCCTACGTCACGCCTTAGCTATTACCCTCTCAAATAAGGAATAAAATTTTTTTTTGTTCCCAAACAATGCTGGATGGAGAAATCATGTACACCGTCAGCATGGATTTTAAAAAGAGGATCCCTTTGAACGGCTCATATCTCTGCCATTTTCTTTATTTATTGTTTTTTCAATATTGAGGTATATTTATAAAGCTATAATACGCATACGTAAAACAAAGAATTTTTTATAATTTTAATTGTAAGCTCAATATAAAAGTTTATTTACATGCCTATTTTTTTAAGCGTCAGGGTGGTGTAACCCCTTAATTTAATGGAAAACGTGAATCTAGAAACCAGGCAACGGATGTGGTTCCAACAAGATGGGGCACCTCAACATTTTGCACGCATTGTACGAGATCACTTAAATGAGCAATATCCCAATCGATGGATTGGACGCGGTAGACCATTTCAACGGCCTCCCCGTTCACCCGATTTAACATCACTTGATTTCTAATTTGCAGAACACGATGTGTATTTTTCGAGATATTCTAATTCGGTAACGATTTTTTTACGCATTTTTAATTTTGTCGATTACAGCGACATTTGTCACGAATCTAAAAAATAAGCCGAACAAAATTTCCATATTTTTCGACGCAGAATCAGAATCTGCAATAGAAAATTGGGGTACCCATTTCCGATTTTGAAGTTGAAATCGATCCATACGAGGGGTTAGGAAGGGGTCGATTGTGGTGTCATTGCATATCCCCTATCCAGATTAACAAATTTTCCTTTTCTACCCTTTCATATGCGTAGTTGTTGAGATATTCGCATTGATAAATTGAAACTGCCGATTACAGCGCCATCTGTCACGCATCGAAAAAAATGTTTGAAATAAAACTTACATATTTTTCGACGCAGAATCAGAATCTGTAATAAAAAATTGGGATTTCTATTTAAAATTTGCGATTTGACCCTCAAATAACCTTCAAATTTGACCTCAAGGTTAACGCCAAGGTCAGCGTTGTACGACTCTCTTTAACCCATACAACTTTCGTCTTAAACATTTTTTGATATAACCATCTCCCTTTGACGTTATTTGGACCGATAGATTAAAACGGGCCACCCTGTATATATATTTATTACTGTGATCAAAAAGTGAATTTGTTTATAAAATGTAAATTCTTTATTTATTCTTCCAAATTAATTTCATCCCCTTCAAAGTAATCCTCGTCCGATAAAACGCACTTTTGCCAACGCTTTTTCCAGTCCTCGAAACAGTCGGAATAGTCTTTTTCCGGTGTAGCCTTCAAGACCTTCTTCGATTTGGTTTTCATCTCCTCAATCGTATCAAAACGGCGTCCCCGCATTGGCCTTTTGAGTTTGCTGAATAGCGAAAAGTCGCACGGAGCCAAGTCAGACGAATACGGTGGTTGCGGAACAATATGAGTCGAGTTTTTGGCAAAAAAGTCGCGAAGAACCAATGCAGTATGACATGGTGCATTATCGTGATGAAGGAACCAAGAGTTGTTCGCCCATAATTCCAGCCGTTTCAGACGAATAGCTTCACGCAAACGACGCATGACGCTCAAATAATATTTTTTGTTAAAAGTTTGGCCTAGCGGAAGAAATTCATAGTGCACCACACCACGATAATCAAAGAAAACTGTCAACATGACCTTGATTTTCGATCGACTTCGCCGTGGTCTTTTCGGTCTTGCTTCACTTTTTGCACGATAATCGCTGGATTGGTCGGTGGTTTCAGGGTCGTATGCGTAAATCCAAGTCTCCTCTCCAGTAATGATGCATTTCAAGTGGTCCTGATAGTCAGACAGCAAAGTTTCACACACATCAACGCGACGCTTTTTTTCCAAAAAATTGAGCGATTTTGGCACCAATCGAGACTTGACGCGTTTGAGACACAAAACATCCTTTAAAATGGTTTGGGCTGAGTCAAATGATATTCCAACACTATCAGCGAGGTCTCTGATTGTCAATCGACGATTTTCAAGCACCAAATCTTTGATTTTTTAGACCTGGCCCTCGTCGGTAGACGTTAATGGTCGTCCAGAGCGCGGTTCGTCTTCAACGCGTTCTCGGCCCGCTTTGAACTCGTTTTACTACTTATAAACGTTTCTCTGTGCCATAGTTTGATTACCAAAGGCCTTCCGCAACATTTTCAACGTGTCCGCACAAGAATACTCGTTCCGCAAACAAAATTTGATGCAAGTTCTTTGCTCAACGAAATCACCCATTGTAAAAATCGAAAAATTCACTCTTGGTTGTTTACAAAAACACGTGTAACTCGGAGATAATTAAACCTTTTGACAAACAGACGCTTGGCAAATGTTATAGACAATCCTACCAACCTAGGAAAAAAAATTTACCTACCTTTCTAATGCCCGAGAGTTTTAAATGACAATTTCGCCTTACTTTTTAATCCCAGTAGTATATATATATATATATATATATATATATATACACACATATATATAAACTAAATATTAAGTAGCATATGTTAGTTCTAATATTTAGTAGACTAAATATTGATATTGTTAATTATCCGCTTAAAATATTCATAACGTTGGATGCTAGGAGAGGTTTTATAAATAAAAAACTTTATTACAAATCGGTGAATTAGTTACTATTTAATTAACAATAAATTAACAGCAAATCAGATTTCTTCGTGATCGTGTAGGCGAGCCTTGAGAAAAAAATATGGACGGGGCTTACGATTTTCAACTGTACACCGATAAGTAGCGATGCGTGCGCCTCCCTCCCCCCCCCCGTTGCGAATTTCAATTCTTTTTTTTTTCCTATTCGTAACATTTACAAATTCATCAAAATAATAAATGATTATATTAATGTAAAAACAATGAAAATACAAATGTCATCTTCTGACGTAAAAAACAGAAATCATTATTTATGTGAAAAATGTTTATAAAAAATCTATTATTTTAATTTTTTTAATAATAATAACTTTAATAAAAGTGTTTTGTAATTAAATTATAAAAATATTACAAGGTTGCTGTGAGTTTGCGGGAAGAAGCATCATTGGAATCTTGCTGAGGGCGCTGCTTTTTTTTTTAAAAACACCCCTAACTATCCTTAACCACCCTTCACAGTAATACGAGGGTCGTTTGAAAAGTCCGTGCAAAGTCCGAGAGATGGCACCACCGGCGCGTATCGAGGTCATGTTTAGTTAGTAGCATCTCTTGAATGAACACACACAAAGTTGCAGCCATATTGGTCTATTTCTTTGTGTTTGGCATTCGTGTGAATCAAGGAAGTCGAGTGATTTTCAAGAAATGGACGAAAAAGAATTTCGTGTGGTGATTAAACATTACTTTATGAAAGGCAAAACGCCTCAGGAGACTAAAGATAAGCTTGATAGACATTATGGTGACTCTGCACCTTCGATAAGATCAGTTTATGAGTGGTTTCAAAATTTTCGGGCTGACCATATGGGCACAAGTGACTCTGAACGTTCTGGACGGCCTGTGGAGGTTACGACTCCAGAAATCATTGATCAAATCCTTGATATGGTGATGGATGACAGAAGAGTTAAGGTGCGTGAGATTGCTAGTGCTGTCGGCATCTCGACTGAACGGGTACATAATATTTTGTATAAACATTTGGACATGAGAAAGCTATCCGCAAGATGGGTGCTGCGATTGCTCACGCTTGACCAAAAACGGAATCGTGTGAAGTGTTGCAAGGATGGTTTGCAGCTGTTCCAGAAAAATCCGGAGGACTTTAAGCGTCGTCTCGTCACTGTGGACGAAACATGGATACATGACTATACTCCTGAGACCAAACAACAATCTAAACAATGGGTTACCAAGGGGGAATCTGCACCAAAAAAGGCGAAGACCGTTCCTTCGGCCGGAAAGGTTACGGCACATAAAGAAATAGACCAATATGGCTGCAACTTGGTGTGTTTATTCAAGAGATGCTACTAACTAAACATGACCTTGATACGCGCCGGTGGTGCCATCTCTCGGAATTTTCACGGACTTCTCAAACGATCCTCGTAGATGACATATGAGGGGTGGATTTTTTTTTCTTTATTATTATTCAGCCAATACATAAAACAAGCTAAATTTTCAATAAATAAATCATATTCAATTATTTCTTCTTCTTAATATCATCAAAAGGGTGAAAAAAGTCACTCCCAAATATAAATATTCATTATATCGATGGTTTGTGTCAAAAATTTTGATACATTCCCAAGAAAAAAAAATTCCTTGACGATTGGAAAAGTTAAGAATATAAATGCTGTATCTCAAAAACTGTTTTTGAGGGTTAAAACCACCCCTAATTTTAAACCCTAAAATTGATTTTTTTAACTGATTATAATATAATACCATTTGAGTTATGGTTTTTAATAAAGTAAAGTACAAGAATATTTGTCTAAAAAAGCATGACGTATTAGGTATGTTATGACTCATAGGATAGCAACTCTTATTTTATATTTTTTACAAATTACAATTTTTATCTTTAATTTTACCACAAAAACTGTGGAATAAATTCAAAAAAATCAACGCTAACGTTTTCGTTTACAATTAAGAATGTATTGACAGATTTTTTTTAAAAAACCATCCTTGACTACCCTTAACTACCCTTTACAGTGTTAGGCCACCCACAAGAGATGGATTTCTTTTTTTCGTTATTTATTTACCGTTTTTTTATTTAGTGAAAAAAGTCACTGCCAAACGTAACTATCCAGTATATCGGTAGTTTTTGTAAAAAATTTTGATATATTTTCAAGAAAACACAAATTTTGTACTTAAAAAAAACTACGTGTTTAAAAAAAAAAAAACCACCCCAAGCATCAACCCTAAAATTGATTGTTTTGAACAAATTATAATTTGATACTATTTGAGTGACGGTTTTCAATTAAATTAGACATCATAATATTTGCCGTAAAAATCCGTATATATGACATAAAGAGTTTTCACTAGGGTTTATATTTAAAAAAAAATAAATTTTTTTTTAATAACTATTTTGTGAATTCTTAAAAATTGTAAGTATCTGTATGTTTTAAAATTATAAAGTTTAGTTTTCTTGTTTTAATAGTTTATATATTTTGATCATGAATACTGAAATATTAATATTTACATTAATATATTAATATTTGCATCAAAATTTATTAATTAATTAATACTAAATTAATTAATACTAAATATAATTTATACTGAAAATTATTAATAGCCGGTATATATATAGTGCATATGTTATTTTTCCATTCTTATCTTATCTAGCCGCCGTCACGCGCGGCTTTAATTGAACTTCGTAGATATGGATTGCTAAAAACAACTTTACATATTCATATTGTACTACATTAATAACAACAGTTAAAGTGATACAAGGCTTTTTTTTTTGTTGTGTATTAAATCGAATTTAAATAATTCTTCTGTTGCTTTTATTACTGAATTTTCAAGTATGCATTATTATTCATCTGCAAATCAGTGAAGCTCGACAAATTATTTTAAGACTAAGAAAGTTTTTCATTAACAATATAATTATGTCTATCAAGCATTTATGTATTATTTGATTGCTATTGTTATAACTTTTTTACTGATTTAAACTAATATAAAACTCAGGTGTTAGTTCGTATCGATCTTGTTTATTTTCTATGCTGAATTTTATATTTATCTTAAAATTTTGTTGTGATAGATAATAATTCGTTATTAATTTTTTACATTTTGTAAAACTATATTTTTGTAAGAAAGAATTTCATTGTAATGCTTTAATTTTAGATTTGAACATGCACATTAATCCTTTAAATGTATTGAATTTATTATTAGTATACTTTGAAACCTTGAAATTTCCAAGTAGTGAGACTAATATCAAAAAAATAAGTTCATCAGAAAAGACAAAAGAAATATAAATAAATGCCACATACGAATTTAATGAAGTTAATATGATTGTTAAAAACGTTACTTTTTCATGAAGATTAACTAGATACTGATGCTCAAATTGTTGAAGTTGAAGTACATCACTTTCCTGATCCTGAATTTGCACCGACAAATCAGTGTACAAATAATGACGAAGAAATCACATTTGATTATAAGCAAAAAGCCGTAGAATATTGGAGAAGCGAAAAGACAAAAAATTAAAAAATTGAAACTGTACAAAGTAAATTCAAAAAAGTTTCATCTATAAGTCAACTTAAATGTTGGGCAAGAAGAATAAATGAAGATGGGAATTACAAAGAAAAAATTTCGCAAATTTGCCAACACACTTTAGATAATTTTAAAGCTGCTATAGAAGCTTGTACAATATTGCATGATTGCGATATACGTAAATGGGCGTCACACGCTCAAAAAACGATTGGCCATAAAGATATTAGTTAAGGCCTCTCCGAATTGGTTACTAAAATTTAAAAAAGCTCATCAAATAGTATCCAGGAAAGTTAATAAATTCATCACTAAAAAAACATTAGAAAGTAGCGCTAAACTTCAAACTAAAGCTGATGTTTTTGTAGCTGATGTCAAATCATGCATACCACATATTGGAATTAAAAATTTGTATAATTCAGATCAGAGTGGTTTTCAATTAAAAATGCACTCTGGTCGAACATTAGCCGTTAAAGGAGGAAAACAGGTGCCATGCTTGGTTCAATCCGTCGCTTCAACGATCCACAGTTACACCATTTAGCCGACAATATCGGCTACAGGTAAACTTTTATCATCAATATTTTTAGTGTTACAAGAAAAAACTGGTAAATTTTGTCCCGTAGTAAAATCTACCTTATTTACACCAACAAATGTCTATGTAGAAGCATCAAAATCAGGAAAATTTACAATAGGTGAGTACATGTCAGCATATTATAATATAAAGATCGATAACATTTTTAGTTAAGAAATAATTTTTAATTCATTTTTTTATTAAATCATTCTAAAATTTGGTTAAAAAAAGTATTTTATCCGAATGTTGGTCCTACATCTGGACTATTACAAGGATCGTTTAAAAAGTCCGTGCAAAGTCCGAGAGATGGCACCACCGGCGCGTATCGAGGTCATGTTTAGCTAGTAGCATCTCTTGAATAAACACACATCAAGTTGCAGCCATATTGGTCTATTTCTTTATGTGCCGTAACCTTTCCGGCCGGAGGAACGGTCTTTGCCTTTTTTGGTGCAGATGCCCCCTTGGTAACCCATTGTTTAGATTGTTGTTCGGTCTCAGGAGTATAGTAATGTATCCATGTTTCATCCACAGTGACGAGACGATGCTTAAAGTCCTCCGGATTTTTCTGGAACAGCTGCAAACCATCCTTGCAACACTTCACACGATTCCGTTTTTGGTCAAGCGTGAGCAATCGCAGCACCCATCTTGCGGATAGCTTTCTCATGTCCAAATGTTTATGCAAAATATAACGTACCCGTTCAGTCGAGATGCCGACAGCACTAGCAATCTCACGCACGTCAACTCTTCTGTCATCCATCACCATATCATGGATTTGATCAATGATTTCTGGAGTCGTAACCTCCACAGGCCGTCCAGAACGTTCAGCGTCACTTGTGCCCATATGGTCAGTCCGAAAATTTTGAAACCACTCATAAACTGATCTTATCGAAGGTGCAGAGTCACCATAATGTCTATCAAGCTTATCTTTAGTCTCCTGAGGCGTTTTGCCTTTCATAAAGTAATGTTTAATCACCACACGAAATTATTTTTCGTCCATTTCTTGAAAATCACTCGACTTCCTTGATTCACACGAATGCCAAACACAAAGAAATAGACCAATATGGCTGCAACTTGGTGTGTGTTCATTCAAGAGATGCTACTAATTAAACATGACCTCGATACGCGCCGGTGGTGCCATCTCTCGGACTTTGCACGGACTTTCCAAACAACCCTCGTACTTGATTCTCGGAGCGGACACTACGACAAAGCTATAGGGGAAACGATGCCGAAAAATAAAATCGTTGATATAAAAAAAATTTTTACGGGAATGACAGGGAAGATGCAACCTCTTGATGTCTATGGATTTCGTATTTGGAAAAACTTTGTTCGATATTTTTTAGATCAAGCAGTATTGATGGACTATGATGTAAATCTACATTTAAGAAATAACATTATAAAATTGCAATCTCTGGTTCATAATTAGCTCTCTTTACCGAGATATACAAATATTTTCAAATGATCTTGGTATTAAAGCGGATACATTTATAAAAAACCAAGTAAAACTGATAATCCTGTACATTTTAGTTTTGGTGAATCCTGCAATACAAAATGTTAAGTAGAAGGATGTAACAATGTTGCTATAGTAAGATGTGGTTAGTACAAGAAATCACTATGTTTCCAACATTTTTTTGAGAAATATCATTTTTGTAAAACATTTGTTAAATAATATCTTGTCATGTATTAATAAATTTAAAAAAGAATATAATCATATGTTAAGTAATAATGTAAAAATTTATAGCTTATAATAAAAAGAATACCGCCCGCTAAATCCTAAGCTCACAAACCTTAAGTCAACACTATTGATCCTATAAACTGTGACGCGATTCTCGCGCACAAACATTTATATATACATATACATATATATATATATATATATATATATTAGGTTGCTGCAGATGAAATGGCCGATTTAGCAATGACATAAAGTTGGCTGCAATTTTAGTGCATTATGATGGCACAAGGCGGCGCAAATGATATGATATATTGAAGTATAAATACTGCTACCTTGGTTTATAGAGTCATTTCTGTTTTGCACTTCATAGTGATCGTAAAAATAAAAAGAGAAAGTGAACATGAAAGTAAATCAAAAACGGTTACTTTTACTATACGAATTTAAATTAGAGCACAACGCAACGGAAGCTACGAGGAATATCAACAGCGCATTTGGGCCTGATACAGTTAGCGAACGAACCACTTGGCGGTGATTCGAAAAATTTCGATCCGGAGATATGGACCTTGAAAATGAGCCACGTGGACACCCAGGACCATCGATCGATAACGACGAGCTGCGTGCATTAGTGGAGTCTGACCCCCGCCAAACCATAAGGGATCTTGCCGGGAAATTAGGCGTTCACAATTCGACAGTTTGCCGCTACCTGCAACAACTTGGAAAAGTGAAAAAGCTTGACAAATGGGTTCCGCATGATCTTACCGAGCAAAACATGACGTGTTGAATAGAGATTTCAAGTTCTCTTTTCTCCCGCAACAAATAGGAACCGTTCTTGCACCGAATTGTGACCTGCGATAAAAAGTGGATTTTATACGATAATCGTCGCAATCGATCGGCCCAATGGCTAGATGCCGATGAAGCGCCAAGACACATGCCAAAACCAAGCCTTCATCCAAAGAAAATAATGGTAACTGTTTGGTGGTCTGTAGCTGGAGTTATCCACTATTCGTTCCTGCAACCTGGCGAAACCATCAATGCTGAGAAATACTGTGCTCAACTAAATGAAATGCATCAGAAATTGATAGTCTAACGACCTAGGCTTGTCAACAGGGATAGAGTGATACTGCCTTATGATAACGCACGATCTCATGTATCGAGAATAACGGTCCAAAAATTAAATGAGTTGTGTTATGAGATTTTTCCTCACCCTCTATATTCACCAGACCTCTCATTAACAGATTACCATTTCTTTAAACATTTGGATCACTTTTTGACAGGAAAAAGATTTAATAATAAAGCTGCTATCAAAAATGCCTTCAAGGAGTTTCTTCGAACCAGAAACTCGGACTTCTACAAAACTGGAATAAATGTACTTGTATCTCGTTGGGAAAAGTGTGTTGCATCTATCGGTTCCTATTTTGATTAAATAAATTGTCTTTATAAGAAGTTATAGCTGTTTAAAAATTTATCACTAAATCGGCCATTTTATCTGTAGAAACCTAATATATTCAATTTAACCCGTAAATAAATTAATAAATATAAAATTAAAAATGTGAAATGAAATAATATTATTTAAGATTGAATTTTCTTTATTCCCTGTTTTTTGCAACGTGAACGCGAACGTGAATGCGACTGGATTGCATAGCAACCAAATGATGAAGAGAGAGAGGCGAAGAGAGAGATGGAGAATAGTGATGTACTATAGCAAGGGAGAGGAAACTTACACAATGCGAAGAAAAATTGTAATGCGCTTGAAGTACATTACCAGCACCCCTATCCACAGCGACGAAGAGGATCCAGAAAGCAACGAGAAGAGGTCAACGAGGAGAACCATCCGCTTGATGTTATGGTCGCTCGCCACGTGGATGCAGTGGACCATGATATGCGCGCCTCCGAGCGATCATACGCCGCCATCGGTCACCCACGCACTTACACCCGCAATGTTTTTGTGCACGTTCGGGCATAAAACGTCACAGAACTTCAAGCTCACACATCGCTAGCTCATACTCTGTAAGCCAACATACCTCATACTGATACACCCAAGCCCATCAATCTTGAACCTTTAATTTGCAGCCTATAAACTTCAAACTCACGCATCATAAGTCCTCGCACTCCAAGCCAACAAACCCCAAGCCCATAGACCTTAATCCTGAATTTTAGAAACAGAAAAAAATAGAAGAAAAATAATTAAATATGATTTATTTATTTTAAATTTAGTTTATTTCACGCATTAGCCGAATAATGAAGAAAAATAAATCCACCACTTATATGTTGCCTATTACTGTGGTTAAGGATAGTTAGGGGTGCTTTTTAAAAAGATGGCTAAAACTAGTCAAATTTAATATCCTAAAATATTTACAAATATCTTTTTTTTAATTTTTTCTAGGCTATACTGCGATATTTATAAAAAAAAATGCTACTAAAGAATGTAGTTTTTTATTTTTTTTTCATAGGAGTTGCAACTTCTTTGGCCATAAATTTACAGTCTGTCAAGTAAGAGCGTGGTCGCGTTAATTTATAAAAAAATTTATTTGATAAAACTTTTATATTTATATTTACATTGAACACATTACAAACAATGATGCAATTCGGTCAATAATGTGTCCAGTCACCACCGGCGTCGATAATTGCCTGGCATCTCCGAGGCATGCTTTCTACCAATTTGACGGCGTATTCTAGTGGCAAGGATCTCCAGATTCGACGAATTTCGTAAGACAACTGCTTCAAAGTGTATGTGCGTCTTCCACGAAGCTTCCGTTTAATATATGCCCACACATTTTCAATAGGGTTTGCATCAGGCGACTGCGACGGCCAATCCAATGTAAAGATGCCAGATTGAGTCTTCCACTGAGTACAGAGCTTGCTGCGATCTTTAGAATCGTTGTCCTCCTGCAGAATCCAATCTTCATTTTTTGTGATGAACCATCGTTTGGCAGATGGCAGTAAAGCCTTTTTGTAGATTTTTATCATTTTCTCGGCATTTAGGTTGTCAGTAAAGAGGTGCAAAGTGCCGAATCCCTGCTTTGAGAAGCAGCCCCAAAGATGCACCTTTATTCCATGTTTTACGGTCCGCTGAACAAGCCTATTGGTGGAAATTGACCAGGCTCGCGTGAGGACAGAACGTGCCCATATAGAACATTCATCAGTAAAAATGACATTTTCAAAATCTCTATCAATATTCTCATGCGCCCAAGCGAGCCGCTTTGTCACATGTTTTTCAGTCAACAGAGGCTTCTTCATTGTGTTGCGCCATTTCAGATGATAAGTATGAAGATGGGTTCAAATAGTTTCGTAGGATATATCTAAACCTTTTGCCATTAATTTTGCTTGTCTTTGCCGCAATGTTGAAGCAGGATTCCGCGAAAATAGATTCACTATTCTTTTTTCATCTTTTTTGTTCACTTTTCCTATCGAGCAACGTTCTGGTAAATCATCGACATTTTTAGCCACTTTATATCGCTGTATCCACTTCTGTACAAATGCCTTAGACTTTCTCATATATTTAGCAGCCGCTGATTGCGACATTTTGAGACCATTTGGGTGGATGCAAAGGAATACAGCCTCGTAGCGCGACGCGTACTTAGCACTAATGGCGTTTAACGTGATTCTCTTGCAAAAGATCAACGACAACTGAACTTTTGTCAACAATGCATCAAGGACAAAGCTTTCCTCTATCAGCTCGCGAAGAAATTAGAGCGAAATCTTTCATTACCTGTCGGTGAAGTCGACCACGCTCCTACTTGACTGACTGTATATGATAATTAAAGTGTTTACTGTACGAGGTCTGGCTATTAAATAACGAGACTGGTTACGAAAAAGAGTTTTATTACAAAAATTATTCTACATTCGAATGCTCCCCTTCAATATACTCCCCTTCCCTCGCCACACACCTTTCCATACATTTTTTCTATTGATCGAAGCAGTGCTGGAAGTCTTCTTTGGTGAGGGCCTTTAGGAGCTCTGCCGTTTTATGCTTAACTGCTTCCATCGACTCAAATCGGATCCCTTTCAAAGCAGATTTTATCTTCGGAAACAAAAAAAGTCGCACAGTGCCAAATCTGGCGAGTACGGCGCGTGTTCAAGCACTGGAGTGCGCTTACCGGCCAAATACTGCTTCACAGATAGCGCGTTATGGGCAGGTGCGTTGCCCTGGTGCAAAATCCACGAGTTGTTCTTCCACAACTCGGGCCGTTTCTTACAAACTCGTTCTCGCAGTGCTGCCAAAACTGACAAATAGTAAGTCTGGTCGACAGTCTGACCCTCTGGAACCCATTTAGTCATCACGATACCGTTATTGTCGAAAAAAATGATCAACATTGCCTTGAATTTTGATTCGGACATCCTTGCTTTTTTGATTCTGGGCGATTCAGGTGTCTTCCAATGCATCGATTGCCGCTTTGTTTCAACATCGTATTGAAAAATCCACGTTTCGTCGTAAGTAATAATGTTTTTCATCAGTCCGGAATCTTTTTTTAACCTTTCAAGGAAATCTGAGCAGACCTGTTGACGCAAGAGGTTTTGGTCAGGAGTCAGGTTTTTTGGCACTAACTTCGCACAGACTTTTGTCATGTATAATTCCTCGTGTAAAATTTGTCTAACCGTTTCTTTATCGGCGTTTACAGCCTCGGCAATCATCCGGATGCTCATTCGACGATCTGCACGCACAATTTGGTTGATTTTGGTCACTGTTTCCGGAGTTGAAACAGTGACAGGGCGACCTGGGCGTTGGTCATCTTCAGTGCTCACTCGGCCCTCACTGAAGCGCCTACACCACTCAAGAACACGCGCACGAGATAGCGAATTGTCCCCATTGGCCTCTTGCAACAATTTACAGCACTCAGTCGGAGTTTTTTTTTAATTAACGAGAAATTTGAGATTGGTACGTTGCTCCTGTTTTTCGTCACACATGGTTTTCGGCACGAGAAAAAAACACGTTCGTTTCAAACCGCTACTGCACAAATACAATAATAGTGACGAGAACGTGTTTTGGTACGTGCATAGACAAGATATCTAGATACCCAACGCACTACTCGTTTTTTTCCCCACCCCTCTACGGCGCCCTCTAGGCGCGCAGTCTCGTTATTTAATAGCCAGACCTCGTATGTTAAGTCAGTTGGAACAGTTTCTATACCTGTTAGACTTGTGAAAAAGTCGAGGAATGAATAATAAAGTTAAACTAATAGATCAGCTGAAAAGTTCGAAGGCTGGCACATAGATGGCGTTACTAAAATTAAATTCATATCATTTTTAGTTAGTGTCAACCTTCAAACGATACGTGTATAAATTTGACTGCTTTTGGACAATTGGTTCGTGAGATATAGCATTATGAGTAAAGCAACTTTTGTTATTGTGAAAAAAATGGATAAAAAACAATTTCGTATTAATGAAGCATTGCTTTTTGGTAAAAAATAAATACTGTTGAAGCCAAGGCTTAGCTTCATTATTCGGACTCTGTACCAGAGAAATCAACCGTTGAAAAATGCTTTGCTAATTTTAAATGAGGCAAAATGAGCGTGGAAGACGATGCATGCAGTGGACGTCCGAAAGAGGCTGTTACCGACGAAAACATCAAAAAAGTTTACAAAATAATTTTGAATGATCGTTAAGTGAAGTTGATCGAGATAGCTGAGACTCTGAAGAATTTCAAAGGAAAGTGTTGGACATATCGTGCATGAATATTTGGACATGCGAAAGCTGTGGGCAAAGTGGATGCCGTGCGAGTTCACAATCGATCAAAAGGAACGTGTTGATGATTCGGAGCAATGCTTAGCGATATTCAACCGTAATAAAGACGAATTTTTCAGACTATATGTGACAATGGATGAAACATGGCTCTATTACTACACTCCAGAGTCCAATCAACAGTCAGCCGAGTAGACTGCACGCGATAAACCGAATCTAAAGCGTGGAAAGACGCAACAGTCGGCTGGCAATGTTATGGCATCAGTATTTTGCGATGCGCATGGTATAATATTTATCGATTACCTCGTAAAGGGCCAGACCATCAACAGCGATTATTACATAGCATTGTTAGAGTGTTTAAAGAATGAAATCACGAAAAAGCGGCCCCATTTAAAGACGACAAAATGGATTAGGTTACGAATTGCTTCTCCATTAACTGTATTCTACAAATCTTGCCCTCGGTAACTTTTTTCTGTTTGCAGACCTCACAAAAATGCTTGCTAGAAAAAAATTCAGCACTAATGAAGAGGTAATCGCTGAAACTGAGGCCTATTTTGAGGCTAAAGAGAAATCGTACTATAAAAATGGTATTGGAAAATTATATGACCGCTATAATCGTTGTATCAGCCTCGAAGGTAACTTTATTGAATAATAAAATCGAATTTTAGCAAAAAAATGTGTTTTACTACGTTAACGCACAAACTTTTCAGCCGAACTGTTATGGTCAACATCGAATTATTTAAATAATTAAGTTTGCTTTTTCCTTTACAGTAATGCGATTCGGAGTATGGAAGACTTTTACAATGTTCGAGTATCAACGCTTTAACATATTCAGTTAGTTTAACATTTTGATTACCGTCTTTCCCCCTTTCATCGGCCATCGTCTTATTACTGATTATTTTTTTTTTGAAACTGAACTTGAACTGCCTTTATTCTTCGATCATCTACACTTAAAATGTTGCAAATAAACTTTCTACCAATATTTATACTCGTTCCCTTATACCGACAATAACAATTCCATTGGAAACGTTTTCAATACAACATTTTAAGCTTTGAAATCTCCACTTTCCCAAAACTTATCGAAGACCGATTTCTGCTATTTATTATCAACTTTAGAAAAACATTGCTTCGGGCAACAAGTTTTGACTTCGAAAAAAGTTTTTTCGCGAATTGTTTCTTGTTACCCTTTCGTATGCTAATTGCTATATAAGAATGTTTGAAAATAAAATGAAAAATTCCTTTGATTCTTTAGACTATTTACAAGGTGGTTCGACATGCAACCAGACTCGAACTGATGGCAGCATTGAGCTCGATCAAAATATGTAAGTTCAAGAAATTGTTTCCTGTCTCAATTATATTGTAAGTTTCAGATTAATCTGTCAATTATTTATAGAGTTACAATTGAAGGGTTTTAAGTCTAAAGGGTCTAAGTGCTAATTTTATTATTTAGAGATATAACAGAAAAACATTATAAAATAAACAACTCAATGAAATAATTGTTTATTTTTACTAAATTCAATTGAACACATATCTAAATTTCAAAACAAAAAGTCACTTGGATCCATTTGGATATTATTAGCCTTGGCACTTGGATCGTATTTTCGTAAAAATATTAACTTTGGATTTTTTGGCACTTAGATCCTTCAGACTTATAGTACAACGCTTCAATTATTGAAAGCAGTCTACTTCAAAATTTTCTTAAAACATAGATAGCGTTAAATTTCGTGCACTTATTAAATATTATTTTTACGAGGAAAAAACGAGATAAATATTATGGCGAATCAGCTCCGTCAAAAACAACTGTTTGTTATTGGTTTGCTGAATTCAAAAGGTGTCGTTCGAGCACAAAAAGCTAACATGTTGATGGACCAGAAAAAATGGCTACTACTAAACAAATAATTGAAAAAGTTCATGACATTGTTTTTAATAATCCTAAAAGTAAAGTGCGTGAGTTAGCTAAGTTTACAGGCATATCAACTAGATCAATTATTTCTATTTTACATAAAAATTTGGAAATGAAAAAGCTAACCTCAAGATGGGTGCTGCGTTTGCTCACCCTTGACCAAAAACGACAATATGCTAATGATTCAAAGCATTGTTTGGAGCTATTCGAGCGTAATCCAAAAGATTTTGATCGTCGGTTAATAACTATTGATGAAACCTGGATCCACCACTTTACACCAGATTCCAAACAACAATCAAAAGAATGGGTAAAAGCTGGTGGAAGCGCTCCCAAATAACCAAAGACCCAAAAATCGTCCGGAAAGGTTATGGCCTCCGTATTTTGAGATGCACACAGAATAATTTTTATAGATTTTTTTGAAAAAGGATAGACAGTAACAGGGAAGTGTTATTGTTTATTATAGAACCGATTAAGTGAAGAAATCAAGCAAAAATGGCCTCATTTGTCGAGGAAAAAAATTCTGTTTTTGTAAGACAATGCACCAGTAATAAATCGTTGCAAACAATAGCAAAAATTAATGAATTGCACTTCAAATTGCTTTCCCATCCGCCTTATGTTATTCTCCTGACCTGGCTCCCAGTGATTATTACCTCTTTCCAAACCTGAAAAGATGGCTTCAGGGTAAAAGATTTTTGTCAAATGGCTCTCGATCAATCTTATTTTAAAAAAGGTATCGAAATGTTAACAGACCGCTTGGGTAAGTCATTAAGGTAAAAGAGAAATCTGTTGAAGACTAGATAAGAATTTTACCGAAAAAAACGCATTTTCTCAGTTAGTCCGGCTTCACATTAAACTACCTAGTAAAATATTTTTAATTTAGAAAATACTGTAAAGAAATTCTCTAAGTTCTACTGTAAAAAAATTTCTTGAAACGCCAACTAAAATGATCCGTGTAAAAAAGCACATGTAAAAAACAATAATAAACTACCCTACAATTACTTATTTACATTGTAGCTCTCTTTAATGAATAAATAATTCTTATGTTTTATTTTTCGTTTTTAAACCTTAGACACTAGTTAAATTGTAATTTTCATTGCAAAGAAACGATTTTAGATAGCATTTACACTGTTTTTTTCCATACCGGCACGCCTTAAAATACACGCCTTAAAATTATTTTCTTTTTGCCCAACATTACTTGACATGATGTATAATATAATATTTAAACGTAAAATTGGAGAAAATGAACAAGTTTTTAAAGTAAATATAAAACTGGTAAGCAAGCGAGAAGAAGAATGTGACGATTTCGATCAAAGAGAAGTTTCTGCTACGAAAGATAAACTCGCTCTCGCGGTGTCGTGGCCGCTCTCGCGCGCATGCGCCCTTAGTGAAATCGCTGTAGTTTCCTTATTTTTTTTCCAATTAGTCTGAAAATTTTTAAAAATGTTAAATAAATAAAAACAATTAAAATATCAACTTTTTGTAAGCTATCATAATTATTAAACTATGTTACGGCTCTATTCAAAAAATCAAAAAGATCCGTTAATATTTGTTCAAATTACAACGAGTTAAGTTAAGAAAAAGTTGTCTAAATCGGTTAAAAAAATTTTTAGTTTTTCTTATTCTTCCCAAAATATAAACCTTTTTTATAAAGAAGTGCGCATAAAAAAAAAATTGCCTTTTTATGATGCTGAATACAATAGAATTTGTTTAAACCTTATTTTTACAAGTTAGAAAATTTGGTTACAGTGACCTCTATTTTTCGACTGGTGGAGTGCTAAGGACGTTATTATAGTCAGTATCTCAATTATTTCAATTCTAACACATAAAATTTATTTAAGTTCTTATTAGAATTATTGCACATTATATTCGATTGAATTTAATCGTTTATTTTAATATAATTATTAGAATAAGATTAAAAATATTTAAATGCGCAGTCCATGTGTTTTTTTTTTATTTTTAATGTTAATTTTATTTCGCGAGTCAGCTCAGTTGTGCACGTCAGAAAATAAAACAAATTGTCACGATGTTTTGTTTCCTTTTTTAATTTCATAGCAGCACTTATGTTTATTAGTTCTTTTGCAATCATGGACGAGCAGCATGCAATAAATCATTACGCTGGTGAAGGGTATGCATAAATAGTGCATTTTTTCACATGTATAATGGTGTACTTCTACAAGCTGCAGAAGCATATTACGCTTGCTGGCCTAATCTACGATATCCCAGCCTTCGTAGAATTGGTCAAGCTCATCGCTAATTTATCTTGACTGGTAGTTGTATACCGATTGCAGAAGGTGTTGGATGTTCTTGTACTGTTTTACTTCCTAATGTGGAATAGCAAATAGAACAGGCATTCGAGGATGATCCAATAACGAGAAGGTGAGATGTCGCTAATGAAATAGGCGTTCCAACGTCATCCGTGCACTGTGTGGTTTTGGATACGAATAAACATCTGTATCATTATCGGCGTGTGCAGGAGCTTCTTCCGGGTGATTTGTATTTCTGCGCCAAGTTAATTTCGTCGGCAGATTGCTCGCACAAGTGCGCGGTAATTTCTGTTTCTTGGATAACATTTTGTGGACCGATGAGTGCACATTTACTAAAAATTGGGCTTAGAAAAATCCCTATTTAGTACGTGAAACAAAGTCGCAATACAGATAGTTAATTAATGTGAGGGCAGGTATTTTGATGGACAAATTGTTGGCTCATATTATACCTGCTGCCCCGTCTTAATGGTGCAGAATATTTATTCTTTTTAAAAGAAATATTTCCAGTGTTTCTAGAAGATCTTCCATTAATAACAAGAATAAATATGCTGCATCAACATGATGGGGCACCACCACACTTTACGAGAGCTGTGTCACGTCATTTGCATGCGACATTTCTGGACAAGTGAATTGACGAAAATGGCCCCATAGAATGGCCTGCGAGATTTTTAGATTTGATTCCGTTGAATTACTTATTATAGAGTCATATTAAAAGTATTGTTTATAAGACGCCTGTCCGAAAAAAAAAGCAATGTCGTGAACGAACTGATGCAGCTTTCGCGGAAATTTATCAGAATGAAACCATGATTCGTCGCGCAACCAATAACTTGCGAAGGCAATTAGAACTAGTATTAGATTATAATGGTCTATATATTGAACAATTCTTCAAAGCTTCATTTGTCTGATATTAATTTTTTTTTCAATATTACATAAATTATAAGCGTGTATCAGTTTTTTATTTTACGCATTACACAGTAACGTAAGTCCAGTGGTACGCAGTCAGGCTCTTATGCCAGCGATTTGGGTTCTAATCTGCAGTCCGGATTTTTTTTATGTGAAACATCTAATGGCACGTTTCAGCGCTTGTAAAAAGGTGCATGACGCTTCCTATAGAAAGTAGTGTGTGCGTGCGTGAGTGTGTGCATGTGTGTGAATAGGTAATCTAGGTCTCAAATTATGTCTATGTATAAAAAATACGAAAAATATCCACATCACTAAAATACTTAGAACATTAGAACCGAAAGGCCACGTCATTTTTTTTTGTGCGCGTAGGATCGGGTCACTGATCTGATTTATTACTTAAATAAATTAGATTAACAGAAATTCTATGTCACAAATGGCGACCGTGACAAGACCCGCTGTGTTGTAAGTTCTCGTGCGCTTTTCGTATTTGGTATTCGCGACCCGGATGAGAGTGAGTGACCGCGAGTAACATTAATTTGAAATTTTTTTGATTTCAATTTTAATTTAAAATAATTATAATCTTAATTTAAAATTATTTTAATTTTAATTTAAAATTTTTTTTAATTTTATTAAAAATTTTTTTTTAATTTTATTAAAAATTTTTTTTTAATTGTATATTAAAATTTTTTTTTCCTTTTCAAATAAAAAAATTTTGAAGTTTTTTCCGTGAGTGATAGAAAATTAGAATAACAAGAAATAAATTGAAAAATCGCAACTCTTGGTCCAAGAGTTGGGAGTGAAAGAAAGAGAGACAAAGTATCATTACATACGTGGTGGAAATTAAGGGTGAGAGAGAGTGGATAGGAATTTCATTTTAATTTGTTTGGTCTTTTTTTTTGTTTTTTTGTTGGTCTCTTTGTCCTTTCCAGGAAGAGTAAGAAAGTATTGGCCACAGTATCGATTTATATATATATGTAAAGAAAGTATCTTTCTTTGTATTTGAATTTGCCGCGCTTCTCATGCTCCGCTCACCTGTTACTCTAACCTAATCTAATGTTAATAAAAATATAATATAAATGTAGAAAATGTAAAAATCGTAAATAGCAAATTTAAAGTAGAGAAATATTAAAATCGTGAATATAAAAAAGAATTAATATTGAATATTAAGGAAATATTAATAAAGAAGCGCAGAGATAACATCAAACATTAATTGTCGTTTCATTATTTATAGGTAAGGTTGTAAATAACTGTGGTTAAATTGTAAATATAATAAAAAATCATTATTCATAGAAAAAAATTTTGTTTGCTGAATCAATCTGCGTCTTCATTATCTTATATATATATATATATTATTTATTCTCATTAATATGTTATATAAGTATTTTATTTATTGATTTATATATGTTTTATTATTTTAAATTAGTATATATTAAATCTGACTGATGCGAGGGTGATAAGATAGTGACAGATAGTGGATATTCAGTATTGGTTGAGCGGTGAAATTTCAGCGAAGTAAATAGACAGATTGGGCGTGTAAAACAGAGACATAGAGTGACTGCATTTGTTTGTTATTTTGTTTTTTTTTTATCTAGGAGAATGCCCTGATACTCTCCAGAGTATTTATTTATAGTTGTTATTTTATATCTATAATTTTACACATTTTATTTATTTATTAATTTATTATCCCCTGATGTATTATTTTACATACATATACATTTAAAATTTTGTTGACGTCTGGAGTGCCAGAGAGTACATTCCTAGAAGGGAGAAATCCGCACGTGCAGCTTTGTGTTGTTTGTCAATTTCGCGGGTTTCAGGAAGATTGACAGTTTATTAACCGAACAGATAAAGTGGAGATAGGTTGTTTTTTTTTATTGACCAGCGAAATAGAGCAAGAACGAGAAAGCGCACAAATGACAGCCCTCCTTAAGAAGAAGGAGGTTAAACAGATACAAGAGATAAAGCAAAGAACTCCTTAAGAGCTGTTAGTTAATTTGAATAAGTATTAATTCGGCACCGTAGGTAACTTGAATGGGATTGACTGCTCCGATACGGATACAGCTGCTTTACGCAGATTGGGAGGTGCCATGGTATCTCATGTGTGATACTAGGCAGCCCATGGAAATGAAGATAATGGAAGTGCCGGCAAACATCATGGAGTAATACCGTCAAGCAAAACGGAGAGAAAGGCCGGCGAAGAAGGTGGTGACCAGGGCCGTCAGAACAGATCGGGGAGCCTCTGCCGTTGAAGGAATCGGCTAAGGAAGATGAACCGCAGCCATCAGCTGGTGCAAGAGCCGAGACCTTGAGCTTCGAATCGGAGTCGGATGAGGAAAAAAAACCTTTTTAAAAGTCTTGGTTCAAGCAGATGCTCGTAAGTTTAAGCGCTATGAAGGTTGCTCAGAATACATTATTGACAGTACGACCAAGACGGGCAGAGCAGCCGGCTTGGGTTCCAGAACGACGGAGTAAGACGAACCAAAGGCGAAGATCTATGGAGGCCAGTTTGGAGTCAACGGGTGAAGAGTTGGCTACGGTTGTAATTATCCCGTATATTTTGATACAAGGTTTGAGGTTTAGTTGAAAATCACAAAATTAATGGCTCAAAGAATTATAAAGCTCCATAAATTACACCCTTATAATATTACTTAAACACAACAATTGTCTGCTCGTCACTTGTAGCGAAGATTACAATTATGTAATTGAGCTCAAAGAATGTAACATTGTGACCCAGATTTCTTTAAGTATGTTATGTACTCCGATAAAGCTACATTTCACAAAACAGGGCAGTTAAATCGCCATAACTGTCATTATTGATTTGTGGAAAATCCACACTGGTTTCGTATGATCAACCATCAAAATCGCTGGAGTTTTACTGTATGGTGTGGAATTGTCAATGGAGTTTTGATTAAGCCATATTTTTTTATGGAAATGTTAACGCACCTAGATATTTCGATTTATCAAAATGAATAAACTGCCATTTTTGTTACAAGATGTTTGTTACAATACTTGACTTCAAATCATAAGGAACCCAAGTTCCCTGCTTTTGAATCATTCCCAACGCATGCAATCGCTTAGAAATAGCTTGGCGAGTAAACTTTAATACTGAAGCAAGTTTATTTTTCGTTTGGCATGGATCTTCGTCGAGCAATGCCTCCAATTCAGCATCTCTAAAGGTTTTTGGCCTTCCTTCACGCGAACGGTCGTCAATATCAAAATCACCGTCTTTGAAGCGACATAACCAATTACAGCACGTTGTTTCATTTAGAGCAGCATCTCTGTAAACGTTTTGGAGCTCATGATGTGCTTCAGCCGCCGTTCTCTTCGAATAAAAGAAGAAAAGCAACCCTTTCCGCAAATGACGATTGTTTGGCACAAAATGAGAGATTTTCACATAACCAAAAGTATATAACGCCAAAACAAAATCACTAATGTGTCAGCGATGTGTGTATCATGTACTAAGCTTGCTTCATGACGTTTCGGATGTCAAAATCGACAAGTACTTGCTGCTGGAATCATCTATTGACAAACAGCGGGAACTTAGTTTCACACTTATTACTTTCTTATTTTTCATTCAATCGTAATTTTTTTTAGAGTTCGATTAGATGAATAGCTGTATTCAGCATTGATAGATTTAAGCGCGATGATGTCCTTAATAAATGAGAAGGTGTTCAAGAGGTTTGAGGATCGATTAAAGCAATCAGTGTCGCTTATAAGAAACGTTAATGGAGGTGCCAGGCTTGTTTCTGGTCAGTTAAAGTAATTAAAGATAATGTTTGACGTTGAAGGGGTCAGCAACAGCATTACATTAAAAGCTGTTCAAGAAATAGAGCACAAACTGGTGTTAGGTGTAGACTTTTGTAAACGGTGTAAAACTGACATCAATCATGGAGCATGAATGAATGGCGAGTGCCTGGTGGCGAGTGGCATAAATTCGATACAGGTCTTAACTCTGATCAAGTATAACTTGTGGCCAAGCGTGCTGGTATTTTAGAGTTGACTATAGATAAGGAAAGCAAAGTAAAAGAAATGCTGGATTGAATATTGCTATCTGTTTCAAAGAGATTGAGTTTTACAACACTAATTGAGCATCATATCGATGTTCAAGGCGCGCCATCCTTTAAACAGAAGCCTCGCTGCATGTCTTCGGTGACTTTACAAGGAGCACACGAGGAGGTGAAGCGGATGTTGAAGAAGAAATTATGGGACAGTCGATGAGTGAGTGGAGTAGTACACCGATAATCGTACGAAAGCTAGATGGAAAGCTTAGGTTCTGCGTATATTATCAAGATTTGAATAAGGTGACCAGAAAAGATACATATTCAATACAGAATATAGAGGCAGCTTCGAATAAACTGAGGAAGGCAAAGTATTTAAGTAAAATATATTTAAAACAGGCATATCATCAGATTAGGTTAGATCCGTTGAGTCAACAATACACTGCGTTAAGGGAGGGAGAGAGAGAGGGAGAGAGGAAGAGAGAGTAAGAGAGGGAGAGAGTGCAAAAGTGTTGGTGTATGATTTAAATAAATTAGTTTAATATTGAGTAAAAGTTCGCGAGTTTTATTTATTTCATTTTTGCGTTTTTCTTCTTTATTTCAGCATCGTGGGTGCTTGCTGCGTTCGTAGTCAAATTTCCGTATGTGAGAACTCATTACAGAGTCGCCCGGTCCAGTGATTGTTTCAACAAGGAGTCGGCGATCTTTAGCGAAGTCCTCTTCAATTTATTTTTTTGTTGTGGTGAAAAAAAATAATTTTTTTTTTTTTGTGCTCATAGGATCGGATCACTTATCCGATTTATTATTTAGATAAATTAGATTAACGGAAATTCTATGTCACGTAGTTTTTTTTATGAAAAATTGAATTTTACTTCCATTTCTTGCAAATAATCTTAAATACTTTATTTTGTAATATTTTATACTTTAAACATCATTTTAATATGATGAACATTTTTTGTTTATGTTATCCTCTAGAACAACTACGACTTTGATGAGCTGTACTACCGCCTTAATGGGGAATTTGATTGCAAACATTAAAGTCTAATTATTGCATACGTTGAATTATATTTAATAAAAGCCTTCTTCTAATTATATAATTTATATTGTCTTTTAATACATTACAGTTTTGTAATACTTATGTACTTCTTACATAGAAAAATATATATTTTTAGAAATTATTAATGTTTGTTTTAATTTCATATAATTCAATAATAAATGATTTTTTACATCTGTCAGGAATTCCGCGACGGCTTCAATTATTTTTTTTTTTTTTAACTTTTGAAAATCTTCATAGAATCAAAAAATTAAATTAAAATTTTTTGAGGTTAAATTTTCATTCTTTCGCATGCATTTTTTCATATATCATAAAGAAAATGCATTGCATTTTTAAAGAAACAATTGTTTTCTTAATAATAATAAAAAATGAAAACAGATGGAATGCGCGTTTGTAAATTTTTAACTTTATTTTAATAATTATATTGAAGTAAATGATTAAATCCAGAATCATGTATTAGAACAAATAAAAAAAACATTTATGCGGCGCTCCGACGATGTCTGTTCTTTTCTCTCCATCGGGTGGCCTTGGCAGGGGTTCAGGCAGCTTCTCTAAATGAGATTTATTCTGTTTTCTTGGCCCTAGGCGTAAAGGTACCACGAAAACAGCACTTAGGCAGCCAAAAGAAGAAGCCCAGCCAACAGACGCCACAATAGCGGACGGGTGAAGTAAGGTGGCAGTGCGTAGCACTTACGACCGTGTACGCACACACACGCACACTCACGCACGAACTGTGGATATTACACGGGCGACTGTACGGGCACACGTACTACCTTGGGACGGTAGTTGTCTGGGATGCCGTGACAAGCTCGCTTAAGTGACCTCGAGGCGCATACGTGAGGTTAGAGCCGGACGAGTGAGTGACAGAGGAGATCAATGCCCGCAACCGTTGTACGCGTACGTAACCAAGCGTCTCGCTAATTAGCCGATCGATTGGCGGACGATATGCTGATAGTGAGTTGGAGAAAGATAGAGAAGTCTGAAAATTGATATACGTAGTATAAAGAAGGAAGAGGGCGGAAGCGAGTTTGAATAGAGAAACAGGCGTAGTCAGTTGGTTGTTCATAAGCATTGAGAACGCACGTAGCCATTTTTCGAAACTTCATTTTTAATATCATCGCTGCTCTGGAAAAGAATTCAGAGTCGAGAAGATAGAAGGAGGAAAGAACAAGAGTCAAAAGAAAATAGAAAGTATAGACAGTATAGCGAGAGGGGAAGTGGATAGAAAGAAGGAAGCCGGAAAGAAAACAGCAGAAACGTCAATATCCGTCACGCGGTGGGTAAGAGGGGTGGCCACAACACCATCAACCGACTCCAAGCTCTTTGGCGGGTTTTTCCAATCCTCGAAACAGTCAGAAAAGTCCTTTTCCGGAATTGCCTTCAATTGACGCAGCGACTGATGTTTAATCTCTTCAATCGAATCAAAACGATGTCCCCGGAGTGGTTTCTTGAGTTTATTAAACAGCCAGAAGTCACACGGCGATAAATCAAGCAAATACAGTGGTTGTGAACGATATGAGTTAAATTTTTGGCCAAAACGTCGCGAATAATCAATCCGGTGTGACACGGTGCATTATCGTGATGCAAAAACCATAAGTTGTCTTGCCACAGTTCCGGACTCTTTTTGCGAAAAGCTTCACGCAAACAACGCATAACACTCAAATAATATTCCTTGTTAACAGTTAGACCCAATAGAAGAAATTCTCAATGCACAACACTACAATAATCAAAGAAAACTGTTAACATGACCTTGATTTTTGAACGACTTTGACGTGATATTTTTGGTGTTGCTTAACCTTTGACACGATATTCACTCGATTATCGGTTGTTTCAGGATCGTAGGCATAGATCCATGTCTCATCTCCCGTAATAATGCGTTCCATGACGTTCTGGTAGTCAGAAAACATCTCTTCGCACATATTAACACGACGCTCTTTTTAAAAATATTGAGTGTTTTTGGAACCAATCGAGATTTGACGCGTTTGAGACCGAAATGATCTTTCAAAATTGCTTGAATTGATCCAAATGAAATGCCAACAGTATCAACAAGGACTCTAATTAATAACCGACGATCTTTGGGCACAAGGTTTTTGATTTCTTTGATGTGTTTCTCATCAGTTGATGTCGATGGTCGTCCCGGACGCTCTTTGTCTTCGACGCTGTTTCTACCTTCATTGAACTGTTTGTGCCACTTGTAAACATTCTTTTCCGACAAAGTCTGCTCACCAGAGGTCTTCTGCAACATTCTGAACATTTCTGCACAAGTAATTTCATTCCGAAGACAAAATGCAACTTCTTTGCTCACTAAAATTTGACATTATAAAAATCGCCGAAATCACTTTTGAATGTTCACAAAAACGAACGTCACTTGCAAATAAATGAATATATTGACATGAAATTTGATAAAGATGTCTCTCACAGTGTTACCAATTAAAAAAAAAAAGTTTCGTCAAATCACCCGCAATATTTAAATTAAAAATTGGTCTTCTTTTTCGATCATAGTAATATATACAACACGTTTAAATAATATTCAAGATATCCTACATGTAGAGTAATTGGTACGATGACGGTTCGTTTGTGTGATTTACGCGTTATTACTGCGCGTGTTTGTTTCCACAATCGCGAGAGGGCTTGAAAAAACAACGGTGACACGCGTTAGTGCCGCTGTTGTACTTCAGGCGAAAACTCAGTTCCCGTGAAAAGCCTAGTGAACATTGTGACTATCTAATCAGCACATTAGCGTAGATGATTAATTTTACTGTAATAAATGACATTCTGCTCATAATGGGTGTGCGTTTCCATTTGTTTCACCTTTCGTTGTATCGATTACCGCCGTCTCCACGGGCGCGTTAACATTCCATCGACGTGCATACCGACTAGTCGAGTCAAGTAAAAAGAAGAGTCGACGGCGGTTAACGTTCGTCGACAATATTAACCGCACCGAGAGAAGCAGTGACGTGTCAGAGAAAGTAGAAGATGTCAAAGAAACACCAACGCAGTGCGCATGCGTGAGATAGACCGCCTACGCATGTCTATGTTTAAGCAAGTTACAACTGGCACCTATAACGTACGTAGATGCACAAGAGATGTGTAGGCGTTCTAGAGCCCGTACGCATAAGGGCTGAGCGGGTTTAGAGGGTGTACAGAGAGCGCAATCGAGATGTTGCCTTCTCAAGCCTAAGCAGTTAAGCTTACGGGCTCGAGGTGGCAGAGAAGAACTAAAGTTCTTTTTTTAATAAGAAAGAGGTGAAAAATTGCGGGATTGAACGGACGTCTAGGCCCAAACTCAAGCCAGCTACGATGCTCTGGAGAAAGACCTAACATAACTACCATTATGTTTCAGGTAAAAGGTTGTTAGCCAAAACTCAGGCAAATTCTACATTATGTAGGAAAAAGAATAGAAAAGAAGAGATAAAAAAAAAATAAAAACAACTAACTCTTTATTGCTTATGAAAACTGCTTCAAAGGACCACTCCTCTCTCTCTCTCTCTCTTTTCCTCTCTCCCTCTCTCCCTCTCTCCCTCCCTCCATCCCTCCCAAAAAAATATAATTGATTTCGATCACGAAATAAAATTGTCACGTAATAATGCCTTTTTATAAAAACACTGTAAAAGAAAAATAAAATATAAAAGTTACACACAGAATATAACACAATATCATTCATTGAAACTATTAAATATACTAGGTTGTTCAAAAAGTTTTGAAAGCGGAAATGAAGATACTTTTTTTTGTTGGTGAAATCACTTTTATTGCTCAGTATAATCTCCCATAAGTTCAATACACTTGGTCCAACGGTCTTCCAACTTGTTTATCTGTTTATCTGAAGTGACTTTCTGCAAGGCCTGCAAAATACTCCTCTACGACGGCTATAACCTCTTCGTTTGATGAAAAATGCTTCCCACGAAGGAATTTCTTGAGGTGTGGAAACAGCCAGAAGTCAGAGGGAGCTAAATCAGGCGAATAAGGTGGATGCTGCAACAATTCGTACTTTAATTCGGTTATTTTAGTGATGGGTTTTTGAGCTGTGTGAGCGGGTGCATTGTCTTGATGAAAAATGATTTTTTTCTTGTGCAAACCGGGTCTTTTTTCACTAATTTTTTCATCCAATTGGTCCAAAAGGTTACAATAATATTCAGAATTTATTGTTTTGCCAGTTTGGAGATAATCCATTAACAAAATCCCTTTTGCATCCCAAAAAACTGACGCTAACACCTTCTTCGCCGATTTCTGGACACGAACTCGCTTCGGTGCCGAAGTGCCTGGTTGACACCACTCTTTAGCCTCTTATTTTGATTCAGGGTCATGATGGTAGACCCAAGTCTCATCCATAGTGATGAATCGACGCAAAAAATCCTTTTTATCCTTTCGAAAACGCTCCAAATGTTGCTTAGAAAGTCGCATTCGAACGTGTTTTTGTTCCATTGTGAGCGAATGCGGCACCCATTGTGCACAGAGCTTTCTGAAACCCAAAACTTCATTTAAAATATGACTCACACTGCCTAATGAGATGTCTAGGGCCTCTGCTAAATCTCTCTCGGTCAATCGACGATTTTCTAAAACCATATCCTGTACTTTTGCTATGAATGCTGGTGTTGATGCACTTTTTGGACGTCCTGAGCGTGGATCGTCTTCAACGCTTTTTCGACCACGTCTAAACTCTAAAACCCATCGATGCACAGTTGGAAATGAAGGAGCAGATTCTTTTAACACTTTCACCATTTTTGTATGAATTTTCGTTGCTGATAAACCTTCCAAAACAAAGAATTTTATCACTGCACGATATTCGGTTTTTTCCATTGTAAAAAAAATACACTGACACGTCAACTTCAAATGGCTTGTAAATAAACAATGAATTGACAGAGTGGAATGAAACTTTGGGTATGTTTATATGAAAGATAAAATATTAAAATGGCGTAAAAATTTTGGTTCTTCTACTGCTCTATAGATGTCGCTTTCAAAACTTTTTGAACAACCTAGTATGTTTAATTAAATTTCGAATCTTTTGAACAACTTAAAATTTTAAAATAAATTTTTACAGTTACATATTTTATTCTTCTTTAACAAAATACTCGCATAAAACAATTTCCCTTTTTAAATAATATTATGTTTATATAATTTTATTTTGGATATCTAATTATGCTATGATTTCAAACAATGTAACTCTTTTTTTTTTTAAATATCTACTAATATAAACATATATAAAAAAAGAGAATGTTACAGAAATATTACAGCAAATCTCCTAATAACTTAAAAATTGAAGACGGCCTGAATATGTTGTTTTAACAATTAAGATATTAAAAAATGTATAACGAGTTTTTCTATTTTTCTTTCAAAATAAAAAGACAAAGAACCATGCAATAATTTTCGCTGTATTTCTTTTTGTTTGAAAAGTTTCATTTATAAACATTTACTATAATTAAAGTTACGAATAAATCGTTTTATCTTCTTATTATTCGAGATGAACATTTAATACTGAACAAATTGTTTAAGTTTAATCTAGCACAAGCACTAGAATTTAAGCTTATTATTTTATTTTTACATGACCAATATTTTCATTATCAAATAGAGTATATGCGAACGAGAAACGTGCATAAATATATATATTGTAACGAGTATAGTGGAGATATACTCGTTGACAACGCAAGATCTTCCTCAGATCCTGCTTTAAACTAACGTGTGAGGGGCCTTGCCTAAGGCCCCACTGCTGGTGTTGCTCCCACCGGGCTTGGCTGCTCAGAATGTGTGCCTACAATTGGTTGGCACCACCGCGAAGGCGGCGCTATTCGGGATAGGGAAGCTGTAGGGAATCAAATAAATAAAAACGCACCTACTACGTGCCAATAGCTTATTTAATGGCTAATCAACTATAAAACAATACAAAATTACAATAAGTATCGCGTAGAGGTCCGTTCGGGTAACGAGCAATTAGTATTGCCTAACGCGCAATATTAATTCGCTAGGTGCGCACTGCGCATGCGCACCCTCTTTGATTCGCACGGTGACACACACACGTGTAGTCTATGGACGTTCTATATAGAGAGAGCAGTTCTCTCTCTATACTGTTGTGGTCTATGACTGGACGAGTGAGCTCGGTTCTCTCACTCGTCTACTCAGTTTATGGTTGAGCGAGAGAGCTCGGTCCTGTCGCTCAACTGCGTGCTTAATGCTTGTACGGGTGAGATTGGCTTTCTCTGACTTGTATAACTATTCTACGGTCACGCGAGTGAGATTGGCTCTCTCACTCGCACTCGCACGGCCTATACGAATTCGATCCAACGCGGTCTCGCGCTCTTAAGGAAAATCGATGCCTGGCCATAGAGATAATACGGGAGGGTCGTTTGAAAAGTCCGTGCAAAGTCCGAGAGATGGCACCACCGGCACGTATCGAGGTGATGTTCAGTTAGTAGCATCCTCTGAATAAACACACATCAAGTTGCAGCCATATTGGTCTATTTCTTTATGTGCCATAACCTTTACGGCCGAAGGAACGGTCATCGCCTTTTTTGGTGCAGATTCCCCCTTGGTAACCCATTGTTTAGATTGTTGTTTCGTCTCAGGAGTATAGTAATGTATCCATGTTTCATCCACAGTGACGAAACGACGCTTAAAGTCCTCCGGATTTTTCTGGAACAGCTGCAAACCATCCCTGCAACACTTCACACATTCCGTTTTTGGTCAAGCGTGAGCAATCGCAGCACCCATCTTGCGGATAGCTTTCTCATGTCCAAATGTTTATGCAAAATATTACGTACTCGTTCAGTCGAGATGCCGACAGCACTAGCAATCTCACGCACGTCAACTCTTCTGTCATCCATCACCATATCATGGATTTGATCGATGATTTCTGAAGTCGTAACCTCCACAGGCCGCCCAGAACGTTTAGCGTCACTTGTGCCCATATGGTCAGTCCGAAAATTTTGAAACCACTTAGAAACTGTTCTAATCGAAGGTGCAGAGTCACCATAATGTTTATCAAGCTTCTCTTTAGTCTCCTGAGGCGTTTTGCCTTTTATAAAGTAATGTTTAATCACCACACGAAATTCTTTTTAGTCCATTTCTTGAAAATCACTCGACTTCCTTGATTCACACGAATGCCAAACACAAAGAAATAGACCAATATGGCTGCAACTTAGTGTGTGTTCATTCAAGAGATGCTACTAACTAAACATCACCTCAATACGCGCCGGTGGTGCCATCTCTCGGACTTTGCACGGACTTTTCAAACGACCTTCGTACATAGAGTGAGCGAACGGGCTTTAATCCTGTCTTAGCCAAAGAAAAAAAAAAAAGATCAGAAACCCTTTTTTCTTTCTCTGTCTACTCGTTTCTGATTGGTGCTACAATTATGGGCGGAGCAATGACAAAGCATAGAGACGGAAATTAAAACAATAAACTTCCGAGGGGTACAACTTATATATTACAATTTGTATTTATATTTAGACTTTTTACAATAGCTCAACCGGTAGAAACATGAGGTTAAAATATCCCAAATAAGTAGTTAGGTTTAAATCCCAATAGTAATTTTTTTTTCGTTTGAAATATTATTTTATACGTTTTGTGAGTTACATACATACAATAGTATGTTAAAAAGAAATGAAAGAAATTTAATTTTTTAATTTTTTTTTTTTGATTTCCACCTTTTATCATCTTATATTGTAATAGCGAAAATTTGAAAGAAATAAAATTTTTTTCGAACAACTATATAGAATTATGTAGAAGCCTTTACAATTCAAAAAAAATATATTTGTTATTTTTTTAATTTCAAACAAAAATAATAGGTATTTTTTTTGCTAAAATCCGTATAAATTTACAACAGAATAAGCAAAATTAATTTGAAAAATGAGTAACTAAATTTTTTATAGTCTTAGTTTATCATAATTTAAAATTTTCTTTTTAATTAAAAATTTAATATTAATGATTTAATATAAATTAAATATCAGAGAAAATAATGTTCAGAACAAAACATATTGAAAATTTGATATGGATACTAAATGAATAGATTTGAAATTAATTTATTTAACATAATACTATTTTTAACATTTTTCAGAATTACATCTTTGTAAATTTTTACAACGCCTATATAATAAAAAAAAATACATTTTTTTACAATATAATCAGTCCATTTTATAAATAATCAACTTATTATAATGTAATTAACCAGTTTTTTTTTATACCTACCTAATAAACCTAATACAACTAAATAAATATATTTTACTTTTAGAAAGTTGATTTTTCTAACTTAATACTATTTTTTACATGTTTAAGTCACATCTTGATAAATTTTTAATGTTATAGTTTTAACATTATTGCAATATCTATAGATAATAACATCTAGATAATAAAAAAATACATTTTTTTTTTAACAGCTGCTTATAGCTTCCATCCATGCCTTTTTAACATCGTGATTGGCTGGAAATCTATAAAATGAATATAATTAGAATACAAAAGCTTAAAAAACTTCTTTTAATTAAATAATAATGTTATTTCATTAGAAATAATGGTTCACTTGATCGAAAAACTAACCTCAAAATTCAATGTTTCACAAATTTATCTGTAGATGTAATATTAAACTTACCTGTGAAAACTCCGAGTATTGTCGTAAGCAATAGGTTTTTTCTTGCATAAAATGCAATATATTGTCATTTTCGTTTATTCGTTGTGTTTCTCTATGCTCAAAATAAATAGATATGTGTATTATACATAAGCTGATTGCAGAATGATCTTTAGAGCTCGCGGGATTTTCCCCCCTCATAGCAGTGCTAGTTGTCGATAACCAATCAAAAGCGAGTAGACAGAGAAAGAAAAAAGGGTCGCCGATTCTCTTTCTCTTTCTTTGAGTAAGACATTTCCACTCACACGAGCTCCCATACCTCGCTCACTCTATGTATATTATCTCTATGTGCCGGGCACGATCGCGCATGTGCTCAGGGAAATATTGTATAAACGCGGGCTAATAACTACGAAGTAGCCACTTACTTCTTAATTCTCGGGAGACTCGTCCTCTCGAAGATTTCCTATGACTCCTCGGAAAACTCTCGGTCGCAGCGGAAAATCTGTTTTCGTTAAACTCACGTGCGGCTCGAACAAGAAGATCGAGGGGAGGGCTTCTCCTTTCCCTCTTGCGCCTATCGGTTTTTCCGCGTAGCGCCATCGATTGCTTGATCGATGGCGCCGCGTTTCGGCACGCCGCGGATTCTCGCGCCTTTTCTCGCGTAGCGCTATCGATTACTTGATCGATGGCGCGGCGGTTAGTCACGTCGCGAACTCTGCCTCACGCCACATGGCAGGTAGCCTAACCTCTATAAGCCACCTGTCACAATATACACAGCGTGTCCCATGGAAAACGGAATTTTTTCAAAATAAAGACAAAAACTCAATATTCCAGCAAATCTCATTTATTTTATTTAAAATAGTCTCCTTCCGCATCAATACAACGTTTTGCACGATAAATTAACATATCGAATGAGTTTTTGAGATCATTTTTATCCATCGACTTTAGTATGTCGGTCGTCGCTCTTTGGATGGCCTCTACGTCGGCATAACGTTTTTCTTTCATAGGCAAGTGCAATTTGGAGAACAAGTAGAAGTCGCACGGAGCCAAATCCGGCGAGTACGGTGAATGGTTGATGGTTACAATGGAATTTTTGATTAAAAAATCCGTGATCAAGTTTGATCGATGAGACGGGGCATTATCATGCAACAAACGCCAGCTCCCTTTTTCACGGTATTGTGGCCGCACACGACGAATACGGCTGAGCAAACTCTTCATAACACCTAGATAAAACACAGCAGTAATCGTTTGACCACGTAGAACGAATTCACGATAAATAATACCCTCCGAATCGTAGAAACAAATCAACATTGTCTTCACTTTTGACTTTTCAAGACGATTTTTTTTCGGATTGGGCTCGGTTGGGTGCTTCCATTCAGCACTTTGGCGCTTGGTTTCGGGATCATATTAAAAACACCATGTCTCGTCACCAGACACAATTGAATATTTCAAGTTTGGGTCCTTTTTTGACTCTTTAATCAAATTCTTACAATGTTGAATTCGGAGCAATTTTTCGTAGTCGGTCAATTTAAGTGGAATAAAGCGTGCACACACCTTCCATAGATTCAAATGATCGGTCAAAATGCGATGAATTGAATTTTTGGACATATTCCATTCCATTTCCATGTATCGTAATGAAGATTTTGGCTCATTTTTTATAAATTCACGCACTTTTTCAATGTTACTTTGAGTAACCACGGTATTCGAAGGACCTGGATGTTCGTCGTCCTGAATGTCTTCACGACTTTCCTGGAACCGCTTATACCACTCATACACTCTGGTACGGGATAGACAATTATCGCCATAAACTTGTTTCAGCAAATTATGCGTCTCAGTAACGGATTTACCGAGTTTAAAACAGAACTTAATATTTGCTCTTTGTTCGAAGTTCATTTTTCGACCGATGCCACAAACACACTGTCACTTTGAGCGCGATATTTTGGTTTCAATTGAACCAAATGTCATACAATTTTGACAGGGTGTCAGTTGAGAATGGACCTTTCCATTGCTAACATCCACCAATACGTGGTGCCAATATAAATCGATGTTTTGAAAAAGTTCCGTTTTCCATGGGACACACTGTGTATATATAGAGGTTAGGCCACCTGCAATATGCGGTAAGACAGAGTTTGTGGCGTAACTAACCGCAGCGCTATCGATCAAGGAATCGATAGCGCTACGCTGGAAAAAGCGCGAAAAGTCGCGGCGTGCCGAAATGCAGTGCCATCGATGCTTGATCGACCAAGCATCGATGGCACTACGCGGGAAAAACCAATAGGCGAGAGGGGAAGAAGGAGCTCTCCCCTCAAGCCTCCCTCTCGTCCGAGCCGTTCTTGGTGCCGCACGTGATTTTTCCGCTGATAGCTTACGCGCTTTTCTGCTAGCATTTTCCGCCGAGTATTCGCTACAGATATCGAGAGGACGACCTGTTCGATAATAAGAAAAGTAAGTAGCCACTTAGATAATTGTAAAGTAGTCCGTAAGTAATTATATTTAGTTTTCCTGACGCGTGTGCGATCGCGTCAGGCATATAGCTATAGAGAGCGCATACGCGCGTAAACGCGAAAAATCATTTTCGAGTAGGCCGTGCGAGTGAGAGGATCGATCTCTCTCGCACGATCATAGAATAGCGGTACAAGCGAGAGAAAGCCACTCTCGCCCGTACAACCATTAAGCACACAGTTGAGCGAGAGGATCGAGCTCTCTCGCTCAACCATAGACTGCATAGTCGAGTGAGAGAACCGCTCTCACTCGAACAGTCGTAGACTACGTCGGTATAGAGGGAGAACTGCTCTCTCTATATCAGACGTCCATAGACTATACGTGTGTATGTGTAGCAGCGTGGAGTAGAGAGGGTGCACATGCGTAGTGCGCACCTCGTGAAACAATGTTGCGCGTAAGGCAATACTAATTGCTCTTCGCTCACTAGGCACCTCTCTGCAATATTTACAGTATTTTGTTGTATAATTCTGTTTCTATTCTATTAAACTCGCTTGTAGCATTGAGAAAGCATGTTCTTTTATTTATCAGTTCCCTATAGCTTCCCTATCCCGAATAGCGCCGCCTCCGCGGGTGTGCTAATCTAGCATTGGCACACAAACTGAGCAGCCGCGCCCGGTAGGAGCAACACCGGTAGCAGGGCCATTGGCAAGGCCCCTCACACACGCGAATAAAAGCAGGACCAGAGGAAGGTCCTGCGTTGCTAACGGACTATAACCAATTACACCCGTTACAATATATATATATATATATATATATATACTATATATATATATACTTGTTGCTATTTTGGAGGTAATTTCATAATGCCTCTCTCGTAGAAACCCTTGTCCCTACTGTCAAAAAACTGGGACAGTCGACTTTCACAATCTTCTCTTAAGGCGAATTTTTCACCTGCAAAATCATACGTCATAGACAGGAACAGGTGGTAATCACTTGGTGCCAGGTCCGGACTATAAGGTGGATGCATAAGAACTTCCCATCTAAGCTCCCGGAGCTGCTGGCGAGTCACTATCGATGTATGCGGCCTGGCATTGTCCTGATGGAACATAATTCCTCTCCTATTGGCCAAAGCTGGCCGCTTCTGGGCGATTGCTTCTTTCAGACGGTCCAATTGTTGACAGTACAGGTCCGAATTAAGAGTTTGGCTGTAGGGGAGCAGCTCCTAGTAGATGATTCCCTGCCAGTCCCACCAAACACACAGCAAAACCTTCCTGACTGTCAATCCTGGCTTGGCCACCGTTTGCGCCGGCTCACCGCGATTTGACCACGACCGTTGTCGCTTGACGTTGTCGTCAGTGACCCACTTTTCATCACCAGTAACCATCCGCTTAAGAAATGGATCGATATTGTTGCGATTCAGCAGCGATTCGCAGATGTGAATTCGGTCCATGAGGTTTCTTAGCGATAACTCGAGTGGCACTCATACATCGAACTTCTTTTTGTTTCCAACCTTATTTAAGTGGTTCTGAACGGTTTCTTGTGCAATGTTAAGCTCCTGGGCAATTGAAACAGTGCTTACGTGACGGTCAGACTCGACGATTTCTATTATTTTATCGACATTTTCGACAATTGGCCTTCCAGAGAGCGGTGCATCTTTGACGTCAAAATGACCGGAACGGAATCGACGAAACCAAAATTGCGCGTGATTGACTGTTACAGTATCAGAACCATAAACACTATTCACATTTTCAGCTGCTTGGCTTGCGTTTTCGCCTTTATCGAAAAAAAACTGTAAAATATGGCGTATTTTCTCTTTGTTGGTGTTCATCCTTGACGCGTGCTAAAAAATTACTGAGTCAAGCAATCACAAAACTGTATACGAAGCTTTTTTAGTACGAAATCTTATCTTTCTAACGCTATCTAGTGTAACCTGATCGCACTTCTACAACGGGAGATACAGACTACTAAAGCCATCTATTGGCAAACTCGTACTTTTTACTACACCTAATATAACTATTTATTAAAATAAAAAAGCTAAATAAAATTCAAGCATAAGAAAGTAAAAGAAAACATGCGAGCTTCGAAGTTATTTCATATAGAAAAATAAATAACACATTCTACAAACAAGTGGAAAAAAGAAATAATTAAAAATTTTAATTAGGAAAAAAGTTATTGCAAATAGGTCATAGAAAGCCAGTAGCCCGAGAAAGTTAAGATTCTATGAGGTTTTACTAGGGTTGCTGGATAAACAAAAAATAAAATAACAATTTATTTTGCATAAATACATAGATAAAGAAAGTATGCAAAAAATAACTTTAATAACAATTGGCGAAATAAATTATTTGTACATGTGGAGCGAACCAAAAAAGTTAAAAAACTTGTTAAGCGATAAAACAGCTCGAAGTTTGCGAAAATCTGGACACTTATATACATGTAAAGATGTGACTACATCTTAGCTAAAAAATAAGAAAAACACATCTTCAAGAATATTGTAACTTATTAGGTAATTATTAATGGAAGCTTATTAAATTTGGCCTCAAACAAGGGTCGGCGAGAGTATATAAAGCCGAGCTCGTCCAGGCAGACTCCATTTGATTTCAGACACTTAGATACGATAGATAGATACATACAGTCGAGAGTTAATAGACTATAAGCTTCTAACGAGTACCCATGTAAAAGGAAAAAATTAATAAATAAATTCAAAATTCAAAATTTAAATTTATTGTTTTATTCAAAGTCGATGTGTCAAATCAAGACATATTACAGAAAAATTACACAACCTCCAATCGAGAACATATTGCAAATGATGCCCATGTCCAAGTATTGGTGATAATGTAGTTTACGAGGGTGGTTTAATAAGTACCCGTGTTTAAAGACAGAGGGCGTTCCTGAGGGCAGTTGGTTTTATCATCGTGTGCTACTATCTATCAAACGACGGTAAAACGAATTTCAGACTGATTGAAAGGTTACTTTGGATTTGGCAGCCATTCGAGTAAGACATGTTTCATGATTTTCGCTAAGATGGAAAAAGAGCAGTATCGTTCGGTAATTCGCTTTTTGTTTTTGGATGGAAAAAAATGCGAGGAGATAAAAGCCAAGTTAAATGCTGTTTATGGGGACACTTCGCCATCTAGGACCACAGTTAGATATTGGTTCA
Organism: Chalcis sispes; assembly: GCA_949987625.1. Classification (NCBI taxonomy): domain Eukaryota; kingdom Metazoa; phylum Arthropoda; class Insecta; order Hymenoptera; family Chalcididae; genus Chalcis; species Chalcis sispes. The sequence goes on along the minus strand of OX465098.1, from coordinate 20,511,985 downwards.
ACGAATTTAAACGTGGGCGAACATCCGTTCTTGATGAGGCGCGACCAGGACGCCCGACAGACGTGGTTACCGAGGAAATCATTTGAAAAGTCTACGACATGATTCTCGCTAATCGACGAATGAAAGTGCATGAATTAGCAGAGGCCATAGGTGTGTCGACCGGAACGGCAATTAATATTTTACATGATAAGTTGGCGATGAAAAAATTGTCGGCACGGTGGGTGCCGCGATTGCTTACGGTGGACAACAAGCGGATGCGGCTTTTAACTTCAAAGCAGTGTTTAAAGCAATTTAAGCGAGATCCGAAGGAGTTTTTGCGTCGAGTTGCCACCGTTGATGAAACCTGGATTCATCATTACACACCAGAAACTAAGCAACAGTCAAAACGATGAATTTCTCCCGGTAAATCTGCTCCAAAGAAGGCGAAGGCGGTCCCATCGGCCGGAAAGGTCATGGCGACGATTTTTTGGGATGCAAACGGCGTCATCCTCATGGATTTTTTAAGAAAAGAAAGAACGATCACTGGACAATACTACAGTGAGTTATTGGACCGCTTCGACAAAAAATTGAAGAAGACACGGCCGCATTTGGCGAAAACGAAGGTGCTGTTTCATCATGATAACGCACCAGCACATTCATCCGAAGTTGTCGCCGCCAAACTGCAAGAATTGCGTTATGAATTGCTGCCGCACCCCCCCCCCCCCCATATTCATCCGATCTGGCTCCCTGCGACATTTTCTTGTTCCCCAACATGGAGAAATGGCTCGCGGGATAAAAATTTAGCTCAAACGAGGAAGTCATCGCCGAGTTAGAGGCGTATTTTGGAGAGTTCGACAAATCTTATTTTTTGCAGGGGTTAAAAAATTGGCAGGAACGTTGGGAGAAGTGTATCTTTCTAAAAGGGGACCATGTTGAAATATAAAAAAAAAATTTTTAGAAAAATGTGTCTTCATTTCTAACACGGGTACTTATTGAACCGCCCTCGTATACTTAAGAATTCTATGCTCACTCTAAAAGTATATAATCCTTGAGCAGACCGAAGATTTTCGGGCATATCGGCACTGTGTTCGATTGCACCGGGATCGGGTGTTAACCGATATGAAAAAAAAATAAATATAAAAAATAAAAAAAAAAAATATATATTGTAAGAAAAAAAAAACCGTACACAAATTCTAATATTAAATTAAAGTGTTAAGTTTAACAATTAGTTTGCTATGATACTGCATTTGCTAGCAAGTATATAGGTATAGCTATCGTTAAATTTAAAACTCTTTATACCAGGTGTACAAGTATGAAATGCGGATTCTAGACAACAGATGGTGTATCAATGCAGTTTAAGCTGTTATGTTTTGACATTGCGCCATTTTGTTGTATCATCGATAAGTTCAGACGCGCATTAGCGATAGACTAAAGAAGTGTGTGTATCGTGTTTTATTGTTGTGTTTAATATATCAAAATTTATACTGAACGAAGAGCATTCGCGGACAGCATAAATTTTTTGTTTACATTTAAAGAAAACTGCTGCTGCATCCTTTCGGTTACTACGAAAAGCTTATGGTGAACATGCTCCATCGCAAGATACGTGTGAACGATGGTTTCAGCGTTTCAAAAAAGGAGACTTCAACGTTGCAGACAAGGAACATGGAAAACTGCCAAAAAAATTCGAACATATGGGTTTGCAAGCATTGTTGGACAAAGATGGCTCGCAAACACAAAAGCAACTCGCACAGCAATTAGGAGTTTCCTAACAATCTATTTCCAATCACCTACGAGCAATGAGAAAAATTCAGAAGAGCGGTAGATGGGTACCACATGAGTTGAATGACAGGCAACTGGAAAATCGCAAAATCACGTGTGAAATTTTGCTCGCTCGGTACAAAAGGAAGTCGTTTTTGCATCGAATAGTAACAGGGGATAAAAAGTGGATTTATTATGAAAATCCCAAACGCAAGAAATCGTAGGTAGACCCAGGAGCACCATCCACATCGACCGCAAGACGAAATCGTTTTAGCAGAAAGACGATGCTCTGTGTTTGGTGTGACCAGAGGGGCGTAGTCTATTATGAGCTATTGAAACCTAGGAAAACGGTTAATACTACACGTTACCAACAACAATTAACTGATTTAAACCGTTTGCTTCTTGAAAAAAGGCGAGAATACTGAAAGAGGCAACACAAAGTAATTTTTCTCCATGACAATGCTCCATCACATACGGTAAAACCGGTTCGCGACATATTGGAAGCACTCAACTAGGAAGTTCTGCCTCATGCGGCTTACTCAACAGATTTGGCTCCTTCTAATTACCACTTGTTTGCATCGATGGGTCACGCACTTACTGAGCAGCGCGTTGATTCTTATCAAGATGTCAAAAAATGACTCGATGAATGATTCGTGGCAAAAGGGGAAAATTTCTACTTGCGTGGTGTGCACAAATTGCCCGAAAGATGCGGAAAATGTATAAAAAGCGATGGAGCATACTTTGAATAAAGCACTTTTTATTACTCTACCAAATTAAACGCGTTAATTTTTCTTCTAAAATCCGCATTTCATACGTGTACACCTGGTATGCCAAATGTAAACATCGTCGGTTCAACGACTGTAGTCGCGTCTCTCTGTAAGACGTCACATAGTGGCGTATGGTCGTAAATTTTCTATTATTGTAAGAGAAAGTTGAAAAATTTAGAAAATTAACGCGAGTCGAAATTCAATCGACAAATCTAATATTTATTGTAAAAATTACAATTAGGATCGTAGTTGCTAATAGATATACGTCCAAATTAATAAAAAGTTTTTAAACCGTTGGAAATAGCGCGTACCGACACACAAACAACAACATTTTACGCACCAACACACGGGAATTGTCAACAACTCGGAGTTCAGCACTCGAACCTGCACATTTAGAAAAGGTTCAATATCTAAATGAACCAATGAGTGACCTTGTTCTAACGTGGCTTTGACACGTTACAGTACATACGTACATGCGTACACATACGTACATATATACATACTAGGGCAGTTCAATAAGTACCCGTGTTAGAAATGAAGACACATTTTTCCAAAAAATTTTTTTTTATTTTTCAACATAGTCCCCTTTTAGAAAGATACACTTCTCCCAACGTTTCTGCCAATTTTTTTAACCCCTGCAGAAAATAAGATTTGTCGAACTCTCCAAAATACGCCTCTAACTCGGCGATGACTTCCTCGTTTGAGCTAAACTTTTATCCCGCGAGCCATTTCTTCATGTTGGGGAACAAGAAAATGTCGCAGGGAGCCAGATCGGATGAATATGGGGGGGGGGGGGGGTGCGGCAGCAATTCATAACGCAATTCTTGCAGTTTGGCGGCGACAACTTCGGATAAATGTGCTGGTGCGTTATCATGATGAAACAGCACCTTCGTTTTCGCCAAATGCGGCCGTGTCTTCTTCAATTTTTTGTCGAAGCGGTCCAATAACTTACTGTAGTATTGTCCAGTGATCGTTCTTTCTTTTCTTAAAAAATCCATGAGGATGACGCCGTTTGCATCCCAAAAAATCGTCGCCATGACCTTTCCGGCCGATGGGACCGCCTTCGCCTTCTTTGGAGCAGATTTACCGGGAGAAATTCATCGTTTTGACTGTTGCTTAGTTTCTGGTGTGTAATGATGAATCCAGGTTTCATCAACGGTGGCAACTCGACGCAAAAACTCCTTCGGATCTCGCTTAAATTGCTCCAAACACTGCTTTGAAGTTAAAAGCCGCATCCGCTTGTTGTCCACCGTAAGCAATCGTGGCACCCACCGTGCCGACAATTTTTTCATCGCCAACTTATCATGTAAAATATTAATTGCCGTTCCGGTCGACACACCTATGGCCTCTGCTAATTCATGCACTTTCATTCGTCGATTAGCGAGAATCATGTCGTAGACTTTTCAAATGATTTCCTCGGTAACCACGTCTGTCGGGCGTCCTGGTCGCGCCTCATCAAGAACGGATGTTCGCCCACGTTTAAATTCGTTGAACCAATATCTAACTGTGGTCATAGATGGCGAAGTGTCCCCATAAACAGCATTCAACTTGGCTTTTATCTCCTCGCATTTTTTTCCATCCAAAAACAAAAAGCGAATTACCGAACGATACTGCTCTTTTTCCATCTTAGCGAAAATCATGAAACATGTCTTACTCGAATGGCTGCCAAATCCAAAGTAACCTTTCAATCAGTCTGAAATTCGTTTTACCGTCGTTTGATAGATGGCAGCACACGATGATACTGCCAATTTCCCTCAGAAACGCCCTCTGTCGTCAAACATCCGTACTTATGGAAGCGTCCTCGTACATGTATACATACTGCTATGATCAAAAAATAAGACAAATTGTTTTTTTTTTTTTAATTCTTTCATTCTTCTTTTAAATCCATTTCGTTGCCTTTAAAGTAGTCCTTGCCCGACACAATACATTTATACTAACGTTTTTTCTTCGAAACAGTCAGAAAATTCCTTTTCCGCAATTGCCTTTAATTGACGCAGCGATTCACGTTTAATCTTTTCAATCGAGTCAAATCGATGTCCTCGGAGTAGTCTTTTGAGTTTATTGAACCACCGAACGTCACACGGCACTAAATCAGACAAATACGGTGGTTGTGAAACGATATGATTTGAATTTTTGGCCAAAAAGTTGCGAATTATCAATGCGGTGTGAGACGGTGCATTATCGTGATGCAAAAACCATGAGTTGTCTTGCCGCAATTCTGGCCTCTTTTTGCGAATAGCTTCACGCAAACGACGCATGACACTCAAATAATATTCCTTGTTAAAGGTTAGGCCCGGCGGAAGAAATTCTGAATGCACAACACCGCGATAATCGAAGAAAACCTTCAATATGACCTTGATTTTTGAACGACTTCAACGTGATCTTTTTGGTCTTGCTTTACCTTTGGCACGATATTCGCTCGATTGATCGGTTGTTTCTGGATCGTAGGCATAGATCCATGTCTCATCTTCCGTGATAATGCGTTCCATGACTTTCTGGTATTTAGAAAGCATCTATTCGTACACATTAACGTTTGAGGCCCAAATGATCTTTCAAAATTGCTTGAATCGATCCAAATGAAATACCAACAGTATTAACAAGGTCTTTAAGTGTTAGCCGAAGATCCTTGAGCACAATGTTTTCGATTTCCTAGATGTGTTTCTCATCAGTTGATGTCGATAGTCGTCCTGGACGCTCTTTGTCTTCGACGCTGTCTCTGCCTTCTTTGAACTGTTTGCGCCATTTGTAATCATTTCTTTTCGACAAAGTTTGCTCACCAAAAGCCTTCTGCAACATTCTGAACGTTTCTGCACAAGCAATTTCATTCCGAAGACAAAATTTAATGCAACTTCTTTGCTTACTAAAATCTAATATAAAAATCTCCGAAATCACTTTTTAATGTTCACAAAAACGAGTGTCACTTGCAAACTAATGAATATATTGACATGAAATTTGACTTAGATGTCTCTTACAGTGCTACTAACTTAAAAAAGAAGGTTCGTCAAATGGATAAATCCGCGAAATTTAAATTGAATATTGGTCCTACTTTTTGATCATAGTAGTACATACATATATATATATATATATATATATATATATATATAAATAAAAGGTGATTCATTATGCGGTTTGATTTTTAATAGGCTTTTTTTTACAGACCACGCGTGACTCCTGTCAAACTGTAATGTAATTTTTATTCAGTATCGTTCGACCAATCATCATGGAAAGACCTTACACCGTAACAACGTATCCAAATTGTTCAGCTGTTTTACGAAAATCAGCGTTCTGTGAGAAATGTTTTTCGTGCTTTTAGAGCAACTTATGGTGTGCATCGTCGACCTACCAAAACCACTATAGCCAATACCATCCGCAAATTTGAAACCTAGCATACATTATTGGATGATACTCGACCGATTACACCACATCCAGCACGTAGTGAAGAGAATGTAGCGGCTGTAGCTGAGAGTGTGGTTAAAGACCGTGACGAATCGATTCGACGTCATTCTCAACAACTTGGTCTGTCGTACGCAACAACTTAGTGTATTTTACGTAAAGATCTTTGTTTTAAGGCATACAAACTTCAACTCGTGCAAAAATTGAAGCCGCGCAACTTAGATTTGCGTCGTGTTTTTGTTGGATGGGCTCTGAATCAGCTCAATAAAAATCCGCTGTTTTATCGCGAAATTTTGTTCAGTGATGAGACGCATTTTTGGCTCAATGGATACGTCAATAAGCAGAATTGCCGTATTTGGGCTGATGAACAACCTGAAGAGCTTCAACAGCTACCACTTAAGCCACAGAAATGCACAGTTTGATGTGGTTTATGGACCGGTAGAATCATCGGTCCATATTTCTTTCAAAATGAGTCCGGTCAGAACGTAACCGTAAATGGGGACCGCTATCGCACCATGATAACGGATTTTTTGCTACCTAAAATTCAAGTCCGTGGTATCAGTAAACTTTGGTTCCAACAATACGGCGCTACTTCGCATACAGCTAGAGAAACAATGGACTTATTGAGAAATCATGTTAGTGTGAACCTGATTTCACGTTGTGGACCAGTAAATTGGCCGCCTAGATCGTGTGATATCACACTTCTAGATTTTTTTTTTGGGGTAACACGAAGTCTCTGGTCTTTAGGAATAAGCCAGCTTCAATCGATACTTTGAAAGCCAACATTACTCGTGTTATTCGCGAGATACCGGTCGCTACGCTGGAACGCGTCGACCAAAATTGGACCCTCAGGATAAACCATTTACGGCGTAGTCGCGGTCAACATTTAAATAAGATAATCTTTAAAAAGTAAATGTCATAGATTGTTTTTTCAACTCACAATAAAATTTTCACTGTAGAATTTAACTTTATGCCTTTTATTTGAGATTAAAAACCGAACCTCATAAGGAATTATCCAATATATACAGTCTGTCAAGTAAGAGCGTGGTCGCGTTAATTTATAAAAAAATTCATTTGATAAAACTTTCATATTTATATATACATTGTACACATTACAAACAATGATGCAATTTGGTCAATAATGTGTCCAGTCACCACCGGTGTCAATAATTGCCTGGCATCTCCGAGGCATGCTTTCTACTAATTGGACGGCGTATTCTAGTGGCAAGGATCTCCAGATCCAACGAATTTCGTAAGACAACTGCTTCAAAGTGTATGTGCGTCTTCCACGAAGCTTCCGTTTAATATATGCCCACACATTCTCAATAGGGTTTGCATCGGGCGACTGCGACGGCCAATCCAATGTCACGATGCCAGATTGAGTCTTCCACTGAGTACAGAGCTTGCTGCGGTGTTTAGGATCGTTGTACTCCTGCAGAATCCAATCTTCATTTTTTGTGATAAACCATCGTTTGACAGATGGCAGTAAAGCCTTTTTGTAGATTTTTATCATTTTCTCGGCATTTAGGTTGTCAGTAAAGAGGTGCAAAGTGCCGAATCCCTGCTTTAAGAAGCAGACCCAAAGATGCACCTTTATTCCATGTTTTACGGTCCGCTGAACAAGCCTATGGGTGGAAGTTGACCAGGCTCGCATAAGGACAGAACGTGCCCATATAGAACATCCATCGGTAAAAATGACATTTTCAAAATCTCTATCAATATTCTCATGCGCCTAAGCGAGTCGCTTTGTCACATGTTTTTCAATCAACAGAGGCTTCTTCATTGTGTTGCGCCATTTCAGATGATGAGTACGAAGATGGGTTCGGATAGTTTCGTAGGATATATCTAAACCTTTCGCCATTAATTTTGCTTGTCCTTGCCGCAGTGTTAAAGCAGTATTCCGCGAAAACAGATTCACTACTCTTTTTTCATCTTTTTTGTTCACTTTTTCTATCGAGCCACGTTCTGGTAAATCATCGACATTTTTAGCCACTTTATATCGCTGTATCCACTTCTGTACAAATGCCTTCGACTTTCTCATATATTTAGCAGCCGTTGATTGCGACATTTTGGGACCTTTCGGGTGGATGCAAAGGAACACAGCCTCGTAGCGCGACGCGTACTTAGGACTCATGACGCTTAACGTGATTCTCTTGTAAACGATTAACGACAACTGAACTTTTGTTGACAATGCATTAAGGACAAAGCTTCTTTCTATCGGCTCGCGAAAGAATTAGAGCAAAATCTTTTATTGCTTGTCTGTAAAATCGACCACGCTCTTACTTGACAGACTGTATATACAGGGTGGTCCGTTTTAATCTTTCGGTCGAAATAACTTTAAAGGGAGACGGTTATATCAGAAAATGTTTCTGACCAAAGTTGTAAGGGTTGAAAAGGGTTGTCCAACGCTGACCTTGGCGTTAACCTTAAGGTCAAATTTGAAGGTTATTTGAGGGTCAAATCGGGAATTTCAAAAGATAATCCAAATTTTTTATTACAGATTCTTATTCTGCGTCAAAAATATGAAAGTTTTGTCACAAACATTTTTCTAATTGAAAAATTCTAATTTGGTAATGATTTTTGTACGCATTCTTAATTTTGTCGATTACAGCGACATCTGTCACGAATCTAAAAAACATTTCGAACAAAATTTTTATATTTTCCGATGCAGAATCAGAATCTGCAATATAAAATTGGGGTTCTAATTTTAGACTTCTAAGTTGAAACCGCTCTATACGGGGGTTAGAGGGGGGAAGGGGTCGATTGTGGTTTCATTGCATGTCCCCTACCCAGATTAACAAATTTTTCTTTTCTACCTTTTCAAATGCGTAGTTGTTGAGATATTCGCATCGATACAATAAAACTGCCGATTACAGCGCCATCTTTCACGCATCGAAAAAAATATTTGTGACAAAACTTTCATATTTTTTGACGCAGAATCAGAATTTGTAATAAAAGATTGGGATTTCTATTTAAAATTCGCGATTCGATCCTCAAATAACCTTGAAATTTGAGCTCAAGGTTAACGCCAAGGTTAGCGTTGGACGATTCCCTTTCCCCCCTACAACTTTTGTCTAAAACATTTTTTGATATAACCATCTTCCTTTGAAGTTATTTTGACTGATAGATTAAAACGGACCACCCTACATATCTATATATGTATATACATACATATATACGCATATATACAGGGTGGGGCAGGGAAGTATCCCTATTTTTGAGATCGCGTTGTCAGTAGAGGGAACGTATTGACGGAGTGAGGGTAAGCTCGAATGACGCTGTGACCTTGGAAGTTTTTGTTAGTGCCGCTGTCAGCAAAAGACATGGCTTAGTCGAACGAGCAACGCGCTTTTGAAATGTTTCCTGGGCGATTAATCTCCCGGAATGGTGACATTCCATGGCCCGCGCGCTCGCCTGATTTACCCCCTTGTGATTACTTTTTATGGGGCTACTTTGAGAGTGAAGTGTTAAAACATTGACCTTGGACCCTGGACGCCTCGAAGCTTGCAATTCCCCTCGAACTTGGCCGCATTTCACCACAGATGCTTTGCAGAGTTATGCAGAACTTCATAACCAGGCTGCAGCAGTATATTGACAATGAGGGACATCACATGTATGGTGTGTTGTTTAAAACAAGGTCAAACTAACTTCCTGCCTTACCCGTCAGATACCACAATAAAGATTTTTCCTAACATTTTTTGTTATTTTTTAATTTACATTCAATGTTAGAGATACTTCTCTTCCCCACCCTGTATATATAACACATCGTTCAATAAGTCCCTAGACTAACAACGAATACAACTTTTTTTTTCAAAAATCATTTTTATTCATCAATATAATCTCTTTTTGGAGTGATACAATTTTTCCAACGCCTTTCCAACATTTCTATACCATGTTTATAGAAGGATTTATCCTTTGCTTCAAAATAGGCTTCAGTTTCGGCAATGACCTCCTCATTCGAGCCAAATTTTTTTCCCTAGAGCATTTTTTTGAGATCAGCAAAGAGCCAGTAGTCGCTGAGGGCTAAATCTGGCAAATACGAGGGGTAGGAAAGAAAATCGAAGCCTAATTCGTTCAATTTTGCCATTGTTTTCATGGACTTGTGGCATGGTGCATTGTCTTGGTGAAAAAGGATCTTTTTCTTCTTCATGTGCGGTCGTGTTGCTGCGATCTCCTCCTTCAAGCGTACCAACAAATCAATATAATAATCACTGTTGATCGATTTACCTTTTTCTAGGTAGTCAATGAAAATCACGCCATGTGTATCCCAAAAAACAGACGCCATAACTTTGCCAGCAGACTACTGCGTTTTTGGACGCTTTGGGCAGCTTTCGCCAGCCATGCGCCACTCAGATGATTGCCAATTCGACTCCGGAGTAAAATGATGTATCCATGTTTCATCTATGGTCACGCATCGACGCAGAAAATTCTTTCTATTGCGAGTAAATAGCGATAAACAGCTCTCTGAATCGTCGACTCGTTGTTGTTTTTGTTCCGCTGAAAGCAATCGCGGCACCCACTTAGAAAAAACCTTTTTTATGCTCAATTTTTCATGAAGGATTGTAAATACGCTTCCAGATGATATCTGTGTCATTTTTGCAATCTCACGGACCTTCACTTTGCGATTTTTCATTACAATTTTTAAGACTTCACTAACATTTTCCTGTGTAACGGCTTCCAATGGCCTACCCGAACGTTCCGCATCGTTTGTGTCCGTACAACCACGTTTAAACTCAACATACCAACGACAAATCGTTGGTTTGGATGGAGAGGAGTCCGGGTAATGTTTTTCAAGCCATTGCTGGGCTTCTACGGTGCTTTTATCTATTAAAAAACAATGTTTTATCAACACGCGAAACTCACTTTTTTCCATTTTTCAAACAAATTACAAAGTGACTTTACTCTAACCTCGATAACTCTGCTGTCTGTGATCTGATCGACGTGAAATTTTTACACGTTTTATGTAAAGGTTCGCACTCTATGGAAACGTGGCCAGTTTGGTACTACTAGCACCATCTCTTGGTTAATCTCGGGACTTATTGAACGATGTGTTATATATGAGGTATGTTCAGAAAATAACAGAAATTTATACATATGTACAGAGTCATCAAAAAGTATCGGCCCTCCCCCACCCTACCCTCCTATCAGCGAAAATATGCGTTTTCAAGAGAAATGTTTTAGATAGAAGTTACAGGGTTGTGAACGAGGATCTGAATTGGAACCTTGAAGCTGACCTTGGCGTTGACCTTCAAGGTCATTTCAATGTCAACTTCTATTTTTCAAATAGGTAGCCCTATTTTTGACACCTTCAATCGAAAGAACGAAAAATTTCACGTTTAGATATGCATCAATATTATGTAACCCGATGATCTTTAAGGTCATTCTAGGGTCGTATAAATTTAAAGAAGGTTTAGACGGCTGATCAGCGAAAATATGCGTTTTACAAAAATTTTCAAAAATTTTCTAATCTGTGTTGTTCACAGAAACTCGTTTACAGAAATTTTACAGAACTTACTAAAAAATTGTTTTCTTTCAAACGCATATTTTCGCTCATCACAGCCGTTACCTTGTTTCAGTTTATTCGACCTTGGAATGACCTTGAATGTCATTAGGTCGCATGACCTTGATGCATATCTAAACGTAAAATTTTCTTTTCTTTCGATTGGCGGTGTTAATAATAGGGTTTTTCTTTTGAAAAATAAAAGTTGACATTGAAATGACCTTAAAGGTCAACGCCAAGGTTAGCTTCAAGGTCTTTATTCAGCTTGTTTACAACCCTGAAACTTTTATCCGAAACATTTCTCTCAAAAACGCATATTTTTGCTGATAGGAGGGAGGGAGTCTCATGCTTCTTGATGACCCTGTATATATACGAGGTCTGGCTATTAAATAATAAGACTGGTTACGAAAAAGGGTTTTATTATAAAAATTATTCTACGTTTGAATGCTCCCCTTCAATATTCTCCCCTTCTCTCGCCACACACCTTTCCATACGTTTTTTCCATTGATCGAAGCAGTGCTGAAAGTCTTCTTTGGTGAGGACCTTTAGGAGCTCTGCCGTTTTTTGCTTTACTGCTTCCATCGACTTAAACCGGGTCCCATTCAAAGCTGATTTTATCTTCGGAAACAAAAAAAGTCGCACGGTGCCAAATCAGGCGAGTACGGCGCGTGTTCGAGCACTAGAGTGCGCTAACCGGCCAAATACTGCTTCACAGATAGCGCGTTATGGGCAGGTACGTTGTCCTGGTGCAAAATCCACGAGTTGTTCTTCCACAACTCGGGCCGTTTCTTACGAACTCGTTCTCGCAGTGTTGCTAAAACTGACAAATAGTAAGTCTGGCTGACAGTCTAACCTTCTGAAACCCATTCAGTCATCACGATACCGTTAATGTCGAAAAAAAGTATCAACATTGCCTTGAATTTTGATTTGGACATCCTTGCTTTTTTGATTCTGGGCGATTCAGGCGTCTTCCAATGCATCGATTGCCGCTTTGTTTCAACATCGTTTTGAAAAATCCACGTTTCGTCGCAAGTAATAATGTTTTTCATCAGTCCGGAATCTTTTTTTAACCTTTTAAGGAAATCTGAGCAGACCTGTTGACGCAAGAGCTTTTGGTCAGAAGTCAGGTTTTTTGGCACCAACTTCACACAGACTTCTGTCATGTGTAATTCCTCGTGTAAAATTTGTCTAACTGTTTCTTTATCGGCGTTTACAGCCTCGGCAATCATCTGGATGCTCATTCGACGATCTGCACGCACAATTTGGTTGATTTTGGTCACTGTTTCCAGAGTTAAAACAGTGACAGGGCGACGTGGGCGTTGGTCATCTTCAGTGCTCACTCGGCCCTCACTGAAGCGCTTACACCACTCAAAAACACGCGCATGAGATAGAGAATTGTCCCCATAGGCCTCTTGCAACAATTTACAGCACTTAGTCGAAGTTCTTTTCAATTTAACGAGAAATTTAAGTTTGATACGTTGCTCCTGTTTTTTGTCACGCATGGTTTTCGGCACGAGAAAAAAACACATTCGTTTCAAACCGCTACTGCACAAATACAATAATAGTGACGAGAACGTGTTTTGGTACGTGCATAGACAAGATATGTAGATACCCAACGCACTACTCGTTTTTTTCCCCACCCCTTTGCGGCGCCCTCTAGGCGCGCAGTCTCGTTATTTAATAGCCAGACCTCGTATATATATATATATTGTAACGTCACTGGGGTCCAGGGTGGCGTACAAATGTAGGAAGCGGACGGGTAGCTTACAAGCACGCTATCGTCAAACCGATTAAAACAAAACAGACACCTTTTATTTAATCTTAATATTAGCTACAATTATTTAGTTCGCGGTTTACGCAAGCCCAGGGCGCCAGCTACACACGTGTAGCGCGGTTTCTTAAGCGGCATTTTCGTTTGCACGGCTAACTTACGATTAGAGCAGTCGCGGGCATACAAAATGCAAAACAACAAAAATGGCGCGTAGCACGCGTCGCGGTCGCTCACACAGCCGGGGAGAAACAGGGACGGTTCGGTGAAGGGATGCCTCCTGGTAACAGCTAGTGCACCTGGGTGCACTTACTAGCTATCTTATAACACACTGGAGTAAGAAACAATCGCTTCGCCCGCTTGAACACGCTCGTCTGTTAAGGCACTACCTCGTGCATGGCTTTTTGCGAATACGGAATCGAACAAAGTGAAACGGTGTATTCATTTTTTTGTTATCATTTTTTTTTTTTTTTTTTTTTTTTTTTTTATCGTTCCGTATATGCTTTTCGATTATAAAACTTTATTTTTCTATTTTTTAGGTATTATTGTACTATTTGAATATTGTTTGTAAAACATTGAAGTATTTAGTTTGTATTATTTGTTACTTATTTCTTTTAAAAAAATACATACATACATATATGTGTATGTGCGTGGATGTGTATATATAAAAAAGTATTTATTTATTATAAATAACAATAAATTTAAATGAACGGATAAAACTTGCATTGTTTATATAAATCTAGATAAGCCTTGATAAGCGTTTAAGTGTTCTAGAGATAAACGTACAAATCCTACATTTCAATTTTTTTACCTTCTTATTACTTTTCTACATATGAATATGAAAAAATGAGGTATGATAAAAATTGTTTAAAATTCACTTTAAAATCATTGTCTGGAATTATTTCTTGGTAAATAACGGTGGTGTAAAACACCCGCACGCGACGCGGCCACCGCGCGCGCTAAGCGCTGTCGGCAGTTGACGCTACCGCGCGCCAGCAGCGCGCGTTCTAGGTTTTCCGCTTGTGAGTGCTATTGGGGTTTTAATCTTCCTGGAGTGGCGAGAATTATCACCCGGCGTCCATGGAGTCCGAGTAAGTTGACGCGTTCCATTGCCGTTAGGTGTCGACTAACTTTTCTCTTCTTCCTGTTTTTGTTGCATATCAACGGCGAAGTGAATTGGAACGATAAGCGTCGGAGAAGGCGAAACGGCGGTACCCTAAATAGCGATGGTCTGCTAGCAGCGGCATCGAGGCAGCGCTTCTGGACAATTCCGGGTATGTAATTATTTGCACAGGGAAACTGTGCTTATGTTTTTCCTTACCTCCTAACCTCCCAATCAACTTTCCTATGATGTTGTGTGGCAGTCTGCCCTACCCTTCCAAGGTGCAGCTGCTACTGTTATGTCTCTTTTCTAATTACTGTTAGGGAGGTTGCAGGTGATTGATAACGACAAAGGCAGAGAAGGTGCTTGGGAAAGGACCCTTTTTGGTGTGTGTGCTAGCACTGATAAACCAGCTATGGACTTCTGAGATTGGGTTTCCCGTTGGAGCCTGTACGTGAGCTAAGCCCATGTACCTGGAGGAGGTGCAGCGTACACAGCCCTGCGTGGCTGTCATTAAGGTTACATATGTCAGTCCTGCGAGACTGCTTAGATTGTGAGGGATAGTGTGGGCTACGTGAAGGCCTACAAGCTACGCTTTGGCCCCTTCATGTGACTGGTGCAAGGCACCACGTTACAGTATATATATTATGTTCCTATAGTTAGGTTTACCTAACTACCCTTCGAGATCGCAGACGTGACCAAGGTCATCAAGGTAGCAATTCTGACCAGTTTGCCGGCAGATTATTACATTAGTGTGATCTTTATTCGAGGATTCAACACAATCCTCGACCCCGTAAAGAACCAGCTATGTCTGTAAGTAGCCAGAAGAAAGCTAGCTTTATAACTGGCTTCACTAGACGCATCAGGCAGTCGAGCTGTATCAGCTGTAGGCCTGGCTGACGTACAGTCTTTGGACGAGGGTACGATAAGCCGTATTTGGGACGTGGCGGAGCCTCTTCTAACGAGTGCACAAGGAGCAGTCCAGGTCCACAGCAAATGACCAACATAGAATGAAGGCGCGGCCGCCGCGCCGGCCAAGAAGCGCAGTCGATCACGAAAGATGGTGTGGGTTGTAAGGCGTCCCGCAAGTAATGTACGAGGGTAGTCCCAAAAGTATCCGACCTGACTTATGAATACAGGTAGTCTTGAAAAAACAATGACTGCGATTGACAATACCACCTTTCAACAACTTAATGTGAAAAATTCATAACGGTACGTTTATTATTATTTTTTTTACAGACATCCAAAGTGAACGCTCTCAGTGAATTTGTCAATATGGAAAAAATCGGGCATCGTTATGTGATACAATACTTTCATTTGAAAGGTCTAAGTCCAACCGATATCAAAGCCGAGTTGGATTCTACTCTGGGGAAGTCTGCTCCTTCGTTTACAACGGTCAAATATTGGGTAGCTGAGTTTAAGCCAGGTCGTACGAGCTGCCAAGATAAACACCACAGTGGTCGACCAAGTGTGGTCACTACTTTAGAAAATGTGAAGAAAATCTACAAATTGGTATTGGATGACCGTCGACTAAAAGTGCGCGAGATAGCAGACATGGCAGGCATTTCAGAAAGTGCTGTGCATCGCATTTTGACCGGAAATTTGGACATGAGAAAGCTGTGTGCAAGGTGGGTGCCGCGTTTGCTCACAATGGAGCACAAACAGCAACATGAGGATGTTTCCATCGAGTATTTGACAATGTTTCGCAACAATAAAGCCGAGTTTTTACGTCGATTCATAACCATGGACGAAACATGGGTCCATCATTTTACACCTGAGACCAAGGAGCAGTCAAAGCAGTGCACTAAAAAGGGAGAACCGGCTTCAAAGAAAGCAAAGACAGTTCAGTCAGCTGGCAAGGTCATGGCATCCGTTTTCTGGAATGCGCGTGGAATAATATTTATTAATTATCTCGAAAAAGGAAAAACAATCAACGGCGCATATTATGCAGCCTTATTGCAGCGTTCGAGTGATGAAATCAAGAAAAAACGGCCCCATCTGACGAAAAAAAAAGTGTTGTTTCATCACGACAACGCACCAGTCCACACGTGCTTCATTGCGATGGCTAAAATCAATGAGTTGAAGTTCGAATTGCTTCCTCACGCACCCTACTCGCCAGATCTGGCTCCCTCGGATTATTTTCTTTTTCCAAATTTGAAAAAATGGCTCGGCGGCAAAAGATTTGCCAACAATGAAGAGTTAGAGTCTGCGGTTAATAGGTATTTTGAGGAGCTTGACAGTTCCTACTATAAAGCGGGTATCGAAGCTATTGAACATCGTTGGGAAAAGTGTATCGAACTGAAAAAAGAATATGTTGAAAAATAAAAAACATTTTCGCAATTTTTTTACTGTTTTCTTTGTCGGGTCGGGTACTTCTGGGATTGCCCTCGTAAGGGAGCTACCGTAACAGAGGTGCGACCTAATCCTGTCGCAAGTGTGAAACGAGACCCAAGAAGGTCGCCGGGCACGAAAAAGGCGAAGGGCGTGAGCGAGAACGCTTCGGCTTCGCCCCGAAAGACGCGCACGAACTTGAAAACACCGCTCAGCAATCCTCACTAATCGTCCCCCATAATTTATTTACAGTAGTACCTAAGAACGAAGACGACGCGACCAAAGATGCGCTAGTGACCGCACTGACGCAGCTGTGCAAGATGGCCATGGCTCCGGGTTATCGGAGAGTTGCTGGCCCTGCAGCCCGCATGAAGCCAAACGACAAATCGTCCAGCGTCGTCTTCGAGTAGGCAAAGGATGACGCTCCCGGTGCCAAGGACGCGCGCGGAGAGACCACGCTCGCTTTCCAACCAAAAGAGGCCGCACCTATAGGACCGTGGCCCACATCCAGGACAGGAAGGACCCAGAAAACCGGCCCTGCAGGCCACGAAGACACGCGCGCCTTCCAAACTCCCAAGAGGTCGGAGTCCGCCGAGGATGCGCGTGGCGCAAGACCGCGCGCCTCTAACCAACCACCATCAGCCGGCTCCCCCTCGCGACTACACGCTGTGCTATAGATCAAGGAATCGATAGCGCAGCGCAGGAAATTGATCCTCTGTGCATGCGTGCCGAATACTAGCCGCGGAACGGTTCACTGGGTTGGCCATAGCCTTACTGCGCTCCGGCAGTTAAGTTATGGCTTACTCTCGGGCTCGCCCGCTAGTCAGCTAATTGATCGTGCCCTCTCGCGTTCAACTAGGAATTTAAGCGCGTTCAACCTCGTACGCGTATACATACGTGAGACTTAATAAATGTGAGTTAGAGAACTAGCCTCTCGTCTCGCTTCGCTCGCTATTGATTTCGCCCGTTGTCGCGCTCGCCATTGATTCGGTATCGATGGCGCTGCACGCAGTCGTGTTGCGAAATCTTAGTATAAACGCGAAGCAGGTGGCTTAACATCTTTGGACCACCTGCCACATTATTAAAAAAAAGATTAAAAACATATATTTTATTTTAAAAAAAGCGAACATCGCGCTCTTGATTCACTGATACTTCTAAATAATAATCGATGGTTGGTTCATTTGCGGTCTTGGTACTCTTGTATAATTTGATACCATGACCTATTCCTATATCAGAAGTTTCGATATATCATGCCCGCATTTTTATATTTTATGTAAGAAATGTAAAAAATAATATACCCTTAATGTTTTATGCTAAAATATATATTATAATTATTTTTTTAAGTAAAATGTATTATTATTTCTCATTTAAAATATTAACTTAAAAAAACTTCGTTGTCATATCTATTGTTCTAATAAAAATATACAAAATAAATAAATTATCAACGTAATTAATTCAATAGAATTTTTTTTATTTCAGGTTAAAAACAGGGTGTATAAAATGTTATCAAACCAATGACTTATCACCAAAACACGAAATAAGTGAACTATGTGAAAATTGTCATATAAAAAAAATAATGTATAAATTTAAAAATTTCTCGAATAAAAAAAAAATATTTTTTAATCAAAATATACTCATAGTTCATTCTGAAAATAAATATTCAAGAATGCTTTTTCATTTAATGAAATCAAACATGCAAAAAACAGCTTTAAATTTCAAAATTCATTATCTCTTTATAAATAGTGAGTATACTGATGTGAAGATTAATTAAAATTTTTTCACTTTATACATAATCAATATTTTTTTATAGAACATGATAAACATCAAAATATAGAATTAAAATATAAAGGAGTAAATTTTTTTGATGAAAAATTTAGTTTAGATCTAGAGTACCATGAAATATCGCTACTTGATTTTTTTCTTTATAAGAAAGTTAACATTTATTCATTGAATTTTTTAAATAAAAATAAATATTTAAAAATTAAACAAAAATTAGAAAAGTTTTTGAATGAATTAAAAGATGATTCCGCAAAAACAGAATTTTTATCAAAATTACAGAACAAGTTAATTGTATCATCGGCTAAAAAGTTAAACTGCACCATTATATTATTTTTTGATCTAGCAACAGATTTAGCTGCAAAAGTCATTAGTGACATAGTTTTGGGTAAGGGCGTAAGTAAATTCTATAATAACTGTTTTGAAGAAAACAAAGACACAAAAATACAATTTTTATACCCATTACACATTTTTACACAAAAAGAAATAGAACTATATTTTAGATATTATAATTTATTAAATCTTAATTTGCATCAATTCTATGTAAATAAATTTAATGTGGGTACTTATAATAAAAATCAGCGTCTCATTCAAGATATAACTAAGAAATTTATTTTAAATCTAGATAATAATGTTAATTACATAACTTCAACAATTTGTAAATTAAGTGAGAAAATTAATTTCTGTGATTTAAAACTTACATCCTACAAGTATTGTATGTTGTGTCATAAATTAATGAATTCTTTAACAAATTCATTAAGTGTTACATCTCGTTTTGCAAAGCGTTTTTCAATATTTCTTTCAAAAATGGGACAAACATCTTTAAATTCAGTAAACTTATTTTGTAATGATAATTTTGAAAAAAAAATTAACTATGACATTTATAAAAATTTTTTAAAACTATTTTCATATGATCAAATAAATAAACATTACGTTATTATTATTAGACAACAACATTTTGTAATCGATATTTGCTGCGCTTGTACTGCACTTTTTCTTCAATAAATAAAGTATTGTTCATATTTGTGTTTGTTTCCTCATTTGTTTTATTTTATTTGCTGTCCTGTTTATCTATAAAAAATATAATTATTAATTTGATGCGTTATTTGATATTGCAATAAGGAGCTTATTTAGCTAGCTTGCGACACAAACTGCTAGTATGATGGTATTCGCATAAAATGGCCCCGTCACATGATCCACAGATCACTTTCTTAGTAGACTATTTGTGCAGAGAACCGCTCCTACATTGTAACGGGGTGGCAGTTTTAAACATTAACCGCCACAGGAGCAATTAGCTTCGGGGGACGCGCAATCCGCAAAAGGCGCGAAATTGCCCTTTGCGCCCCCTTTTAGGAAGCTAAAGTCTTGGACGACTTTGCTCCTGGGTCCAGGCTCGAGAAGCCGGTCTACGGACCCAACTTACCCGTTGCAACGCCGCGCAATCGTCGTTGCGCGGCTCGTTCGTCGTCCTCACCTGGCTAGTTGATCTCGGAGAGGGCGGTATTCGGGAGGAGAGCTGAAAGCTCCTCGTCGCAGCAATAAAAAAAAATGAAAAGAAAGTAACGAAAAAAAAACTATAAATAATAAAAGAAAAAAAAGATATAATAATTTGAGCGAGACAAGCTCGCCCTAAACAAAACAAAAAACACAGAAAAAAAAATAGGAGAAAAAAAGAAAAAAAAGATTCAAATTAAAAATATAAATAATATAATTTAATAAAAAACAGAAAAATAAATAATAAATTAATTGACAATACTTAATTAGTTACAAAAGAAAAATAAAAGACGATAAAACCATTTATAAACGCTGCGTATGAGGAGCGCAGGCGGTGAGACGCGATATAAGGCGCGAGGCTGTCTCCCGCGCGCGGCGTATTCCACGAGTGCGAGAGAGAACGAATGCCTCTCGCACTACGCCTATGAGAGTGAGAGAGAAAGGCTTCTCTCACTCGCGCGCGCCGTCTAACGTACGGGTGCGAGAGAGAAGAACACTCTCCCGCACGGAGCCCGTTGGAGCGAGAGAGAGAACGCTCTCCCGCTCTTGCGCGCCGCTTCTACTGCGAGTACGAGAGAGACAACGGGTCTCCCGTACTACGCCGTAGGAGTGAGAGAGAAAGCGCTCTCCCACTCTTGCGCGCCTAACTCTACGCGGGTGCGAGAGAGAACGCAACTCTCTCGCGCCGATCTAACTCGAGTGGGAGATAAAGGTGTCTCCCACTCGCGCGCGCGCCGTATACGCCGCAAGTGCGAGAGAGAAAGCGACTCTCCCGCACTGCTACCACTAGAGTGAGAGAGATACCGCTCTCTCACTCGCGCGCGCGTAAGCTTCTATAGGTGCGAGAGAGAACGCAACTCTCTCGCCCTGTATACGAGAGTGAGAGAGATAGCGCTCTCTCACTCGCACGAACCGCGAAAAAAATACAAATATGAAGGCGTGGAGTAACCGGCGGAGGTTACTCCTACGCGAACGTAACAAAAAGCAACGGCTTTACGCGCGAAATTTAAGTCTGAGCAGACTTACTCTTAGGCTGGCCAGCCGCGCTCGCAAGACGCACGTTGATGATGGCGGGGAAGGCGACGCCGACTCGCTCTCTGACGCCGGTGACCTGCCTCGGTGCCGTCGGCCGGTGTTGGCTTCCTGGCTGCCTGCACAGCCGCTGCTCACCAAGTCACCAAAAACACCCCGATAACTTTCCTCTTCAACGCGAAGAAGAAAGGACCGAAAAAGAAGACGCGTAATCGGCGCGTCCAAAATGGCGGAGACTTTACACGTTGCCGCGGAAAAACTTTTCGAGGCGAAAAAGAAAGCGCGTAGCTTGTCCAACGGCGAACACTATTCTGCTCTAAAAGGCGGGATACGGCTTGGCTACCTAGCCTAGCCTCACCTATGCGGTACTCGACTAGCCTATCTCTAGTCGCGTACCGTTTTTGCCCGTCCGCGACTGTCGCGTTACTTCTTTTCCGCGGTCCCCCTTTATCCCGATTACGCTAAATATGACGCGGCGCGGAGCACGGAGTGTTCTCCGTGACACCCCCCACCCAGAAATCGCTTACCCGGGGTGAGCGGATTCTGACACACTCCGCGCCGCTCGGTCCGCCAGGATAGGAGTTGGCAAGGGATGAAATAACGGAAATAACACTTGGCATTATTAGGAAAAAAAAAGGTTTTATTAGCTAACGGGCCCTCCTGGCCGACTGCCGCCAGTGTTGTGCCTTTTCGGGGCATTGCTTGGGGTCCGAGACCCCCCGATGCCCGCACGCCGGACACCTCTTCCTCTTCTTCTTTGTGTGGTCGGTTCCGGGGACCGGGTCTGCCTGGCCGGGGGCTGGTTCCGGCACTGGTGCCGCCTGGCCTGGCCGCCTCTTCTCCGCGGCGAGACGCTCCCTCTCGAGAGCGGCGCGCTCGGCTTCCAGGGCCTCTTGGGTAGCCCTCTGCGCCCGCTCCCGGTGTTGCCGGGCCTCCTCGAGGAGCTTGCTGGCCTCCTGTTCTTGGCGCGCGTCCTCGCGCCTACGCCTCCGCAGCTCCTCGATTACTTTAGTCTCAGCCTTGCGGGACTCAGCAAGGCGGGGCCACTTGCCTGCGTGCAAAGTGGCCCGAGGCCCGGCGCGGAGGTACTCGTCGAGTACCTCGAAGGCGCGTCTCTCCAGGCGGGTCGCTTCGCTCGACGATTTGCGAGCGACCTGGAGCCCCAACTCCACCTGCGGCCACCTCGCCGCCAAATCGTTGGGGAGCTCCTGCCACCAGTGCTCCTCGTACTGCGTGGCGGCGTCCCTGGTCTCTACTGGGGGTCGCCCCGGGGTTGGCGGGCAACCCGGGATGGGCGTGGCCGACCCGAATGGCAGGTCGGGAGCTCGGAAGTCTGGGACTCCGATACGGCGAGGGGTGTTTGAGTCTTCCTCGTCCTCGCTGAGCTCCCAGATAACTACTGACTCCTTGAGCTCCCGCTGCCGCCGCGCCTCCTCCTCGTGCTCCTTGACCTTCTCCGTGGCGGTGGTCAGTGCCGCGTGCACGAGGGTCTCTACCTCCTCCCCCAGTTGTAAGTTCAGGATAGCGGCTGACAGTCGCTCCAACTCCTCCAGGGTTGTTTCCAACGCCATGATCTCGACGCTTCGCCTGCAACAAAAGGGATTTAGGGTTATCCCATGGTTATGGAGAAGGATGGAAGTTGAGAAGGAGGAGAAAGACGAAGAGAAAACCACTTAACGGAACGGTCGAAAAGTAGAAAGACCGAGGAGGAAAAAAAAAACGAAAAAAAACTAGAAAGACAAAGAAAGACAGGAAAAAGAAAAAAAAACAGGAAAAGAAAAAAAAATCGGGTCGATTAGGACTGTGGAGAGCGCTCGGGGCGACCCGGGCGACAACTATGGGCGCTTCTTCGTGCCCCTAGGCCTGCCTCGGGGGCGGCCCTGAGGGGCCTGCACGCTCGCGCCCCTCCGCGGTCTACCCCTTCTCCTTTTCGGCTCAGGGTTGACCTCGGGCGGATGGGGTTCGGGTCCGACGGGCTCCGCTGAGCCTTCGCTCGTCGGCGGTGGCTCGGACGCCGGTGTTGGAGCGCTCGCTAACGGCGGGTCGCTCGTCGCCGGTTCTTCCCCCGGTGGTTGGGGCTCTCGGAGTACCTCGGCGGGGTCGACATCGTCGGCTTCGGGCGCTTGCCCACCGTAGTACGCCTTCAAATGTTCAGCGTGAACTAAATCTTCAAGCTCACCTCGCTCGCTGACGAGCTTGAAGCAGTTGGAGCCCCTAGTCTCCACTATCCAATATGGACCTACGAACTTCGGCGCTAACTTGGCCGTCACGCCTCGAGCGGCTGAGGAGAGTACGCGATTCCGCTTCCAGACGCGATCTCCGACCTTGAACGGTACCTCACGCCTTCTATCGTCGTAGAGGTTTGCCTGCCTGGCTTGCGCGTTGCGGGAACTCTCCGCGGCGCGGTCGAGAAGCAGTGGGAGGTTTCGCATCCTTGTGCTCCACGCTTCCCTGCTCTCGTCGGCGAGCTTATCGGTCGCCTCGCGCTCTTGTGCGCGTCTCGCGGTTCCAGGTGGCGTCGGCTGCCGGCCATAGTTGAGCGCCGCTGGGCTCAGGCCGGTTGAACTTTGCTCAGCCGTGTTCAGGGCGAAGACGAATTCAGGTAGATGTTCATCCCATGAATTGTGATTGTCCGTAACGAACGAGGCAATCATCGTCTTGAGGGTCCGGTTCACTCGCTCCACTGGGTTGGCTTGTGGATGGTAAGGCGGAGAGTTAGCGTGGGCTATCCCTGCCGCCTCTAAATACTCATCCACCGCTTGGTTTTTGAACTCCGTGCCGTTATCCGAGAGGAAAACTTCAGGAGCGCCAAAGCGTAAAACGACCCGGTCGTTAAGCTCCCGGATAATCGTTTTAGCGTTCGCTTTCCGGATCGGCACGGCCTCCACCCAGCGGGTGAACAAATCCTGAAAGACCAGGATATATTCGAACCCTTTAGCGGAACGGGGAAGTGGGCCGGTTATGTCGGCTGCTACGACCTGCCACGGCCGGTCGGTGGTCGTACGGCCCATGAACCCGAAGGGAGCCCTTTGCTCTACCTTACAGCGCTGGCACACTAGGCATTTGCGGACGTATTCCCGGACGTCGTCGTAGAATTGTGGCCAGTAGTATGCTCTGGCCACCCGCGCGAACGTCTTTTCGCGGCCTAGGTGCCCCGCTGTTGGGTCGTCGTGGCATTCTCGTAACACCGTTTGCCGCTGTTCTTTTGGCACGACCAACTTCCATTCCTCGTCATCGCCTATAACTCCGTCGATCTTGTCGGCGGGGCGATGAGCGTACAGGTTTCCCCCAATGAGCTTCCATCTGGGGTGCTCGTTAGGCTCCTCAGAGATGTTGCGGACCCAAGCGAGGTACCACTCGTCGGCGGTGTTTTCCGACCAGACGAGAGAGGAAAGAGCGACTTCGTCTTCCTCAAACATGCGAGACAACGCGTCTGGCACGTGGTGAAGCGCTCCCTTCCGGTGCTCTACCTCGAAGCAGTGAGCTTGGAGCTCTAGAGCCCATCTCGCCAGTCTGCTGGTGGGGTTCTTCATTGAGCACAGCCAGCGCAAGCTGCTGTGGTCAGTTATCACCTTAAATTGGTGCCCCTCGATGTATGGACGGAATTTCTTTACGGCCCATACAACTGCCAGACATTCTCGCTCGGTCACGCTATAATTCCGCTCGGCGGAGTTGAGGGTTCTGCTAGCAAACTCTAGCACCCTTTCTTCGTCCTCAACGATCTGCAGCAGCACCGCTCCTATGCCCGTGTCACTCGCATCGGTTTGGATAACGTATCCACCCCCTAGCCGAGGACACTGTAAAACTGGGGCGGAGACGATCATCGCCTTTAAAACTTCGAAGGCGCGCTGCTGCTCCTCGAGCCATTCAAACCTTTGGCTCTTCTTCGTGAGGCGGGTTAACGGTTCGGCGACGGTGGCATAGTCCTTCATAAACTTCCTATACCAGGACGCCATCCCGAGGAAGCGTCTCAGCTGCTTGAGGTTCCTAGGGGGGGGATAATCCCTGACCAGCTGGGTCTTGGCTGGATCGGGTTTAATGCCATCCCGATTAACCAGCACCCCCAGGTACCTCACTTCTGTTTTACAGAGGTCGCATTTCTCTCGGTTAACCGTTAAACCAGACTCCGCAAGACGTTTGAGTACGAGCGCGAGGTACTTCTCATGCTCATCAAACGTCTCCCCTACGACGATAATGTCGTCTAGGTAGGAGAAGGCGTGCGGCTCCAAATCGGGGCCAACAACCCGGTCGATTACGCGCTGAAAGGTCGCGCCTGCATATGAAAGACCGTATGGCATCCTTTTAAACTGGAAAAGCCCCATGCCTGGTACGGTAAACGCCGTGATAGGTCGCGAGTCAACCTTTAGTGGTATTTGATGGTAGGCGCTGCTCAGGTCGAGGGTAGAAATATACCTCGCCTTCCGCAGCTTGCGCAGGATATCCTGCATGTAAGGCAGGGGATAAGCGTCCGGCTTCGTAACCGCGTTGACTTTGCGAAAGTCGATGCAGAAGCGGTACGAGCCGTTCTCCTTGCGCACCATCACCACCGGGCTAGACCAGCCACTAGTTGACGGTTCGATCACGTCCTGCTGGAGCATCTCTCGGACTTGACGATGCATTTCTTCTTGAATCTTGTCCGAGACGGGGTAATAGCGTTGCTTGATGGGCGAGGCGTCGCCTACATCAATCGCATGTTCTACCCCGTGGGTGCATCCCAGGGTGGACCCTCCGCTCGGCGAAACTGCGTCGAGCAGAGCTTGGAGTCGGGCACGCTGGTCGTCCGTTACGTCGGCTACGCCGGCAGACGCTAGCGCACCCACGCCGGCAGCTATGCTGGCGACTTCTAGGCCGACACTTACATTCGCGTCTTTAAAATGTAGACGGTCGGTGTCGGGGTCCAAAACCGCGCGGAATGCTCGGATAAAATTAACTCCGACATAACATTCCTCGTCAAGCTGAGGCATTATGGCAACCCTGATGTCATGCGTTAACCCCGCGACAGCGAAGGGCAACTTGACATGTCCCAACAGTGGGAGGTGCCTGCCATCAGCGACTTTCACGCGTCCTTATTCGGCTGGGATGAGCTCACGGTCAAGGGCATTGGCAATTTGCAAGCCAATCGGACCCATGACCGTGTTCAATGCTCCTGGATCGTACAATGCGCGTAGGCGGTAACCTCCTACCGCCACCTGAAGCCACCAACGGGTTTCGTCTTCAGGTTTGTACGCGCGTGCGACCTGTCCTGCGAGGGATAAAGCTTCTCGCAGGTCGGCGGGGGTCGTAGCGTGCTCCGATAAAGGTGGAGACGCTGAGCTAGTTGTGGGGACCGTCAAAGACGAGTCGGTTAACTCCCCGCTTAACCGCTCTTCGACCCGTTTCCCGCACATTTGGGACACGTCCTTACCGTGTACCCAAGCTCGCCGCAGGTGTGGCACTTTATAGGCCCTTGTGGCACTTGAGCGCGCACGGGGGAGGCCTTCTTTGCTGACGGCGCCTCCTGGCGCTCGTCGCGCTTCCCTTTGGGCGGTGGCGAGCTGCGCTTTGGCTTGCTCTCGCCTTTGCCCCTCGGAGAAGGCCTCCGACTGCGGTGAGTCGGCTGGGGGGAAGTTCTGGCAGACTTAAAATCTCGCTGCCAGGACTTCATATGGTCGCCTAATATACGAGCGACCGTTGCTGCAAAATTCGCAGCGTCCAGCGCCGGGGGCGTCGCAGCGACCGCGCTGACTCTTGCCCTCGCCGGCTTGCCTTCTGCACTCGGTTGGTGCTCGGTCCTCTGCCTTCGTGTTTCGGACCGAGGCTTATACGCCATCTCTGGCAAGAGCGTGGCTTCAGGTGGTGGAGGCGGGCGGTAGGTCTTGTGGCACTCGAACGTTTGTTCCGCTTCTACCGCTAGGTCGAGCAGCGTTTCGACGCTGTCGACTTCTACCCGCCGGACCATCGATTGCAGCTCTGGCCGCAAGTTACGATGCAGCATATCGAGCTGCTGGTCTCGGCTGGGCATGGGGGAGAGCTTGCGCATGATAGCGACTAGGCAGGTGATATAATCACGTACCGGCTCGTCAACCCCTTGCGTCCGGCTGTTCGCTTCGGACGCTAGCCTCTGTTGGAACCTTCTGGAGGTTCCATACCACCGTCTCGCTGCTGCCTCAAAATCGGCCCAGCGGGACCACTTGCTCTTTTCATTGCGGTACCAAGTTGCCGCATTGTCAGTGAAGAGTTCCGATAGCGACGACAGAACCTCTTCTTCTGACAAGTTTGCCAGAGCTCGGCAGTCTTCCAGTCGAGCCAAGAACACATCAATGCTCTGGTTCTTGTCTCCGGAGAAGCGGACTTGCCATTTCCGCACTATTTGGCCGATATCCCGCGACGATTGCCGCGTTGAGTGCCCGATAAAGGTTTCGGGGCCTCCCAAGCTCGCGGGATACGCAGAATTGCTGTCCGGGGCAAACGTTGCTGCCGGACAGGCCCCCCCCCTCCTTAGACACGCCATGCGGTGCTTGGCGTGCAGGATGCGGGTTAGGGGTTGGCTGTGGGCGGGCACGTAGAGGTGTGCTGCCGGCCACAGGCTCGTCTGCGTAATGGCAAGTATACGTGTCGGCGAATTGTACCTGCGTTCGCCGACTTTCCGCTTCCTGACTGCTCGATTTGGTCTCGAGCGCGTTCACTTTGGCCGTTAACACTCTAACCTCTGTGAGGAGGTTGGCCATCATCGCCGCGAAAGAGGCTGGCACACGGAACTGGTTATTATTTTCGCTAACCAGCGTGATCCAGCTCTCTTCGTGCCTGCTAGTGCCCTGAGCTTCGCTGTCAGGGTTAGCTGGCGTGCGATGGTGAACGTCTCGTCCAACCGGTGCATGTGTTTGGACTGGCTCGTTGTCCAGTCTGGAGGACTCTGCAGTCGGAGCTTCTACTATTTTGTCCGGCTGCTGGGCTACTCCTAGCGTCCTCTCGAGGTTATTCTTAACCCTGTCGTCGCAGAGGAGTAGCTCCCATGGGTGTTCCTCTGTGTCAGCGCCTTCTTCTGACCTCAGTCTATTTATCAGGCGCTGACGTAGCTCGCTGCGGCGTACTACGGTTTGGGGATCTTGGCTCCCCTCTTCTGCGAAGTCCGCCGCTGTATAATTCCCGAGCAGCCAGTTTTGTAGCCGGTCTGCTCGGGCGAACCTGCTGCCATCCGTGCGCAATTGGAGCTGGGCCAAGTTCTCTTCGAGCTCCCTTCCGTTCAGGGTGAAGGCCCAGTCCTCGATGGCAGCTAAAGTTCGTTCCGCCATATTGTTCGCCGCAATGAAGTGGTGCTCACTTTCGCTTACGCTGTTTTCGGTACGGTGTTTGTGAGCACCAACTTCTGAGCGCTCACAAGGGGCTTATCTGCCTTCGGCTGATTATCTAATTTTGGTCTACTGACCGTTCACTTAGCGCTTTTGCCTGCGGAGATTCCTGATTTGACTATTTGTCAGAACAGGTGCGCTCTCGAGTTTCCGTTATCGAGCAGCCAAGCGATTTGGTCCGCGTGAACGCTTTAGTTCCGTGCCAGCTGGGTGAAAATTCAAACAATATTTTTCAACTACCCAAGAAGTAAAAAATAAAAAATTTTAATTTTAAATCTTTATTTGCTGGCCGGAACGATTCTTCTCCTTGCTAATTCACAATTTGTTTGGAGCTAGGAGAAGAATCCTGCGCTGCCTTGAGGGTGCTCAGAATTTCGATATCTATATATATATATATATATTATTTAAAAAAAAATAAATTTCTTCTTCCTGAAACAAACAAACAAAAAACAAAGGAGAGAATATATTTTCTGAGAGCACTCTCAAGCCAGATTCCTCGCTTGCTGTTGCGCAGGTCAGAGATCTCCGCACCCCTTGTGTGTGCTCTTGACACTCGGAAATCTGAATTTCTCGTTTTCGCTCGCTCTACTGGGAAAAAACGAGAAGAGAGAAAAAAAGAAAAAAAAATTTTTAACTAAAATATTTTACGCGTGCGGTTCGTGCTTCGCGATTTTAATCCTTCCTACCTGCTCTCAGCTCCCTCTACTCACGTTAAGGGCGCCAGTTGTAACGGGGTGGCAGTTTTAAACATTAACCGCCACAGGAGCAATTAGCTTCGGGGGACGCGCAATCCGCAAAAGGCGCGAAATTGCCCTTTGCGCCCCCTTTTAGGAAGCTAAAGTCTTGGACGACTTTGCTCCTGGGTCCAGGCTCGAGAAGCCGGTCTACGGACCCAACTTACCCGTTGCAACGCCGCGCAATCGTCGTTGCGCGGCTCGTTCGTCGTCCTCACCTGGCTAGTTGATCTCGGAGAGGGCGGTATTCGGGAGGAGAGCTGAAAGCTCCTCGTCGCAGCAATAAAAAAAAATGAAAAGAAAGTAACGAAAAAAAAACTATAAATAATAAAAGAAAAAAAAGATATAATAATTTGAGCGAGACAAGCTCGCCCTAAACAAAACAAAAAACACAGAAAAAAAAATAGGAGAAAAAAAGAAAAAAAAGATTCAAATTAAAAATATAAATAATATAATTTAATAAAAAACAGAAAAATAAATAATAAATTAATTGACAATACTTAATTAGTTACAAAAGAAAAATAAAAGACGATAAAACCATTTATAAACGCTGCGTATGAGGAGCGCAGGCGGTGAGACGCGATATAAGGCGCGAGGCTGTCTCCCGCGCGCGGCGTATTCCACGAGTGCGAGAGAGAACGAATGCCTCTCGCACTACGCCTATGAGAGTGAGAGAGAAAGGCTTCTCTCACTCGCGCGCGCCGTCTAACGTACGGGTGCGAGAGAGAAGAACACTCTCCCGCACGGAGCCCGTTGGAGCGAGAGAGAGAACGCTCTCCCGCTCTTGCGCGCCGCTTCTACTGCGAGTACGAGAGAGACAACGGGTCTCCCGTACTACGCCGTAGGAGTGAGAGAGAAAGCGCTCTCCCACTCTTGCGCGCCTAACTCTACGCGGGTGCGAGAGAGAACGCAACTCTCTCGCGCCGATCTAACTCGAGTGGGAGATAAAGGTGTCTCCCACTCGCGCGCGCGCCGTATACGCCGCAAGTGCGAGAGAGAAAGCGACTCTCCCGCACTGCTACCACTAGAGTGAGAGAGATACCGCTCTCTCACTCGCGCGCGCGTAAGCTTCTATAGGTGCGAGAGAGAACGCAACTCTCTCGCCCTGTATACGAGAGTGAGAGAGATAGCGCTCTCTCACTCGCACGAACCGCGAAAAAAATACAAATATGAAGGCGTGGAGTAACCGGCGGAGGTTACTCCTACGCGAACGTAACAAAAAGCAACGGCTTTACGCGCGAAATTTAAGTCTGAGCAGACTTACTCTTAGGCTGGCCAGCCGCGCTCGCAAGACGCACGTTGATGATGGCGGGGAAGGCGACGCCGACTCGCTCTCTGACGCCGGTGACCTGCCTCGGTGCCGTCGGCCGGTGTTGGCTTCCTGGCTGCCTGCACAGCCGCTGCTCACCAAGTCACCAAAAACACCCCGATAACTTTCCTCTTCAACGCGAAGAAGAAAGGACCGAAAAAGAAGACGCGTAATCGGCGCGTCCAAAATGGCGGAGACTTTACACGTTGCCGCGGAAAAACTTTTCGAGGCGAAAAAGAAAGCGCGTAGCTTGTCCAACGGCGAACACTATTCTGCTCTAAAAGGCGGGATACGGCTTGGCTACCTAGCCTAGCCTCACCTATGCGGTACTCGACTAGCCTATCTCTAGTCGCGTACCGTTTTTGCCCGTCCGCGACTGTCGCGTTACTTCTTTTCCGCGGTCCCCCTTTATCCCGATTACGCTAAATATGACGCGGCGCGGAGCACGGAGTGTTCTCCGTGACAACATATACTACTATGATAAAAAAATAAGACCAATTTTTAATTTAAATTTCGCGGGTTTATCGATTTGACGAAACTTTTTTTTTTTAAGTTAGTAGCACTGTGAGACATCTGTGTCAAATTTCATGTCAATATATTCATTAGTTTGCAAGTGACGCTCGTTTTTGTGAGCATTAAAAAGTGATTTCAGCGATTTTTATAATGTCAGATTTTAGTGAGCAAAGAAGTTGCATTAAATTTTGTCTTCACACTTACTTACACTGCGCGGAAAGGTAAGAATACGCCGCACAACAAGACTACATATGTCTCTGTCGATGCTACACGCGCCTGGTGTATCGGCGCATTACGACACTACATGCGTTGAAGTTCGGCTACACGCGCGCGACACTACTAGTGCGTTCTTTTTGGGAACTAGCAATTACGCTACAGGCGACTAGAGAGAACGGCCATATTCAGTAAACTGGCGATAGCAAACGAGCATATGTGTAACGTGATTTTCTTTATTTGTTGGCAATAATGAGTTAATATGAATCATATGTCATGCCCCAATATAATAAAAATATAATTGTACATGTAAAACATCAAAACAACCGATACATTTTTTAAAATACAGCAAATCATAGCAAAATTAATTAAGGCTAATAATCTGACAATAGTCTGGGAAAGTGGCTATAGCCAGACTTCTGCCAGACTTTTCCCAAACTTTTTTCAAAATTTTGCCAAAATTCTCCCAGACCTCCACCAAACTTCTCCCAGATTTATGTTAGACTTATCCCAGACTTCTCCCAATACACATATTAGAAAAAAGAAAAAGAGAAGAAGAAGAACGCGAGGAAAGAATGACAAACATAGTAAATGGAAAAAATTAGTGAGACCAGCAGAAAAAAAAAAACAAAAAAAAGTGAAAAAAAAAAACAAAACGAAGATAAATCGCCGAAGAAATTACTCGACCAACTAGAAGTAAATCCTCAGAAAATAGACTAATAGATCAAGGATCTATGAGTTGAAGCGTTGCAATGAAGAACTAACTAATAAAAAGTAGTGAAAAACTAAAAATTTTTTCGAATCGTCAAAATCTAAAATTAAATATAAACAGTGAAAAGGAAAAAATTCAAAACCTTATATAAATAGAAATTTAAATGCCATCAGTGATAATTTAAAACGAACAGTGAAAATCTAAAACAAACAGTGAAAGTTAAAACGAACAGTGTCATTTTTAAACAAACAATTTAAATATACAGTAAAAAGTCAAAATGAACAATAAAACTATAAAAATTAGCATAAGTTAAATTTTATGTATAAAGAAGTTAGTAAAACAGACAGCAAGTTTAAAGATAATTAATGCGAGTAGAAATAAATGTAAATAATTGTACACATGTATATTCATGGCTACGATTACAAATTTAATAAATAAATAAGTAACTAGATAATAGATGAAATAAATAAAATTTAATATATATATATATATATATATATATATATATATATATACGAGGTCTGGCTATTAAATAACGAGACTGCGCGCCTAGAGGGCACCGTAGACGGGTGGGGAAAAAACGAGTAGTGCGTTGGGTATCTAGATATCTTGTCTATGCACGTACCAAAACAAGTTCTCGTCACTATTATTGTATTTGTGCAGTAGTGGTTTAAAACGAATGTGTTTTTTTCTCGTGCCGAAAACCATGTGTGACGAAAAACAGGAGCAACGTGTTAATTCTCGTTAAATTGAAAAAAACTCCGACTGAGTGCTGTAAATTGTTGCAAGAGGCCTATGGGGACAATTCTCTATCTCGTGCGCGTGTTTTTGAGTGGTATAAGCGCTTCAGTGAGGGCCGAGTGAGCACTGAAGATGACCTACCAAATTCAAGGCAATGTTGATTGTTTTTTTCGACATTAACGGTATCGTGATGACTGAATGGGTTCCAGAGGGTCAGACTGTCAACCACACTTACTATTTGTCAGTTTTGGCAACACTGCGAGAACGAGTTCGTAAGAAACGGCCCGAGTTGTGGAAGAACAACTCGTGGATTTTGCACCAGGACAACGCACCTGCCCATAACGCGCTATCTGTGAAGCAGTATTTGGCCGGTAAGCGCACTCCAGTGCTCAAACACGCGCCGTACTCGCCAGATTTGGCAGCGTGCGACTTTTTTTTGTTTCCGAAGATAAAATCTGCCTTGAAAGAGACCCGATTTGAGTCGATGGAAGCGGTAAAGCAAAAAACGGCAGAGCTCCTAAAGGCCCTCACCAAAGAAGACTTCCAGCACTGCTTCGATCAATGGAAAAAACGTATGGAAAGGTGTGTGGCGAGGGAAGGGGAGTATATTGAAGGGGAGCATTCGAATGTAGAATAATTTTCATAATAAAACCCTTTTTCGTAACCAGTCTCGTTATTTGATAGCCAGACCTCGTATATATATATATATTTGGTTAACAAGGGAGCGTGGGAAAGGAAGATCAAATAAATCTCCACTCACTTGCACCAATATTTTTATACTTTATTAATCACAGTCAATTTGAGATCGCGACGGATTATAGCGCCGACACGTGCTTAGTGTAACGAGGTCTTGTTCGAAGCGGGACAATACTTGTCCGTTCACGAGCGCGGTCCGTAGCAGAGAGAGAGTGCTCTCTTATCTCAGCGCTGTCGACTCTGAGTGTCTAACTGCCCTCTCTCGGTTGTAATGTTTGTTTTGGTCGTGAGACGCGCGGTGGCAGCACCTCCCGGATGAAGTGTGCCTCCACATACATATTACCACATCCACATGTATATATATATATATATATATATATATATATATATATATATATATATATATATATATGTATATATTTTGATATTTTCTACTTGGTGACATCATTTTATACAACTAATATGAAATAAAACACAGACACAACTTCAAAATGTGTTAATAATTATTTATTTGTTGAGACCAAATGCACAGCGTACAAATTACAAAATTAAGAAAATACAAGAGCGCTTGTTTAACTTGATCTATCAAGGTTGACTGACTGACTACTACTGTCGCACACGCCAGAGAATAGACTAGACTAAACTGAGAAAGAGGGGATAGAAGAGAGCGCAGCGCGCCAGTTCTTCAGCACTCCCTCCCGCGCTAGCTCTCGCTCTGCCGCCTCTATTTATTGCCTGAAACACACCAAGTATACGATTAATTTATTTATATTATCTCGTACAGATTAATTTATTTATATGTATATAATATATTTGTTATTGTATTCTTTATGAGAAATCGACAAATAAAAACAAACTCTGACGTTGCTAAAATAAAGATTTAATTTCGTTAGAATAAATTAATATGACTAGATACAATAATTCTTGCCTAAAATAAAGAAACGACAATTAAAGTTTATTCTTTAATTCGTCGATTTCTTTTACACAATATTGTTTAATTTTATAATTAATTAAGTATAAATATAATTTGTATAATATAATTTGTTTTATATAATATGATTTGTCTTCTCTAAATTCAGTATACTTTTTCTATTCTACCTATCTTTCATGTCAACACAATCTATTACTATGCTATCTATCTTTCATGTAAACACAACACCTGTTTTGATCGACGCCTGAGCGCGGCAACGTTCAACTTAAAGAAAATACTTTTTTTTTACATCTCCCACCCTAAGACAAAATCGTAAAGCTAAACTATAAAATTATATACTAAAGATATTTTCCTCATCTTCTGTTTCTCCTGTGATCGGAATAAGTTTTGATATGTGGAATAAATTTGATGTTGATTTCTTGTCACCTGTTTCAAGTTTATATATTGAATCCGAAATTTTCTTTAAAATCTTGTATGGTCCGATCCTCAATTTATCTAATTTCTTCCTGTTTAGTTTATTTCCATTCTCAACGTATACTAAATCTCCTACATTTATTTTTATGTTTTTTCTGTTTTGATCATATACTTTTTTATTATAATTGTTAGATTTAATAGAATTTTCAATTGCTTTTTTTTTCTTTTTCCCAGTCACTTTTAAGTATTGTTTTCTTAATTTCAGTTGGCAAAATAGTAACATCTGTATCATATAATAAGTATTTTGGTGAAAATTTTGTGGTTGTATGTTCCGTTTCGTTATATTTTTGTACACATTCGTGTGCTATCGTTGTCCATGCTTTTTTATTATTATTTTCTTCATTTATTTTACATCTTATCTTATTTACAATGGCTTAGGTTAACCTTTCATTTAAGCCATTGGAGAATTATGCGTTAATTGCAGTGAATATAATTAGTATTGATTTTTCTTTTAGGAATAATTTGAGTTCCTTAGAATTTATTCCTGGATATTGATCTGCAAGCACTATTTCAATGTTATGTTCTGTTGTTATGTTTGACAATAGTTTTATATAATTGTGTGTACTTTGAGTTTTGGAGGTTTCAATGAATGCGTATCTGCTAAAGTGATCTACTAATAAATGTATATATTTTTTTGTTGATCTGGATCCACCGAAACCACCAATTGTATCTATGTATACTATTTCGAACGGTTTCGTGGCTGGGCCTAATTGTGACATTAAACCATATTTATATTGTCCTCTTGATTTGTTTTTAATGCAAATCTCACAGTTTTTGCAAATTTCTTTTATGTTTTTTATTAAGTTTTTCGCTGTATAGTGAGGGCTTAACATCTTTTGCATATGTTCGATTCCGATGTGATACAAATTTTCGTGAACATTTTTAATAAATTTAATACTAAATTCCTCTGATAAAATTATCTTTTCCTTTTTTCTCATTTTTTTAAAAAAAACTTTATGTTTCTCGATTAATTTATTTTTATTATTTCTAATGTCTTCGTTGTTTTTTTGGTCTCTAATAACATCTTCTAATTTTATTAGGTTTACTACCTTTAGCTGTTCTTCCAAGTTTTCGTCGGCTTCTAATACCGGGTTTCTGCTTAGACAGTCTGCTTCTATATTTTGTTTTCCTGGGTTATATTTCATTTTAAACTCGTATTGGGACAGGTAGTATATTATGTCTCCTAGTTCATCATCTGGTCTTGATTTCATTTTCATGTTTTCGAGTGGTTTATGGTCACGATACACAGTAAATGTTTTTCCTATAAGCCAGTATTGCCAACATTTTATTGCTTCCTAAATTGCTAATGATTCTAGATATATTGCTTTTTTTCTTTTTTGCACTTCGTTGAGTTTTTTTGAAAAGTAAGCTACTGGCTTTTCTTCACCTGTAGGTTGGACTTGTTTTAATATTGCACCAATGCCTTCTATTGACGCATCTGTATATATGTTAATTGGTAAGTTATGGTCAAATATTTCAAGAACTGATTGTGAGCATAGGAGATTTTTAACTTTATTAAATGCTATTTGGCAATTTTTGTCCCAGATGAATTCTTGATTTTTTCTTAAAAGATTATGTAAAGGTTCTAAGATCACTGCACTCTCTGGTATGTAATTATGGTAAAAGTTAATCTTACCCAAAAATTGTCTAATATTTTTTTGTGTTTTTGGCACCGGAAATTCTTTAATTGATTTAATGTTATCTTTTTTTGGTCTAACTGTATTATTTTCTATAATGTGTCCTAAGTATTGCACCATATTTTCTGCAAATGTACATTTGGTAAATTTTAGTCTGAATCCTTGTTTCTTTATTGCTTCCAGTACTTGGCTAAGATGTTTGATGTCTTCGTCAAAAGTTTTTGAAAATATAAGTATATCATCAATATAATTGACTGCAAAACCTGTAAGTTTATATTTTCTCAATATATTGCTTAATATTCTTTGAAATATTGCCGGGGCCGTTTTTAGGCCAAACGGCAGACAGGTCCATTGATAATGGCCTGATTGTGTCACAAATCCAGTCTTCTTCCTATCTTTTATTCTAAGAGGAATTGACCAGAAAGCTGAGTTTATATCCAGCGTTGAAAAGTACTTACAGTCTCTTGCTTTTATCATAAGGTCCTCTATTAATGGAAATGGTTGTGCTTGAGGTATTACTAATTTATTTAAATCTCTAAAATCAATGCAGAGTCTTGTTTTTCTCTGATCTTTTTTTTTTGAGTGCTAACGTAACCGATGCGGCAAATGGACTATAAGATTCTTCTATTAATTTGTTTTCTAATAATTTTGTTATCGGATTTTCTATTTCAGTTCTGTCTTCCATACTGCATCTGTATGGTCTTTTGCTACAGTATTTGTCTACCAATAAATCTATTCTTGCTTCATATTCATTAACAGTACCTATATCAAATTTATCTCTTGCAAATACTGTTTTATTATTTTCAATTAAATTTTCTATTTTTAATTTTTCATGGTGGTTTAAATGATTAATTTTTATTTTAAAATTTTCTTCTATAATATATTCATTAAAGTTTACCTGCCTGTTTTCATTGTGTAATGATTCAGGACCAGTTTTCTTATAATCTTTATTCTGAATTATGGACCTCTTCAATCTTGATTTGTCCCAGTACAGATAATCATTTTTTTCTTCTTCACTTTTTTCTATTTTTATTATTTGTTTCATTTTTAAGTTTTTATCTTAAATTAGTTTGAATTCTTTTATAATGTCTAGTCCAATTAAAAAGTTATATTTAAATTTTTCTCCATCAACAATATAAACATTCATTTTTTTTTCTGTTTCAAAAATTTTTATATTTAAATTAGTCAAACCAATTGTTTTACTAACACCATTAATTGTTATTAAATTATCTGTGTTCAAGTTTTTATTAGTTCTTTCCTTTATTTTTAATAATTTTGAGTTAATCAAAGAAACATTAGAACCAGAATCATAAATACCATCTGTCTCTATATTATTATTTATGAGTAGTTTGACTTTAATTAATGGTGTGTTAACTCGTTTTTTTGGTCATTTTCATTCAATTCAACTTTGATTTCTGAA
Organism: Chalcis sispes; assembly: GCA_949987625.1. Taxonomy (NCBI): domain Eukaryota; kingdom Metazoa; phylum Arthropoda; class Insecta; order Hymenoptera; family Chalcididae; genus Chalcis; species Chalcis sispes. The sequence goes on along the minus strand of OX465098.1, from coordinate 20,474,377 downwards.
TTGTTAACATGTTTTATGCTATTTCTTTGAACAGCATTACTCTTTTCTTTAAAATAATATCTTACACCTTTCCCGAATCTTGTACAAATAGAGCAGGGTTGTTTTTCACTTTGTTTACTGGTAAATTTTATATTTACCTTATCTTTTCTTGACCATTCAGTATTAATCTTTCTTATCATATGTTCATACAGTCTGTCAAGTAAGAGCGTGGTCGTGTTAATTTATAAAAAAATTTATTTGATGAAACTTTCATATTTATATATACATTGTACACATTGCAAACAATGATGCAATTCGGTCAATAATGTGTCCAGTCACCACCGGCGTCGATAATTGCCTGGCATCTCCGAGGCATGCTTTCTACTAATTTGACGGCGTATTCTAGTGGCAAGGATCTCCAGATCCGACGAATTTCGTAAGACAACTGCTTCAAAGTGTATGTGCGTCTTCCACGAAGCTTCCGTTTAATATATGCCCACACATTTCCAATAGGGTTTGCATCGGGCGACTGCGACGGCCAATCCAATGTAACGATGCCAGATTGAGTCTTCCACTGAGTACAGAGCTTGCTGCGGTGTTTAGGATCGTTGTACTCCTGCAGAATCCAATCTTCATTTTTTGTGATAAACCATCGTTTGACAGATGGCAGTAAAGCCTTTTTGTAGATTTTTATCATTTTCTCGGCATTTAGGTTGTCAGTAAAGAGGTGCAAAGTGCCGAATCCCTGCTTTGAGAAGCAGCCCCAAAGATGCACCTTTATTCCATGTTTCGCGGTCCGCTGAACAAGCCTATTGGTGGAAGTTGACCAGGCTCGCGTGAGGACAGAACGTGCCCATATAGAACATTCATCAGTCAAAATGACATTTTCAAAATCTCTATCAATATTCTCATGCGCCCAAGCGAGTCGCTTTGTCACATGTTTTTCAGTCAACAGAGGCTTCTTCATTGTGTTGCGCCATTTCAGATGATGAGTACGAAGATGGGTTCGGATAGTTTCGTAGGATATATCTAAACCTTTTGCCATTAATTTTGCTCGTCCTTGCCGCAGTGTTAAAGCAGGATTTCGCGAAAACAGATTCACTATTCTTTTTTATCTTTTTTGTTCACTTTTCCTATCGAGCCACGTTCTGGTAAATCATCGCCATTTTTAGCCACTTTATATCGCTGTATCCACTTCTGTACAAATGCCTTTGACTTTCTCATATATTTAGCAGCCACTGATTGCGACATTTTGGGACCTTTCGGGTGGATGCAAAGGAACACAGCCTCGTAGCGCGACGCGTACTTAGCACTCATGGCGTTTAACGTGATTCTCTTTCAAAAGATCAACGACAACTGAATCTTTGTTGACAATGCATCAAGGACAAAGCTTTCCTCTATCGGCTCGCAAAGTAATTAGAGCGAAATCTTTTATTACCTGTCGGTGAAGTCGACCACGCTCTTACTTGACCGACTGTATTTACCTATTTCGTTGAAAAGATCAACTGTATCTTTTAATGTTTCTCTATCAATTTTATTTAGAATAAATTCTGGCAGTCCAGCCGCTACAAGGTCTACCAAGGTACTTGCATCTATAGATCTTCTCATATCCAGTAGAAGTTTTTCTTTCCTCATGGCATAATCTATTAATGAGCCAATTCTATGTCTGAATGATAGTGCGTATGTTACTGAGTTCCAACCTTTATTAGCAAAAGACTCACAAAATTTTGTTTTCTATATTGACCATTCTGAATCTAATGTTAATTTGATGATCCTAGAACTATACCAGTCCATGCATGATTTATCCATTAAGAATCTTAAAATCTCGATTTTGTTTTCATCAGATGTTACATCAAATCTTGTACATTCTTTTTCAAAAGTTTCAATCCACTGGTCTGCACTATTATTTTTACTAGTAAATTTTTGCAATATAAATTTATCAACTATTTTTTTAATGTTTTGTTGTCCACTTATTTGTGAATCTCTTTGTATTAATTTTTCAAGAATTTTATGCAATGTACTTGTACTTTCTGGTGTGGCTGCTGCTATCATTTTAGTATCTTGGTCTATTAACCGTAGATACTGATCAGAAAACTGCAAATTTCCATCATTAATGTAGACTGACTTCAATTCCTTTGTTAAAGTGATCCAAATTCTTCTGTACTGGTATCTTTTCCTTATACTGTTTTTAACTTTGTTGAAAGCTGGGTGCTTGATAAGTTCTGTGTGGAGTGTAGCAGGTTGTAATTCTTTTGGTATTTCATATGTTTTATTATCTTCTGTTATAATTGAGGTTACGCTCCACACATTTGATTTTCCATCATTTGACGGTAGTATTGAAAACTCAAATTGTAACTTCTCCATTTTTGTTTATTATTCAAAATTTTCGTTTTATAATATATTTGTTATTGTATTATTTATGAGAAATCGACAAATAAAAACAAACTCTGACGTTGCTAAAATAAAGTTTTAATTTCGTTAGAATAAATTAATATGACTAGATACAATAATTCTTACCTAAAATAAAGAAACGACAATTATAGTTTATTCTTTAATTCGTCGATTTCTTTCACACAATATTGTTCAATTTTATAATTAATTAAGTATAAAATAATTTTTATAATACAATTTGTTTTATATAATATGATTTGTCTTCTCTAAATTCAGTATACTTTTCCTATTCTACTTATCTTTCATGTCAACACAATCTATTACTATGCTATCTATCTTTCATGTAAACACAACACCTGTTTTAATCGACGCCTAAGCGCGGCAACGTTTAACTTAAAGAAAATACTTTTTCTTTACATGTATATGTATATTCAAATGTTCATTATTTCCTTTATCAAACGATCATGCAGTTCGAAAGATAAAGGTTTAGTTAATACGTCCGCGATCTGTTCTTTTGATGAAAGCCATTTTACATTTATAAGATTATTTCGAACACACTCTCGCACATAGTTCTTTGATATTGACTATTAATTTATCTATATGTCTTAATTTATTTCCTCCGCCCGTTTTAACACTCGCTTCTGCTGCTTTATTGTCGCACCATAAAGTTATCGGAGTAAATTCTGTCTCTATTATTTGTTTTAACGAATTGTGTATCGAAATCAATTCTTGAGTACAGTCACTTATGGCTACATATTCAGCCTGACATGTGGATAATGCAACGTATCGTTGTTTTCTCGTTCGCCATGTAATAGTGTCACCAAATAACTTGATTACATATCCACTTGTCGTTATCGATTCTTTACAGTCGCCTATGCTTGCATCTGAATAGCCTTGTATATCATTTCGATAACCATGATAACATAAACCAAAATCTTTTGTGCCTTTTAGATAGCGAAACATACGTTTAATCATCTTCCATTCATTTTCTGTCGGATTGACCTGATGTCTACTTAATACATTTACTGCATACGTTATATCGGGATGACTGGCATTTGATAAGTAAAGGAGCGTACCAATAGCTTCTCTATATGATCTATTTTCTCCATTTTCTGTTATAATTAGGTTTTCAATTTCGTCTGTCTCTTCTCTGAGCTTACGTGTTCTATTCATTACTTGGTTTGTGACCATAGTTGTCCTTTGTGGGTGCATTTCCTCAAAACCAAATTTCCGCATTATTCTGTCGATATATCTTTCTTGTTTTATTATCAACACTTCCGCTTTTCTGTCTCTTTCTATTTCTAGTCCAAGAAACGACTTCGGTTCGCCTAAATCAGTCATTTCGTATTCCTCCATCAACTGTCGCTTAATCTCATTTAATTTACTTTTATCATTACATGCCAGTAAGATGTCGTCCACATAGAGAGTTAATATCAATATTTTATCTGCTTCCTTCCAAGTGAATAAGCATAATTCGTCCTCGTGCGGTGTTAATCCCATTCGTATTGCCGCCGCTCGGAATTTTTCATTCCAGCACTTTGGACTCACCTTGAGGCCATAGAGTGCTTTCTTTAGTTTACAAACCTTTAGTCGCTTTATTGTTGGATCACACTCTATCCCATCAGGTATTTGCATCAACACCTCGCTATCAAGTAATTTATTCAAGAAGGCAATTTTTACATCCATTTGACATAACTCTAAATCGTACTTATTGGCAATCGCTAGAACTGATCTAATTAGTGGCAATCCTGATACTGGTGCATATGTTTCTTGCAACATTTACAACTCGTAAATGTTCTTATCTTTAAAGCCTCTTATTACCAATCTCGCTTTATATCTCACGCTGTTGTTCGGTTCAATCTTTTTCTTTAGTACCCATTTCGAATCAATGATGTTTGGTTTCTTTCCGTCACTTGTGATGGTTGGCCTGTCGATTATTTCCCAAACATGGTTTTTATACATGGAATTCAATTCTTCGTTAATTGCCTCTGTCCAATTTTCTTCCTCTGTCGTTTTCATGGCCTCTTGATAAGAACCTTGGTCACCATTTGTTTCTGCCAAGAGTGCATGAATCGTTTAGTCGTCCATTAGATTTTCTTCTGTGACTGTCGTCTTATTCTTTCTTGGGCGTCCTTTACCTCTTTTCTGCACTCCCTCCATTCTAGACGTATTTTGAGAAATTTCCTTTTAAATTCTACAAACCATGTTTCAGTGTTAATTTCACTGTTTAAATTTTTCCAGTTATTCAATTCTTGTTTTTTTGTATTTATTTGCAAATACGAGTTTTTCATTAAATCTCACATCTCTGCTTTCATAAAATTTTCCTTCTGGTTTGAATAAAATATAGCCTGTTTCTTTGTATCCTACTAATATCGCTCGCTTTCCAATACATCTAAATTTCGGACCTGTCTTTCGCTGCACTTTTATATATGCTAAACATCCAAAGCGTTATAGTTGATTTATGTTTATTTTGTACTTTGGGTTGAATATTTTAATCGGAGGAACCATTTCATTCGAAGCATGTGGCGTTCTGTTGTATGCAAATACAGCTGATCCAAGCGCCAAATTCCACATGTTTTCAGGTAAGCCGGAGTCATACATTAACGCTCGCACTTTCTTTTGTATTGTCTGATTAAATCTCTCAGACACTCTGTTATGTCGTGAGGTATCTGGACAAGCTAGCTGTAGCTCTGTTCCTAGTTTTTCTAAAACTTTTACTGTATAGCCTCCTGTAAATTCAGTTTCTTGGTCCGTCCTTAAGTAACATACTTTCGCATTCCTTCCTAACATATTTCGTGCGCTTTTTACAAAATTTTCCATACAATGGCCTGTTTCATCTTTAGCTTTCATTGGATACGCCATTGCTAAACAAGAGATATCATCTATAAATACAGATATGTATTTCTATCTTTTCGGATAAGTCGCTGGACTTGTTATCCCCATTACATCAGAATGAATTATCTGCAGGGGTTCCGTCGCTCTCTTTCGCACGTTGTTGAAAGGTAGTCTGTTTAATTTCGATATCAGACATACTTCGCAGTCCAGTATGAAATCATTAAATACTGTCTCTTTTAATTCTTTATTTTCTGGGAACTTCTTTTGCAATTCCTTTAGATATCCCAAAGATGCATGTCCCATTGTCACATGCCATTGCATGGCTTAATTTATAGATGATTGATTATTTGACCTCTCTTCAAGTTCGACATCACAGTTCGCTTGTTCATCCTGTTGCATATTATTCGCTTCGTTTATTTGTCTGTCGCATAATGTGTTTTCAAAGTCAGAACTTAACTCTGTCCTGGTTTCTGTATTTTCAATTCCATTCGCTATTGAACTTTCTTCATTTTCATGTGCTTTTTGTTTTCCTGTCGTACTTCGAGTTGTTACATATGCTATTATATTGCTTTCTTCTGTTCGCTTATCATTTGTCGATTTATCAATTTCAAACTCCAATATGGCCATATTATATATGCCCGTGATAAATGTCTCATTATTTTCAAGATCATAAATATCAATTCGCTCATTGTCTAAATAAACACTTAGTCCCTGATCAGTAAACTTTCGCAATGATAATAAGTTCTCTGTTAAGTCTTTCGCATGTATAACGTTATATAGATTAAGAACTTTGTTTTGTTCCGCAATTACTTGAACCGCGCCTACTCCCTCCGATCTCAAGTTCGCACTGTCGCTTCTATTCGCGCATTTAATTTTGCCAGGATTATCATTAAAGGTTTTAAATATTAATTTTGAATTGGTTAAATGTTCCGTCGCTCCCGTATCTATTAGGAATTTCGCTAGTCCTAATTTCTCTTTACTTTCATCAGTACAATTTAATTTGAAGACGCTAACATCTATTTTATAATCTACTTTATTTTCCATCAACAATTTATCCTTGCACTCACCTTTTCTAAGATGATTTTCCTTTTGCCCTTTGTCGATAGTATTTTCAATTTTCCTTATATAAAATGTTATAGTTTTGTAGCTGTTTGTTCTATTTTTGTTATTTTTATACTCTTTATTCTCATTCGCTATCCTACCAAAAATGCGTTGTCTTTTACTGTCGGCTGTATCGCGTCTATTATTAAACTTTCTCTTATTTCCGCGATAATTATTTCTGCCGCTATATTTGTAATAAGTATTTTGTTGATTCCTCTGTTCGCTTCTTCTCTTCCTTTCACGGCATCTGCTGCCTTGTGATTTGTCAGTTTCTTGCATTCGAAGCACACCTTTTCGTTTGTGCCCTTGTGCGGGTAGTCAAGTGCCATGTGTCCACAATCATCACAATTGAAGCAGCGTGGTGCCTCCTTTGACTCTGTCGCCACCATCGCTGTCGCCTTTTCCGTTGCTGTCATTTGACATTTTATATTTTCGAGCTGTAGGACATATAATTTTAGCTGGTCATAATTTAGTATTTTGTCAATAGTACTTCTTATCATGAAATCTATATTCTGAATTTGAGGTATTTTTCTTAATATCGCATTGTAAAACGCGTCTCTCTTTTCATCGTCTGATAGGATATTATTATTTGACAAATTATTATAACATCCAACTAACTCCTCAAACCGATCTATAAATTCTGTCGCTTTTTCTTTAATGGGATTATATTGAATTTCGTATAGTCTTCGCCTGATCGTAGCAGAAGTTACATTAATTTAACTCAATTTTATTTTCTTAATTTCATTTAATAACTCTACAAGGTCTTTGATATCTATTACTTTTGAGTAATAAGCAGGATTAATTCGATTTACAATTATATCCCGGACTTTAAATTTATGTTTTTCTTTAACCGTATCATCATGAGAGTCGTTAACCTGTACCTTCTCATCTAATATGTACAACAGATCCGCTTCCCTAAGTTCTGAGCTTAAATGATCCAGAAAATGTTCTAATTTTGTTTGTTTTATCAATTTGTAATCGCGTCGGATTGTTGTTACTTTACCGGATAATTCTGTTCTAAGTGTTTTTTTAATCTCACGCGATACATCTCCGAAACTATTTTCAACTTTGCCTTTATCTCTATTAATTTTCTTTAATTCATTTCGATTAATTTTGATATATCTATTCTATGTATATCTTTATTAATGACTGTCGAATTATGACCAACCCCTGACTGACAATTGCCTATAATTTTGTCGCCTTTTCCGTCGCCCTCATTTGAGTTTTCATCACTCGCGTATAATTTGTTCGAACTGACCTGTTCTCCCAGCTCTAGGAAATTGCGAATGCTTTAATGGCGTACTCTGTGTATTAACAGAGAGCCATTTTCTGCTTCCGAGCTCACTGTCTCCTTTAGGTCGTTTAGTTGTTCTCTAGTCTGTCGCTCAAATTCTCTTTGTCGTACCTGCATCTCATCTACTTTGCGGTTCAGCTTTTCCAACTGTTCCTTTATTTCTATAAAAGATTCATTTATTTTATTATCATTTTCACCATGTTATATCAATTTATGTTTATCCATGTACTTATTTTTATTAATAAAAATTTTCTTTATAAAAATATCACTCCTTTCTATATTTTTAATTTTTGGTATACCTTTTAACATCGCAGCTGTCGCTTAGTTCCCGTTTCTCTCTGTCTTTTTACTTCTGTCGCCTTTTTCTTTTACCATTGATCGACAATAGGGCATCAGGAGCTCTTCCTTTTGAATTGCCTTCTTCACTAGACTTAGCTTGTCTTCTGTGTTAAATTCCTTTTCTATAAGTCATAATATTCATAAGTAATTGTAACTGTTTTAATTTAGCTCAGATCTGATATGCCGAACACAAGCTAATCAGATCGAGATATAACTTAATTGAAACTACGACATTTTTATCTTGTATATTCTTCATTTAATTTTATAAACAAAATATATCAGTCACACCTGATTTACGGAACACAAGGCAAACCAGATGTATATTTAATAATTTTAATAATTATTTCAAATCAAAGAGTTTAGTTAAACTGTCTTTATCTTTCGCTGTTAAATCATACATGTGCATAGGTTCCTATTTTATTTCAATTTAATGCATTGGATTTACTATGCAAAAATATATCAATCACACCTGATTTACCGAACACAAGCAAACCAGTTGTATATTTGATAATTTTAATAATTTATTTTTCTTTACTTAGTTAGTAGACGGTTCCATTATCTACTGTAAATATTATAAAATCATCCAGTATTCCTACTCTGATGATTTGTTCTGGATGTTTTTCTGGGAACCCAAAAGCCAGCTCCTGAGTCTTCAGAAAGAGCAATAAAGACTTCTCATCTGCGCAGACAGCATCAATGAAAATTAAGAAATTGTTAATTTATTTTGATTTACATTAATGCTTTATTATTTTATTTATATTTCATTAACTCATTCACACTCGCATTTATTTTGAACATTCGCTACTGTTCGCTAATAAAATCATTCGCTACTGTTCGCAAATAAAAACATTCGCTACTGTTCGCTAATAAAATCATTCGCTACTGTTCGCAAATAAAATCATTCACTACTGTTCGCAAATAAAATCATTCGCTACTACTCGCAAATAAAATCATACGCTACTGTTCGCAAATAAAATCATTCGCTATTGTTCGCAAATAAAATCATTCGCTACTGTTCGCAAATAAAATCATTCGCTATTGTTCGCAAATAAAATCATTCGCTACTGTTCGCAAATAAAATCATTCGCTATTGTTCGCAAATAAAATCATTCGCTACTGTTCGCAAATAAAATCATTCGCTACTGTTCGCAAACTTCAATTTTAAATAATGTATTAATAGTTTTTTTTTTCCCATTGAATAATATTAAATCTGATTTACCGAACACAAGCAAATCAAACTGACAGTATTAAAATTTTAAGCTTTATTGTCTTTCAATTTATTTTCATATGTTAAATTTTAATTGGTTTTAATTCCGAAAGAATCTAATTTTTACTTATTTTCAATCAAATTTGACTGGAGCCATTTTTTGTTTCTAATCAAATTTGATTTACTGAACACAAGCAAATCAAACTAACCAGAGCAATTAAGAATTAAATTGACTTTAATTCTGTTTTAATTTAATTTAATTTAATTTATTATTGTAAGCATTTATTGATTATAATTTTATAATTCCTGTCGCTATCTCACTCGTACTCCATATAGCTATACGCTTTATTATTTTCATATTTTGTTAGGCTAGGTTTACCGTGTTGTAGCAGAAATTCCGCGTACACACATCTAGCATTATCGCGCGTGTTTGTTAACTTTCTCTCTTGTACTCGCAACGCACAGGCTTTAATCTCTATGCGCGTGTCTTATACACAGTAGAGACTTTTATCCTGTCTCCGTGTATTCTCTTTCTCTTTCTTTCTTTTTTTCGCATCGTTCGCATGCCTTTTCTTTCTCACCGCGCTCGTATACTCTCTCGCACCGCACTCACGTGCTCTCTCTCTCTCTCGCACCGCTCGCGTTCCCTCTCTCTTGCACCGTTTGCGTTCCCTCTCTCTCGCACCATTCGCGTTCCCTGTATCTTGCACCTTTCGCGTTTCCTCTCTAGCACCATTTGCGTTTCCTCTCTCTCGCACCATTCGCGTTCCTTCTCTCTCGCACCGTACGCGTTTGTTTTTCTCGGAATAGCGCGCGCGTTCGAACTCGCCACCGGCAAAATCAAATTCCACGAATTCACCAACAATCGAAATTACGATTTTAACATTCTTTACGCCCTCGACACACATACACACTATCATACTCGCAGCAACTTTCGCTTTAACGGCCCTTCACAGCATATCGCGTTTATTATCCCGTCCTGATTTTCATATCTCTTTCTCGATTGCCCTACCTTGAGAGATACACAATGCATGAATTTTGAAATCACGTCACCGTCGCACAAAATTTCACTCATACTTACTCTACAGTTATTCTTCACTGTAGTTACAGTCGCTTTGAAGCTTGATTCTTTGGTTCCAAGAAAGATATATTCTTTTTTACCTTTATTGCTGTCACCGATGACCTCTTCTTCATTCCGGGCTTCTCCTGGGCCCATAACCTTTTGATATTTTCTACTTGCTGACATCATTTTATATAATTAATATGAAATAAAACACAGGCACAACTTCAAAATGTGTTAATAGTTATTTATTTGTTTAGGCCAAATGCACAGGGTACAAATTACAAAATTAAGAAAATACAAGAGCGTTTATTTAACTTGATCTATCAAGGTTGACTGACTAACAACAACTGTCGCACGCGCCAGAGAATAGACTAGACTAAACTGAGAAAGAGGAGATAGAAGAGAGCGCAGCGCGCCATCTCTTCAACAATATAACACAACGTTCAATAAGTCCCGAGACTAACCCAGAGATGGTGCTAGTAGTACTAAACTGGCCAAGTTTCCATAGAGTGCGAACCTTCACATGAAACGTGTAAAAATTTTACGTCGATCGGATCACAGACAGCAGAGTTATCGAGGTTAGAGTAAAGTCACTTTGTAATTTGTTTGGCGGATGAAACATGGATACATCATTTCACTTCGGAGTTGAATCGGCAATCATCTGAGTGGCGTATGGCTGGCGAAAGCCGCTCAAAGCGTCCAAAAACGCAGCAGTCTGCTGGCAAAGTCATGGCGTCTGTTTTTTGGGATACACATGGCGTGATTTTCATTGACTACCTGGAAAAAGGTAAATCGATCAACAGTGATTATTGTATTGACTTGTTGGTACGCTTGAAGGAGGAGATCGCAGCAAAACGACCGCACATGAAGAAGAAAAAAATCCTTTTTCACCGAGACAATGCACCATGCCACAAGTCCATGAAAACAATGGCAAAATTAAACAAATTGGGCTTTGATTTGCTTCCCTACCCCCCGTATTCACCAGATTTAGCCCCCAGCGACTACTGGCTTTTTGCTGATCTCATAAAAATGCTCCAGGGAAAAAAATTTGGCTCGAATGAGGAGGTCATTGCCGAAACTAAAGCCTATTTTGAAGCAAAGGATAAATTCTTCTGTAAACATGGTATAGAAATGTTGGAAAGGCGTTGAAAAGATTGTATCACTCTGAAAGGAGATTAGATTGATGAATAAAAATGATTTTTGAAAAAAAATGTTGTTTTCGTTGTTAGTCTCGGGACTTATTGAACGATGTGTTATATATATTGTAACGCCACTGGGGATCAGGGTGGCATACAAATGTAGGGGGAGCGGACAGGTTGCTTACTAGCAAAGAGTAAAAATTACGAATTCAAACAAAACTTAACAACACCGTTTATTCAACTTAAAATTACCAATATACAAGAAATGATAGCGTTTTTACGCGAGCCCAGGCGCCAGCTACACTCGTATAGCGCGGTTTCGTGCGAGGCAAATACGTTGCACGGCTAGCTCACGATTATAACGGTCGCGGGCCTACAAGAAGCGAGAAGACAAAAATAGCGCGTAACACGCGTCGCGGTCGCACACACACAGCCGGGAAGAATACGGGGACGATTCGTTGCAGGGATATAGGGACGATTCGTTGCAGGCCTCCTTGTAACAGCCGCTGCACCTGGGTGCACTTATCAGATATTCTATTCACGCCTCGAATACTACAATAACGGTTTTCCCGCTCTCGCACGCTCGTTTCGTTTTTACCCTAAAAGACGGATACGAAGTCGAACTGCTAATGCTAATGCTCGCGACTGTCGCACCGAACGGAATGAACGAGTGCTCGCTAATATCGCGACTTGTTGTTCAAACGGACCCGAACGGAGTGAACGAGAAGCTCCGGCGTGGCACTTTCGCGAGCGCGGCTTTTAGATAATCGGATAATCGGCTTATAGATAATAATTTAGTCGGAAAAGTTCCCGAACTTTTGAAATAGAAAATCAAAAATTACATCTAAAGAAATTTATTCCAGTTAACTTTCAACATAGTCCCATTTCCCTAGTTATTCACTCATTTTAGCGCTTTATGAGTGATTCGAAGGCTCTCTGGTACTCCTCTGAAGTTATCGCTGTGAGACGCTCGGTGCAAGCCGCTTGAATGCTCGGTACATCATCAAAAAATCGTCCTTTCAAGGCCATTTTTAGCTTGGGAAATAGAAAAAAGTCGGCTGGAGCTAGATCTGGCGAGTTTGGGGCGTGATTGATGCGTGGGATCTGATTTTTGGCGAAATAAAGCTTCACAATGTTCGAAGAATGAGCTAGCGCATTGTCATCCAGCATCGATTTGCGGAACAAATCGAGAGTAGACCTTCCTGCGGTTTATTTTTTCTTTCAAAATCAACGCGACACTATCCTTGCTCATGTTCAGTTCGTCTGCCAACATTCTGAGAGACATGTGGCAATCCTGCTTCAGTAGCGCGCGCACGCGAGCCTCGTTTTCGTCGGTAACAGCTGTTGACGGCCGGCCGCTTCTTTCTTCATCTTCTAACGACTCTTTACCCTTCTTGAACCGACTGAACCACGTGTAAACAGTTGTGCGCGATGCTACATCTTCACCGTAAGCCGAATCGATCATTTTTTTCGTTTCCGCGAAAGTTTTTTTAAGTTGATAGCAGAATTTAATTGCACCACGATATTCAAATTTCTCATCCATCGTAGAGCTTGCACCGGGGTACTAAACACACGTTCACTCAAGCACGTCTATCTCGGCAACTAATAAACGGATACTGGTGAAAAAATTCTCAGACACTCCAGAGGGATGTAGCAACATAGTACCGGTGTCGTCCAAAAGGTGGCGCCACTCGTACAAGCGCTACAAAATAAGTTCGGAAACTTTTCCGACATACTGTGTATATGTGTACTACTGTGATCAATAAGTAAGGTGAAATTGTCATTTAAAACTCCCGGGCATTAGAAAGGCAGGTAATTTTTTTTCCTAGGTTGGTAGGACTGTCTATAACATTTGCCAAGCGTCTGTTTGTCAAAAGGTTTAATTATCTTCGAGTTACACGTGTTTTTGTAAACAACCAAAAGTAAATTTTTCGATTTTTACAATGGGTTATTTTGTTGAGCAAAGAACTTGCATCAAATTTTGTTTGCGGAACGAATATTCTTGTGCGGACACGTTGAAAATGTTGCAGAAGGCCTTTGGTGATCAAACTATAGTACAAAAAAAACATTTTTAAATGGCACAACAAGTTTAAAGCGGGCCGAGAACGTGTTAAAGCAAACCGCGCTCTGGACGACCATCAACGTCTACCGACGAAGGCCACGTCAAAAAAATCAAAGATTTGGTGCTTGAAAATCGTCGATTGACAATTAGATACCTCGCTGATAGTGTTGGAATATCATTTGGCTTAGTCCAAACCATTTTCAAGTATGTTTTGTGTCTCAAACGCGTCAATTCTCGATTGGTGCCAAATCCGCTCAATTTTTTGGAAAATAAGCGTCGCGTTGATGTGAGTGAAACTTTGCTGTCTGACTATCAGGGCCACTTAAAAGGCATCATTACTGGAGACGAGACTTGGATTTACGCATACGACCCTGAAACCACCGACCAATCCAGCAAATATCGTGCAAAAGGTGAAGCAAGACTGAAAAGACCACGACAAAGTCGATCGAAAATCAAGGTCATGTTGACAGTTTTCTTTGATTATCGTGGTGTGGTGCACTATGAATTCCTTCCGCTGGACCAAAGTGTCAACGAAAAATATTATTTGAGCGTTATGCGTCGTTTGCGTGAAGCTATTCGTCTGAAACGGCCGGAATTATGGGCAAACAACTCTTGGTTCCTTAATTACGATAATGCACCATGTCATACTGCATTGGTTCTCCGCGACTTTTTTGCCAAAAACTCGACTCATATTGTTTCGCAACCACCGTATTTGCCTGATTTGGCTCCGTACGACTTCTGGCTATTTAGCAAACTCAAAAGGCCAATGCGGGGACGCCGTTTTGACACGATTGAGGAGATTAAAACCGAATCGAAGAAGGTCTTGAAGGCTATACCGGAAAAAGACTTCCGACTGTTTCGAGGACTGGAAAAAGCGTTAGCAAAAGTGCGTTTCATCTGACGGAGATTACTTTTAAGGGGATAAAATTGATTCGGAAGAATAAATAAAGAATTTACATTTTATAAACAAATTCACCTTACTTTTTGATCACAGTAGTATATATATAAATATGTATATATATAGATGTAGCATACTACAGGGTGCGTACGGTATTTGAGGACAACTTGAGAGTAAAATTAATTAGCTTGTATTTTTAATAAAATTTAATGAAATTTTAGGAATTTTTTATTTAACGTTAAATTAATATATGGCTATAAAGTTATTCAATAAAATCGCCATTAGCAGCAATAACCTCTTCAATCCGCGCCCGGAAACAATTACATGCCCGAATCAAATGCTCCTTGTTCATATGGACCATAACGGCATTAATAGCAGTCTTCAGCAAAGAAGTGGTGTTATGGGGACGCTTATTGGTCTCACGCTCAACTACACCCCATACGTAATAATCCAAAGGATTGAGGTCTGGGGAGCTAGGTGGCCATAGGTTCGGTGTTATGTGGTCATGAAAATTTTCGGCCATCCAATCTTGTATCGCTATCGCTTTATGTGAAGGAGCAGAGTCTTGTTGAAAAATGTATGGTCTCCCTCCGCTTACATTGTCTATCCAGGGTTTTACTACCGTCTCCAAAACCTCGATGTATGCAGCAGAGTTCACTCGAAGTCCTTGAGTACAAAAGTGTGGTGGCATAACATGTCCTTCGTTGCTGACAACACCTAAAACCATAACAGTGGCTGGAAATTTTGTGTGCATAACAACAGGAACCTCCGTAGGATTTGAACATAGCCATCTGTCATTTCTGCGATTGGTCTTTTGATCTTGGTCAAAATTTTTTTCGTCGGAAAAAACCGTAACATTTTGGGCGCCTCAGGGTGTTTGATTTTGTTTAAAAGACGTTTTGATCGGAGAACTCTCTGTTCCCGTGTTCGTTCCAACATGAACTGTCCTCTGCGCATCACGTAAGACTTATACCGAAGGTCTTCGTGGACAACTCTACGAATAAGGCGCTCAGAAACATGAAGCTCACTCGCAAGGACTCTCATTGATTTTGAAGGGTCCTCGTCTATGATCGCTTGCATTTGCTCTAAAAATTCTGCAGATCGGACAGTGTCAGAACGTTGTTCGTGCTTTTTGCGTTTTGCAACCGATTCTGTATCGCCTTCTAATGCTTCCAATTCACGGTGAACCTTATGCACGAATGAACGGGCGCAATTAAGAAAATTCGAGATCTCTAAATCTGTATGGTTCGCACATATAGCGACGATGACAGCATGTCTGTTCATTTCTTAAGTGATGTTGTAGTCCGCCATTTCTTATCTGAAAAGGAACAAAAATTAAAAAAAAAATTCGCGATGTTATAGTCACATTTATGCATGTCCTCAAATACCGTACGCACCCTGTACATTGCCTCGCTGCACCTATAATAGAAATAATAATTAAAAATTAATTATAATAATTAATCGTAATATAAGTGAGAGAAAGAAAACGCGTACGCAAAGTTAGGGTCGGATAAGTGAGTAAAAGGGAAGATTTATGTGCGTAACAGTAATACGCATACGTAACGCATCTCGCAACGAGCAAACGCTCGGAAATATGAATTGTAATTGTGAGGCGGCGAGATTAGTAAAGGCGAGAATCATGCATCGTAAAGTGACGTTTTGTGATTATGAAAATGTAGACTCGTAAGATGCAAATGCGCAAGCATAAAAATAATGAAATACACTAATCAGCTGGTTGATTGACGGTCAATATGCAGTCGCTACGTACGCATCTTATTAGTTTTACACCAGTTCATAGTTTGCAGTCAATGAACTTGAATATAACCATTTTATTTAACCCTTACAATCACGAATTTTCCCAGCAATCGCTTCCTTATAAAATTAGATAAATAAGGGTTCTCGAGATCGCTCATTACGAATCTGCTATCAAAATTTAAAAATTCAAGATGGCGGATCCAATATAGTAAACCTAAATTTTGAAAAATAGTAATTTTTTTTTTAAATTTGATGTATAATGGTTTCTGAGGTTGCTGATACGAATCCTCTATCAAAATTCAAAAATTCGAAATGGCGGATCCAATCTGGCCGATATAAATTTTAAATGGTAATTTATTTTAAATTTTGGTATATAGGGGTTTTTAAAGTCGCTGATTACAAATCCGCTATCGAAATTTCAAAATTCAAAATAGCGGATATATTGAATCCGCCATCTTGAATATTGTAATTTCGATAGAGGATTCGTGATCAGCGACCTCAAAAACCTCTGTAAACCAAATTTCAGAAAAAATTACCATTTTTCAAAATTTAGGTCCGCCATTCTGAATTTTAAAATTCCGATAGCGGATTCGTAATCAGCGACCTTGAGAACTACTATATACAAATTTTTAGATGATAATAGCTATTATTTTGTTTTGGAATCAATCTATTCTGTAAATTCTGCTTTTTTTTAAAACTAATTTGTTGTTAACAATAATTATTTCGAATAATTATGCAATGCCATTTTACTTTAAACACTTGCTGGATTCATGTGATGATAGGGAACAAAAAACCGCAGAGAAATCGATAACAAACTGCTCTTAAACATTAAAAAGTCGATAGTTTTCAGGTGGTACATTGGTGTACCACTGTGACTGAAAGGGTTAAAATCACCACTGCATGGAAAAAAAAATTTTGAGTCGAGGAGATATAAAAAGAATCGATAGTATTAGGCTGCTGCAGATGAAATGGCCGATTTAGCAATGACATAAAGTGGGCTGTAATTTTAGTTTATTATGTTGGCACAAGGCGGCGCAAATGATATGACATATTGAAGTATAAATACTGCTACCTTGGTTTATGGAGTCATTTCTGTTTTGCACTTCATAGTGATCGTAAAAACAAAAAGAGGAAGTGAACATGGAAGTGAATTAAAAACGGCTACTTTTACTATACGAATTTAAATTAGAGCACAACGCAACGAAAGCAACGAGGAATATCAACAGCGCGTTTGGGCCTGATATAGTTAGCAAACGAACCACTCGGCGGTGGTTCGAAAAATTTCGATCCGGAGATATGGACCTTGGAAATGAGCCACGTGGACACCCAGGACCATCGATCGATAACGACGAGCTGCGTGCATTAGTAGAGTCTGACCCCCGCCAAACCATAAGGGATCTTGCCGAGAAATCAGGCGTTCACAATTTGACAATTTGCCGCCACTTGCAACAACTTGAAAAAGTGAAAAAGCTTGATAAATGGGTTCCGCATGATCTTACCGAGCAAAACATGACGTGTCGAATGGAGATTTCAAGTTCTCTCCTCTCCTGCAACAAAAAGGAACCATTCTTGCACCAAATTGTGACCTGCGATGAAAAGTGGATTTTATACGATAATCGTCGCCGATCGGGCCAATAGCTAGATGCCGATGAAGCGCCAAGACACATGCCGAAACCAAGCCTCCATCCAAAGAAAATAATGGTAACTGTTTGGTGGTCTGTAGCTGGAGTTATCCACTATTCGTTCCTGCAACCTGTCGAAACCATCAATGCTGAGAAATACTGTGCTCAGCTGGATGAAATGCATCAGAAATTAATAGTCCAACGACCTAGGCTTGTCAACAGGGATGGAGTGATACTGCTTAATGATAACGCACGACCTCATGTACCGAGAATAACGGTCCAAAAATTAAACGAGTTGTGCTATGAGACTCTTCGTCACCCTCCATATTCACCAGACCTCTCACCAACAGATTACCATTTCTTTAAACATCTGGATCACTTTCTGACAGGAAAAAGATTTAATAATGAGGCTGCTGTCAAAAATGCCTTCGAGGAGCTCCTTCGAACCAGAAACTCGGACTTCTAAAAAAGTGGAATAAATGTACTAGTACTTGTATCTCGTTGGGAAAAGTGTGTTGCATCTATTGGTACCTATTTTGATTAAATAAATTGTCTTTGTAAAAATTTACAGCTGTTTAAAAATTTATTACTAAATCGGCCATGTCATCTGCAGCAACTTAATAAAAGGAAGATAGAAATTAGAGATAGTAGAGCGAAAGGGAAAGTAAATAGAAGAAAATAAGGCAAGAGTAGAGTAGAAGAAGGAAGTAAGTATTTTACACGTGTTGGGTGATAGAGACGGTCATAACGCCACCAACCGATGCGTGACTTCGACGGGTAAGTCTTCTTCGACCACATAGCGTCAGTTGCGCGGCGCGATTTTTTAAAGAACGATAGCAGATTTTTGTGCGTCCGAATAACTTAAGATATTAGGCAAGTGAGTGTGTGTGCGCGGATGTCATGAGAGCGGTGTCAACTCAACAGGTTCTCAGAAGGAGGCGACGACAGTGGATCTACGGCAAATAAGTGGCGACGGTTAAGAAACAGTAAAAGTGCTTATCCAACCAACTCTGTACCAGCATCGAAAAAGAATTTTAATAAATTGTTTAATTTGGAATCAATTATGTGTCCAAGTCATTTGCGTAGTTAGTACCTTTGACTTTGTCCTTTGCGCTCTTTTCATTTAAATGTTCTATATTTAACACTTCTAACCTATTTTTATGGGCTATATTTTGAATCACCTGTGAAATCTTATAATCAATTTCAACTAATTGTAATCACAAGTAACCACGTACGTTAGCTCTTGACTACCCGTAATCACGCGTTAATATTTATAGCTATCTATGATTACCTGAAAACGTCTGCGACCATCTGTGATCCTTTGTTATTAATTATGACAAGTTCTGAGCTTCTGTTACCTTATGCGTCTTAATATGACCACTCGTTACTACTTATGACCCCTTATGATCATCATTACAACTCGTGAGCATTTATAAGCACTTGTCACAGTTTTTGACCATTTGTGACTATTTAAATTACCTGTGACCCCTCGCGATCAGTTATAACAATTTAAAACTTATTGTGCTAATTAATTAACACTTCTGACCAGTTCTGACGTTAATATAACGCTAATAACAAAACTTTATCATTGATTTCAATTAGTTCTATTATTAATAATGGTCAACTATTACTGATTTAACTTGTTCTTTCAGATAATTAAAGATCAATCAATTTATTATTGGTTTCTTATTTAACAGTTCTTTTCATGATAATTTTTGAACTAACATCTTGTGCAGTGTTTTATTCTCCAACGGCCTGCTTCAAGATAGTTGGAAATAAATATCTTCTGTTAGTTTTCTTTCTTATTTATCCTTTGTAAGATAGTTCAATAGCTCTTAAATTTCGTTCGATTTAACGATGAATTTAAGACTGGATTGAAGCCAATCTCAAAATCAACCATCAAAAAGATGATAAGACGTTTTCGAGATACTGCCAGTGTAAAAGATCGATCTCGTACAGGACAACCAAAGTCAGTTACTGAAGATGAGTCATTGGTTGTTTTATTAACTTATACAGAAGATCCTGATAAAAGCACTCATAAAGCTGCACAAATAATTGATATAAACAAAAGCTGAATTGAACAGATAGAAATTTGTACGTCGCCTTGAATTTTATGAAGAAATGATGTTCCGAATGACTATCCTAACTTTCTTTCACACATAGGATTTCTGACAAAGCCACATTCAAACTAAACGAAAAATGTTAACAGATATAATAGTGAGTTGTAGTCAAATAGTAATCTTCATTGAATAAGAGAACACAATACTAAATGTCCCTTCTTTATTAAAGGAAATTTAGATTCTGTCAAATATGAGAATATGCTCCGCAATCAAATTGTGTCACAGATAATTCTAATAACTGGCCAAAATTATGAACACTTATATTTTTAACAGAATGGCGCAGCTTTACACTAGAAAATAAATGTACATAATTATTTCAATGCTGCTTTTTAAGATCGATGGATAAGAAGCGCAATTGATTGGCTTATTAGATCTCCCAATTTAATACCTCTCGACTACTTCCTGTGGGGTTATTTGGAAAATTAAATATATAAAACTAAACTATGAAATTTAGCTGAAGTACAACAACGTATAATTTATGTGCGCTCTTAACAGTTCGGCTAAAAAGTTTGTAGGCTAACATAGTAAAACACAAGTTTTTGGTGAAATTCAATTTTATTATTCAATATAGTTACCTTCGAGGGCGATATAACAATTATAGCGGTCATATAATTTTCTGATACCATTTTTATAGTACGATTTCTCTTTGACCTCGAAATAGGACTCAGTTTCGGCGATCACCACTTCATTAGTGCTGAATTTTCTTTGAGCGAGCATTCTTTTGAGGTCTGCAAACAGAAAAAAGTCACTGAGGGCAAGATCTGGAGAATATGGTGGATGGGGAAGCAAGTCGTAGCCAAATCCATGCAATTTTTCCATCGTTTTCAATGATTTGTGACACGGTGCATTGTCTTGATGAAACAGCACTTTTTTCTTCTTTAAATGGGGCCGTTTTTTCGTGATTTCATCCTTCAAAGTTCCAACAATGCTGTGTAATAATCGTCTGGTCCTTTTCGAGGTAATCGATGAATATTATACCATACACATCCTAGAATACTGATGCCATAACCTTGCTAGCCGACTGTTGCGTCTTTTTACGCTTTAGATTTGGTTCATCGCGTGCAATCTACTCGGCTGACTGTCGATTGGACTCTGGACTGTAGTGATGGAGCCATGTTTCATCCGTTGTCACATATCATCTGAGAAATTCGTCTTTATTATGGTTGAATATCGCTAAACATTGCTCCGAATCATCAACATGTTGTTTCTTTTAATTGTTTGTGAGCTTGCGCAACACCCACTTTACATACAGCTTTCGCATGTCCAAATATTCATGCACGATATATCCAACACGTTCCTTTGATATCTTTAAAGTCTCAGCTATCTCGATAAACTTCTTTACGTTTTATCAACTACTTTACGATCATTCAGAATTATTTTGTGAACTTTTTTTATGTTTTTTGTTGGCAACAGCCTCTTTCAGACGTCTACTGCGTGCATCGCTTTCGGAGCACATTTCGCCTCGTTTGCAGGGTAAAAAATATACGATTTCATTTTAAAAAAATTAATTTTATCTTGAAATGATTTTGACGTGTTTCGAAAATATTTAATTTTTTTTTTCTTTATTATTCTTGGTTAGTTTGAATTTTAGTACGTAAAGATTTTTTTTTTTTTGTTCATTTCTTGTTGTTTGTGTCTTTGTATTATATACCAATCATTTTTTTTTTTTTTTTTTTTTCAAATTATTTCGAAATGGTTGTATTCATTTGCTTTATAATTATTGGCTCATATTATTTTTGGATAATGTTAATTAGGGCTTTTGTTAACACATCGTTTAATTAGTCCCGAGACTAACCCAAAAATGGTGCTAGTAGTACCAAACTGGCTACGTTTCCATAGAGTGCGAACCTTTACATGAAACGTGTAAAAATTTCACGTCGATCGGATCACAGACAGAAGAGTTATCAAGGTTAGAGTAAAGTCACTTTGTAATTTGTTTGAAAAATGGAAAAAAGCGAGTTTCGCGTGTTGATAAAACATTGTTTTTTAATGGGTAAAAACACCGTAGAAGCCCAGCAATGGCTTGAAAAACATTACCCGGACTCCTCTCCATCCAAACCAACGATTTGTCGTTGGTATGTTGAGTTTAAACGTGGTCGTACGGACACAAACGATGCGGAATGTTTGGGTAGGCCATTGGAAGCCGTTACACAGGAAAATGTGAGTAAAGTGTTGAAAATTGTAATGAAAAATCGCAAAGTGAAGGCCCGAGAGATTGCAGAAATGACACAGATATCATCTGGAAGCGTATTTACAATCCTTTATGAAAAATTCAGCATGAAAAAGGTTTTTTCCAAGTGGGTGCCGCGATTGCTTTTAGTGGAACAAAAACAGCAACGAGTCGACGATTCGGAGAGCTGTTTATCGCTATTTACTCGCAATAAAAAGGATTTCCTGCGTCAATACGTGACCATGGGTAAAACATGGATACATCATTTCACTTCGGAGTCAAATCGCTAATCATCTGAGTGGCGTATGGCTGGCGAAAGCCGCCCAAAGCGTCCAAAAACGCAGCAGTCTGCTGACAAAGTCATGGCGTCTGTTTTTTGGGATACACATGGCGTGATTTTCATTGACTACCTGGAAAAAGGTGAATTGATCAACAGTGATCATTATATTGATTTGTTGGTACGCTTGAAGGAGGAGATCGCAGCAACACGACCGCACATGAAGAAGAAAAAAATCCTTTTTCACCAAGACAATGCACCATGCCACAAGTCCATGAAAACAATGGCAAAATTGAACAAATTGGGCTTTGATTTGCTTCCCCACCATCCGTATTCGCCAGATTTAGCCCCCAGCGACTACTGGCTCTTTGCTGATTTAAAAAAATGCTCCAGGGAAAAAAATTTGGCTCGAATGAGGAGGTCATTGCCGAAACTGAAGCCTATTTTGAAGCAAAGGATGAATCCTTCTATAAACATGGTATAGAAATGTTGGAAAGGCGTTGGAAACATTGTATCACTCTTAAAGGGGATTTTATTGATAAATAAAAATGATTTTTGAAAAAAAAAATATTGTTTTCGTTGTTAGTCTCGGGACTTATTGAACGATGTGTTATGTATATTATATATGTATATAATTGTCACTCTCACTGTAAATATTTTTTTTTTTTTGTTTAAATAATAATAATAATGATGGGTTCCTGCACCAATAGATAGACATAACACATCGATCAATAAGTCCCAAGACTTACAACGGAAACAACATTTTTTTTCAAAAATCATTTTTATTCATCAATATGATCTTCTTTTAGAGTGATACAATCTTTCCAACGCCTTTCCAACATTTCTATACCATGTTTATAGAAGGATTTATCCTTTGCTTGAAAATAGGCTTCAGTTTCGGCAATGACCTCCTCATTCGAGCCAAATTTTTTTCCCTGGAGCATTTTTTGAGATCAGCAAAGAGCCAGTAGTCGCTGGGGGCTAAATCTGGTAAATAGGGGGGGGGGGGAAAGCAAATCAAAGCCCAAATCGTTTAATTTTGCCATTGTTTTCATGGACTTGTGGCATGGTGCATTGGTGCAATCGCGGCACCCACTTGGAAAAAACCTTTTTCATGCTCAATTTTTCATGAAGGATTGTAAATACGCTTCTAGATGATATCTGTGTCATTTCTGCAATCTCACGGACCTTTACTTTGCGATTTTTTATTAGAATTTTTAACACTTTACTCACATTTTCCTGTGTAACGGCTTCCAATGGCCTAACTGAACGTTTCGCATCGTTTGCGTCCGTACGATCACGTTTAAACTCAGCATACCAACGACAAATCGTTGGTTTTAATGGAGAGGAGTCCAGGTAATGTTTTTTAAGCAATTGCTGGGCTTCTACGGTGTTTTTACCCATTAAACAATGTTTTATCAACATGCAAAACTCGTTTTTTTCCATTTTTCAAACAAATTACAAAGTGACTTTACTCTAACCTCGATAACTCTGCTGTCTGTAATCCGATCGACGTGAAATTTTTACATGTTTTATGTGAAGGTTCGCACTTTATGGAAACGTGGCCAGTTTGGTACTACTAGCACCATCTCTGGGTTAGTCTCGGGACTTATTGAACGATGTGTTATGTATGTATATTTCTTTTTTTAACATGTATATGTATATTATTGGCACTCACGCACGTGGTTTTCTTTCTATATTTCGTACTGTCACTTGTCACTGTTTTACGGTCGACTAGCTTCAAATATGTTGTTTCTCACATTTTCGCTTGACCAAGGCTGATGGTTATTCGTACCCGTGGTAGTTCCTTGCACTTATGACAATGAGCTGGCCTTTCTAGGTCTCCTTCATGTTCCGAATTTAACATTTATGGATTTAAGTGTCAACGTCAAATATTCCAGTGATTATGCTTGTCATGTACTCGAGGTAACCTTGTTATTGTTCAGCGCATATGTCTTTTCCTTTACTGCCTTGCTTTGTTAACAAGTTGTCCTGGTTTTCTATTTGAGGGGTAGCCGGGGTCACTCGTGACTCTATAACTTGCCTAGATGGCCTAGGTGTTGCATAAATGTGTTGTGGAAAGGTCCAGGCTATGGGAGGGGTCAGGGGATGAGTTTGCTCCCTTGCTGGTCCGTTTATATTCTGTACCGTGTTTTCTCGTCGTAGCATAATCGCGACGATTGCAAGACTGAATATTGCACCCATAGACATTTTGGCTACAATGGTGATTGATATCATGCTAATTGCCGTAGCGCGCGCAATGTCGCTATTCTCGTTTAACGTGAAGTTGTCTTCGTCGATGTTGTGAACTAGTAACTGCAGCGGCGGAATAAAGTAGGCATTTTCCGAATTCTCGTGTATACCGAAGCTAGAGTAGACCCTATCTTGTATTGTTACGGTACAGGCGGGCGGAATGTCTATTATGCCTGAATGCTGAAGGGTCATTGACATTGTGGTGTTGGGGCAATACGTTTGGATAGTCTCCGGTTCGGCTGCCGAGAAGAACCACTCGTTGGCTCGAGGAAGTTTCAATATGAATACTCCGTCAGTCGTTACATAATCTAATTTGCATAAGAGGAAGCTCCGAAGCGTTGGTTGCGTTAACAGTTCGCTGGCGCAATTAGGCGTAGCTACAATAGGCTGAAGTTTTTTACATATAATTTTCTGAAACCTTTCGATGCATTTATTTTTCTCTTCCTCGTTAAAAAAAAATGGATTCCCTTGCCGCATTTACTGCAATTAGTTTTCCTTGCGTACGTATTCTGATCGCTCGTTTATGCGTTTCCGGCTGGAAGACATTGACAGGAGGGGCATTATTTCGTATAACGTGTATGAGTCATGTTCTAATAGTGAAAAGATTAATTGTATGATGAGTTTAGTTCCTGATGTGTATATTTTTGTATCTGTAACTTCATTCAATTTTGCATTATTTAGCGCAGCTACAGGACACGCAATTTGTGTCTTAGTTGTAGCCTGAATCTGAGCGAGTGTTTGTTGTACGTAATGTGGTGCTAGAACGAACTCCCTTCTCCGTACTAAATCGGTAGCCAAATTGATGAGACGCATAGCGTTCTCGACTCCCTGCTTAGCGAGGTCAAGCGTGCTTTTGAGATTGGAGTTCACCAGGTTCGTTGTGCCTGATTCCGCGAGTAGCATTTCCATCATTACTTTAAGTCCGTGCATGTCCCGAGTGAGTTTTAATTCGCCTTCCATAATTTCGTTAGTTATGTATGCTCGCTCACTATGGCCTGCTAGTTTCACTTCACCTTGATTTAGTTCTAGGATACTTAGTGTCAAGGCTAGATTTAGAGCAACCGGATCATTTTCGCTTGGCGGTTTCGTTACCGCAGAACTGATTAAAACTTCGATGAACCCGGTGGCGGATGTTTTGAGAGCAATGAGGCTGGCTTGCAAGCGTAGAAGGGTGTTTATTGTTTCCGCTTCTTCAAGTCTGCTGTATGATTTAGAATTGGCAATTTGCGAAACCATTTTTGCTAGGAGAGCATATTTATCAAGGAGTTTATCCGTGGAGGTAGTTGTTAGGATTTCGACCCGTCCGTTCTCAAAAGCTAATTCTCCCAATTTTTTATACATAATGCCGGGGTTGCTTTGTTTCGTTAAGTTCACTTGTTCTCCTCGGATGCCCGTGGGTATGCGAAAGAATAGTACGATGAGTATAATGGCCCACCTCATTTTGCTAAAACAGGTATAATAGTAAGTAATCTTAAGGCGTTAGGTGCGTGAAGGGCGGTTTGGAAAGGTGCATGGTTAGTTAAACACACTGGAGCGGGGAGACGGCGCCTTCCTGCTGAGTGGCTGTCTCTCTCTCAGACTCGACCTCTGTTAGATCGTTTAAAATGTTCCCTAAAACGTTAATTGGTACGTGTTGGAGTTCGTCTAGTGCATCTTCCAAGGTGTGAAGGTCAACACCTAACTCTAATAACGGATCTTGGTGCAACGTGGCATCTGTCTCCCGATTAATTTGGGTCGCATCAAAGATCCGTTGGTTTAATTCGTCGATTTGTTCGTGCGTCTCGAGGCCAGGCGCTGTCACCCAGTATTCATCGGTGATCCTGCCTCGCACTTTGACTCTTGCATTGCCGACCTCACTTGTTATGCGTTGCAAGGAGCAACGTACAAAGGGAATTACTGCGCCACAATATATGCATCGAAGGGTGAGGAAATGACCTAACATCGGTGCAGCCGCCCTCACTACTGCTAAATTAAGCAAAACTTTATCTGCGTGCACCTTTGACACGTAACATGCTTCGCACACGTCGGCGTTGAGGTACTGATAATGCGCGCGCTCATAGTTGCGTATGAGAGTTGTCATGGTAAATTCGTGCGTATGCCGAGTGCCTTTCTCTATTCGTTAACTATGGTTCTCTTACAGAAATCCAAAACGCCGGGTATCCGCTAAATGTGCTTCGATGAACAGTACGCCGTTATAGTGTCTTGTGGCTAGGAGTCGCGTGCGAATCTCGCACTTCTGGTTTATAGCTTCCCGTGCTAATTTCTTTTTGCAGATGGTGCAACGAGTCGGTAGTACAATATAGAAAACGATATAAAATTTACTCTGATCTTGAAAAGTTTTTCCTGATCCACAACGTACGAGGTCTGGCTATTAAATAACGAGACTAGTTACAAAAAAGGGTTTTATTATAAAAATTATTCTACATTCGAATGCTCCCCTTTAATATACTCCCCTTTCCTCACCACACACCTTTCCATACGTTTTTTTCCATTGATCAAAGCAGTGCTGGAAGTCTTCTTTGGTAAGGGCCTTTAGGAGCTCTGCCGTTTTTTGCTTTACCGCTTCCATCGACTCAAATCGGGTTCCTTTCAAAGCAGATTTTCTCTTCGGAAACAAAAAAAAGTCGCACGGTGCCAGATCTGGCGAGTACGGCGCGTGTTCGAGCACTGGAGTGCGCTTACCGGCCAAATACTGCTTCACAGATAGCGCGTTATGGGCAGGTGCGTTGTCCTGGTGCAAATCCACGAGTTGTTCTTCCACAACTCGGGCCGTTTCTGACGAACTCGTTCTCGCAGTGTTGCCAAAACTGACAAATAGTAAGTCTGGTTGAAAGTCTGACCCTCTGGAACCCATTCAGTCATCACGATACCGTTAATGTCGAAAAAAACGATCAACATTGCCTTGAATTTTGATTTGGACATCCTTGCTTTTTTGATTCTGGGCGATTCAGGCGTCTTCCAATGCATCGATTGCCGCTTTGTTTCAACATCGTATTGAAAAATCCACGTTTCGTCGCAAGTAATAATGTTTTTTATCAGTCCGGAATCTTTTTTAATCCTTTTAAGGAAATCTAAGCAGACCTGTTGACGCAAGAGCTTTTGTTCAGGAGTCAGATTTTTTGGCACCAACTTCGCACAGACTTTTGTCATGTGTAATTCCTCGTGTAAAATTTGCCCAACCGTTTCTTTATCGACGTTTACAGCCTCGGCAATCATCTGGATGCTCATTCGACGATCTGCACGTACAATTTGGTTGATTTTGGTCACTGTTTCCGGAGTTGAAACAGTGACAGGGCGACCTGGGCGTTGGTCATCTTCAGTGCTCACTCGGCCCTCACTGAAGCGCTTACACCACTCAAAAACACGCGCACGAGATAGAGAATTGTCCCCATAGGCCTCGTGCAACAATTTACAGCACTCAGTCGGAGTTTTTTCCAATTTAACGAGAAATTTGAGATTGATACGTTGCTCCTGTTTTTCGTCACACATGGTTTTCGGCACGAGAACACGTTCGTTTCAAACCGCTACTGCACAAATACAATAATAGTGACGAGAACGTGTTTTAGTACGTGCATAGACAAGATATCTAGATACCCAACGCACTACTTGTTTTTTTTCTCCACCCCTCTACGGCGCCCTCTAGGCGCGCAGTCTCGTTATTTAATAGCCAGACCTCGTATTTCTCAAAGCAATTACGACAAAATAATTTTCTCGCGTTTTCTTTGTAAAGAATTGGTAGACCGGCGACAGGTTTGTAACAGATCGTGAGTGGGTAATCTTCTTTCATTCACGAATTATCTACAAAGGGAATTATTTAAGTTACTCGTGGATGTTTAATAACCAACTGCGCCTCAACCGTCCCAAATCTTGCAGATGCGAATGTATGCGTTGTGCGTGATAAATAGCATGCGGGAGATCGTTATATACTTCAGGTGAGCACGTATAACGGTTTACAGCGGGCCTTAATCCGTTTAAAAATGTTTCGATCGCGAACTTCTCCCTCTCTTTTGCAGAGTACGTTATTCCGGGAAATTGGTTTTCTGCTAGTTTACCGAGTTTGACATATTGTTCGTGTAAATTTTTGATTCGCTGAGTATATTCGCGAAGGTTTTCGGTACGCGCTTAAGCAGACCAAGTTAAACGCTAGCGTAGTGCATTTAATTGATCGTATAATTGTTTCCGCTTCATGGCTGATAACCGTTCAGACATTGTATTGGGTTACGCCCGTGCGCGTGTCAACGTGTGTGTGTGCGTGCGTGCGTGCGTGTGTGTGTGTGTGTTGTTATTGTAAAGAGCGTGCTATAAGGATGTTTATTATTTATGTGTAAAAAATATATGTATTTTTTTTATTTTGCAGAAATTTAACTAGGTGGGGTGTTGTCCTTGCCTCTTCCTGGCTGTTGTAATATGTTAATTGGTGGCTCGCTTAAGATTCGAGGATACCCTACCGTTTCTGAAATGTTGAATATTATTCATCCACCTTGGTCGTTCAAGTCGGTCGCTGCTCCGGGTGTCGGTTTTTTGTAGTTCGGAGTAGACGGGCTGGAAGGCGGGGCTCTCGGCTGCGCTATTGGCGTCTCGAGCAGCGACTCGTCGATTGATGTCTGTTTTTTTTGTTAAGTAGGCCTGTCTCTGGCTGCATGTAGTAACAGCTGTGTTACTGAATTCCAAATGGCTCCTAGAATATGAAGAGACCACCCATAAGGACTGTATAATGCATAGCCATGCAATATAGTGTCAATGAGAAATTTAAAGAGGCGAGCGATCATTATAATGCCTATCACCGTCGCGCTAGCCGATCCGAACGATAGAAATTGTCTCCAAAATTTTCGCCAGGTGCTGCTCGTGATTTCCGCGATGCTTCCTCGTCAAACAGTCACGCCGCCGACATGCCATTTTTTTCTATCCGTTTGCCCGTCATACCTAAAACGATGGTATTTTACATTGCCGGCCTCTTAACGGAAAACATGATATGTTGCTTTAAAGCTTGTATTTCAGCTTGAGTGTAAATGCTGCTTTTAGCTAATTCTGCTGGCTCAATATATTTCCAATTTCCTTTTGTATTCGGTTTAAGTATTGTTGGCTGCATTCCTTTTGTAGTGAGGCGTGGCAGCACAGTTAACCAGTCATCTCCGAGTGAATACATGGGTGGAATTACAGGGTGCAACGTGGTCTCCGTGCCTTATTGTTTTAGGATATGAGTACGTGGTGATAAAAAGTAATTCTTCCCGTCTTCGATAACAGGGAGTTCTTGATAACATGTAGGTGCTTCTCGGTGCTGTACGTCGACTTGCACATATTTCATTACGTGAACGACTTCTCCCGCGACTAAAGCCATGTAGCCGCTTTTCTTTTTAACTTGATAAGCGAACATATCCGGCGCGGTTACTGCGATGCTCAGTGCGTTTAAAATGACTCGTTTTTCGAATTCGCATTTCTGCAAAATGAGGTCGTGGTACAATCGTTTTAGCTGCCCTTTAATATGTTTTTCAACGTACACAAACTTTGAATTTACGTATGCAAAGATGTCGAAGTTGTGTATGGTTGGATTACGTATAGCTGTAAAGGTTTTGGCCGTCGGCCCTTCCAGGATGAATAATTTCGGATGCTTAGTGCGTATGAGATCAAGAGCGCATACCTGCACTGCTCCCTTAGTCGTGTAAGGGAACGTTACTTCCCCTGACTCCATTACATATACAGCTTGGCCACCGCGCTTTTGTTCGGTTATTTTGTTTACATAACCGGTGTATAATTCTAAGTATTTATTCTGTTCGCACGACGCTGTTGGTAGCGGCTCCCAGAACGCATAGCCTGCTTCTACATCAATGCCGTTTAAATTAACGGTTGCGTAATAATCTTGTAAGGTAATCGTGACATAGCCGGTTACTATAGCGTCATCAAAGGTGCCGTTAGGTTCTGAGTATGTTCCGGCGTTGCTACAGTCACCTGCGTGAGCAATTTTTCCAACGAAAGTCATCAGGTATGTAGTTGTACTATTATGTCGAATATTGCTGATCACTTCATCCTGAATTCTGTGTGAACGGTATACATGCATTCGTCGGCACTCTTCGTGCGTGATTTCATCGATAAATTTTACCTCGCCCCTACACTTGTTCTTACGGTGTGATAA
Source organism: Chalcis sispes (assembly GCA_949987625.1). Classification (NCBI taxonomy): domain Eukaryota; kingdom Metazoa; phylum Arthropoda; class Insecta; order Hymenoptera; family Chalcididae; genus Chalcis; species Chalcis sispes. The sequence continues at coordinate 20,443,742 of OX465098.1, read as the reverse complement.
GGCACCACAAAAAGTCATCGTGCGCTTAATTTCTACCTTACATAATCTCACTAGCGTTGTGGCAAAATCGTTTAACTGTAGTAATCGTACGTATACCTTCGTTGTATTTACCAGCAGTTCCTCGATGTCACATTCGCCAACATGCAACAGCGAGAAGGTAGTTAAGTTGGACACTTGCTGTGAGCAGTCGTAGCCGATGATAGCGTCGACTCCGCCCAATAGTAAGGCTGTGTACAGCAGCCCGAGATACAAGAGCATCTGTAATTATAATGTGAGCGTACAGTTTCCTGCATGTGGTTGTAAATATATATATATATATATATATATATATATGTATATATACACACAGTATGTCGGAAAAGTTACCGAACTTATTTTGTAGCGCTTGTACGAGTGGCGCCACCCCTTGGACGACACCAGTACCATGTTGCTCCATCCCTCTGAAGTGTCTGAGAATTTTTTCACCAGTATCCGTTCATTAGTTGCCGAGATAGACGTGCTTAAGTGAACGTGTGTTTAGTACCCCAATGCAAGCTGGGACGAGAAATTTGATCATCGTGGCGCAATTAAATTCTGCTATAAACTTAAAAAAACTTTCGCGGAAACCAAAAAAATGATCGATTCGGCTTACGGTGAAGATGTAGCATCGCGCACAACTGTTTACACGTGGTTCAGTCGGTTTAAGAAGGGTAGAGAATCGTTATAAGATGACGAGAGAAGCGGCCGGCCGTCAACAGCTGTTACCGACGAGAACGAGGCTCGCGTGCGCGCGCTACTGAAGCAGGATTGCCACATGTCTCTCAGAGTGTTGGCAGACGAACTGAACATGAGCAAGGATAGCGTCACGTTGATTTTGAAAGAAAAAATGAACCGCAGAAAGGTCTGCTCTTGATTTATTGCGCCCTTTCTCACACCAGAGCAGAAAGGAACTCGCATCCAATGTTGTCAAGATTTTATCGAGACTTGCGACACCACTCCGGGCTTTCTAACCTCAATTGTGACTGGAGACAAGACTTGGTGCTTTCAATACGATCCTTCCACGAAACGCTAGTCATCCGCTTGGCTCAGTCCGGGCCTTGCGAGGCCTCAAAAAGTGCGCCAACAAAAATCACGGGTAAAGACGATGCTCATCGCTTACTTCAACTCCAAAGGCCTGATAAACAAAGAATTTGTCCCCCAAACACCACCGTGAATGCTGCGTATTACGTAGAGGTATTAAAACGTCTAAAGTGCCGGATTAATCGCATCAGGCCCGAGTACAAGGAACCGGGATCGTGGAGTTTGCTGGATGACAATGCACCTGCTAATTCTTCGAACATTGTGAAACGTTATCTCGCCGAAAATCAGATCCCACGCATCAATCACGCCCCATACTTGCCAGATCTGGCTCCAGCCGACTTTTTCCTATTTCCAAGCTAAAAATGGCCTTGAAAGGACGATTTTTTGAAAATGCACCGAGCATTCAAGCGACTTACACCGAGCGTCTCACAGCGATAACTTCAGAGGAGTACCAGAGAGCCTTCGAATCACTCATGGCGCGCTTAAATGAGTATATATCTAGAGAAGGGGACTGTGTTAGAAGTTAACTGGAATAAATTCCTTTAGATGTAATTTTCAATTTTTTATTTCAAAAATTCGGGAACTTTTCCGACATACTGTGTATATATACACCGTCTGTCAAAAAAGTACCGAAAATTTTAAATTAAAACAACATTTTTACGTTTAATAATCAAAATTTATTGGGTCGCCTTCAAAATAGGCTCCATTGGCTCCGATACATCTATGCCAACGGCACTTCCAATCATCGAAACATTTTTTATAGGCGCTTTCCGAGCTGGCCTTTAGCTCGCGCGCCGAATTTTGTTTTATGGCTTCAATCGACTGAAAACGGGTGCAACAGAGTGGCAATTTAAGTTTTGCGCAGTGCTCCAAACGTGCAAATAACCCTTCTTATTAATGCATTTGCAACGTCTATTGTAGTTGTAGCTGCTAGAGGCTCAGCTATGGTAAATTTATTTAATAAATCTTGAAAAGTTAAAATATATTTGTTTCTTCTCGTTGTTTTGGGTAATGGGCCTACTATGTCCATCGCAAGACGATCCATTGCGTGGCTTCCGCTATTTGTTATTACCATTGGTGCTCGAGTTTTTACTCTCACCAATTTTTTTAATTGGCAGTCAAAACACTTTTTTATAAAGTTTTGAACGTCTTTTTTTAAATTTTCCCAGTTGTAATTATGTTTGATTCTTATGGGAGGTGGGGAAGCAAATCAAAGCCCAATTCGTTCAATTTTTCCATTGTTTTCATGGACTTGTGGCATGGTGCATTGGTGCAATCGCGGCACCCACTTGGAAAAAACCTTTTTCATGCTTAATTTTTTATGAAGGATTGTAAATACACTTCCAGATGATATTTGTGTCATTTTTGCAATCTCACGGATCTTCACTTTGCGATTTTTCATTACAATTTTTAACACTTTACTCACATTTTCCTGTGTAACGGCTTCCAATGGCCTACCCGAACGTTCTGCATCGTTTGTGTCCGTACGACCACGTTTAAACTCAGCATACCAACGACAAATCGTTGGTTTGGATGGAGAGGAGTCCGGGTAATGTTTTTTAAGCCATTGCTGGGCTTCTACGGTGTTTTTACCCATTAAGAAACAATGTTTTATCAACACGCGAAACTCGCTTTTTTCCATTTTTCAAACAAATTACAAAGTGACTTTACTCTTACCTCGATAACTCTGCTGTCTGTGATCCGATTGACGTGAAATTTTTACACGTTTCATGTAAAGGTTCGCACTTTATGGAAACGTGGCCAGTTTGGTACTACTAGCACCATCTCTGGGTTAGTCTTGGGACTTATTGAACGATGTGTTATGTACATGCATCAATGCTGGTTTACCTATATTTAAATTTTTAAAAACCGGTAATTTATAGCGTAGTTTTAATTGCATCGCACCGTCGTCGCACGGCTCTCCGTTTGTTGTTTGTTAAAATATAAATAGTTATCTTTGCGCCTGAATAGTTGCTCCTTGCAAGTGATTGTGTTGTATACCTGCGACGAAGTTATTATATCGGCGCTCTCGTCTTTCTCTGTATCTACCCTACTCTCTCCAATATCTCTCTTTTTTACTGTATTATCAAAGAAACTTTCGTTTCTTATTTCTCTCTCATTATATAACTCTCTCTCTTTTACATTTTCGTAGCCGCTCTTTCTCCCTTGCGTTTTGTTCTGAGTGCTCTCTATGCGCGAAAACTCGCTGTGCGTAGCTTTGCATAAATTTTTTACTGAATGGTTTTTTGACTTTTCTATTTGCATATTATTTTCATTAGGGCTTTGCTCTATGCTCTCCGCCTGAGTGTTTTCAATAATAGGTACAACCTCCTGTGTTTCTCCGTTTGTTACGCATTTTCGCGGAGCTAGCCGTTTTATTGCCTCCAAATATCGTCACTCGCCTTTCAACCTGCTCAAACCCGAGTAGTCATTGAGTGGGGGGGGGGGGGGCTGCGTAAGCGTTTCGCTCGGCGGCTCATGTGCATTCGGCGGCTGCTTGATCTCCGGCGCATTCTGTTTTATTTGCGAAATTATGCGTACGCTTTCTACCGGATTCCTTGAGAGCGCATCGGCTATGTTAAGTCATCCTGCTCTATAAATCATCTTGAAATCGTATTCAGCCAGCATAAGACGCCACCGCGTTATTCGCGAGTTAGGATTCTTGTGCGTTTGTAGCCATACGAGCGGTCTGTGGTCTGTTATGAGAAAAAATTTTCGGCCGAACAAATAATGTCTAAAGTGCTTTATGCAGTATACGAGTGCCAGTCCCTCCTTATTAAACGTATCCCATCGTTTTTCCACATCTGTGAGCACGCGAGACACGTAAGCGACGGGCTGATCGCTACCGATCTTTCCTTGTGACAAAATGCCACCTACTGCGTATCCCGACGCGTCTGTTGTTAGATCAAAAGTATTTTTAAAATTGGGAAAGATTAATATCGGTTTCTCGCATAATTTATTTCTTAGCGTTTCGAACGCATTTTGAGCTTTATTTGACCACGTAAATTCCGTGTCTTTCTTTAAGAAACTCGTAAGCGGCTTCGCAATTTTTGCAAATTGGTGAATAAATCTTCGATAATAAACCACGAGTCCTAAAAATTGTTTGATATTTTTCACGTTCTTTGGAACTGGGTAATTTTGCATTGCTTCTAATTTATGTGGATCCGTACTCCTTCAGCGCTTATTAAATGCCCGAGATACGTAAGTTCTCGTTTGAAAAATTCGCATTTTTTCGGCTGTAATTTTAAAACAGCTTGTCGTAGCCTTTTAAATAATCTTTCTGATCTGCTTTTATGCTCGGGGAGTGTTTTTGAATAAGAAATTACATCGTCGATAAAAAAGAAAAGTTCTTTGTTTGTTAAACCCGATAACGCAATCGACAATGCACAAGAAAAGGTTGCTGGCATCATTGTTACAAGCCGTCGTATGTTGTAAATGCTTTTTTATGTCGATCTCGCTCGTCGATTGCAAGTTTATGGTAAGCTGATGCTAAATCGAACACAGAAAAATATTTTGCGTCTCCTAATTGATCTAGAATTTCATTTATATTCGGTAGCGGGAATCGGTCATCGAGAGTTTTTGCATTTAACTTCCTATAGTCTATAACCATTCGATACCTCTTTCGTCCTTGTAAATCCCCCTTTTTGGGGACCAAAAAGCATGGACTGGAGTAAGACGAAGTCGAGGGTCCTATTATCCCTTTGTCAAGCAACTCCGATACCTGCCTTTCTATTTCTGCCTTGTACACTGGCGGTAGGCGGTATTGTTTGGAGGTAACAGGTACTTCGTCTATTGTAGGAATGGTCAACTTAAGAATGTGTGTTGCAGTGAGTCTCTCTCCCGGAATATAAATAATATCATTGTATTCGGCGATTAATTTATCTATTTCTCTGCGTTCTTCTGGAGCTAGATGCTCGAGCCATAGTAGTTTTTTTATTGTCTCAATGCGTTCATTGCGTGTGAATGCTTCGATTGAGAGTATTGCCAAGCTATTTTTCTTTTTCTTGCAACCCTTTCCCTTAAGCAATTTTTTTACATCTACTACGTTCTTGAGAATTTCATGTATAATTTCCCCTGGGGTGTTTTCACTCCTATATTTTAATTCAGGTAAATAATTTTTCATCCTTCCTTTAATTTTCTTAAATTTTAAATTTGTTTCAAAATATTTGAAAAGCATTGTAAATGAAGCTTCTAGCTGTTCCGAGTTTTCTCGTAACACATGTTTCTCGTGTAGGCTTTTATTTAAAATATTGTGTATCGTGCTTAAATGTTCCAAGAGTTCGTTTTCGTCGTCAGTTTCTTGCATAATTTTACTTGTACAGCCTTGAGCTATATCATTAAGTCTTATTGGGTTAAATGAGACTTCTTTTTCTTTCTCATTCTTATTCATAGAGCCGGATAATGTGTTAATTTCTTTTTCTTGGTCTTGCGACGCCTCTCGCGGTAATATCTTACTTGACGTATTTTCCTTCTCTTCCTTTTCAAAATGTTTGTTTGGGCTAGAAATTTTATTTGACAACGCAATATTGTTTTCAGAAAGTGTATTTGGTTCCAAGTGTGGTTGTTTCTAAACACTGGTTTTTTTATTTTATTTTCTCGTGGAACATCGGGAGATATTTGACTTGTAATTTTTTGATCGCTAAGCGTGTCTCTTCTTAAGTTTATCTTCCTTGGATTTGTTTTCGACAACTCAAATTTTTCGTAGTTGCCTCGAAACTTGTTCGCTGCTAGTTTTTTTTAATTCAGAGAGAATCGAATCTTCCTTTGATTCCGATTCACGACATGGATTAGGGCTTTTTTCGCGCCCCTGGATTTGTAGAACATCTACTTTTAATTCTTGACATTTCCCTTGGATTAAACTAACATTCGATATATTTTGACTTACAGCACGCTTTTCGTTACGTATTACAATCTCCCTTGCATTTGTCTGTTGCTTCATATGAGTTGCGTAGCTCCTTTTTTCTGGAAACTCCCAGCTCTTTGTTACATATCTCTTTACGTTCATTCATAGATACCGCGCGGCTTGGCCTAGGGCTTTGTATCTGCTCCCGGCCGTCGAGCGGTCGTTGCCTCTTTGTCTCGTTGTACGGTAGAAGTCTCTCTTGTTCTCTATTCTTATTGCTCTCGGTTTCTTCATTTTTCTTCCTTCCCTGCACCTGCAGTGTGTTGGCCACATTGAATTTTTTTATGAATGGAATTTTATTTTGACCGACTATTAGGCTATTATTTTCATAGTCGATTTTCGTATTAAATTTTGAAAAAAATTCGTTTCCCAATAATCCTTTTTCTTGAATTGGAAACTCGTTTGAAACTAAGTGAAATTCAATATTAAACTTGGGAAAACAAATATTAATTTTTCCGATCGTAAAAATGCTTTCGCTTGTTATACTTTTTAATTCCAAAATTTCTTTAGTGTTAATTTCGTTGTATTTACTGATATTTTTAATTTTTAATAAAATTGTTCCTGCTCCTGAGTCTAAAATTAATGTTATTGTTTTTTCACGTTTCGCGTCAAAGAGCGCGATGGTTGGATAAATAGCATCTTTGTTTGATCGTACATGTTCTTGGGTGATTGAGGCTCCTGCGTACTTGAAGTTATCGATGGGCGCGGTGTGTACTCGGCCTCCTTCTCTGCGCCCTGGCGAGAGGAGTTTTTCCAGTTTTCCTGTTTTTTATTATTAAATATGCGCGTCCTGTAATGTTCTGGAATATGCCCTTTTTTTGCAATATCTACATATTACGGGCTCGTATCTTTTGTTATATGCTCCCGAAAAAGTTGCATTCTGCCTTCTTAAATATTGATGCTATGTTTGTTCTCTATTTTCCGTGTATGAGTCACGAGGCAATCTTTGCGCTCGATGCGAGTTTTATGGCCCCGCCCAGGCTCTGCTTGTGTGTGGCTCGGGCCTTCTTGTCGGGGCTATTGTCCTTTGCTGACGCTATTTCCAACAATCTTGAGCTGTGTGACTGAATTTATCACACAACTAGCATTTTTGATTACTAGATATATATTTAATTTCTGTCGTTTCTTTTGCAGTTAATTTTTCCAACATTCTTTTTATTTCGGAAATTTCGTCAGTCTCTCTGTAGTCATATTCTTTTTCTATTTCGATCGCCTTTTCTGTCGCTACTTTTAGCTTGCGAGCCGTGCTCATATGCATTCTGATTTCCGCGCGTAATCCTTTTGAAAAATATCTCACAATATCTCGTTCTAATTGTTCTTCCAAACCTAACGTGTTTCTCCCTTTACGTCTTGCTGCTTCGAGGATTTGTTCTTGTAAGGATTGCGCTCTATTTGCGTATGAAATTATTTTTTCTCCTATTTTTTGTTTAAAATTTGCTGATTTGCCGAGTAACGCATGATAAAATTTATTTGAGCCGAACCTTTTATAAAAAAACTCTATAACCTCATCGATTGTCATAAAATTTTTACTTTTATAAATTTTTAAAGTTTCTCCTGAAAGACGCGTTTTAAAAAGCTTGGCGACATCTGCTTCGTAAGCTTAAGGTAGTAAATCGCATGCTTCATGGAACCCGTCGAGAAATAAATTTACAGGCATGTTAGAACCATCGTATCTTGGTATGAGTTCAAGCGCGTCCTTAATTGATAGCGGTCTTACTTGATTTAGTGTAGAATTCATAGTATAATTCTGTGTCCGTGTGCGTTGTGTATTTTCGTTATTATTATTGTTTTGTCTAGATAAGAATTGAAAAGCCGGTGTACCATGTAAATTAAAGTTTGAATTTTGAGTTGTTTGCGGTATGTTAGAAAAATTTGTATACGTGGTCTCGCTTTGTTTTATTACTTCCGACTTTGCTTCAAAGAAAATAAGGTTGTTTTATCTTCCGTAATGTCTGCATTCAACTCCAAATTATTTATTTTATTATTTGGTAATGTTTCGCGTTTACCGAATACGAAGCTTATAATATATGACGGGTCTATTCTTTGTTTTAATAAATCGCCAAGCTCATTGGCCGCGTGTTTATCCGCGCAAAATTCTTCTACTTGATGCGGATCGACAATATTTCTTAATATTCCATGCAAGATTTTATGATGACCTGAGATGCTCCGTCACCGGTATTTATCGCTTTTTCGTGCCTTTTTTGAAAGAAGATTAAAACTTCGTGCAAATTAAGCTCTGCGATTATCGATAAATAATTTGGGTCCACACACGATACATGCTTGAGTAGAATCGCAGTCGCATTCTTGTTTCTGTTTATCCTTCTAGTCTGCTTAAGCTAGTTATTTATTGCACTGTCCTTTTTCAAAGTAGAGGCCCCCAAGTGTTACGTCCTAGGGGATGACACAACGACAGATAAACTTATTTTACTAAGTTTAAAATTGTATAATTAAAAAAGGTGTAATTCCCTATTTCGGTCAACCGTAGCTGCCGAGGACGGGAGACAATAAATATATATACTAGCGCAGGTAGAAGGAGAGGCACAGAGAACTGGAGTCAGCGTGCGAGAGCGAGAGAGAGAGATATGTATGTATATTTTATATGTATGCCTGATTTGTCTACGTGCACTCTATGAGGACCAGAGAGACGTATCACATGAGTAATGCAGTTCAGGCGAGAGGAGTTGAGAGATATAGAGAGAGAGACGTTCTTACGTTGTTTTGAGTGCACTGGTGTCGCTGGTAGGAGGCTGGCTAGCTGGCTGGCTCGGCTGCTACTTGGCGGGAAAGGAAAGGAAATTTAAATGGTTGACTTCAAGAATTTCGTAAAAATGTCTGTTTTATTTATTATACTTTGAACTAGCGGGTGGCTTAATCCAGTTACAATTTTTGCGTTTGCCAGACTCACTCACACACTTCGTACTTTATACTTAATAATTCGCGTTGGTATATAATAAAACTGGCAGAGTTTTCACGTACTAGAATAATGTAAGAAAAGACTACTGACTGTGTAGCAACCGGCAGAGCCTCCGCGCACGACAACGTTTTCGGGAAAAGACTGGTCCTCCTCGGTGCATCGTCCAACCCCTTTATATAGGCCAAAAACTAGACGTGCACCTTTGTTCCTTATCAAAAAAAGGATGGTCCGAAAGTAGGGCACAAGTGTTCTTAGTCATGATTCATACACGCATACTCTGATACTCTTTCCGCACCAGTGCTTCCGTACCTTGATGTTATCGCTGTAACAGTAGCGCTTTTCATAGAGAAAAAGGAAGGAAATAAAAAAAAAGGTAAAATGTAAAATACGAAAGAAAAAAAAAAGGTAAAAGATGCACAGATGGTACCATCCGAGCTCGCGGTGTGGCGTCGCAGCGGGTGGTAGAAAAACAAAATAAAAAAAAAGAAAAATACAGCGTCGCGTCATAGTACGACGTGACAATACTAATGCGTGTCAATTATTTAAAACAATTGTAGTCAAAGACTTTCCATATTTTTATATTTATCATTATACATCCTAATAATGAAACTGTAATTAAATTATAATACCAATGCAATTGCATATTTATTTACAAACATTGATTGCAGAAAATATTTATTCACCGATGTACTACCTAACGACGGGTCCGCCAAGTATGTATTTAAATAGTAATTTATGTAAACTCTGTATTGTATGTTTTTTTAATGCAAACTCAACATCTATATATATCTATTAATTATTTATCAGCTATCGATATAATTATTGATAAGTTGCATAGACTTTTTGTCTAAATATGTTCTTAGTAAATGAAATAGCTTATCTATCGTAAATGTATTACATACATAAATTTTTCGATCTAAAGAAAAAGCAAATTGAAATACTTGATATCTTTTTTTTTCAGATTTCACAACCTTCTTTAGCTGTAATTTGAGTTTTGGTAATGGTGAAATTTTATTACTTTGCTTCACTAACATTAGAAAATATTGCAAATAAATAGTAAATAGATTATTTAATTAATTATAATTAAAATGCGGAAGCCGGATTATATAAATAAAGTTACGTGACACACGTTACAATGTGCAAAATGTTAAACAAAGAAAACAAATACTTGACAAATTTTTTGATTTTACAACTTTCTGTAGATGAAATTATAAAATAATACATGAAGCTCTAAGAATAAATTGACTAAGCAGCCATAATTTTATCATCAATTAAGGAAAAATGTAAAACATAATTTTTCATAAATCCAATTGATCTGTGAAACTGTATTCGTCAAAAGAACAACTGTATTATTTAAACATTTTTTATGAAATCAATCTTTTACAAAAAATGTTACGACATTAAGTTTGTAAATATTCAATTAATTAATGAAAGATGAAATAGTACAAATATGTGAAAAATAAAAAGCAATTTTAAAAATATTGTCATATTAAAACTATACAAATTTTTTATCTATAAATTATATGTTTGAAAAATTGAAAAATAATGTTTTTAAAATGAGATACAAAACAACTTCTACTTGCCAACATTCTACCTTTTGTAAAAGGTTTTTTTAAAGAGATTTCATTACTTTTGAAGAGCCTGCAAAACGTAATAATATATAAGTTTTATATTTGTGACAGGCGGCTTATAGAGGCTAAGCCACCTGCCATAGGCGATAGAGAGAGAGTTCGCGGCGCGACGATATGCGGCGCCATCGATCAAGCGATCGATGGCTTGACGCGGGAAAAGCCGCGGCGTACCAAAACGCGGCGCTATCGATGAAGAATCGATAGCGCTACGCGGGAAAACCGATAGGCGAGAGGGGAAGGAGGAGCCCTCCCCTCAAGCCTTCTTCTCGTCCGAGCCGTGGAAAGAGCCGCACGCGTTCGAGTGATCGGAAAAAAGACACAGCGATTATTGAGAAGATTTTCCGCAGCGTTTACGCAGAGATCCGGATAGACATTCCCGCGAGCAGCTATTCGTAAAAGTAAGTGGCCACTCGTTAGCATAATTAGCCCGCGAGTAGTGATATTTAATTTTCCTGACGCGTGTGCGATCGCGTCAGGCATATATAGATATAGCAGAGTTACGCGCGAGACCGCGTAACTCAAACTCGATTAGGCCGCGCGAGTGCGAGTGAGAGGATCGATCTCTCTCTCGCACTATCATAGAATAGGCGTACGAGTAAGAGAAAGCCACTCTTACTCGTACAACCTGCGAGCACGCAGTTGAGCGAGAGGAACGAGCTCTCTCGCTCAACCATAGACTACAGCATCGAGTGAGAGGTAGAGCCGCTCTCACTCGAGCAACCACGAACTACGGCAGTATAGAGGGGGGACTGCTCTCTCTATATCTGCCGTACATAAACTACACGTGTGTGTAGCTGCGCGAAGCGAAGAGGGTGCGCATGCGCAGTGCGCACCTTGAGAATTAGTATTGCGCGTGAGGCAATACTAATTGCTCCTCGCAATAATCGACCTCTCGGAGATAATTCGTACCATTGGCTGTGTAATTGTTGTTTTTACTTTGATTAAATTAACTATTGGCACAAAACTGGTACGTTTCTTCTTTCATCTCCCTTCTAGCGTCCCTATCCCAAATACCGCCGCCTCCGCGGGTGTGCCAACCGATCGTTGGCACACATACTGAGCAGCCGAGCCCGGTGGGAGCTGCACCGGCCGCGGGGCCTTAGGCAAGGCCCCTCACACACGAGATTAAAGCAGGACCAGAAGAAGGTCCTGCGTTGCTAACGGGCGTAAGGAAATTTGCTCCGTTACATATTATAATATGAGTTTTGATAATTTAAATTAATAATAAATGCAATATGATAATATAAGTTTTTAAGTACATATCACAGAAGTTTATAAAAGATAAATCCTTAGAAAAATTTATCTCATTATAATCAATGTGTTACGTCCGTACCGTAATATTAGAATACATTATATACCCTTATGGCAACTAGAATTGCGTTACCTCTGGCAGTGGGTAAGGAAGGAATCATCTAAGGCAATTTAAAACTATCAAGCTCGCACTAAATATACAACTAGCTCCAAAGACCGTTTTAAGCTTTCGTTTACTCTCTTCTTTCTTCGCGCTAGAAACAAACAACTCGCATACTTAAAGGAAAAGCGATACAATCAGACGACCGATGACATAAGATATTATCCAGATGTAAACAACATGTCTTTTATATACAATTTTCTCTTTGTACCTTACCGATCACGAAAATAGCGAGGTTGCCGATGTTCCTTTCCTTTTATTTAATTTAATTATTTTTAATTTTTTCTTATCGATTCTAAGGAAAACCTCCCTTTACTATATATCTAGGATATGTATTTTGTAATTAGTCACTTCCAATAGTCAACTAGAGGATTTTTATTCGTGTTACAAACATATGAACAATTTTTATAATGGAATTAGTATATCTATGAAGCACTTTTATCTTCAATATTAAACGATATATCACTTAGAAACTTTTCTTTATGCAATAGCTAACATTCGATTTATCCTTTTTATTTATAATTATTATTATTACTATTATTACTATATTATTAATTATTATCATCAATATTATACTATGTAAAATTTCGACTAAAGAATCGTATAGATTTTTAATTATTCTAAGATAGTTGATTAAATATTTTTTTATGACATAATGCAATATAAACGTAATCTTCTTTTAACAATTTTGTAATTATTTTAAAAATTACAAAGATTATTAATAATCAGAATCTTTCAGAAGAATACATTAGGAATTTTTAGAATAGATTTGTCAATTTAAGCGCGATAATTATGTAGTTTTATTTTAAGTTTTTTTTATCAATATGATTTACGTTTTTCATATTCAAGTACAATTTATCTATCATTGGAAACTTATGAAAATAATTATAGGGCTTAGTATCGACAAATAAATATATAAATAAAAATAAATATATTCATATTGGATGAATAAATACGTTAAACACATAAGCGATCTACTTAAGTATAATTTATTAAAAATAATTTATTAAAACTTAAACATAATGTATTAAAAATATATATTCTTTATATAACAATGTTATCATTGAAATACGTTCACTAATGCGTATAAATTATAAAAACTTTAATAAATAATAAAAACATTACTGGTATAATTAAAGTGTTTGCGATACGCGGCTTAATAAAATGCATCACCATTCAGCAAGCCCCCCCCCCCCCGCCACTATCACTGGACCGCGCCGCCAAAAAGCTCGTCGAACATATAAAAGCGCCGCACAATTCAATACCCCAGCTCAGATCAGATCAAATCTCCAGTCTAAATTCACGTCACTTGATTTTTTAATTTTTCCTTTGTTCAATTTCTTTTCTGTAAATTCGTGCACCAAAATCCGCCACCACTATTGTAACCAGCGAGTTTCGTATCAAGCCTGGTATATCCTTGTATAACACCAGCTAAAAGAAAAACTATCAATAAAAGTGAGTTAATTTATAAAACTTATTAATTATTTTTCTTACAAGCGATTTCCTTCCTATTTCATTATTAACAAAATAAAGTGCAGCTAGGACTGTAATACAGGCCGGACACTTTATTTCATTTTACAATTTTATCATACTAACACACATATACAATTTTATTTCATTATTAACAAAAGAAAGTACAGCTAGGACTGTAATACAGGCCGGACTCTTTATTTCATTTTACAATTTTATCAAACTAACTTACATATACAATTGTATTTCATTTATTAACAAAATAAAGTGCAGCTAAGACTGTAATACAGGCCAGACACTTTATTTTATTTTACAATTTTATCATACTAACTCGCATATACAATTTTATTTCATTATTAACAAAATAAAGTGCAGCTAGGACTGTAATACAGGCCGGACACTTTATTTCATTTGACAATTCTATAGCAATAATTTATCTAAATATATGTATACTATTTCCTTTCTAGTTGTTCACTAAATCTAAGTTATTAACAAAAAAAAATAAAGCGCAGTCGGCCTATAACACAGGCCGAATATATTATTAGTATTTACAAATTTATACTGCTAATTTATTTTACTATATATATATATATATATATATATATTGTGACAGGTGGCTTATAGAGGCTAAGCCACCTGCCATAGGCGATAAGAAGTGAGTTCGCGGCGCGACGATACGTGGCGCCATCGATCAAGCGATCGATGGCTTGACGCGGGAAAAGCCGCGGCGTACCGAAACGCGGCGCTGTCGATCAAGAATCGATAACGCTACGCGGGAAAACTGATAGGCGAGAGGGCAAAGAGGAGCCCTCCCCTCAAGCCTTCTTCTCGTCCGAGCCGTTTTACCAGCCGCACGTGTCAATATCGAAGACAAGAATCACGTTAGGAGAAAGAGTCGATCCTCCGTGTTTTTCCGTGGCAGCTTAGAAGAGACGATTCCGCGAGCAGAGCGTAATAAAGTAAGTGGCCACTTATTCGTGATAATTTAGTCCGCGAATATATTATATTTAGTTTTCCTGACGCGTGTGCGATCGCGTCAGGCATATATAGATATATCAGAGTTACGCGCGAGACCGCGTAACTCAAACTCGATTAGGCCGTGCGAGTGCGAGTGAGAGGATCGATCTCTCTCTCGCACTATCATAGAATAGGCGTACGAGTAAGAGAAAGCCACTCTTACTCGTACAACCCGCGAGCACGCAGTTGAGCGAGAGCAACGAGCTCTCTCGCTCAACCATAGACTGCAGCGTCGAGTGAGAGTAAGAGACGCTCTCACTTGAGCAGTCACGGACTACGGCAGTATAGAGAGGGAACTGCTTTCTCTATATCTGCCGTCCATAGACTACACGTGTGTGTGTGGCCGCGCGAAGCGAAGAGGGTGCGCATGCGCAGTGCGCACCTTGAGAATTAGTATTGCGCGTGAGGCAATACTAATTGCTTTTCGCGTAATTAGACCTCTCCGCAATAATTTATTACTTTTTGTATTGTTTTGCTTGTTTTTATTTATTAAACCAGCATTTCAGCACTGAGTCGGCGCGTTCTTATTTTATTTCCCTACAGCGTCCCTATCCCGAATACCGCCGCTTCCGCAGATGTGCCAACCGATCGTTGGCACACATACTGAGCAGCCTAGTTCAGTGGGAGCAACACTGATAGCGGGGCCTTAGGCAAGGCCCCTCACGTACACAATAGTAGAAAAGCAGGACCAGAGGAAGGTCCTGCGTTGCTAACGGGCGTAAATAAATTTACCCCGTTACAATATACTATAATATTTAATCAGTTAATAATAAAATTAAGCGCCAAACAAATGTACCCCTTTCCTTAAGACTGACAGGAAATTATCGGTCGAATAGTGTTATTCAAAACAAGCACGGTAACCTATCCCAAGCTATAAGAATAATATATTGGCTTAAAAAAAGGTTACGTGCGAAATAAATTCGTGGTAAGGATTCTACGAATTTAACGAGGATTATGTCTGTCACGAATAATCATTTGGACGTAACAAATGGTTAAAAGAAAATAATACTACTTAAATAACCTACTTATATTGTTATGGTAATTCACAAAATTTATTAGATAACAAAAATAATAATGTTAAATAAGCTGAAAGCGAAAACATTCATGATACCCATTCTACAATTTTATCAAATTATGGAATAGGAGAAAACATCCCAGAAAACTTATTGCCAAAAATATCTTGTATAATAATTAAAACATTATATTGTGTAAATAAAATAAAATAAAAATGCATTTCCAATTATTGATGAATTTTATTCGCATTTTTTTCAAATATAGAAAACTGAATTACATCAATTTTATGAGGATCGATGTATAGTCTATCTAATTAGTAATGCAGCAAGCAAATAACAATAAATGGGACAGATTTCCATATTTCATTATTTACTGTAAAGAAAAAGAAGGAAACATAAAATCAAACTAAAACTGCTTCTATTATTCTTATTTGGTAGGGTTATTAATACAGCAACCTGCACTCATCTTACCAAACATACTCAAATATATCGTACAAATTACATATTCATACATTTTATATTAATCCATCATTTAGCATTTATTGTTAATAACTTCACTTTTTCTTATTAAACTTTGCTTGACACTTTTTTAAAAAGTTTCATTGGTAACAACAACAAAATTCGTTTCAGTTTCTGGTTTACCAATTTGTCTTCGGTATCTGATTCCAGCCAATAATTATTTTCACTTGTTTTCACCTTGTATCATTGATTTTCGTCATACTTATGATGTTGAAGTTTGCAACGTTGGACTCCAACGAAAAATCAAAATTTTTTATATTCGTTTTTTCTCAATAAAATAGATATGAGATGAACAAATATATATTAAAATTGATCATTAACATTAATTTTAGCAAATTATACCCCTAAAATACCCCTAAAAAAGAATAAAAAATTAAGTATTACAACCGTTTTTTATGATTTAAAAAGAAAAAAAACAAAATGATAAAGAATATGTAAAACCCCAAAAACCGTATACAACAAAAAAAATTTGTCAACCCTTTCTGGAAATAACTTTAGAGGATGATGAAAAGTCAAAATTCTCGAAAAAAAAAATCTGACAGCTTTCATAATACCGTTGGCAAGAAAATAAGTGTATATGATCTTTTGGTACATAACAATCCTATATAGAAATTGGCGTTAAAAAAACGGCTCCGGAACTCACCTTTAAGGGGGATAAAAGGTTTCAACATAAAAAAAATTCCAACATCTTTCCTAATGACGCTAGCAAAAAAAAAAAAATGTAAATGATATATTGGTACATGAGAAATCTACAAAAAAATTGGCGTCAACAAAAGCAGTCCGGAACTTACCCTCAAAGGGGATGAAAAGTCACAATTTTTTGAAAAAAATCTAACAACTCTCCTAAAACAGTTAGCACGGAAATAAAAATTGTATACGTTTTCTTGGAACATAAGAAACCTATAAAGAAATCGGTGTTCAAAAAAAGGCTCTGGAACTAACCCTTCAAGGGGATGAAAAGTCAAAATTTACGAAAAAAAAATCTAAAAACATTCCTAATACAGCTGGCACAGAAATAAAAAGCGTATATAATTTATTGAAACGTAAAAGAGCAATAAAAAAATTAGCGTTAAAAAATCGGCTCCAGAACTTACCCTTTAAAAGGATGAAATGTCATGTTTTACGGAATAATCATACAACTTCCTTAATACCGTTGGCGAAAAAATAAAAAGCGTATATGATTCTTTGACACATAACAGTCTTATAAAAAAATTTGCGTTAAGAAGACGACTTCGGAACTTACGGTTCAGGGGGATGAAGAGTCAAATTTTACGAAAAAGAAATCTGACAACTTATCTAATACCATTGGAACAGTAGAATAAGCGTACGTGATTCCTTGGCACATGGCAATCCTATACAAAAATTGGCGTTGAAAAAATAGCTCCGGAACTTACCCTTCTGGAAGATAACAAGACAAAATTTACAGAAAAAAAATCAGACAACTTTCATAATACCGTTGGCGAACGAATAAAAGACGTATATAATTCCTTGGCACATGACAATCTTACAAAATAATTGGCGTTGAAAAAGCGGCAACGAAACATACGGTTCAGGAGGATAAAAAGTCCAAATTTAAAAAATAAATCTGATAAATTTCTTAATACTGTTGAGACAAAAACAGAAAGCGTATATGATTTCATGTCAAATAACAATCTAATTTAAAATTGGTGTTAAAAACGGCTCTATAACCTACCCTTCAGGCGGATGAAAAGTCAGAATTTACGAAAAAAGAATCTGACAACTTTTCCAATACCGTTGGCACAAAAATAAAAAGCGTGTATAATTCCTTGGCCCATGGCAATCCTAGACAAAAATTGGCGTTAAAAAAAACGGCTTCAGAACTTATGGTTCAAGGGGATGAACAGCCAAATTTACGAAAATAACATTTGAGAACTTTTCAAATACCGTCGATACAAAAATGGAAAGCGTATGTGATTCCTTGGCACATATTAATCCTATAAAAAAATTAGCGTTAAAAAAACGGCTCCGGAACTTACCCTTCTGGAGTTTAACAAGACAAAATTTACAAAAAAAGAATCTGACAACTTTTCTAATACTGTTGGCACAAAAATAGAAAGCGTATATGATTCCTCTGCACATAGTAATTCTAGACAAAAATTAGCAATGAAAAAACGGCTCCGGAACTTACCCTTAAGGGGGTTGCAAAGTCAATATTCACAAAAAAAAATTTGACAACTCCGTTTCAATAAATAAAAATAATAGTTTTACTTTAAGAAAAAGTCATTTCTTAATTTATTTTGATTGATTGAAAAATTGCCTTCTTATGGCAAGTGAGTGTCTATATACGAGTATATATATACATATTAGGTATAGTAAAAAAAAATCCATAATTTTTGCATTAAATTGAAGGTTTTCTTTAGCATAGATAGAACGATACGATTTAGGTCAAATATGCACCGTTTTGTTGAATAACTTGTTGCTATTTTGGAAATAATTTCATAATGCCTCTTTCGTAGAAACCCTTGTCCCTATTGTCAAAAAACTGGGACCGTCAATTTTCACAATCTTCTCTTAAGGCGAATTTTTCACCTGCAAAATCATTCGTCATAGACAGGAACAGGTGGTAATCACTTGGTGCCAGGTCCGGACTATAAGGTGGATGCATAAGAGCTTGCCAATTAAGCTCCCGGAGCTTTTGGCGAGTCACTATCGATGTATGCGGCCTGGCGTTGACCCGTTGGAACACAATTCCTCTCCTATTGGCCAAAGCTGGCTGCTTCTGGGTAATTGCTTCTTTCAGACGGTCCAATTGTTGACAGTACAGGTTTCGAATTAAGAGTTTGGCCGTAGGGGAGCAGCTCATAGTAGATGATTCCTTGCCAGTCCCACCAAATACACAGTAAAACTTTCCTGACTGTCAATCCTGGTTTGGCCACCGTTTGCGCCGGCTCACCGCGATTTGACCACGACCGTTGTCGCTTGACGTGGTCGTAAGCGATTCATTTTTTATTACCAGTAACCATCCGCTCCAGAAATGGATCGATTTTGTTGCCATTTAGCAGCGATTCGCAGATGGAAATTCGGTCCATGAGGTTTCTTTGCGATAACTCGTGTGGCACCCATACATCGAACTTCTTTTTGTATCCAGCCTTATTTAAGTGGTTCCAAACGGTTTTTTGTGCAATGTTTAGCTCCTGGGCAATCGAAACAGTGCTTACGTGACGGTCGGACTTGACGATTTCTAATATTTTATCAACATTTTCGACAATTGGCCTTCCAGAGCGTGGTGCATCTTTGACGTCAAAATTACCGAAACGGAATCGACGAAACAAAAATTGCGCGTGATTAGCTGTTACAGTATCAGGACCATAAACACTATTCACATTTTTAGCTGCTTGGCTTGCGTTCTCGTCTTTATCGAAGAAAAACTGTAAAATATGGCGTATTTTCTCTTTGTTGGTGTCCATCTTTGACGCGTGCTAAAAAAATACTGAGTTGAGCTATCACAAAACTGTATCGGAGCTTTTTTAGTATGAAATCTTATCTTTCTAACGCCATCTAATGTATCCCGATTGCACTTTTACAACGGGAGATACAGATTACTAAAGCCATCTATTGGCAAAATAATGGATTACTTTTTACTACACCTAATATATATATATATATATATATATATATATATATATATATATATATATATATATATATATATATTGTACTGGGGTGGTGGTTTTAAAGGTTAACTCCCACTGGAGCAAATAGCCTCGGGGGACGCGCAATTCGCATAAGGTGCGAATACGCCCGTTGCGCCCACTTTTAGGTAGCTAAAGTCTCGGACGACTTTGCTCCTGGGTCTGGGCACGAGAAGCCGTTCTTTGGACCCAACTTACCCGTTGCAACGCCGCGCAAACGTCGCGGCAAAGCTCGTGTGTCGTCCTCGCCTGGCTAGTTGGAATCTCGAAGAGGGCGGTATTCGGGAGGAGAGCTGAAAGCTCCTCGTTGCGCAAATAATAAGAATCCAAAAAAAATTAATTAAAAATGGAAAAAAAGAAAGTAAATAAATTAAATAAAAAAAAGGAGCTATAAATAAATAAAAAAGAAATTTATATGTTTCACCCTCAATTGGTATAAAATTCTAAAAAAATGCAAAAAAGGATATAAGAAAAGAAAGTTAAAAGAAAGAAAGAAAAAGGTCGATTAAACTAAATAAAATAATTTAATAATTTAACAAATAATAAATAATAACAATAGAAATTACAAATGAACAACAAAAAAGAAATTATAACAAGCACGCACGAAAAGCGCAGGTGGTAAGGCTAGGTATAATGCGCGGAAAAGACTCCCGCGCGCAATACACGATATGTGTGCGAGAGAGTTTCAACGTCTCTCGCACTACGCCTATAAGAGTGAGAGAGGGGCCTCCCTAATTCGCGCGCGTTTCTTAACGTACGGGTGCAAGAGAGAAGAATACTCTCTATCACGGAGCCCGTTGGAGCGAGAGAGTAAGCGCTCTCCCACTTCAGCGCGCCGCGTCTACTGCGAGTACGAGCGAGACAACGAGTCTTCCGTACTGCGCCGTAGGAGTAAGAGAAAGTGCTCTTCCACCCTTGCGCGCCTAGCTTTACGCGAGTGCGAGAGAGAACCCAACTCTCTCGCACTGATCTTACTCGGGTGAGAGAAAAAGTCCTCTCCCACTCGCTCGCGCGCTGTATATGCTGCGAGTGCGAGAGAAAAAGCGACTCCCGCACTGCTGCCACTAAAGTGAGAGAGATACCGCTCCCTCACTCACGCGCGCTTATTCTGATATGGGTGCGAGAGACACCGCAACTCTCTCGCACTGACTTTACGAGAGTGAGAGAGTTGACGCTCTCTCACTCGCACGAACCGCGGAAAAACGAACTTGCTAAAGAATAGAGTAACCGGCGGAGGTTACTCCTACGCAAATAAAGGGAAAAAAAATTTACGCGCGCAAAATTGAATTTCCAACTAACTTACTTTTGGCTGGCCAGCCGCGCACGCAAAACGAGGAATCGAAGGCAGGAAGAGCGAAAGGGCAACATGCCGTCGCTCTGCGTAGCTTCGCCGGTGCACTCCTGGTCGCTGGTGGCGGATGCTTACGTGCTGTTGGCCGGTGAACCTTCCCTTGGCTACACACGTAGCTGATGCGCGCCAAAATACGAAAAACCAACAAAAAAAACTCTTGTTACACACAAAAACGGTTGGCGTGGTGCAAGAGTGAAGCACGAGCTTGCGTCCAAAATGGCGGCTTTACTCGCAAAAACTTTGGAAAATGCCGAAATACAGGAGCACGTGTCGCTATCGGAAACTCGAGAAAAACTAGCTAAAGGCGGGAAGCGGCTCCGCTACCTAGCCTAGCTTTGCCTAGCTTCCTCATACGGTACTCGGCTATCCTATCTCTAGTCGCGTACCGTATCTTCTCGTTCGCGACTGTCGTGTTACCTATTCTCAGCTCGGCTTGCTGACCGCGAAAACGCGCGAAATACGACGAGGCGCGGAGCACAGAGTGCTCTCCGTGACAATATATATATATACATAAATATATATTTATACACGCAAGGGCAAAGTATCCTCATTCCGGCGCGCGTTCTTATGTATTTCCGATGTCATGTAATACGCTGACAAAAAAATAGCACGCACGATGCATTCAAGCAAGCAAAGCTTTCTGCTGCGCACGAGTATGGTTAATAGCGCGCCACGGTGCTTGGAAGTGAAATTCAAAGATAGAAGTTCGAATGTGGCGATACTCGAAAAAAATTTGCGACGCTGCCTATACAATGTACGCATACGCGTGCCTGTATGTTCGTGCGTGCCCTTGTGTGCGTAGCCTGGCTTGCAGTCCGCGATTCCCTCTCCACTGCGCTTCGCTGTCAGTAGAGACGGTAACGTGTGCAAAGTTTTGTTTGTGTGTGTATTGGCCGTATGACTGAGTGTATTGCTCTTAACTCCATTTCGTTATACTTAACCACGTATGTAAACAACACATAGAAAAGTATAAAATCACACTGTAAAAAGAGTAATTACAAAAGTAATTCAATCTTCTCAAATTCTAAATGTTATTAAATTAATAAAAAAATCCAATAATATTTATCTATTTTAGAAATTAGTATAAAATCAAATGCTATAAAAAATAACGTCTCTTATCCAAGTGAAGATTTACTCATAAATATAATTTTGATTTAAAAAAAGCTTTTAAAATTAGCAAATAATAATAGTCCGATTATTTTATTAAAGTTTCAAATACAAGTTTAGTGCATGTTTTATAAATTTTAAATTCTGCAATTATTTATTTTAAATAAAATAAAAATATTTCCAGAAAAAGTACCAAAAAAATACAAACGTTAATTAATTATTATTTCTGCGCAATGACATCATATTCATCTATTATAAATAAAATATTTTTTAATAGAAACGCTTAATTAAATAAAGATTATTAAAATAAGTAAATCAATAAAAAAAGATTAGTCTTATTTTAAATTAAAAAGTATTATATACTAGAAGTTACAACGAGTTTGAAGACAAGCTAGGATGTTTTCAAAAATTTATATTATAACAACAGTTTTTTTTCAAAAACTTAAATTTTACTTTACATATTGACGAATACATGAACATTCTTTTAATATTTGCATTTTAAAGAAGATTTAAATAAGGATCGTTAATAACAACATTCAATAAAAAAAGTTATTGAAAAAGTGAGTAAATACGTTCTAACGGAAAAAAATTTTATGAAAAATAATATACCTGAGCTGCATTAGGATACAAAAAAGAAATTTTCAATTATTTAATTCTCCTAAAGGGTAAGGACCGGTCCGTTCGGTCGACGCCAAATTATATACCAAGTAATCGAATGTACTTCTTATTTTTCTGCCACCAGTAAAAGAAGAGTTGTCAGTATTTTCTTCAAAAATTTTGTCTTTCCATCACTCTAAAGGGTAGGTTTCAGAGCGCTTACTTCAACGCCAATTTGTTTATAGATTTCTAACGTCACGAGATATCGTATACACATCTTATATTTTTGCCAACGGTATTAGGGAAGTTGTATGATTTTTTCGTAAATTTTGACCTTTCATCCCACTAAATAGACTGTTCCAGAGCACTTTTTTTAACGCTAATTTTTTTACAGCTTTCTTAAATTTTGATTAATCGTATACGATTTTTATTTTTGTGCCAACGATATTAGAAAAGTTGTCAAATTTTTTTCGTAAATTTTGACTCTTCATCCCCCTGAACCGTAAGTTCCGGAGCCTTGTATTTTACGCCAATTCTTTTATGGGATGAATATGTGCCAAGGAGTCGTTAAGGCATTTCATTTTTATGCGAACGTTATAAGGAAAGTTGTCAGATTTCTTTATCGTAAATTTTGACTTTTTTTCCCCCGGAACCGTAAGTTCCGGAGCCGTTTTTTGTACGCCAATTTTTTTATAAGTTTGTTATAAGCAAAGTAATCATAGACGCTTTTTATTTTTGTGCCAACGGTATTAAGAAAGTTGTCAAATACTTTTTTCGTAAATATTGACTTTTCATCCTCCTGAATCGTAAGTTCCGGAGCCGTTTTTTTAACACCAACTTTTATAAATGACTGTTATGTGCCATAAAATCATATACGTTTTTTTTTTGTGCCAACGATATTAGGAAAGTTGTCAAATATTTTTTTCGTAAATTTTGACTTTTCATCCCCCTGAACAGTAAGTTCTGAAGCCGTTTCTTTAATATTAACTTTTATATAGGTTTTTAATGTGCCATAGAATCATAAACGCTTTTTATTTTTGTGCCAACGGTATTTAAAAAGTTGTAAGATTTGTTTCTCGAAAATTTTGGCTTTTCATCTCACTGAAGGGTAAGTTCCGGAGTCGCCTTTTGAACGCCAATTTTTTTATAAGATTTTTATGTGTCAAAGAAATATATACGCTTTTTATTTAAGTGCCAACAGTAGTAGGGAAGTTGCCAGATTTCTTTTTCGTAAATTTTGACTTTTTATCCCCTTGAAGGGTAAGTTCCGGCGCCGTTTTTCAACGCCAATATTTTTATAGGATTGTTATGTGCCAAGGAATCATATACGCTTTTTATATTTGTGTTAATGGTATTAAGAAAGTTGTCAAATTTATTTTTCGTAAATTTTGACATTTCATCCCTCCGCAGGATAAGTTCCAGAGCCGTTTTTTTAACGCCAACTCTTTTATAGGATTGTCATCTGTCAAGAAAGTATATACCCTTTTTTATTTTTGTGCCAACAGTATTTGGAAAGTTTCTAGATTCTTTTTTTGTAAATTTTTAGTTTTCATCCCCCTGAAGGGTAAGTTCCGGAGCTGTTTTTTCAACGACAATATTTTTAATAGATTTTTATGTGCCAAGATATTATAGACGCTTTTTATTTTTGTGACAACAGTATTAAAAAAGTTGTCAGATTTCTTTTTCGTAAATTTTCACTTTTCATCTCCCTGCACCGTAAGTTCCGGCGCCGTTTTTTTAACAACAAATTTCACATAGGATTGTTATGTGCCATGAAATTATGTACGCATTTTATTTTTGTGCCAAGGATATTAGGAAAGTTGTAAAATACTTTTTCTGTAAATTTTGACTTTTTATCACCTTAAACAGTAAGTTTCGGAGCCGATTTTTTAACGCCAATTTTTTTATAGGATTGTCATCTGCCAAGAAATCATATACGTTTTTTTCTTTGTGCCAACGGTAGTTGGGGAGTTGTCAGATTTTTTTTTCGTAAATTTTTAGATTTCATCCTGCTGAAGGGTAAGTTTCGGAGCCGCTTTTTCAACGCCAATATTTTTAATGGATTGTTATGTGCCAAGGAATCATAGACGCTTTTAATTTTTGTACCAACGATATTAAGAAAGTTGTCAGATTTCTTTTTCGTAAATATTGACATTTCATCCCCCTGAATCGTAAGTTCCGGAGCCGTTTTTTTAACACCAACTTTTATAAATGACTGTTATGTGCCATAAAATCATATACGCTTTTCTTTTGTGCCAACGATATTAGGAAAGTTGCCAAATTCTTTTTCCGTAAATTTTGACTTCTCATCCCCCTGAACAGTAAGTTCCGGAGCCATTTCTTTAACATTAACTTTTATATAGGTTTGTTATTAGGGAATGCAAATCTCGCGAGATTAGTGCTCAAGCGAGTTCCCGCGAGTTTATGAATAGCAATGCTGCGAGATCTCGCCAATTTCGAGATCTCGCGAGATTATTAGTTTTATGTTTTTTTTTTTGCAAATAATCACAATATTTGAATAAATTAGGAAAGAAATTATAAGTATTATAAGATAAACATTAATTTTTTCGAATTTTTTTAATAGACTTTTATGCATCAAACATTGTTTGACGTATCTGTCTATAATTTTTTAATAAACTTCTAAGTAGTAAACTTTGACGTACTTATCTATCAAATAACATATAAAAGAAACAACCAGTCATCTCTTCTAATATTAAAAAAAAATCTTTTAGTAATAAAACAGTTTTTATAACAAACAAAACAACGAGAAGTCAAAAAAAAGGAAACTTATTATCTAAGTTGAGTTGACTATTAAACTGAGATATTATTATCAATTAAATAAAACTATATCTACTCAGTAGATCCATTAGCTATTACCGATTAATTAACAAAATATACCAATTAGTCAGACTATTAAAAATTACAGATTAATTAACAAAATATACCAATCAAATGAAAGATTTGTTCAGTTCAAATCACGAGCCATTATTACGAATTATTTTAAAAGTAGCCCCTTAAGAAGCACAAAATGTCCAAAGAATCATCTGCTAAACGGCTTTTTATTTTGTTGGCCAGATAACCAGCCGCTGAGAAGGCCCTTTCGGATTCAACGCTAGTTGGAACCACAGATCTCAGGCAGTTATCCACGAACTGTAAAAGTTTGCCTTTTGACCCCCCGGACTCGTATAAATTTATTTCCTTTTTGATTAATACCTCCAGAGAATTCGTAGTTGGTTTTCTGTTTCTAGGTTTATTGAACGCAGCAGTCAATGTTTCCTGAAGTTCTTCTTGCAATGAAATACTCTGGCGTGTCTCAGAAAGAGATGAAAGCTGTTTATTATCGTCATCCTCAAATTCAGCTATATCATTAGCGGTGGCAGCTGATGTTGATGCGATCGACCAAGATGGATCTGAATTTGTCTGTGTCTGTGAATTAGTCAGATTGTATTGCGGATGCAAACGCTCTATAAGTGATTTAATTTCAGTTCGAATCACATTTTTCGGAGGCAATTTAAATGTTTCGTCTTTCGCAAACTCTTCTTTATCTGCTTGGTATTTAGCTAGATCTCTAATATACAACAAGCATGCTGTCAAATTCATCCAACGCTCAACAATGCGCTTTCTCAAGGAGCCAGCTAGTTTTTCTGCCAATGGAGTTTTTAGCTCTTCTAGTTTGCGAATCATAAACCTAAGTGTTGTTTCTGCGATAGCCAAGTCTGTATCTTGACGACATAACACCTCCACAGCCAGTTTTACAGGTTGAAATGCCTTGTCTAAGTTCGCTAAAACCGCATGTTCTTCCGCATTCAAAGAGTAGTTTGGATCAGCTTCCAGGCTAAGGTCGATCAAAGCTTTGCTGACACACAGCTTGATTCTAATAAATGTAGAAATCATGTCTGCTAGGCTCAACAATCGAGTTTTACAATCAAGTTGTAACTTAATATCTTTTCCAAATTCTTGCTTTACGTATATTTGCAGAGTATCATTTTCAGTAAGTGATCTTTTAAAAAGTTTCACCAATCTCCTAACTTTCTCAATAATACCCGCATATTCTGCATCTAGGTCTACTTCTATTCTGGGCACAGAGCAATGAAAAACATCATCTTCTGAGTCTGAGCCTGTGCTAGAAATTTTGTCCATTTCCAAAGGAATCTCATCGTCGTTTTTCTCATTTTCAGATTCTATCACAGGTTCCTCAACATCAGTTTGTTTTTTATAAATAGTATCTATTATGCCAAGTTGAACTCCATGGGCATAGCAGAGCTGATGTGAAAGTGATATCAATCGACCCAACTTTTTCATCACACTTGCCCCATCTGTAGTAATATTGATAATATCTTTTTCAAGAATAAGGCCAAATTCGATTAACTTTGTTTTCAAAATACTGACACCATTTTCAGCAGGCATACTTCCAAAGTCGCGAATCAGCCCCAAGTTCCAAAACATAGCATTGCCGTTCAAAAATGTGTGTACGTTTACATTCATGTATCGCTTGTTCATAGAAGAAGTCCACTCATCAAATGTTAGCGTAAATCTGTGATCATTCTCCTTCAGTTGAGCCAATTCACGCATTATTTCCATTTTTAATGTCATGCCATAATTCATAACTATAAGTTTAATTGTGTTTGGGGACATAGGCAGTTTGTGTCCCGAAGAATTAAAGAGATCTCTCATATCTTTGGAAGAACAGAAAACACGGAAAGGTAGTTCATCTTTGGCTACCATTCTTGATATTTTTTTCTCTATAGAAGTATCTTCAACCGAAAGAAAATGATTAGTAATTTTTTGCCTCTTCTTTCTTGCTGGTGGCACTGGTGCCGACGATCCTGGTGATTCTGGACTAACATTCGACGTAGATGCGGATGCTAAGACTAATTCCATGTTTTGATTAGTAGCCCCAGTATTTGATGATGGCGACGGCAACGGTGGGGGGTGATATGACATTCTTCGTTTTCGTGTCAATTTTATGAATCAATTTTAAATGCACATGTAAGCCGCGCGGAGATCGATCTTTGGTTTTAAGAATCTTCTTACAGAGTTTGCACTTAGCACTCAATCCATTTTCCGCTCTCAAAAAGTATTTCCATACTTCCGACACACTCTCATAGTCTTTATAAACTATATTCGCCGACATCGTTCGTTATTCCACTCGTCAATTACATAAGAAACTTTTTTTTGCATAAATAACCAAAAAAATACTTAAATGCAATTAAACTCAATCACGTTAGCTAGCAACAACTATTAGTAAACAAAACAAATGCGCGCTGATGACGCTGCACGCCGGCTCAATTTTCGACCAATCGCACGCACGAACGAATCTAGGAGACACCTCGTCCCGCGACCGAAACGCACCGAATGAAACCGACAGATCGCAACTCCGTCCGTGTCAGTCCGCACTTCTAATAAGACGTTTTTATGCTCGAATGCAATCTCGTTAAACTCGCGAGATCTCGCTTTATTTTCGTCTGAGATCAATCTCGCTAAAAAAGGCCGAGATCTCGCGAAAACGAGATCTCGCGAGAATGAGATTGCATTCCCTATTCTTTATGTGCCATGGAATCATATACGCTTTTTATTTTTGTGCCAACGGTAGTTGGGGAGTTGTCAGATTTCTTTTTCGTAAATTTTAAGTTTTCATGTCCCTCAAGGGTAAGTTCCGGAGCCGTTTTTTCAACGCTAATATTTTTAATGGATTGTTATGTGCCAAGGAATCATAGACGCTTTTTATTTTTGTGCCAACAGTATTAAGAAAGTTGTCAAATACTTTTTTCGTAAATATTAACTTTTCATCCCCCTGACTCGTAAGTTCCAGAGCCGTTTTTTTAACACCAACTTTTATAAATGACTGTCTGTGCCATTAAATCAGATACGCTTTTTTTTTGTGCTAACGACATTAGGAAAGTTGCCAAATTCTTTTTTCGTGAATTCTGACTTTTCATCCCCCTGAACAGTAAGTTCCGAAGCCGTTTCTTTAACATTAACTTTTATATAGGTTTGTTATGTGCCATGAAATCATATACGCTTTTTATTTTTGTGCCAACGGTATTTGAAAAGTTGTCAGATATTTGTTTCGAAAATTTTGACTTTTCATCTCACTGAAGGGTAAGTTCCGGAGTCGCCTTTTCAACGACAATTTTTTTATAAGATTGTTATGTGTCAAAGAATCATATACACTTTTTATTCTAGTGCCAACGGTAGTAGGGAAGTTGCCTGATTTTTTTTTCGTAAATTTTGACTTTTCATCCCCCTGAAGGGTAAGTTCCGAAGCCGTTTTTTCAACACCAATATTTTTATAGGATTGTTATGTGCCAAGGAATCATATATACGAGGTCTGGCTATCAAATGACGAGACTGGTTACGAAAAAGGGTTTTATTATGAAAATTATCCTACATTCGAATGCTCCCCTTTAATATACTCCCTTTCCCTCGCCACACACCTTTCCATACGTCTTTTCCGTCGATCGAAGCAGTGCTGGAAGTCTTCTTTGGTGAGGGCCTTTAGGAGCTCTGCCGTTTTTTGCTTTACCGCTTCCATCGACTCAAATCGGGTCTCTTTCAAGGCAGATTTTATCTTAGGGAACAAAAAAAAGTCGCACGCTGCAAAATCTGGCGAGTACGGCGCGTGTTCGAGCACTGGAGTGCGCTTACCGGCTAAATACTGCTTCACAGATAGCGCGTTATGGGCAGGTGCGTTGTCCTGGTGCAAAATCCACGAGTTGTTCTTCCACAACTCGGGCCGATTTTACGAACTCGTTCTCGCAGTGTTGCCAAAACTGACAAATAGTAAGTCTGGTTGACAGTCTGACCCTCTGGAACTCATTCAGTCATCACGATACCGTTAATGTCGAAAAAAACGATCAACATTGCCTTGAATTTGGTTGGTCATCTACAGTGCTCACTCGGCCCTTACTGAAGCGCTTACACCTCTCAAAAACACGCGCACGAGATAGAGAATTGTCCCCATAGGCCTCTTGCAACAATTTACAGCACTCAGTCGGGGTTTTTTTTAATTTAACGAGAATTAATACGTTGCTCCTGTTTTTCGTTACACATGGTTTTCGGCACGAGAAAAAAACACGTTCGTTTTAAACCGCTACTGCACAAATACAATAATAGTGACAAAAACTTGTTTTGGTACGTGCATAGACAAGATATCTAGATACCTAACGCACTACTCGATTTTTTCCTCACCTTTCTACGGCGCCCTCTAGGCGCGCAGTCTCTTCATTTAATAGCCAGACCTCGTACTTTTTATATTCGTGCCAACGGTATTAAGAAAGTTGTCAAATTTATTTTTCGTAAATTTTGACATATTATCTCTCTGAAGGGTAAGTTCTGGAGCCGTTTTTTTAACGCTAATTTTTTTATAGGATTGCCATCTGCCAAGAAAGTATATACGCTTTTTATTTTTGTGCCAACAGTAGTTGGAAAGTTAACACATTCTTTTTTCGTAAATTTTAAGTTTTCATCCTCCTAAAGGGTAAGTTCCGGAGCCGTTTTTTCAACGCCAATATTTTTTCAGGCTTATTATGTGCCAAGGAATCATAGACGTTTTTTATTTTTGTGCCAACAGCATTGAAAAAGTTGTCGGATTCTTTTTTCGTAAATTTTCACTTTTCATCCTCCTGAACCGTAAGTTCCGGCGCCGTTCTTTTAGCAACAAATTTTACATAAGATTGTTATGTGCCATAAAATCATGTACGCTTTTTATTATTGTGCCAACGGTAGTTGGGAAGTTGTCAGCTTTTTTCTCGTAAATTTTTAGATTTCATCCCCCTGAAGGGTAAAATCTGGAGCCGCTTTTTCAACGCCAATATTTTCAAAGGATTTTTATGTGCCAAGAAATAATAGACGCTTTTTATTTTTGTGCCAAAGGTATTAAGAAAGTTGTCCAATTTCTTTTTCGTAAATATTGACTTTTCAGCCCCCTGAATCATAAGTTCCGGCGTCGTTTTTTCAACAACAAATTTTAAATAGGATTCTTATGTGCCATAAAATCATGTACGCTTTCTATTTTGATGCCAACGGTATTTGAAAAGTTGTCAGATTTTTTTCGAAAATTTTGACTTTTTATCTCACTAAAGGGTAAGTTTCGGAGTCACCTTTTCAACGCCAATTTTTGTATAAGATTGTTATGTGTCAAATAATCATATACGCTTTATATTTTAGTGCCAACGGTAGTAGGGAAGTTGCCTGATTTCTTTTTCGTAAATTTTGACTTTTCATCCCCCTGAAGGGTAAGTTCTGGAGCCGTCTTTTCAACGCCAATAATTTTATAAGATTGTTATGTGCCAAGAAATCATATACGCTTTTTATATTTGTGCCAGCAGTATTTGTAAAGTTTTCAGATTTGTTTCTCGGAAATTTTGAATTTTTATCTCAATGAAGGGTAAGTTCCGGAGTCGTCTGTTTAACGTCAATTTTTTTATAAGATTTTTATGTTTTAAAGAATCATATACGCTTTTTATTTTAGTGCCAACGGTAGTAGGCAAGTTGCTAGATTTCTTTTTCGTAAATTTTGACATTTCATCTCCCTGAAGGGTATGTTCCGGAGCCGCTTTTGAAAGCCAATATTTTTATAGGATTGTTATTTGCCAAGGAATCTTATACGCTTTTTATTTTTGATCCAACGGTGTTAGGAAAAATGTCAGATTTCTAATTTGTAAATTTTGACTTTTCATCCCCCTGAAGCGTAAGTTCCCGGAGCCGTTTTTTAACACCAACTTTTATATAAGATTTTAATGTGCCATGGAGTCATATACGCTTCTTATTTTTGTGCCAACGGTATTAGAAAAGTTGTCAAATTGTTTTTGTAAATATTTACTCTTCATCCTACTAAAGGGTGAGTTTCGGAGCTGTTTTTAACGTTAATTTCTTATTGAGGTGGATATGTGTCGAGATATCATATACGCTTTTTATTTTTGTGCCAACGATATTAGAAAAGTTGTCTGATTATTTTTTGTAAATTTTGACTCTTTAACCCCCTGAACCGTGAGTTTCGGAGCCGTTTTTTTTACGCCAATTCTTTTATAAAATTAATATGTGCCAAGGAGTCGTTGAGGCATTTCATTTTTATGCCAACGGTATAAGGAAAGTTGTCAGATTTATTTATCGTAAATTTTGACTTTCTTTCCCCCGGAACCGTAAGTTCCGGAGCCGTTTTTTGTACGCCAATGGTTTTATAAGTTTGTTTTAAGCAAAGTAATCATAAACGCTGTTTATTTCTGTGCCAACGGTATTAGAAAAGTTGTCAGATTTATTTTTTGTAAAATTTGACATTTTATCTTTTTCAAGGATAAGTCTTGGAGCCGTTTTTTTAACGCCCATTTTTTTATACGATTTTTATATGCCAAGAGATTATATACGCCTTTTATATATGGGCCAACGGTAGTTGGGAAGTTGCCAGATTTTTTTTTTGTAAATTTTTAGTTTTTATCCCCCTGAAGGGTAAGTTTCGGAGCTGTTTTTTTAACGCCATTATTTTCAATGGATTGTTGTGTGCCAAGGAATCATATACGCTGTTTATTTTTGTGCAAACGGTATCTGAAAAGTTGTCAGATTTTTTTCTCGAAAATTTTGACTTTTCATCTCCCTCAAGGGTAAATTCCGGAGTCGTCTTTTTAACGCTAATTTTCATATGATTGTTATGTATTAAAGAATCATATACGCTTTTTATTTTAGTGCCAACGGTAGTTAAGAAGTTGCCAGATTTCTTTTTTGTAAATTTTGACTTTTCTTACCCCTAAAGGGTCAGTTCCAGAGCCGTTATTTCAACGCCAATATTTTTGTAGGAATGTTATGTGCCAAGAAATCATATACGCGTTTTATATTTGTGCCAACCGTATTAAGAAAGTTGTCAAACTTATTTTTCGTAAATTTTGACATTTCATCCCTTTGTAGGGTAAGGTCTGGAGCCGTTTCTATAACGCCAATTTTTTTATAGGATTGTCATCTGCCAAGAAATTATATACGCTTTTTATTTTTGGGCCAACGGTAGTTAGGAAGTTGTCAGATTCTTTTATTGTAAATTTTTTGTGTTTGTCCCCTTAAAGGGTAGTTTCGGAGCCGTTTTTTAACGCCATTATTTTCAATGGATTGTTATGTGCCAAGGAATCATAGACGCTTTTTATTTTTGAGCCAACGGTATTAAGAAAGTTGTCAGATTTCTTTTTCGTTAATTTTTACTTTTTATCTCCCTGAACCGTAAGTTCCGGCGCCGTTTTATCAACAACAAATTTTACATAGGATTGTTATGTGCCATAAAATCATGTACACTTATTTTTGTGCCAACGATATTAGGAAAGTTGTCAAATACTTTTTTCGTAAATTTCAACTTTTTATCCGCCTGAACAGTAAGTTCCGGAGCCGTTTTTCTAACGCTAACTTTTATATAGGGTTGCCATCTGCCAAAAATAATATACGCTTTTAATTTCTGTGCCAACGGTATAAAGAAAGTTGTACGATTTCTTTCTCGTGAATTTTTACTTTTCGTTCCCCTGAACCGTAAGTTCTGGAGCCGTTTTTTCTACACTAACTCTTATATAATATTGTATTGAGCCATGAAATTCTATACGCTCTTTATTATTGTGCCAACAGTGTTAGGGAAGTTGTCAGGACCCTTTTTTGTAAATTTTGACATTTTATCTTCCTGAAGGGTAAGTTTCGGAGCCGCTTTTTTAACGCCAATATTTTTATAGGATTGTTATGTGCCATGGAATCAGATACGCTTCTTATTCTTGTGCCAACGATATTAGGAAAGTTGCTAAATTTTCTTTGTAAATTTTGTACAATCGTTGTCAGATTTCTTTTTTGTAAATTTTGCCCTTTCATCCCCCCGAACCGTAAGTTCTGGGGCCGTTTTTTTAACAGCAACTTGTATATGGAATTTGATGTGCCATGAAATCATATACGCATTTTATTTTTTTGCCAACTGTATTAGGAAATTTGTCGGATTCTTTTTTCGTCAATTTTGAATTTTCTTTCCCTTGAAAGGTAAGTTCTGTTACCGTTTCTTCACGCAAAATTTTTTATGCGATTATTATGTTCCAAGAAATCATATACGCTCTTTATTTTTTTGCCAACGGTATTTGAAACGTTGTTTGATTTCTTTTTCGTAAATTTTGACGTTTTATCCCTCTGAAGGGTAAGTTCCGGAGCCGTTTTTTCAACACTAATTTTTTAATAAGATAGTTATGTGTCAAGAAATTATATACGCTTTTTATTTTTTTGCCAACGGTATTAGGGAAGTTGTTCGATTTTTTTTCGTAAATTTTGACTTTTCGTCCCCCTGAACCGTAAGTTCAGAAGCCGTTTTTTTAATACCAGCTTTTATATAGCGCTGTTATGTGCCATGGAGTCGTTTACACTTCTTATTTTGGTGCCATCGCTATTAGGAAAGTTGTTTGATTTTTTCTCGAAAATATTTACTTTCCATTCTCCTGAAGGGCAAGTGCCAGATCTTTTTTTTAACGCAAATTTTTTTGTAAGATTGTTCTGTGCCAAAAAATTTCGTTCGCTTTTTATCTTTGTGTCAACGATATTTAGAAAGTTGTCAGACTTTTTTTTGAAAATTTTGAATTTTCATCCGCCTGAAGGGTAAGTTGCGGAGCCGTGTTTTTAACACCATTTGTTATATAGGGTTGTTATGTACCAAGAAATCATATCAGCTTTCTATTTATCTGCTTACGGTATTAGGAAAGTTGTCAGATTCTTTTTTCCCAAATTTCGATTTTTCATCCCCCTAAAGGGTAAGTTTCAGAGCCGTTTTTTCAACGTTAATGTTTGTAAAGGATCGTCATGTGCCAAGGAATTATATACGCTTTTTATATTCGTGCCAATGGTATTAGGATAGTTGTCAGATTTTTATTTCGTAAATTTTCACCTTTCATCCCCCTGAAGGGTAAGTTGCGGAGCTGTGTTTTCAACACCAATATTTAAATAGGGTTTTTATGTACCAAGGAATTAAATACGCTTTCTATTTTTGAGCTAACGGTATTAGAAAGGTTATTAGATTCTTTATTTGTTATATTCCACTTTTCATCCACCTAAACCGTTAGTTTCGGAGCTGTTTTCTTTACGTCAATTTTTGTATAGGTTTGTTTCGTGCCAAGGAATTGTATACGCTCTTTATTTTCGTGCTATCGGTATTAGGAAAGTTTCTAGACTTTTTTTTTAAAATCTTGACTTTTCATCCTCCTGAAGGGTAAGTTCCGGAGCCGTTTTTTTAACGACAATTTTATTACATTTTTATGTGTCAGGGAATCATATACGCTTTTTATTTTTGTGCCAGCGATATTAGAAAAGTTATTAGATTCTTTTTTTGTAAATTTTTACCTTTCATCGCCCTGAAGGGTAAGTTCCGGAGCCGTGTTTTCAACACCAATTTTTATATAGGGTTGTTATGTACCAAGGAATCAAATACGCTTTCTATTTTTGTGCCTACGGTATAAGAAAGGTTGTTAGATTCTTTATTTGTTTATTTTATCTTTTCATCCACTAAAACCATAAGTTTCAGAGCTGTTCTCTTAACGTCAATTTTTGTATAGGTTTGTCATGTGCCCAGGAATTATATACGCTTTTTATTTTTGTGCTAACGGTATTAGGAAAGTTTTTAGACTTTTTTTTTCGAAAATCTTGACTTTTCATTCCCCTAAAGGGTAAGTTGCGGAGTAGTTTTTTTAACGCAAATATTTTTATAGGATTTTTATGTGCCAAGTTATCATATACGCATTTTATTTTTTTCTAACGGTATTGGGAAAGTTCTCAGATTTCTTTTTCGTAAATTTTAACTTTACATCTCCCTGAACCGTAAGCTCTCGAGCCGTTTTTTTAACACTAACTTTTATAAGAGATTGTTATCTGCCAAAGAATCATGTACGCCTTCTGTTCTTGTACCAACGGTAGTAGGAAAGTTGTCAGATTCATTTGTCGTAAATGTTGTCATTTTATCCCTCTGAAGGGTACGTTTCGCAGCCGTTTTTTTTGACACCAATTTTTATGTAGGATTGTTATGTGCCATGGCATCATATACATATATCATATATCATATCCTTTTGCGGAAAATAACTGCACCTCTCTTATATGTTTTTTTGGATGCTTAATTCAAAGTCGTTGTGTATTTCCATCCAGCACGTCAGGATTTTGCCGCAATTTCAAAAAACATGTAAAAAATTGATTTTTCGGTAGTTTCTTTTAGCTACAGTCTGTCAAGTAAGAGCGTGGTCGACTTTACTGACAGTTAATGAAAGATTTTGCTCTAATTCCTTCGCGAGCCGATAGAAAAAAGCTTTGTTCTTGATGCATTGTCAACAAAGATTCAGTTGTCGTTGATCTTTTGAAAGAGAACTACGTTAAACGCCATGAGTGCTAAGTACGCGATGCGCTACGAGGCTGTGTTCCTTTGCATCCACCCGAAAGGTCCCAAAATGTCGCAATCAGCGGCTGCTAAATATATGAGAAAGTCGAAGGCATTTGTACAGAAGTGGATACAGCGATATAAAGTGGCTAAAAATGTCGATGATTTACCAGAACGTGGCTCGATAGGAAAAGTGAACAAAAAAGATGAAAAAAAAATAGTGAATCTGTTTTCGCGGAATTCTGCTTTAACACTGTGGCAAGGACAAGCAAAATTAATGGCAAAAGGTTAAGATATATCCTACGAAACTATCCGAACCCATCTTCGTACTCATCATCTGAAATGGCGCAACACAATGAAGAAGCCTCTGTTGACTGAAAAACATGTGACAAAGCGACTCGCTTCGGCGCATGAGAATATTGATAGAGATTTTGAAAATGTCATTTTTACTGATGAATGTTCTATATGGGCACGTTCTGTCCTCACGCGAGCCTGGTCAACTTCCACCAATAGGCTTGTTCAGTGGACCGTAAAACATGGAATAAAGGTGCATCTTTGGGGCTGCTTCTCAAAGCAGGGATTCGGCACTTTGCACCTCTTTACTGACAACCTAAATGCCGAGAAAATGATAAAAATCTACAAAAAGGCTTTACTGCCATCTGTCAAACGATGGTTCATCACAAAAAATGAAGATTGGATTCTGCAGGAGGACAACGATCCTAAACACAGCAGCAAGCTCTGTACTCAGTGGAAGACTCAATCTGGCATCGTTACATTGGATTGGCCGCCGCAGTCGCCCGATGCAAACCCTATTGAAAATGTGTGGGCGTATATTAAACGGAAGCTTCGTGAAAGACGCACATACACTTTGAAGCAGTTGTCTTACGAAATTCGTTGGATCTGGAGATCTTTGCCACTTGAATACGCCGTCAAATTAGTAGAAAGCATGCCTCGGAGATGCCAGGCAATTATCGACGCCGGTGGTGACTTGACACATTATTGACCAAATTGCATCATTGTTTGTAATGTGTACAATGTATATATAAGTATGAAAGTTTCATCAAATAAATTTTTTTATAAATTAACACGACCACGCTCTTACTTGACAGACTGTAAATATGATCAACACCTCAAACAAAGTTCCAAAAACACAATTTTCAAGCCATAAATTTAAAACCTATAAACTACAAGCCTGAAAATCCTAAATACATGAACCCCAAGCTCATAAAACCTAACCCTATGTCTCATAGCCCAGAAAACCTGATCCAAAGAGTCTGAATGCCCAAATCTCAAATTTACATTTCAAGTACATAATTCCCAGCCCATATACTTTATGTCTATAAAACCCTTAAATTTTTCATATAAAAATTCAGAACCGATAAACCTCAAGCCCTCCATAATTATCGAATACATCGAGCTCATAAAACCGAAGTCTATGAACCCTTAATTCACAAAGTCAAAATCTACAATGAAGCAAACTAGCCGCAATTTTATGAATCCTAAAGACAAAAACCCAAAACCACAAACGCATTAATCTCGAAGCCACAAATCTTGAACCAACAAACTTTAAACCCATGAGCCTCAAGTCAATAAATCAGAAGCCCACAATATTTGAATCTCTCATACTCGAACTTACGTACACAATTACAAACCGCAATACCATAAGCCCTAAACCTACAAACCTCAAACTTGCACACTTCTAACTTATAAACTTCAAACCCACAAACGTCAGCTCATAAACCTTATTATGATCCGTATATTGCAAACCTCAATCTACAAATTCAAGATTCTTAAACTCACAGGTCTTTACCCTGCAAACTTTAAACCCACAACCTCTAACCCATAAAATTATCCTGACAAACTCCAAGCCTCCCACTCTTACGAACCTCAAACCTACAAGCTTGCTACCTCCAAACTCCAAACCAATAAACTTTAAATCCATAAACCTTTAGTTCACAAATCTTAAGAACAAAATTTTTAAATATATAATTTTTTAACGTTGTGATAGATATACCCGCGAAAACGTATTTCAGATTTGAAATACGTTAAAATATATTTTAGATTTTCAGATTCTTTATTTAAGACTGTAGAATGCGCAACTGGAATAGGAGCATATTTGTCGCCATTTTTTAACGAAATTGCCTTGAAACTTCTGTAGAGGAATCCAGAAAAAGCCGCCAATTATCTGCTTCGTACTTTATACCTTCAAATTCATTAATCAAACCATTTATATTATTGCAATATACTAAATCGTCTTCTTTAGAAAAATATTTTCTAAATGGTACCTCTCACGACAAAATGAGCCTTTTGTTTCTTTAATCAAACATCTTTTTTGTTTTAATCTTGAGGCTGATAGTTCTGCATTTTTTTTTGAAAGCCCTAAATCCCGAATTAAGTTACCTTAATCGTTCTGATTAAATTTACCTTCTATCGGTATATTTTGATCGTCATACTCATCTCCATCAGTTTCTTGAGAGTTTCCCGCAGATTTTTGAAAGTCACTTGCAGATTCGTGTGAGTTACTTGCTTGTTCTTGTATATCATTATGATAAAATGTCTTAATCGCAGGATTTGAACAAACCTTATTTACTGAAACTAATACAGGAGAAGTAACTGATGATACTGTAACGTCGTTGGTGACGTTTCAATTGCGTAAAAAATCACGTGGACTTCCTTTCGCCTTTATGAGCCTAAATACTAAAACTTATGGGCTCGGGACGGCGAAGGAATTAAATTTGCGAGATTTCTAGGAAAAAGTCATGAATGTCAGGAATGGACAACAGTATAGGCCGATGTTGGCCTATATGCTGCCCTGGAAAAGACCTACTAAGTGTTTCGATGATAGAGAAATTTAGCCGATTCTGGCTAATACTATCTCTTTGGAAGTAGAAAAGAAAAATACAAAATCTTAGAAAAACTTACTCTTTATTGAGTGTAAGGTAGGTAAAAAAAAAAGGAAAATCTTCTCTCTCTCTGTCTTTCTCTCCTTTGCTCCCCTCTGTTAGAAAATTGTAAGGTTGCTAAACTTGATTGAATCTTGGAAATCTTGATTGAAGTTTAAATTGAACTGGAGAATTGAGAATGAACACTTAGGTGAACTTGAATAAGTCTAGATTTAATAAAAACGTGATGGATCAAATCGTTTTTCGCTCTTTTTTTTTTTTTTTATTAGGTTGCTGCAGATGTAATGGCCAATTTAGTAAAAAATTTTTAAACAGCTGTAACTTTTTATAAAGACAATTTTTTTAATCAAAATAGGTACCAATAGATGCAACACACTTTTCTCAATGAGATACAAGTAGATTTATTCCAGTTTTGTAAAAGTCTGAGTTTCTGGTTCAAACAAACTCCTCGAAGGCATTTTGGCAGCAGCTCTATTATTAAATCTTTTTCCTGTTAAAAAGTGATCCAATTGTTTAAAGAAATGGTAATCTGTTGGTGAGAGGCCTGGTGAATATGGAGGGTGAACAAGAGTCTCATAGCACAACTCGTTTAATTTTTGGACCGTTGTTCTCGATACATGAGGTCGTGCGTTATTATGAAGCAGTATTACTCCATCCCTGTTGACAAGCCTAGGACTTATTGGACTATCAATTTCTGAAGCATTTCATCCAGTTGAGCACAGTATTTCTCAGCATTGATGGTTTCGCCAGGTTGCAGGAACGAATAGTGGATAACTCCAGCTACAGATCACCAAACAGTTACCATTATTTTCTTTAGATGAAGGCTTGGTTTTGGCATGTGTCTTGGCGCTTCATCGCCATCTAGCCATTGGGCCGATCGGCGACGATAATCGTATAAAATCCACTTATCATCGCTGCTCACAATTCGGCGCAAAAACGGTTCCTTTTTGTTGTGGGAGAGAAGAGAACTTGAAATCTCCATTCGACACGTCATGTTTTGCTCGGTAAGATCATGCGGAATACATTTGTCAAGCTTTTTCACTTTTCCAAGTTGTTGCAAGTGGCGGCCAACTGTCGAATTGTGAACGCCTAATTTCTCGGCAAGATTCCTTATGGTTTGGCGGGGGTCAGACTCCACTAATGCACGCAGCTCGTCCTTATCGATCAATGGTCCTGAGTGTCCACGTGGCTCATTTCTAAGCTTTATATCTCCAGATCGAAATTTTTCGAACCACCGCCGAGTTGTTCGTTCGCTAACTGTATCAGGCCCAAATGCACTGTTGATATTCCTCGTTGCTTCCGTTGCGTTGTGCTCTAATTCAAATTCGTATAGTAAAAGTAGCCGTTTTTGATTTACTTTCATGTTCACTTTCTCTTTTTGTTTTTACGATCACTATAAAGTGCAAAACGGAAATGACTCCGAAAACCAAGGTAGCAGTATTTATACTTCAATATGTCATATCATTTGCGCCGCCTTGTGCCAACATAATACACTAAAATTGCATCCAATTTTATGTCATTGCTAAATCAGCCATTTCAACTGCAGCAACCTAATACATACTGTCTGTCAAAAAAGTACCGTGAATTTTAAATTAAAACATTTTTACGTTTAATAATCAAAATTTATTGGGTCACCTTCAAAATAGGCTCCATTAGCTCCGATACATCTATGCCAACGGCACTTTCAATCATCGAAACATTATTTATAGGAGCTTTCTGGGATGGCCTTCAGCTCGCGCGCTGAATTTTGTTTTATGGTTTCAATCGACTGAAAACGGGTGCCACGGAGCGAAAATTTAAGTTTTGGGAAGAGAAAGAAGTCACAGAGAGCTAAAGCCGGCGAATACGGTGGTTGTTCAAGCGCGTTCGTTGAGTTTTTGGCAAGAAAGTCGGTCACAATCGTAGCTAGGTGAGACAGCGCGTTATCGTCGTGCAAAATCCACGAGTTATTCGCCTACAAATTTGGCCGCTTCTTACGGATACGCTTACGCAAACGTTTCATAACGCCTAGGTAATACTCTTTGTTTACCGACTGACCCTCTGGAACTAATTCGTAGTGCACCACGCCACGGATATCGAAGAGAACAATGAGCATCACCTTCACTTTTGAGCGGCTTTGGCGTGGTTTTCTCGGTTTTGGCTCGTTTTTTCCCATCAATTCCGATGCTTGCTGGCTTGTTTGCATATCGTACTCGTACACCCACCTTTCGTCATCAGTTATGATGCATTCCATGAATGCGGGATCGGAAGTGGCGTGATCCAGAATGTCCAAAGCGACCTGTTTACGATAGCATTTTTGAAGAAAATTAAGCCCTTTTGGAACGAGTCTTGCGGCCACCTTTCTCATGCCCAAAATATCAATTAAAATCGTACGTGTGGACTTGTGGGATATATTAAGTTCATGTGCTGTCTCTCTCAAGTTGCTATGACGGTTTTCAAGCACCATTTCCTTAATTTTATCGACGTTATCTGCGGTCGAAGCCGTCGATGGGCGTCCGGAACGAGGCAAGTCTTCGACGACTTCACGATCCTCCTTGAAGGCTTTGTACCACTCATACGCACGGGTTTTCGATAGTGCTCTATCATCAAAAGCCTTTTGCAACATTTTCAATGCATTGGCACACAAAATTTCATTCGCAACACAAAATTTCAGACAAATTCTTTGTTCAACGTAATCACTCATTGTAAAAAATCGGCACGCACTATTGACATCGACTGACTTAACCAGCTACTGTAAATTCACTCGTTGACAAATTCCGTTCAAACTTGGCATAGTCATTAAGGACAGTTGTACGAACCTAGAAAAAAAAATTTTACCTGCCTAAATTGCCCCGCCAGATTTAAATCTACAATTCCCGGTACTTTTTTGACAGAATATATATATATATATATATATATATATATATATTTATGCCAATTAGTACTTTTGGGGACGGTCCTCAAAAATCCCATCTATATTTTTGGAAACCTTATGGGATTTTTGGGGACGGTCCTCAAAAAGGTTTTATACGAAATGGTACTTTTGTGGACATCGTAATTAAATTAATTATTATTTCTTTTTTTACTATTTGTGCTGTTTTATTGTACGTTTTACACTATTGACAAACAATTTGTAACATTAGTTTTATTTTATACGATCTTTACCACGTATAAGGAATCGTGTTATTTTTGATCGTAAGTAAATGTGTGAGTATTAAAAGAGGAGGATCGGCTTATGACAAATGATAAAGCGCAAAGTAAAACAAAACAATAAAACTAATAAGAGTACATAATTAAAAAAAGAAGCTAGAAAAGAAGATACAAAAAGATCAAGATCAACATTTTTAAAGTTACAAATAATGAAGTTTTTACCAATTAAAAGCATAATCTTAAGTACTAAACGCAAATTGATCAATTTATGATCAAAAATGTAAAGCGAATTAGAAAGAATCGAAAGTAAAATGGGAGAGAAGATTTGATTTATTATAAATAATTAAGTAAGTAAATGAATTACCAAATAAACATTTAATTCTGGAATTCCTTTTTTAAATTTTGCTCTTGCAATAATTGAAAATTATCTGCGCAACCACTAAATTATCATATACTACTGTGATCAATAAGTAAGGTAAATTTGTTTATAAAATATAAATTTTATTTATTTATAAAATTTTTTATTTATAAAATTTATTTATTCTTCCAAATCTATTTCATCCCCTTCAAAGTAATTCCCGTCCGATAAAACGCACTTTTGCTAACGCTTTTTCCAGTCCTTAAAACAGTCGGAATAGTCTTTTTCCGGTATAGCCTTCAAGACCTTCTTCGATTCGGTTTTTATCTCCTTAATCGTGTCAAAACGGCGTCCCCGCATTGGCCTTTTGAGTTTGCTGAATAGCCAGAAGTCGCATGGAGCCAAATCAGGCAAATACGGTGGTTGCGGAACGATATGAGTCGAGTTTTTGGCAAAAAAGTTGCGGAGAACCAATGCAGTATGACATGGTGCATTATTGTGATGAAGGAACCAAGAGTTGCTCTCCCGTAATTCCGGCCGTTTCAGACGAATAGCTTAACGCAAACGGCGCATAATGCTCAAATAATATTTTTCGTTGACAGTTTGGCCCGGCGGAAGGAATTTATAGTGCACCACACCACGATAATCAAAGAAAACTGTCAACATGACCTTTGTCATGTTGACGTTGATGGTAGTCCAGAGCGCGGTTCGTCTTCAACGCGTTCTCGGCCTGCTTTGAACTCGTTGTACCACTTATAAACGTTTTATTGTGCCATAGTTTGATCACCAAAGGCCTTCCGCAACATTTTCAACGTGCCCGCACAAGAATATTCGTTCTGCAAACAAAATTTGATGCAAGTTCTTTGCTCAACAAAATCACTCATTGTAAAAATCAAAAAATTCACTTTTGGTTGTTTACAAAAACACGTGTAACTCAGAGATAATTAAACCTTTTGACAAACAGACGCTTGGCGAATGTTATAGACAGTCCTACCAACCTAGGGAAAAAAATTTACCTGCCTTCCTAATGCTCGGGAGTTTTAAATGACAATTTCACCTTACTTTTCGATTACAGTAGTATATATATATATATTGGGAATAAAAATTGATTCGGTCCGTTTTTTTTGTGGTCAAAAATGCATTTATTTCAAAATAAAAAGAATTTAAATGTTAATCAAAGTATCGTCCATCGCTAGTTATTAATTTTTTCCCAACTCTCAGGCAATTTTCGAATTCGATGCGCTTCAGCTGCACTTTTCTTCCAATTAAAACAGAAAACTAAAATCTCCTGCAAATGCTGCTTAGTTAACACATAATTGGACATATTTAA
Source organism: Chalcis sispes (assembly GCA_949987625.1). Classification (NCBI taxonomy): domain Eukaryota; kingdom Metazoa; phylum Arthropoda; class Insecta; order Hymenoptera; family Chalcididae; genus Chalcis; species Chalcis sispes. Next base: position 20,400,023 of record OX465098.1, on the reverse strand, counting down.
CACAGTTAAAAGCAAGATTTTTTTACGAAACTTGAAGCGATATAAACTGAATATTGTTGACAGATGCCTTACCTCTCTGGAACTACCGACTTCAGCTGTTACTATTAAATATTCATAATAGCCAGAGCCATCTTTTGAAAACGGACCGAACTAATTTGTACTCCCAATATATGTATATGTATGTATATATATATATATATATATATATACTATTACCTACAAACAATTGAAAATTTTAATTTTTAAAGAATAATTATTTAAACTGTTATTTTGCAACTATTACTTTTTTCCAACAATTTTGTTATTATAAATTACTTTTACTAACCTAAGAATATCACTCGTGTTCTTGGTGGCAATTATTTCTTTTTTATTAGTTTAAATAATTATTCTTTATTTAACTATCATTAAGTAAATTGATTGCGTAAAATGCGACAAAAAACTTCGTTCTTTTTTGTAATATGCGTTTAATTTTAAATGAAAAATGATCATGTGATTTAATTTAACATGTTTTGATGATAAATAATAAAAAATGAACATGAGTAAAAATCATGCAAAAAGAGATCATCTCTCTCTCTCTAATTCTCACTCCCCTTCTCATAAAAAATGCCTTCGAGATAAGCAGTAGCGTCCACCCCGCGCTAATTTCGAGCAATCAGATTGGTACAAAGTCATCTCTGTACGAATGTATAAAAAGGCAAGATCAATCTGCGGAGACGTACTTGTGATTTTTCTTCCCAGTCAAGACTTATCACTCGTCAGTCAACGAAGCAAGTTTTTGCTAAGATTCGTGCACGCAAGGAGACCGAGAGAGAGAGAGAAAGAGAGAGAGAAAGAAAATTTTTACTGTACAAAAATAGTGCACAAGGAAAGTACAGTAAATTAACAAATAAACATTAACAAAAAGAAAAATTAAATTAGCAGTACATAATAATTAACAGTATAATGAAAGTAGTGTAACAATAAGCAACAGATATAAACTAGTTATAAAATGAAAAATAAGACATAATAAGATACAATGTAAGCAAAGAGCTTAAATTATAATTTACATTATTGCCTTAATAATAAAGATATTGTATGCTTTTTCTCAACGGAAAAAAGGTAAGTGAAAATAGTGGATTTAAAACTAGAAATAAAGGATATAGTATAGTAAGAAGAAGGTAGACAGTTGCAGAGTCGAGACAAATAAACAAGAAAAGATCTATCAAGGAACTCAGTAGTAGATGACGGTATGGCCAACGGCCTTACATCACCCAGAGAGGGTCTATCAGACTGGTTCCATACGAACTGTTTAAATAGGTACTGTGGATCATGATGTTTAAATATTTTATAAAGCAGAGTAATGATGAAGTATTTACGCCTATCCAAGGAGGTAAGCCAGTCAAGAGAAACCCTATACGGATCAATATGCTCGCGCCTAGTTACACCATAGACATAACGAACTCCAGAGTTTATGACTCTCTACAGCTTGAGATCAAGTTCACCAGAAATATCACAATAAGCGATGCAGCAGTAGTCTACTATAGGGAACAAGAGTCTCAATTAAGTGCTTACGGAGGGCGAAATTAGTGCTCTGACGGAAAAAGTTAAGTCTGTAAAGCAGAGAATTAGCTTTATGACAGGTGTAAGCAGCATGTTCCTTCCAGTTAAGCTTAGGATCAAGGTAGGCACCATGGTAACGCACAGATTTTTCAAATGGTACAAGAGTATTATTTATCTGAACACTCTTGATTGGCATGACAGTCAGCTTACGAGGTCTAGCTATTAAATAACGAGACTGGTTACAAAAAAGGGTTTTATTATAAAAATTATTCTACATTCAAATGCTCCCCTTCAATATACTCCCCTTCCCTTGCCACATATCTTTCCATACGTTTTTTCCATTGATCGAAGCAGTGCTGGAAGTCTTCTTTGGTGAGGGCCTTTAGGAGCTCTGCCGTTTTTTGCTTTACCGCTTCCATCGACTCAAATCGGGTCCCTTTCAAAGCAGATTTTATCTTCGGAAACAAAAAGAAGTCGAACGGTGCCAAATCTGGCGAGTACGGCGCGTGTTCGAGCACTGAAGTGCGCTTACCGGCCAAATACTGCTTCACAGATAGCGCGTTATGGGCAGGTGCGTTGTCCTGGTGCAAAATCCACGAGTTGTTCTTTCACAACTCGGGCCGTTTCTAACGAACTCGTTCTCGCAGTGTTGCCAAAACTGACAAATAGTAAGTCTGGTTGACAGTCTGACCCTCTGGAACCCATTCAGTCATCACGATACCGTTAATGTCGAAAAAAACGATCAACATTGCCTTGAATTTTAATTTGGACATCCTTGCTTTTTTGATTCTGGGCGATTCAGGCGTCTTCCAATACATCGATTGTCGCTTTGTTTCCACATCGTATTGAAAAATCCAAGTTTCGTCGCAAGTAATAATGTTTTTCATCAGTCCGGAATCTTTTTTCAACCTTTCAAGGAAATCTGAGCAGACCTGTTGACGCAAGAGCTTTTGGTCAGGAGTCAGGTTTTTTGGCACCAACTTCGCACAGACTTTTGTCATGTGTAATTGCTCGTGTAAAATTTGTCTAACCGTTTCTTTATCGGCGTTTACAGCCTCGGCAATCATCCGGATGCTTATTCGACGATCTGCACGCACAATTTGGTTGATTTTAGTCACTGTTTCCGGAGTTGAAACAGTGACAGGGCGACCTGGGCATTGGTCATCTTCAGTGCTCACTCGGCCCTCACTGAAGCGCTTACACCACTCAAAAACACGCGCACGAGATAGAGAATTGTCCCCATAGGACTCTTGCAACAATTTACAGCACTCAGTCAGAGTTTTTTCCAATTTAACGAGAAATTTGAGATTGATACGTTGCTCCTGTTTTTCGTCACACATGGTTTTTGGCACGAGAAAAAAACACGTTCGTTTCAAACCGCTACTGCACAAATACAATAATAGTAACGAGAACGTGTTTTGGTACGTGCATAGACAAGATATCTAGATACCCAACGCACTACTCGTTTTTTTCCCCACCCCTCTACGGCGCCCTCTAGGCGCGCAGTCTCGTTATTTAATAGCCAGACCTCGTATTTATGTAGAAATAAGAGCCGAAAATTATGGCTTTTGTCTTAGCAACATTAAGATGTAGATGGTTATCATCGGCCCATTCCATGATAAGTTTAGCCAGCCTACCAATTAGTTCAACATACGAGGGTTGTCTGAAAAATTTCCGACCTAACACAGATACAAGACATTTTTTCTTAATTTTTTTTTTTATTACTCAACATAGTCTCCTTGCAATTCTAAACACTTCCCCCAGCGATGCTCCCATCTCTTTAACCCATCCAAATAGTACTCGGCGTTTTTCTCTGCAAAATGACTGTTCACGAAGGTGATTACCTCCTCATTTGACGAAAATCTCTGTCCTCCGAGTGCAATTTTTAGATGAGGGAACAAAAAGAAGTCACTTAGGGCTTGGTCAGGTGAGTAAGGCGGATGGTCAAGCAGCTGAAACCATAATTCGTGGATTTTCGCCATGGTAACCGCTAAGGTATGAGACGGCGTGTTGTTTTGGTGAAACAGGATTTTCTTTTTCTGCAAATGTAAACGTTTTCCCGCAAGTTCTGCCTTCAGCTTGTCAAGTAATGATGCGTAGTATGCTCCTGTAATGGTTTTTTCTTTTTGAAGATAATCGATTTAAATAACTCCATGACTATCCCAAAGAACAGTCGCCATCACTTTCCCAGCCGAAAAAACAGTTTTTGCTTTTTTTGGAGCCGGTTACCCCTTTGCAGTTTATTGTTTTGACTTTATTTTTGTTTCGGGTGTATAATGGTGTATCCAAGTTTCATCTACAGTTATTAATCGGCGCTAAAACTGGGATTTAAACTGCGCCAACAGAGCGTTGGAAATGTTCATTCGAACACGTTTTTGGTCTGATGTGAGCAAACGCGGCATCCAACGCGCGGACAGCTTTCTCATGCCTAAATCTTGATTTAATATGTAGCAAACACGTTCTTTGTACATGTTCATAACCTCTGCTATCTCTCTCACTTTAATTCGGCAGTCGTCTAGCGTCATTTGGTGAACTTTGGCGATGCTATCGTCAGTGGTTGAAGTTTTTGGACGTCCCTAACGTTCATCGTCTTCCATGCTCTCATGGCCACGTTTGAATTTAGCTGCCCAAAATTTTACTGTGGTAAATGATGGTGCAGAGTCCCCATACACAGAGTTCAACTCATTTTTGATTTGCGTAGATGTGTTGCCTTTCAAAAACAAAAATTTATGGACAGCTCGATACTCAATTTTGTCCATTTTCACAACAACACTCACATTGACTCACTCAAATGACTGTCAACTAACAACTGCACATCCAAAATGGCTGGAACTTTGGTGAGCAACTGTCAACAGATGAACAACGAAATTCGCTAGCTTTTATTGACGAGTGCTGCTATCTTCACGTTCAGGTCGGAAACTTTTCAGACCACCCTCGTATGTTTCGAGATTGGCCAGGGGAAATTAGACATAAATCTGGAGGTCATCAGCGTATGTTAAATGACAGATAGTGGTATCAAGCTTGCTGGATGCATCATTTATGTTGATTAAGAATAATAATGGCCCAAGCACTGACCCTTGAGAAACACCGGTGTTAAGACTCACAAACGACGATAGGTTGCCATTTTATTCCAGCACTGCTTGTTTCCTACCAGTAAGGTAAGAGGCGAACCACCGAATAACAACAGATAAAAAATCGTAATTTCATAGTTTTTGTAGTAGTGTGACATGACAGACCTTATCAAATGCTTTACTGAAATCAAATAGCAAGAGTAGGATAACCAAGCGTCTGTCCATTCCTGTCCTGATGTCATCCGTGAGTTTAATGAGCGCAGTCTGAGTACTATGGCATTGTCGGAAACTAGTCTGAAAAGGGTCGATGAGTTGGCGAGTATGAAGATAATTGTATACTTTTTGATGAACCAAGTGCTCTAAGACTTTTGACAGGAACGAAAGAAGGGAGATTGGTTGGATATCATCCATATCACGAGGAGAGGCAACTTTGTTAATGGTTGTTAGCAGGGTTATCTTCCAATCAGGGGGTACGTAGGACTCACGTAAAGAGTCATTAAATAGTCGACAAAGTAAAGGGCCTATCACTGGAAAGGCAGCAACGATTATGAACTGTGGGACTCCGTCATAGCCCCGCGCCTGAGAGGAAGAATGATGTACAGCACTTCTCACCTCATCGATGGTAACAGGACAAAAATAAAACTGAGAATGTTATGCCAGTGTTAAGAGAGTTAACAGTAGGTAAGCCAGAGTCAAACGCAACACTACCAAAAAAAATTATTTAGATCATCAGGAGAAAAATTGTGGAGAGAGTCTGTAGGGGAAGAGCAGAGACCCAAGTGGCGGAGTTCCTTTAATAGATGGTAAGGGTCAGTAAGTCTAGTATTTCTCGATTCTATGCTGTTGAAGGTCTGAGGGCAGTCTAGAACGTAGCGTCTATATAGTCTGTCTTTGTTTTGTAACAGATTAGTAAGGAAGGAGATAAACCAAGGGCGATGTGCTCTCCTCCCAGTGACAACCTTAAGTAGCACAAATGTAGTGATAGCGTGTTGTAGATGATCGTATAAACAGTGCAGGCGTGCATCCGAAGGAGAGTCACTCGTACATGTAGGACAATCCAAGGAGCGAACGTAATCAAGGAGAGTTGCAGTGTTTATGGAGCTGTAATCACGTAAAGTAAAGCTGCGGGAAGGCGTCTGTCGTGAGATTTAGCATTTAACAGTAGCAGTAAGTAAGTCGTGTCCGTCAATAAAGAGGGTGCTAGTCTTCCAGTAGTCCAGTACAGTATCGTTAGCATTAACTAGGCATAGGTCCAGCCAAGTGTCAGTCGTGGAAGTATGATGAGTACTACCATACCGTATAGAAAAGAGGGAGTGCTTGTCTATGAAACATTTTAGAAAGTTTGCATTATCACTATTAGATAGCTGATCAGCATTGAAGTCACCGAGTAGGATTTTCGTACTATAGTCATGCATGATGGTGGAAACAGTTGGTATGAAATCAGAGTTCGCTAAGAAAGGTGCATGAGGCGGCTAGTATACGACACCGACGAAGATAGAGGGGGAGGTCAGGGATATAAGTTGTCAAAGTAAGTATTCAGGTAAACCAGGTTTACCACTCCAGACATGTGTCGATAAGCACAGAATAGTGCAGGATAGTGATTTATGCACAAAAATTGCACCACCGTCCCCTCTTGTATTGCGATCATGGCGAAAGAGGGTATAATCATCAAGAGCCACAAGAGAGTCATCCAAAATGGGACCAAGTTTAGTCTCTGTTACAGCTATTACGTAGAAGTAGGAGCGAGAAGCCAGAAAAAATCTTATTATCTCAATGTGCGCATGAAAAGAGTTGGCATTGAAATGACAAACACAAAAACCCCCATCACCCACACCGAGCCTCGTAATAGAGAGAGAAGAAGCGGTCGGTCGGAGTGAGTTTGTATGAGTAGAAGGAGGTAGCAAAGGGGAGAGGGAGAGAAAACATACCTGGTCAACGAGATTCAGTTGTCGTTGATTATCGGGGTGTTGCATAAAAGGTCAATTGCTATTAAAAAAGCGTTAAGGTCAACTTCAGAGGTGATGAGATGTGGTGAGTCATTTTTCTTTCTTCTGACATATATATTACCATTGCGAATAAACGTAAGGAAATTGTACTGTCTCTCTCTGGATTTCTCCAACACACGCAGCTTTACTTGATGGAGAGCATGCGGCAGGAATTCATTGACATTGATGAGTACTGGTGTGATTTGCCCAGTTGGTAGAGCCTTACTAAGTAATGTGGGAACAGATCTGCGGAGTATGAAATTTTCTTATGCGTATTTTAGCGGTGATAGCAGCTCGAGTAATATTGGCACTCTTGAAAGTAACTAAGAGCGAGGCAGTGCGTGAAGATGGAACTACAGTGTCCGAAGTAGCAGTGGCAGATGGTCTAGTTTGCGACGTAACAGTTGGAGGCTTACGTAAAGAACGCACTGATAGAATGTCCCCATCAGTGATGGTTGCATTCATAGACTGGAATATTGCCGAAACTGCTAGCTGTAAATTGCCGAATTCATTCGGTAGTATGCCACTGAGAACAACCTCAGATGCATGCTCCATACGCTCTTGTTGTAGAGATAACTGTGACACTTTTGCAGTCAACTTACGATTAGCATCGTCCAATAGTTGCAGGTTATCTAAAGCCAACGATGGCTTTGCATTGTTGGTAGTTGCTGCCATTAAGCTGTCAACTTTTGCCTAGAGATTCAGATGATCCTGCTGTATTTTATCTAGACGTGTAGTTTATCTAGAGAAAGAGAGAGAGAGAGAGAGGGAAAGGAAGAGGAAGAGGGAGAGGGAGAGAGGCGGGGAGATTCAGACGTCGAAAATTCATTATCAAATAAAAACTGAGTCAAATTAATTCTTATTTTGTATATTATATTTTTTTTTCTTTTACCTTTCTTTTTCTATCATCTATTTTTTTTTTTTATTTCCAAAAAGGTAGAGTTAGCCTGAGTGTCGGCTAACTACCTTTATCCATAAACCATTAGTTAGGTCCTCATCCAGAGCGGCGTAGCTGGCCTGAGTTTCGACCTAAACGTACGCTCAGTCCTGCGTTTCACCAACTTTTCCTTAAGAAAGCAAAGAAAAATAAAGCGCAAACTCTCCTCCGCCATCCCAAGCCCGTAAGCTTGACTGTTTAGACTCAAAAAGACAACGACGCGTTTGCGTTTCATTAAGTTAACGCACCGTAATGACACTCCAACGTTAAAGGTGCTATTTAAAAGAGGTCATACTTTTTGAGATATCAATTTTTTAACCCCTTAGCTTACAATGACGTCTCAGAGACGTGATAGGTCTACCGGGCCAAATATAAACAAAACGTCTCAGAGACGTGATAAGTAATTATTTATCAAACATCTTGAAATAGGACGTTTACGATTTGTACAATTTCAAACGTTCACCAAAGTTATTTATGTCCTTATGCGTGACTAACCTTGGTGTCGCTTTTGGCACGCACAGTTAGAAATTAAATCGTGAGGCGTAGGGGTTAATACATGCAAGCTCTCGATGTGGGATTTTATTTATTAAAAAAATATGATAAGGGTGCTAATTAGATAATTTTCATTATCGAAAGGTGCTTATTAAAGTACCTAAATTGGCATGTTCTTTTATTGCAAATTTCGCATTTTGCGGGCTGGCGTAGAGTAGGTTATATAAAAGGTGTACTTCTCCATTAAAAATTTTTTTAATTACATTTCGGTAGAAGTTAAAATCATAAAACTTTTTTAATATTTTAAAATCTTAATTAAAATGTAATAAATGTGTTACGTCCATACTATAAAATTAGGATATATATATATATATATATATATATATATATATACATATATATATATATATATATATATATATATATATATATATATATATATATATTGTGACGTGGTGTTTTTGCACCAGTCACATGAGGAGGCCAAAGCATAGCTTATGCGCCTCCTCGTAGCTGAAATATCCCCCCCTTTACATTCTTGGCAGCCTCGCAGGACTGCCACGGATGATCCTAACAGCCACGCAGGGCTGTACATACTGTACCTTCCCCAGGTACAGGGGCTTCCAGCTCAAGTAAAACCTGTAGCGAGGAGCTAGTCTCAGGAGCCCTGGCTAGTCGAGGCAGTGCTCGCACACACTGCAGCAAGGTTCCTTTCTCTCTAAGCTCCTTCCTATCCTTGTAGTGATCCCCGTACCTGCAACCTCCCAGACGGTAATTAAATAAAGAAGAGAATAGTAGTAGCAGCTGCACCTTGGAAGGAAGTACAAGCTGCCACACAACATCAAAGGAAAGTGGAAGAGGAGGTTAGAAGGCAGGCAAAACATAGAAGCAAAGCATTTGAGTGCAAGTAAATACGCACCTGGAGGTGTCTGATAGTGTTGCCTCGCTGCCGCTGCAAGCAGGCTATCGCTGTCCCCGACACCGCTGCTTCGCTTTCTCAACCGCTCTTCGTCCAAGCCGCAGTTGTTGACCCGCAGTACGGCCGCACCTGGAACAGAGAGAATATAGACAAATTAGTCGACGCCTACCAGCTATGGAACGCGTCGACTTACCTTAATCCGCCGTACATCTGAGGTAGATTCTCGCCGCTCCAGAGAATACACAACAACAACACTGGCACTCGCGAGCGGATAACCTCAACGCGCGCTGCTGGCGAGCAGTAATATCAACTGCCGACAGCGCTGAGCGCGCGCGGCGGCTGCGTTGCGTAACGTACTTACACGTACGTTGCGCCGGCGCAGAACGATCATCAAAAAGCCGCGCTCGTGAAAGTGCCACGCAATAAGCTTCTCTCTCACTCCGTTCGGGTACGTTCTAGCGAAAAGTCACGATTAGCGAGCAGTCGACACTCCGTTCGGGATAATCGAAGCCAGCAGTCGCGAACTAATAAACTTTTGTAAAACTAGCGAGCGAGCGTCCGTATAGTATCCGTGAGCGTGTTGGAGTATCTAGTGAGTGCCAAGGTGCAGTGGCAGCTGCCAGGAGGCACAGCTTCCCCGAATCGTCCCCATATCCTTCCCAGCTGCGTGTATGCGACCGCGTCGCGTGTTACGCGCCATTTTCGACAGTTGTGTATGCTGTACGCCCGCGACCGCTCTAACCGTAAGTTAGCCGTGCAAAGTATTTGCCGCGCAAGAAACCGCGCTACACGATTGTAGCTGGCGCCCTGGGCTCGCGTAAAAACGCGATAAATTATTGTATTCTGTAATCTTAGTTTGAATAAACGTATTTGTTCGTGTGCTCATTTTAAATCGGTCGTTTAACTTGCACTAGCAAGCAGCCCGCTTCCCCCCCTTTTACATTTGTACGCCACCCTGATCCCCAGTGGCGTTACAAATTGACGCCGACAACGTGGGGCGGACACAAATCACGCTGATTTGTGAAAAAAATTTTCGGGATCGCGCAATCGATTCTCCCGCGTGTTCGCAAGTGCCTAATATTTCGGTTTTCTCGCAGCTGGCCGCGTGCGCATGGAATAGCACATCGGCGGAAGCGGCACGGACGCCGCAGGGCGAGCCTGATATCCGCGCACCGCGAGTGCGTATCGCCGATACCAAGCCGAAGAGAGCTCGTGCGACGGAGACCCCTCCGCCGCCCCGTGCGCAGTCTACGCGGCTACACCAGACGGTTGGCCGGCTTGGCAGGGACTCGCCGATGGAATTAACGGACCCCGTAGAGCGTACGTTCCACGGAGCAGCCTCCAGCTACCGCGTACCACCAGCGGTAGGCCCTACGGCTGCTCTCGAAGAATTTGACCCGTTCTAGACGTACATGGTTGAGAGCCAGCAGCCGACGGAAGACCAAAGGACCGCTGCAACGTATCCGCAGCCAGCCGTAGACGCTCCACGAGAACAGCCAAGACACGAAGCACCGTATTTCGAAGCAGCGCACGCAACCGCCCCGTTCGGTGATTCAGCTGCGCAGCCGTTGCCACCCGCTTCTCGGCGCATTACCGTGAATTGGGGAGTGCCCACGAACGAAGAGGCTTACGCGCTGCACCCACAATCACCAGAGGACCGACGGCTGACTCGACTGGCACCGCCGCCGCCTCCGCGTCCCGCAGAGTTTAACCACCAGCAGCCGTACAGAGCGGAGAGGTACTACGCACCTCTAAGACCTCCGCTTGAAGCTGCAGCGCCTCGGCACGCGCAAACGAATGCCACGCAGCTTATTCTCGACAATTCCACGTTTCTGCGCGAAAAGCAAACGTGCAAAATACTGGAGAAGTGGCGCATTTCTTTCAAAGGGAGGCAGAAGCAAGACCCCGAGGGATTCCTGACTAACCTAAATCAGTGTCGGGAGACTTACGGCTTGACTCTCGAAGATATTGTTAAAGCTCTGCCGGCGGGCCTCGGCGAAGAGGCATGGTACTGGTTTCGCCGCGAACACAACCGCTGGCAAACTTATACTGATTTTGTGGACGCGTTTCGGTCGCAGTATTGCGCCGACAATCTGCAAGACCGCTTGCGCCAGGAGATCGGTAGGCGGACACAAGGCCCGCAGGAAGATATATCTACGTTTCTGCTCAAATTCCGCAATCTGCTAGACCAAGTGCGACCGCCGATGTCATTGTCCGAGCAATTAGATTGCACGTGCCGCAACCTCCATCCAGCGTCTAGGCAAGCTGTTTTGCGCGACCGCGTTCGTGATTTTGTAGAGCTGCAGCGTCTGGGGAAAAAGTTCGAGACGAAGAAGTTGCAGGACAAGGCTTATCGTCCTCCTCCGCCACCTGAGGAGTCGTTCTTCCCCAAGGACGCGTACGTGCCGCTGCACCCGGGACGCTCGGTTAAAGCTGCTCCCGTAGAAACGGCGTGCCTTATAGATATCGGCGACACGAATTATAGCACGGACTTTGTCGTCGCCGCAAGCGCTCCGGAGGAGCGCCTCCAGCAGCAGCAGTCGCAATTTGAGCCGCCGGCTCCGCCGCAAGCTCGAACTCCACCTAAAAAGCCGCGTCCACTAGCGAATACGCGCACCGCGGCTTCCAGGTCTTCGGCGGAAACACAGACCGTAATACCGCCGCTTCTGCAACCCGCGGACGTGCCCCCGCAGCAGCAGCGTAATTCGAATTATTACGCGAACAGCGGCACCGCACCGCTGCGCGCAGTAGCATATGCCGCCAATAACTAGCAAGATAACTCGCCGCAAGCTCAGAAGCAGCGAGAGCCGTGCCGTCAATGTGATCAGCTAGGGCATTGGGCTGCGGAATGCCCGAAGTCCCCTAAATGTCATGGATGCGGGCAACCGAACGTACTGCGCAGGGACTGCAATCGATGCAGAGCGTCTCGTCGGGCGGGAAACGCACCGCAGGGGATTCGTTAGGAGCTCGCGGGTTCCCGCGCAGCCGAAAGGCAGCTCCGCGCCGCGGGCAGCTCCATCCTGACCCGCCACGCCTGTCGCCACCGCGCGACGCAGTTGAGGTTTCCGCCGCAACGGAATCTCTAGCAGCAGCACCATTGGATCCGCCGCCGTCGCTAATCCAAGGTAAACCGCACCTCCGCGAGGTACGGCTATTTTTTAATATTGAGCTTAACAGTTTGAAGCTCAGAGGCGTACTAGACGATGACGCCGTCTATTCGTTCCTGGGAAAGGGTTTGAGCACGTTGTTGCAGAACAAGCTCAGCCCTGCGGCTAATACAATTAACGTGGCAGATGGAGGAGCAGTGGCCATCCAGGGAGTGCTGGATGTGACTGTCCCCATCGATGGAGAAAGGCGCACGCTTCCTTTCTTCGTGGCAGATGGATTGCAATACGATTGCATCTTGGGCATCGACTTCAAGAGGCTGTTTAAATTGAAAATTGATTATGGCACGGATACCTGGTGGACACCACGGGGCGTGGTGCACCAGTTCTATCCGTGCGGGTCCGATCCGGCGACCTTTTCGGCCGTCGCGACCGTCGGCGGACTCGTAGTAGCAACCGACGACGAGCAGGAGCAGCTAAATGCTCTGCTCGACCGCTTAATCCCGCCAACACCCGCATTGCTAGGATTAACCAACTTAGCAGTGCATACCATCGACATGCAAGGAGCTGCTCCAATTCGGCAGCATGTGCGCAGATATTCGCCAAAAATACTGCAAGTGGCATACGATGAGATCGATCGCATGCTTGCCGAAGGTATCATTGAGCCGCCCGACAGCCCGTGGTGCAGCTGCTTGGTAATAGCACCGAAAGCCAGTGGAAAGTGGCGTTTCTGCATTGACTACCGGCGCATCAATGCTGTCACTAAACGCTCCGCTTATCCCCTTCGCAACATGGACGATATTTTAGACAAGCTTAGATCGGCTCACTACATCTCTAAGCTCGATCTCAGTCAAACGTATCACCAAGTCCCGCTCGACACCGCAAGCAAAGAAATCACCGCTTTCTGCATCCTTGGACGCGCACTTTATCCATTCACGCGTATGCCGTACGGTTTAACGAACGCCCCCGCAACGTTTCAGCGAATAATGGACCGCCTTATTAAGCCGCAGTGGGAACCGCACGTCTTTCCCTACTTGGACGACGTGATTATCGTCACTTCTACGTTCCAAGAGCACTTGCAGTGGCTGGAACGAGTGCTCGCGGCATTTAAAGCAGGCAATTTGCAACTCAATCGCGACAAATCTGAGTTCTGCTGCGCTGAAGTTTGCTACTTAGGCTACGTCGTGAACGCAGAAGGCTTGAAGCCGGACGACGACAAAATAAAACCGATCGTGGAGTATCCCGCACCTATTAACGTCCGCCAGCTGAGGCGATTTTTAGGCGTGGTAGCATGGTATTCGCGTTTCATCGATAACCTGGCAGCATATAAAGCACCGCTCACACAACTTATGTGGAAAGGCATTCGTTAGCATTGGAACGAGGAACAACAGCTCGCCTTCGCGCAAATGAAGCAAGCTTTAACGCAAGCGCCTGTGCTAGCTCGCCCGGATCTTACCCGCCCGTTTACGCTGCAAACGGACGCGAGTGATTACGCCATCGCAGGCGTTCTAACACAAGAGGTTGACGGACACGAGCACCCGATCTATTTTGTAAGCCGTGTTCTGTCTAAAGCCGAGCGCAACTATTCCGTGACGGAAAAGGAGTACTTGGCGGTGCTTTGGTCCGTCGAACGGCTTAAAGGTTAGCTCCAAGGGGAGGAGTTTACGGTGATTACCGATCACCATAGCCTCTTGTGGTTACATAATTTGAAGGACCCCGCAGGCCGCTCAGGGCGATGGAACACGATGCTGCAGCAATATTCCATCAAATTCGTGCATCGTAAAGGCGCGTTGCATCAAGTGCCGGACGCACTCTCCCGTGCGCTCGAAAATACCGTAGAAGCCGCCGCGGTAGCTCCGTCCGCGCACACGGACGACAAATGGTATCAGCGACGCTTGCTAGCCGTCCGCACTCGCCCGCACATCTTCCCAGATTGGCGCATTGACAACGAGCTGTTATACGTGCACCGGCCGAGTCAGCTGATTGACCCGCTAGTGCTGGATCTCGACGCGTGGAAACTCGTATTACCGCAGGGCGACCGCGCCAAAGCATTGTTTGAAGCGCACGATACACCGCAGGCGGGCCATCTCGGTGTCGAGAAAACGTATGCGCGTCTCGCTACCTACTATTATTGGCCGGGCATTTACTATGATACGTGTCGCTACGTACGCGCTTGCCAAGAGTGCCAAGCGCACAAGGTATTGCAGCAAGAACCAGCTGGCTTGATGGGGGAGCGATACATTGACGGACCGTGGACGGTAGTTGCCGCGGACGTCATCGGGCCAAAACCACCGTCGAAACGAGGGCACCGCTATGCGATAGTGTTTGAGGATCTCTTTACGCGCTATGTCGAAATCCGCGCGTTACGGAAAGCCAACGCGAAGAGCGTAATGCAGGCGTTTGATGACTTGATAATAAACCGATAGGGCTGTCCTAAGGTCCTGCTGACGGACAATGGGACTGAATTTACTAACAAAACAGTAACCGAGCGGCTGCAGCAGTACGAAGTGACGCAGTCTACCATTCCTCCGTACCATGCACAGGCCAACCCCGTAGAACGCGTTAATCGAAATTTGCGTACGATGATTAATAGTTTTCTCAGCGAAGATCACCGCGAATGGGATATGCATTTAAATGAATTCGCCTTCGCGCTTAACAGTATGGTGCATTCATTGACCGAATTCTCCCCGGCGTTCCTAAATTTCGGCCGTAACCCGCAACCCTGCATGATCCTCCGCAAACATCTTGAACATCCCGCCCCTGTACGGCCGCCCGATGCAGAACAATGGCTTGAACGTGTAACCCGCTTGCCAGCGGTACATGATCTAGTAAAACGACACATCGAGCAAGCGACCGCGAAACAATCCGTGCATTACAACCGCCGTCGACGCGACGTTCAATATCAAGTAGGCGATTTAGTGTGCCGCCGCCAACACCACCTGTCCTCTGCCGGAGAAGGATTCGTGGCAAAAATTGCACCGTGGTTTGTAGGGCCAGCGAACATCGTCAAGGTACTCTCACCAGTAGTCTACCTCGTCGAAGACGGCAACTCGAAGAAGCGCACCAAAATCCACGTAAGCGACTTAAAACGCTACGTAGCACCGCGTTCCCGTTAAGAATTTTTTTTCTCGTTTTTTTGATTTTTTTTTTAATTTTTTTGTTCTACAGTCTGTCAAGTAAGAGCGTGGTCAACTTCACCGACAGGTAATAAAAGATTTCGCTCTAGTTCTTTCGAATGAGAAAGTCGAAGGCATTTGTACAGAAGTGGATACAGTGATATAAAGTGGCTAAAAACGTCAATGATTTACCAGAACGTGGCTCGATGGGAAAAGTGAACAAAAAAGATGAAAAAAGAATAGTGAATCTGTTTTCGCGGAATCCTGTTCTAACACTACGGCAAGGACAAGCAAAATTAATGGAAAAAGGTTTAGATATATCCTACGGAACTATCCGAACCCATCTTCGTACTCATCATCTGAAATGGCGCAACACAATGAAGAAGCCTCTGTTGACTGAAAAACATGTGACAAAGCGATTCGCTTGGGCGCATGAGAATATTGATAGAGATTTTATAAATGTCATTTTTACTGATGAATGTTCTATATGCGCACGTTCTGTCCTCACGCGAGCCTGGTCAACTTCCACCAATAGGCTTGTTCAGCGGACCGTAAAACATGGAATATAGGTGCATCTTTGGGGCTGCTTCTCAAAGCAGGGATTCGGCACTTTGCACCTCTTTACTGTAAACCTAAATGCCGAGAAAATGATAAAAATCTACAAAAAGGCTTTACTGCCATCTGCCAAACAATGGTTCATCACAAAAAATGAAGATTGGATTCTGCAGGAGGACAACGATCCTAAACACCGCAGCAAGCTCTGTACTCAGTGAAAGACTGAATCTGGCATCGTTACATTGGATTGGCCGTCGCAGTCGCCCGATGCAAACCCTATTGAAAATGTGTGAGCATATATTAAACGGAAGCTTCGTGGAAGACGCACATACACTTTAAAGCAGTTGTCTCACGAAATTCGTCGGATCTGGAGATCCTTGCCACTAGAATACGCCGTCAAATTAGTAGAAAGCATGCCTCGGAGATGCCAGGCAATTATTGACGCTGGTGGTGACTGGACACATTATTGACCGAATTGCATCATTGTTTGTAACGTGTACAATGTGTATATAAATATGAAAGTTTCATCAAATAAATTTTTGTATAAATTAACACGACCACGCTCTTACTTGACAGACTGTATGTTGAATTACTATCGAACATGCGCAGAACTTCTGCGCAATTAGTAAAGCCTATATTTACAGTTTCTAAGTTACGTATTTTAATTACTAGGTAGTTCTTATATTAATTTTTATGCAACGTTCTCTAATTTGTCAATGTCGCATTTTAATACTAGAGAATTCTAATCTCGCTGCTATGCGACCAGGCTCTACGCATGCGCTACTCTATATACGAGGTCTGGCTATTAAATAACGAGACTGGTTACGAAAAACGGTTTTATTATGAAAATTATTCTACATTTAAATACTCCCCTTCAATATACTCCCCTTCCCTTGCCACACACCTTCCCATACGTTTTTTCCATTGATCGAAGCAGTGCTGGAAGTCTTCTTTGGTGAGGGCCTTTAGGAGCTCTGCCGTTTTTTGCTTTACCGCTTCCATCGACTCAAATCGAGTCCCTTTCAAAGCAGAATTTATCTTCAGAAACAAAAAAAAGTCGCACGGTGCCAAATCTGGCGAGTACGGCGCGTGTTCGAGCACTGGAGTGCGCTTACCGGCCAAATACTGCTTCACAGATAGCGCGTTATGGGTAGGTGCTTTTTCCTGCTACAAAATCCACGAGTTGTTCTTCCACAGCTCAGGCCGTTTCTTACGTACTCGTTCTCGCAGTGTTGCCAAAACTAACAAATAGTAAGTCTGGTTGACAGTCTGACCCTCTGGAACCCATTCAGTCATCACGATACCGTTAATGTCGAAAAAAGACGATCAACATTGCCTTGAGTTTTGATTTGGACATCCTTGCATTTTTGATTCTGGGCGATTCAGGCGTCTTCCAATGCATCGATTGCCGCTTTGTTTCAACATCGTATTAAAAAATCCACGTTTCGTCGCAAGTAATAATGTTTTTTATCAGTCCGGAATCTTTTTTTAACGTTTCAAGGAAATCTGAGCAGACCTGTTGACGCAAGAGCTTTTGGTCAGGAGTCAGGTTTTTTGGCACCAACTTCGCACAGACTTTTGTCATGTGTAATTTCTCGTGTAAAATTTGTCTAACCGTTTCTTTATCGGCGTTTACAGCCTCGGCAATCATCCAGATGCTCATTCGACGATCTGCACGCATAATTTGGTTGATTTTAGTCACTGTTTGCGGAGTTGAAACAGTGACAGGGCGACCTTGGCCTTGGTCATCTTCAGTGCTCACTCGGCCGTCACTGAAGCACTTACACCACTTAAAAACACGCGCACGAGATAGAGAATTGTCCCCATAGGCCTCTTGCAACAATTTACAGCACTCAGTCAGAGTTTTTTCCAATTTAACGAGAAATTTGAGATTGATACGTTGCTCCTGTTTTTCGTCACACATGGTTTTTGGCACGAGAAAAGAACACGTTCGTTTCAAACCGCTACTGCACAAATACAATAATAGTAACGAGAACGTGTTTTGGTACGTGCATACACAAGATATCCAGATACCCAACGCACTACTTGTTTTCTCCCCACCCCTCAACGGCGCCCTCTAGGCGCGCAGTCTCGTTATTTAATAGCCAGACCTCGTATATATATATATACATATATATATATATATTGTAACGCTACTGGGGATCAGGGTGGCGTACAAATGTAAAGGGGTGGAAAGCGGGCTGTTTGCTAGTGCAAGTTAAACGACCGATTTAAAATGAGCACACGAACAAATACGTTTATTTAAACTAAGATTACAGAATACAATAATTTATCGCGTTTTTACGCAAGCCCAGGGCGTCAGCTGCAATCGTGTAGCGCGGTTTTTTACGCGGCAAATACTTTGCGTGGCTAACTCATGGTTAGAGCGGTCGCGGGCGTACAGCATACACAACTGTCGAAAATGGCGCGTAACACGCGACGCGGTCGCATACAGGCAGTCGGGAAGGATATGGGGACGATTCGGGGAAGCTGTGCCTCCTGGCAGCTGCCACTGCACCTTGGCACTCACCAGATACTCCAACACGCTCACGGATACTATACGGACGCTCGCTTGCTAGTTTTACAAAAGTTTATTAGTTCGCGACTGCTGGCTTCGATTATCCCGAACAGAGTGTCGACTGCTCGTTAATCGTGACTTCTCGCTACAACGTACCCGAACGGAGTGAAAGAGAAGCTTATTGCGTGGCACTTTCACGAGCGCGGCTTTTTGATGATCGTTCTGCGCCGGCGTAACGTACGTGTAAGTATGTTACGCAACGCAGCCGCCGCGCGCGCTCAGCGCAGTCGGCAGTTGATATTACTGCTTGCCAGCAGCGCGCGTTGAGGTTATCCGCTCGCGAGTGCCAGTGTTGTTGTTGTGTATTCTCTGGAGCGGCGAGAATCTACCTCAGATGTACGGCGGATCAAGGTTAGTCGACGCGTTCCATAGCTGCTAGGCGTCGACTAATTTGTCTATATTCTCTCTGTTCCAGGTGCGGCCGTACTGCGGGTCAACAACTGCGGCTCGGACGAAGAGCGGTTGAGAAAGCGAAGCAGCGGTGTCAGGGACAGCGATAGCCTGCTTGCAACGGCAGCGAGGCAACACTATCAGACACCTCCAGGTGCGTATTTACTTGCACTCAAATGCTGTGCTTCTATGTTTTGCCTGCCTTCTAACCTCCTCTTCAACTTTCCTTTGATGTTGTGTGGCAGCTTGTACTTCCTTTCAAGGTGCAGCTGCTACTACTATTCTCTTCTTTATTTAATTACCGTCTGGGAGGTTGCAGGTACGGGGATCACTACAAGGATAGGAAGGAGCTTGGAGAGGAAGGAACCTTGCTGCAGTGTGTGCGAGCACTGCCTCGACTAGCCAGGGCTCCTGAGACTAGCTCTTTGCTACAGGTTTTACTTGAGCTGGAAACCCCTGTACCTGGGGAAGGTACAGTATGTACAGCCCTGCGTGGCTGTTAGGATCATCCGTGGCAGTCCTGCGAGGCTTCCAAGATTGTGAAAGGGGGGATATTTTAGCTACGAGGAGGCGCATAAGCTATGCTTTGGCCTTCTGATGTGACTGGTGCAAAAACACCACGTCACAACTCCCCGCCGCCAAACCGTGAATATGGGGGAAGTGAAACGACTCCATATTTACTGTTTGATCCTAACTGGGATCGAACATGGTTACATTCGCCTAGCGCTTGCACTTAGCCTAATGTGAGCGGTCCCACCTGTAACGGTGTATGTGTGCGGCAGAACGTTGTGGTGCGGACATCGCCTACTGCAGCGTGGCTCATTTGCATTGGTGTTCTAGCTAAGGTGTACGCGGTGTACGGGTGCATGCGGGATTACTAGGCAAACTCGAGTCTGAACGGAAAATCTAGTTTGTCGGTTATGTACGCGACTGGCTCGACCCTTGGGCAGAAATACAAAAAAAATAAAAGTACGAAAAACTATTATCGTTACGCAAATTGTCCTAACGACGCGGTCTCTCATAACTTGCTCCAACATTCAATACCGCTCATACCGAAAGAAATAAAATACTTAATATTAATATGCATCAAAAAAAACATGTACATAAAATAGCCCATAATTTTATTTATACCGTGCTTACCTGGTGCAGTAGCAGTACTATTCGACAGCCGCAGTGCTGTTCGATAAAAAAAACAATTGGTTACCTTGGTGGCCCACTGCCAGTGAGCGGTTATGGTAAACATGCTGAGTTTACTCGTTGCCTCGTCGGAGAGTGGTACGTAGCTGGATGCGAGTGCGACACGCAGCTGTTGGTCGTTGGTGGCACGAGCGGTTCGCGCCAACGCGGGTAATAATAGCAGAAAAAAAATTGAAAGAGTGGGAGCAAAATACAAAAAAAATAAGAAAAATAATAAAAAAATAATAATAAAAATAAAAAATAGCAAAAATGGAAAGAATAATGCTCTGCTGGCTTGGGGTGCTTGGCGGCAAACCAAAACCAAAGTAACAAAAAAAAACCAAAACAAAATAATGCAAAAAAAAACCAAATTAAAAAGAAACCAAAAAAACAGAGGAAGCAAAAAAACAAAAAAAAACAATAGCATGCAGTATATTGGCAGGATGAGCGGGATAGGCAACAGGGGTAATGAAGCACACTAATCTGCTAAATATAAACTATATTAATCGCAAAATATACAAAAAAAAATTTTAATAAGCAGCGGCCGTGTTATATACAGTCTGTCAAGTAAGAGCGTGGTAGTGTTAATTTATAAAAAAATTTATTTGATGAAACTTTTATATTTATATATACATTGTACACGTTACAAACAATGATGCAATTTGGTCAATAATGTGTTCAGTCACCACCGGCGTCGATAATTGCCTGGCATCTTCGAGGCATGCTTTCTACTAATTTGACGGCGTATTCTAGTGGCAAGGATCTCCAGATCCGACGAATTTCGTAAGACAACTGCTTCAAAGTGTATGTGCGTCTTCCACGAAGCTTCCGTTTAATATATGCCCACACATTTTCAATAGGGTTTGCATCGGGCGACTGCGACAGCCAATCCAATGTAACGATGCCAGATTCAGTCTTCCACTGAGTACAGAGCTTGCTGCGGTGTTTAGGATCGTTGTCCTCCTGCAGAATCCAATCTTCATTTTTTGTGATGAACCATTGTTTGGCAGATGGCAGTAAAGCCTTTTTGTAGATTTTTATCATTTTCTCGGCATTTAGGTTGTCAGTAAAGAGGTGCAAAGTGCCGAATCCCTGCTTTGAGAAGCAGCCCCAAAGATGCACCTTTATTCCATGTTTTACGGTCCGCTGAACAAGCCTATTGGTGGAAGTTGACCAGGCTCGCGTGAGGACAAAACGTGCCCATATAGAACATTTATCAGTAAAAATGACATTTTTAAAATCTCTATCAATATTCTCATGCGCCCAAGCGAATCGCTTTGTCACATGTTTTTCAGTCAACAGAGGCTTCTTCATTGTGTTGCGCCATTTCAGATGATGAGTACGAAGATGGGTTCGGATAGTTTCGTAGGATATATCTAAACCTTTTGCCATTAATTTTGCTTGTCCTTGCCGTAGTGTTAAAGCAGGATTCCGCGAAAACAGATTCACTATTCTTGTTTCATCTTTTTTGTTCACTTTTCCTATCGAGCCACGTTCTGGTAAATCATCGACATTTTTAGCCTCTTTATATCACTGTATCCACTTCTGTACGAATGCCTTCGACTTTTTCATATATTTAGCAGCCGCTGATTGCGACATTTTGGGACCTTTTAGGTGGATGCAAAGGAACACAGCCTCGTAGCGCGACGCGTACTTAGCACTCATGGCGTTTAACGTGATTCTCTTTTAAAAGATCAACGACAACTGAATCTTTGTTGACAATGCATCAAGGACAAAGCTTTTCTCTATTGGCTTGCAAAGGAATTAGAGCGAAATCTTTTATTAGTTGTCGGTGAAATTGACCACGCTCTCACTTGACAGACTGTAGCAAAAGTTTTTTTTTGACTAATTATCAAACTAACGACACACGCTACCTGTTAACAACCTTTTACACATAAAATAATTAATTAACTAATTGCTCATAACAAATTTTAATAATATTTAGAAAAATACAACAGCGCGCAGTATTCGTGCGCAGAAGTTCCGCGCATGAATTTCCATCGTACTATTTTATTAAATGAATAATTTATAGAAATGTTTGGATATATTACTGATGATTAATCTAAACCATATTTCCGAGATACAAATATACAATTTATTAACGGAACTCCTGGCAAGGATCGAGCAATTAGAAAACTGAAATCTTTGGCTACTGGAAGCCAATAGATTTCTCAGGCGAGACGTCGATAGCTTAGAAGAATCTAAATGGGACAATAAAAAAGGCTCCTAGAGTTAGAAGATTGAACCGAACAATTTATTGAAAAACAATTAAGAATTAGGGCCCCGCTGGGATTTAGATTAGGCAGACTAATTCAAGACAACCGCGAGCTCCGATATCGTATAACTAACCTCAAAGCCGAAGTTGACGATATCACGATTCTCAAACGAAACCTAAAAATATCTAAGGGAATGAACCCATGCCTCATAAAAGAATAACTTGTCTCTAGTCGAAGAAAGATTTAAATTCAAAGGAAAACTCCGAAACACCCTTTGAAACACACGTCCAACTATTACGTACCCCGGACCAAAAAAACGAGTATCCAAATCGATACGTAACCTCGGAATCGAAAAAACCGGACAATTTAATAATTTTAGAAATATCGAGTAACGAAACCAACCATCAGTTAGCCTTGAAACTCGAACCTATAAATTTACTCAACTTAGTTGCACCAAGCATTGATCGCTTAAGAACAACGGATTTACAACTCTTCAGTAAAATAGAAGGTACTTCGTCCCGCGTACCCGAGAATAAAAACATCTACGCATTAGCCCAAGGATGCAGCTAAATTAATACCCGAATATAACAGACAAAACATACCATTTAACCGCTTTGCAGAAGCGTGCGAGGAAGCCGCGCAAATGGTAGGACTCGCTGGCGAACCGAGTTTTATTATTTCCATCAAAGGCAAAATATCCAGATAACCACGGATTACCTTATCTAAGATAAAATTTGCTACAGTGAAGGATTTATTAGATACTTTAAGACTATCTGATTCTCCCGCCAAGTCAGTCAGTAGGTTACGAGGAGAACTAAGTAACGAGTATCAGAAGGAAAACGAAACCCCCACTACTTTCAATAACCGTATTAAAATACTAGGCGAACGAATTTTCGAAGCCGAAGCCGCGGCTAACGAAATTATATCACAAGCATTTAAAACAGAACTCGAAAAGAGCTTATCGGACAGTTTTAAAATAGAATCATCACCCGAAATCGAGTATCGATTAACGACTCACGATAATATAAATAACATGTATAAAGAAGCTTTGAGAATGGAAGCTCACAGGACTGCCGTCAGGGACTTACAACGCGTACCAGCCGAAGCAGCATCTAGACCCCCTCGGAAAAACGTATTTTTATGCCAACTCTGCCGATCTAAAGGGCACGAAGCAAGTACGTGTAAACAAAGGCCAGAAACGAACAAACAACCGCTCGAACTCAGAAATAAACCAAATCTACCGTGGAAAGGAAACCCCGATCAACCAATATGTTACATCTGTAACCAAACCAGACATTTTGCGAACGAATGCCCTACAAGGAAGTACCAACAATGTGAACAAAACGGTTATTTGGCCAAATATTGTAAAATCGTACAACAGGAAGTAAACTGCCAATTATGCAAAGGCCTTGGAGATAAGGCCGACACGTGCCGGTTATTAAAAACGGAGCACAGACTCGAAGGCCGTGATAACATAGTGCCAGTTACGCAACAGGACAGGACATACGGCCGCCACTTGCCAAAGAAGGTTAACATGCGCCTATTGCAAAAATATTGGTCATGAAATAAAAGATTGCCGTAAGCGCCAATTTAACCCGTTGTGGTCACACCTCCGAATAATAGCGTAGTGGTCATATGGGGTCAGCATGACCCCACGCGGAAAAACCTCCGCCATTTCCCTCCCATTTATTGGATTGACTTGAAAATTGGTTTGGACATAGTTTATAACTACCTCTTTGAGAGAAAATAGTTTATTTACCTCTTTATAATTTTTTTAATAATGAAATTGTTGAATGAAAATTTTTTTTGAAATTTTGGGTTTTTTTACTAAAAAGGTCATAAAACATTCAATTTTTGAGATACAGCGGACACGTTTCGGGGTTGTACTCTTGATAATATATACTTTTAAGAAAAATACAACTTATAATGATCGGCCGGAAAAAGTATATTTATTTTGAAAAGTGAAGTGGGCTGTTTTGACGTAATTTAGAAATGTGAATAGGGTAAGCATTATCATAAAATATAACACTGAAAAACATTTTTTTATAGAACATTTATTTACTAATTTTGTCTGGGGTCATCTGGACCCCGAGTGACCACAACGGGTTAAGGAAAAGCCGGCGGTGGGGAACGAACAAGGTCTCCCGGCGAGGAGCGCGAACGCGGAGACCCCAAAACAGAGCTTGACCCATTCAATCGAGATCGCGGAATACTTATACGGGTTAATACAATCATAAACCAACACGAAAAACTAACACCAATTTTAGCCTTCCGATACCCCGATATAGAATCAATCTTTGTCATTTTAATAGATACGGGATCAGAAATCAGCATTATAAAACAAGGTTCACTGCCCATAAGCAAAATAAAACCTATCGACGGTGTTATCACAGTCAAAGGAATCTGCGCCGCACCCGCGCCAACGATAGGCTAAATTAATATAAAGATTTGTAATAGACTAGCCAACTTCTTAGTCGTACCGAACACCTCTCAA
Source organism: Chalcis sispes (assembly GCA_949987625.1). Classification (NCBI taxonomy): domain Eukaryota; kingdom Metazoa; phylum Arthropoda; class Insecta; order Hymenoptera; family Chalcididae; genus Chalcis; species Chalcis sispes. The sequence goes on along the minus strand of OX465098.1, from coordinate 20,375,451 downwards.
ATCCTTTATACCGGTATCCTAAGAGTCGATTTTCTATCTAAAAACGAAGCCAGACTGAACTTTGACACACTCTAACTGGAACTTCTCGATAGCGTGATTTCATTCGAACAAAACATAAATTATGCACCGCATGCGCGATTTATCGCTAACACAAGCACCGACGAACTCAGTAGAAAACTACCTTTTATAAAAATTATCAACCCTCCCACATCACACGAAGGAAGATTTTTAGAAGATTCCGGATTCGAGGTAAATCTTATTAAAAAGGGATTATTACCCAAAAACAAACAAATTAACGACGAAAACACGGTACTACTCAGAGGTATAGGAGACGGTACAAAATCGATGTTAGGTACAGTTGACATCACGATTTACGATATTGATACGACGTTCCACGTAATACCAGACGATTTTAACATTCTTTCGGACGGAGTCCTAGGGTCGGGATATTTTACCTAAGCAAAATCTATTATTAACTTTGCATTAAGAACATTTTCAACCAACGGTAGGACCACGGTATTAAAATTCGAAAATGATGACAAGGCAACTTACTTCTTTGATGAAGAAACCAGCCAACCTGATTCGAACTCTTTAAAAACCGAGAAGTCAATTACCGAATTCGAATTCGATGGAAGAACGAATTACGACTCTGACGAACTAAATGACTTATACGATGGAAATTCTATAAGCGGATGTTATAGCTTATATAATATAAAGAGTACGCAAACACCTTCAGAGAATTAGAAGTAAATCCGAACGTAGAGATTTTTAATATCGAAACGACCTCTCGCCCTGACAGACTACTAACAAAAATCGACATTGACCATTTAAACAACCTAGAATTAAACCAGGCCAAAAGAATAATAGCTAAAAACGAAGACCGATTTTACTTGAAAGACGACGAATTACAAGCATCTAACATAACACAACACAAAATACCCACCACCGACGATGTATCGGTTAAAACCAAGCAATACCGATTGCCGCATGCTTAAAAGGAAGAAGTAGACAAACAAGTCCTAGACCTTTTAGAAAAGGGAGTTATTAAACCATAAAGATCTCCTTACAACACCAGCCTCTGGGTCGTCTCAAAGAAAGCCGGAACGAATGACAGACCTAGGTGGCGCGTAGTACTAGACTTGCGACCTCTGAACGAGAAAACGATACCCATGGTTTACCCCCTTCCAAACATTACCGACATTTTCGATCAAATCGGTAACGCCCAATATTATACAGTAATCGATTGCGTTTCCGGCTTCCACCAAATTTTACTCCACCCAGAAGACTCGCATAAAACTGCTTTGTCAACTCCTAGTGGGCATTTTGAATTTCTTAGGATGCCCTTCAGCTTACGAAACGCAGGTGTAGAGTACCAAAACGCTATGAGCGTTACCTTAGACGGCTCAATAGGCAAGGAAGTTTTTGTCTATATGGGCGATATCGTTATATACGCTAAGACCCTTGACGAACATGAGCAACTGTTCAATTTAGTAATGGAGAAACTCAGAAAGGCTAATTGGCAGTTGAAACCAAAGAAATGCAAATTATTAAAACAGAGAGTTACCTACTTAGGTCATATATTAAGCAAAAAAGGAATCAAACCCGACCCGAGAAAAATTGAAGCGGTCAAGGAACTTCCTCGCCCAAAAAACGTAAAGGGTGTAAGGCAATTTTGAGGTTTAGCAGGATATTACAGAAAATTCATGAAAGACTTCGCTAAGACAGCTAAACAATTGACCAAGCTATTAGGTTGCTGCAGATGAAATGGCCGATTTAGCAATGACATAAAGTTGGTTGCAATTTAAGTGTATTATGATGGCACAAAGCGGCGCAAATGATATGACGTATTGAAGTATAAATACTGCTACCTTGGTTTATGGAATCATTTCTGTTTTGCACTTCATAGTGATCGTAAAAACAAAAAGAGAAAGTGAACATGGAAGTGAATCAAAAACGGCTACTTTTACTATACGAATTTAAATTAGAGCACAACGCAACGTAAGCAACGAGGAATATCAATAGCGCATTTTGGCCTGATACAGTTAGCGAACGAACCACTTGGTGGTGATTCAAAAAATTTCGGTCCGGAGATATGGACCTAGCAAATGAGCCTACGTGGACACCCAGGACCATCGATCGATAACGACGACCTGCGTGCATTAGTGGAGTCTGACCCCCGCCAAACCATAAGGGATCTTGCCGAGAAATTAGGCGTTCACAATTCGACAGTTTGCCGCCACTTGCAACAACTTGAAAAAGTGAAAAAACTTAACAAACAGCTTCCGTATAAAGCGAAACTCCTTACCGAGTAAAACATGACGTATCGAATGGAGATTTCAAGTTCTCTTCTCTCCCGCAACAAATAGGAACCGTTCTTGCACCAAATTATGACCTGCGATGAAAAGTGGATTTTATACGATATTCGTCACAATCGATCGGCCCAGTGGCTAGATGCCGATAAAGCGCCAAGACACATGCCGAAACCAAGCCTTTATCCAAAGAAAATAATGGTAACTGTTTGGTGGTCTGTAGCTGGAGTTATCCACTATTCGTTCCTGCAACCTGGCGAAACCATCAATGCTGAGAAATACTGTGCTCAACTGGATAAAATGCATCAGAAATTGATAGTCCAACGACCTAGGCTTGTCAACAGGGATGGAGTGATACTGCTTCATGATAACGCTCGACCTCATGTATCGAGAACAACGGTCCAAAAATTAAACGAGTTGTGCGATGAGACTCTTCCTCACCCTCCATATTCACTAGACCTCTCACCAACAGATTACCATTTCTTTAAACATTTGGATTACTTTTTGACAGAAAAAAGATTTACTAATGAAGCTGCTGTCAAAAATGCCTTCGAGGAGTTTCTTCGAATCAGAAACTCGGACTTCTACAAAACTGGAATAAATGTACTTGTATCTCGTTGGGAAAAGTGTGTTGCATCTATTGGTACCTATTTTAATTAAATAAATTGTCTTTATAAAAAGTTACAGCTGTTCAAAAATTTTTTACTAAATCAGCCATTTCATCTGCAGCAACCTAATACTACAAAATAATCAAGAATTTGAGTGAATAGACACCGTTGAAAAATCATTTAAAACCTTAAAGGAAAAACTGTGCTCAGCACCCCTATTACAATTCCCAGACATGTCGAAACCCTTTTTAATCATCACAGACGCATCAGGATACGTTGCCGGAGGTATCCTTTCGCAAGGCATAATAGAAAGCGATAAACCAATTGCGTATACGTCTAGAGTATTTAGAGGTTCGGAATTAAACTACGATGCGTATGAAAAGGAAGCGCTAGCGATGCTACACGCTGTACAGACGTTTAGGCCATATATTTACGGAAAAAAGTTCACCATAATAACTGATCATAAACCACTGTAATGGTTTAAGAATGCCGATCTGAATACCAGAGTCCAAAAGTGGCGATTTAAGCTCGCAGAATACGACTACGAAATACTCTATAAAGCTGGCAAACAAAACATCAACGCCGATTGCTTATCAAGGAACCCTGTAAAAATTAACGTCATATCCCAAGGGCAAACGTCACAGGAAAATTCTGACAAAGAAGGTGACGAAACTGGCAAAGAAATTAACAGACCGGAAGCACCGCCGATAAGAAAAAGAGGTAGGTCCAAGAAAAATGAAGCACTAAGGCAATCTACCGAACCCAATACTAATGCATGACAGGACGCAGGAAAGATTTTTAGACACCAGAGAATAAAAGAAAAACCAAAAAGATTTGTTGACAGTGACGACAGTGCATCCGAAGACATCTCCATAAACGACGATGTGTATAAGACAGTACAAGCAGCTTCGCAGGCGACGAGTTATTGCAATAAGAATGACACAGTTATACAAAGACAAGGCAGACCCAAGAAAAAGGTCGTCACCTCAAACAGCGACTCCAGCGACGAGTCAGCAATCGGGAGTAAAACCTTGTTTTTGGAAGGACGACCAAACTCATTAAGGAAATGCACGAGTGAGAAAGAAACACCAGTCCTAAGGGGAACCAACAACTACCCTCAGAAACACAGCACTGATGAAGACCTCGGTTCGTTACTTTCGCAAATAAGCGAAATATTACCTAAGGTAACTACTAACGAATCGTCTTTGTCAGAAAAAGGATCTCTATCAACTACTTCTACACCTAAGGAAGGGAATGTAGTTACCGCACGAGATCTTCTCTCCTACCGACACGACAACACAGCTTACTTCGTGGATACTAGCAGAGCACTGTTAGACGAAGAAGCCAAAGCTTAAGTAAAAGCGAATAAAATACCTAGTAACGAAAACCTACAACTACCACAACTACGGTTAAACAAACGGTCCAACAACAAGTTTTTTGCCCCTTTGTGTATTAAGATGGAAGAATTAGTATCACAATTAATTATCAAGGAGAATATTTCGATAATTTTACAACAATTACAGATTGAAATGGTAAGAAAGAACCTAAGGGAGATAAGTATTGCTCAAAGCAAAAATATCGAGGGTATCGAATGGATGGAAGTTCTCAACCTAATTTAGACTATATTCCAGCGTTCAGATATAAAATAATTATCTACAAGGGTACACTAGAATACGTCTCACCTGATAGAAGGGACAAAATATTCTATAAGTTACACAACTGGCCCATTGGAGGGCACAGAGGAGTATCAAAAACATTGAACAGAATGAGACGACGTTACTATTGGAAAAATTTAGAATAAGACGTACACAGACGAATTCAACAGTGCCTAGATTGTCAACTAAAAAAATTAGTACGTCTAACAACCAGGCAACCAATGGTTATTACGGACACACCCGGTACAGTGTTTGAAAAATTAGCCCTGGACATCGTCGGTCCTTTACCCATAACAAAACACTGCAACGAATACATTCGGACAATGCAGGGCCAACTCTCCAAGTACTGTCTCGCAGTACCCTTACCTAACGCACAGCCTGCGATTATCGCTGACGCCTTTGTCAAGAGTATTTTTGGTATTTCCAAGGTAATCCTGATCGACCAAGAACGAAATTTCCTTAGCTCGTTATTACAAAGAGTAGCTAAGCGGTTTAAGATAAAGAAAATTCACACCACTGCCTTCCATCCTCAATCCAATGGATCATTAGAAAGGTCGCATCACGCCTTAGAAGAGTTTTTGAAGCAATATACACTCTGACAAAAAAGTATCCGGAAATTCTCATTTAAATTGCCCGCATTGAGTATTTTTAAGTATTTGTAATTACTATGCCAAACATGAGTGCTATCTGTCAACTAGTTTGTTCACGACAGCTGTTGAAACCAGTCGACCTAAGTGGTAGTCTGCGAATGTTACAATGGAAAAAAATATTGAACAAAGAGTTTGTCTCAAATTTTGTGTTTTGAACGAAATTTCGTGTGCTGACTCGTTGCGAATGCTGAAAAAGGCTTATGGAGACTCTGTTTTATCGAAAACCCAAGTGTACGAATGGTACAAAGCCTTTAAAAACGGTCGGGAGATCGTCGAAGATTTGCCTCGTTCAGGATGACCGTCGACCTCTTCAACCAACGATAACGTCGAAAAAATCAAGGAAATTATGCTCGAATATCGTCATGCCAGTGTTAAAGAGATAGCTCGTGATCTCAACATCTCTTGTGAAACCGCTCGTTTGATTTTGGTTAACCAATTAGGCATGCAGCGCGTCGCCGCTCGGCTCGTTCCGTTAGAGCTGAATTTTCTTCAAAAACAGTACCGGATGCAGGTGGCTGCAGACATGCTGGATCGTGCGAATTCTGATCCCACGTTCATGGGACGGATCATAACTGGTGACGAGACATGGGTCTATGAATACGACACACAAACGAGCCAACAATCATCGGAATGGGTGGGAAAAAATGAGCCGAAACCGAAAAAACCTCGCAAAAGTCGTTCGAAAATCAAGACGATGCTTATTGTTTTCTTCGATATTCGTGGTGTGGTTCATCATAAATTCGTTCCGCAAGGTCAAACGGTCAATAAGGACTTCTATTTAACTGTTTTGAGACGTTTGCGTGAAAATATTCGCCGTAAACGGCCGGATTTGTGGCAAAACAATTCGTGGATTTTGCATGACGATAACGCACCATCTCATCGAGCCACGATTATTAACGATTTTAATACCAAACACTCGATAAATACCATCGACCAGCCACCTTATTCGCCTGATCTAGCTCCGTGTGACTTTTTTCTTTTCTCCAGACTGAAATTACCGCTCCGGGGAACCAGATTTGACTCCATAGACGCCATAAAAGAAAATTCGCAGAAGGAGCTGAAGGCCATCTCTGAAAGCGCCTATAAAAAATGTTTCCATAATTGGAAAACACGTTGGCACGTGTGTATCGCTTTAAATGGAGCATATTTTGAAGGAGATTCAATAAATATTGAGAAAGTATCATATTTTTGCGTTTTATTTCAAATTTCCGGATACTTTTTTGCCAGAGTGTACTACAAGGGACGCTGAATGGGATCAAAGGGTTGATATAGCTACATTAGACTATAACACTTGCGTACAAGAAGGTACCAAATATACCCTGTACGAGATCGTGTTCAGTAAAACAGCCCGGCTACCTTCTAGCGACCCCTTACGTGTAATAGACCTAATACCCAAGTACCAAGGTTATATAAAAGATTTAGTAACGCGTTTCATTCGTATACGCAAGTTAGTTTACGAGAACTTAGTCGCATATAAACAAAAATACAAGGTTTATAACGATAAAAAGGTCAACGAAAAAAATTTTAAAGTAGGAGACTTCGTATTCTTATTAAAAAGCCCCAAGCCTACAAAATTCGGTAACCATTACACTGGTCCTCATAAAATTCTCGAGATACTAACAAAGGGTAACATTAAAATACAATATATGTAACAACAAAGCAAAAATTGTGCACGCCAATCGACTACGATTATCATACATTCATAATTAAACTCCTATTCCCAGGAAAAACAAAAAGGACTAATTATCTAGAAGCGAATGAACACTAATATCTTGTTCTGATTTCAGACGTACATTTTACTCGCTTTTATCTTACCATCAGTAGCAGGAATAATCGGGTACGACTGTGGTTCCAAAATGATGAACGTGACTTCGCTATCGCTAATCAAAGTCGGCAAATGCAACATTCTGGAAGAAAACGTTACGGTATCCAAGCCGTGTATCCAACTACTACAGTTTAACGATTACTCAGAAATAACCGTCATGCAGTGTAAACTTGAGATCTATCGGACCATTTATTATTGTGGAATGCACTCTCATATATCAATCGTTAATAACGGAGAAGCCTATATATATGAGATTAGCGACTGATTCTGTGAAGAAAGTCATTAAACTGGAATATTCAAGTTCGGTAGCACAAGCACCATACAATGTTTACGCGTTAATCACACTATTACTTATAGTTTAACTTACGCAGGTTTCCTCAATTCAGATGGCTGCTGTAACGGAGCGGGTTTTTCCGACCCATATAGTACTTGGAAATCAGTGGTAGAACAAAGGACCCTTCAGGTTACCTTGACGTCCCATACCGCCCAAGTTAAATTAAACAATGATTGAATTCACTTACGATCCGGTACAGTGTGCCCCTTGTCTGAGGGAACTTGCTTGGATGTGGAAGGAGGATATAACTTTTGGAGACCCACCCCTATAGATGGGTGTAACTTTAGACAATATGGCGTCTTATACAAAGGATATGCTAATAAAATGATAGATTGCCAACTTACCAATCCTCAAACGATATACTCTCTTACCACAGACAAAATTACCTTTGCGCTCGCAACTAGAAGAAAGGAAACCTTATGCGAATATTCGCTGATTAGAACAGAACACCTGAAACTAGTAATATTCAAAGCCACTGAAGGAGAAACCTTCACGTTAAAAAGAGGGTCTCCGTTTCAAATTTGCGGATAGCTTTCTCATGTGCAAATGTTTTTGCAAAATATTATGTACCCGTTCAGTCGAGATATCCACAGCACTAGCAATCTCACGTACCTTGACTCTTCTGTCATCCATCACCATATCATGAATTTGATCAATGATTTCTGGAGTCGTAACCTCCACAGGCCGTCCAGAACGTTCAGCGTCACTTGTGCCCATATGGTCAGTCCGAAAATTTTGAAGCCACTTATAAACTGTTCTAATCGAAGGTGCAGAGTCATCATAATGTTCATCAAGCTTCCCTTTAGTCTCTTGAGGCGTTTCGCCTTTCATAAAGTAATGTTTAATCACCACACGAAATTTTTTTTCGTCCATTTCTTGAAAATCACTCGCTTCCTTGATTCACACGAATGCCAAACACAAAGAAATAGACCAATATGGCTGCAACTTGGTGTGTGTTCATTCAAGAGATGCTACTAACTAAACATGACCTCGATACGCGCCGGTGGTGCCATCTCTCGGACTTGGCACGGACTTTTCAAACGACCCTCGTATTTTGCGATTAACGCGTTTAGAAAGATTAATTATAATCTATAGCGGTTAATTTAAGTATACAGCGTTACTTACATATCGTCAATATATTAAATAAACAACTGAGGTAATTTTGATTCATAATTCACTCAAGATGTAACTTATAATCTCACACGTATAATTCAATTGTTATTTAAGGATAGCGCCTTGCGCAGTTTAATTTATATTTTCCTTATACTATTATAATTTATATATCCCATAATTTTACCTAACAAATAGTTATATATCGCTACCATTATTATACTTGAATATTATTCAAAAGTATTGTGTAACGCAGCTTTAATTTTAGTTTATAGTGTGATTCTAAGAATACTTATATATCGCTTAAGGGGGGAAATCACAGTAAAATTTTCAATTTTTCGAAAAAAATTTTTTTCGCCTAAAAGGTGCTTTAGGGTCTTAAAAATAATATACCAAATGATGAAACACGGCAAAAGTGTCCGAGTGCCCAAATTTTTCATTCTGCGGTAACGCCACTCAGGTATGGTATGTCAGTACTTAAAACTTTAAACGCGTTCTTCTCGAAACCACTTTTTTGAGCTCGCCGAAGACATAACTCAAGCAAATCTTTACCGATCGACTTAAAATTTTGACAGTAGCTTTGAAATATCTTTCTCCACGGAGCTACGTAGGATTTTTTATTTTATATGGCTTCGTTTTTTTTATCGAAGATTTGATGGCGTTTTTTTTTATTAAAAATTTAACTTTATTTTCAAACATGCACCATTTTGTGAAAAATCAATACATCGAAAAAAATCCTACGTAGCTTGTTAGCTGTTGTTATATGAAAACTAAAAAATTTTGGTTTTTTCTTCCAGGTCGAAAATTAAGGAGTTAACGTCTTCGGCCATCGACACGCTTTCAAAAATAGGCGCCTTGGGGTATATGCTGCGCAGCCGCCATTTTTAAATAGTTTTTATTAAAAAAATTAAATTTTGTACTTTTTTAGTATTGCTATAAAACTTACTTTACAGATTTTCGATTGATACTTTTATTCAGCCAAAATTAATTCCCGAAAATATGCCTATTTTTTGTGTGCTACTGTGATTTCCCCCCTTAAAAAATGTTACCACGTACGGTAGTTGGTAAAAAAAGGGGAGCGTATTATTTAATTTTATACATAAGTTGAGCAGATACAATTGTAAAAAAAGCTTACAATAAGACGTGCGGAATTTAAATTATTGGCATTTGTATATACAATTAATTTTTTTTTTAAGGGAATATATACAAATAAATACTAACATAATAAACAACCGCAAATAATAGTTAATTTTAGAACAACCCCTCTTTTTATTTCGCAATAAATAATATCCATGCGATGAGCATCAATTAACAACAACAAAAAAAAAAAATCAAGAAAATAATAATAAAATACGCGGCGTAATAAAGATGGATCACCTTGCAGCAAGCCCCCCACCACTGCCAACTTGTCCGCGCCGCCGAAAAAGCTCGTCAAACATATGTAAGCGCCGAACGATTCAATGAGCGTGCTCAGATCAAATCTTTAGCTTAGATTCACGTTAGTTGATTCTCAATTTATTCTTTGTTCATCTTTGTGTAAATCCGTGTGCCAAAGTTTACCACCGCTACCGAGTTTTAACTATAACCAGCGAGTTTAACATCAAAGCCCGGCATACCTTTGTACAGCACCAACTAAAATCACCATAAAAGTTAGTTGAATTATAAATTTCGTTTTATTATTGGCATACAAAAGAGAGACACACCTTGTCCGTATCCATAATATTGTCGTTTACCTTTTCTACAATCAATTTCCTCTCCAATTCTTTGCTAAATCAAAATAACTAACAATACAGTGCAGCCAGGGCTGTAACACAGGCCGGACACTCAATTATCATTTGCAAAATTATAATAATAAGTTATTTAACTTTTCTATACTATCTTTTTCTAAATTACTAACAATACAGTGCAGCGAGGCCTGTAACACAGGCCGGACACTGAATTATTAATAAAGAAAAGAAAAAATATATTTACAATAAATAAAATATTTGAAATTACATACAATTTCCTTCCTAATTCCTTGCTAACTCTAATTACCTATATATATAATCGTATACTAATTTCAATAATAAATCTTTATAATTAACAACAGATTAGTGCGGTCCAGGGCTGCAACACAAGTTGAACACTCTATCATTATCTCTAAAGTTTTACTAATAATATATGTACATACTTGAATTTATTTAACCCTTTTTATCTTGAATCATTTAATGGTAGAATTAAGCGCGAAATAAAATACTCTTTCCTTGAGACTTACAGGAAAGTATCGATCGAATAGTATAATTAAAATAAGCACGGTAACTTATCAAATGTTTGAAACTGCTTGGAAACAAATTTTAAAAATTTGACGAAATGTAATTTTCAAAATAAAAAAATCATAGGGCTTTAAAATACAATAAATAGTGAATTTTCGAATCTTAAATAGATTTAATAATTAAATCTATTTTAGTTTTCCTCAACATGCACTTATTTACTAATTCTCAACTAGTTCACCACTAAAGTGGTAAATGTATTATTAAAGCTCATTCAAACTATATTTTTTCTCTCCTTGGTACATTCTAAAAAGCTTTATTGCCTTTATTCAATACTTACTATTTGCTTCTCGACTGAAAAAAATTTTTTGCTTAATACTTATGTAATTTAGTACTTATTTGTTTACAAATGCTTAAGTTTTTAACATTATTTTATGTAGAAAGTTCCGAACCCCCCCCCCCCTCCCCTCTGATTGAGCTGAAACTTGGTGAAAACATTCACTTTGGTGTTATAAAAAAAATCCTAAAGGGATTTTTGGCACATCATAGTAGTTTTTGAGATATCGATTTTTGAAATTAGCAAAAAATTGGTTTTTTGTTAATATCTCGAAAAATATTAGTTTTTTTAAAAAATCACAAGAGTAACTTTTAGGGAATGCAATCTCGTTCTCTCGAGATCTCGTTTTCGCGAGATCTCGGCCTTTTTTAGCTAGATTGATCTTGGACGTAAATAAGGCAAGATCTCGCGAGTTTAAAAAGATTGCACTCGAGCATAAAAACGTCTTATTCGAAGCGCGGACTGACACGGACGGAGTTGCGATCTGTCGGTTTCGTTCGGTGCGTTTCGGTCGCGGGTCGAGGTGTCTCTTAGATTCGTTCGTGCGTGCGATTGGTCGAAAATTGAGCCGGCGTGCAGCGTCATCAGCGCGCATTTGTTTTGTTTACTAATAGTTGTTGCTAGCTAACGTGATTGAGTTTAATTGCATTCAAGTATTTTTTTGGTTATTTATGCAAAAAAAGTTTCTTATGTAATTGACGAGTGGAATAACGAACGATGTCGGTGAATATAGTTTATAAAGACTATGAGAGTGTGTCGGAAGTATGGAAATACTTTTTGAAAGCGGAAAATGGATTGAGTGCTAAGTGCAAACTCTGTTAGAAGATTCTTAAAACCAAAGATCGATCTCCGCGCGGCTTACATGTGCATTTAAAATTGATTCATAAAATTGACACGAAAACGAAGAATGTCATATCACCCCCACCGTTGCCGTCACAATTATCAAATACTGGGGCTACTAATCAAAACATGGAATTAGTCTTAGCATCCGCATCTACGTCGAATGTTAGTCCAGAATCACCAGGATCGTCGGCACCAGTGCCACCAGCAAGAAAGAAGAGGCAAAAAATTACTGATCATTTTCTTCCGGTTGAAGATACTTCTATAGAGAAAAAAATATCAAGAATGGTAGCCAAAGATGAACTACCTTTCCGTGTTTTCTGTTCTTCCAAAGATATGAGAGATCTCTTTAATTCTTCGGAACACAAACTGCCTATGTCCCCAAACACAATTAAACTTATAGTTATGAATTATGGCATGACATTGAAAATGGAAATAATGCATGAATTGGCTCAACTGAAGGAGAATGATCACAGATTTACGCTAACATTTGATGAGTGGACTTCTTCTATGAACAATCGATACATGAATGTTAACGTACACACATTTTTGAACGGCAATGCTATGTTTTGGAACTTAGGGCTGATTCGCGTCTTTGGAAGTATGCCTGCTGAAAGTGGTGTCAGTATTTTGAAAACAAAGTTAATCGAATTTGGCCTTATTCTTGAAAAAGATATTATCAATATTACTACAGATGGGGCAAGTGTAATGAAAAAGTTGGGTCGATTGATATCACTTTCACATCAGCTCTGCTATGCCCATGGAGTTCAACTTGGCATAATAGATACTATTTATAAAAAACAAACTGATGTTGAGGAACCTGTGATAGAATCTGAAAATGAGGAAAACGACGATGAGATTCCTTTGGAAATGGACAAAATTTCTAGCACAGGCTCAGACTCAGAAGATGATGTTTTTCATTGCTCTGTGCTCAGAATAGAAGTAGACCTAGATGCAGAATATGCGGGTATTATTGAGAAAGTTAGGAGATTGGTGAAACTTTTTAAAAGATCACTTACTAAAAATGATACTCTGCAAATATACGTAAAGCAAGAATTTGGAAAAGATATTAAGTTACAACTTAATTGTAAAACTCGATGGTTGAGCCTAGCAGACATGATTTCTACATTTATTAGAATCAAGCTGTGTGTCAGCAAAGCTTTGATCGACCTTAGCCTGGAAGCTGATCCGAACTACTCTTTGAATGCGGAAGAACATGCGGTTTTAGCGAACTTAGACAAGGCATTTCAACCTGTAAAACTGGCTGTGGAGGTGTTATGTCGTCAAGATTCAGACTTGGCTATCGCAGAAACAACACTTAGGTTTATGATTCGCAAACTGGAAGAGCTAAAAACACCATTGGCAAAAAAACTAGCTGGTTCCTTGAGAAAGCGCATTGTTGAGCGTCGGATGAATTTGACAGCATGCTTGTTGTATATTAAAGATCCAGCTAAATACCAAGCAGATAGAGAAGAGTTTGCGAAAAACGAAACATTTAAATTGCCTCCGAAAAATGTAATTCGAACTGAAATTAAATCACTTGTAGAGCGTTTGCATCCGCAATACAATCTGACTAATTCACAGACACAGACAAATTCAGATCCATCTTGGTCGATCGCATCAACATCAGCTGCCACCGCTAATGATATAGCTGAATTTGAGGATGACGATAATAAACAGCTTTCATCTCTTTCTGAGACACGCAAGAGTATTTCATTGCAAGAAGAACTTCAGGAAACATTGACTGCTGCGTTCAAAGAACCTAGAGACAGAAAACCAACTACGAATTCTCTGGAGGTATTTATCAAAAAGGAAATGAATTTATACGAGTCCGGGGGGTCAAAAGGCAAACTTTCACAGTTCGTGGATAACTGCCTGAGATCTGTGGTTCCAACTAGCGTTGAATCCGAAAGGGCCTTCTCAGCGGCTGGTTATCTGGCCAACAAAATAAGAAGCCGTTTAGCAGATGATTCTTTGGACATTTTGTGCTTCTTAAGGGGCTACTTTTAAAATAATTCGTAATAATGGCTCGTGATTTGAACTGAACAAATCTTTCATTTGATTGGTATATTTTGTTAATTAATCTGTAATTTCTAATAGTCTGACTAATTGGTATATTTTGTTAATTAATCTGTAATAGCTAATGGATTTACTGAGTAGATATAGTTTTATTTAATTGATAATAATATCTCAGTTTAATAGTCAACTCAACTTAGATAATAAGTTTCATTTTTTTTGACTTCTCGTTGTTTTGTTTGTTATAAAAACTGTTTTATTACTAAAAGATTTTTCTTTAATATTAGAAGAGATGACTGGTTGTTTCTTTTATATGTTATTTGATAGATACGTACGTCAAAGTTTACTACTTAGAAGTTTATTAAAAAATTATAGACAGATACGTCAAACAAATTTTGATGCATAAAAGTCTATTAAAAAAATTCGTGAAAATAAATGTTTATCTCATAATACTTATAATTTTTTTCCTAATTTATTCAAATATTGTGATTATTTGCAAAAAAAAACATAAAACTAATAATCTCGCGAGATTTCGAAATTGGCGAGATCTCGCAGTATTGTTATTCATAAACTCGCGGAATCTCGCTTGAGCCCCAATCTCGCGAGATTTGCATTCCCTAGTAATTTTTTGTTTAAAATAAAATTTCATATAAAAAATGAAATAGAAAATGCTAAATAATCCAACCAATCCAAACCCAAGCAACCCAAATCCAAGCAACCCAAACTCAAACACAAGCAACCCAATAACCCAAGCCCAAGCAACCCACAGCAACCCGTCCAACCCAAGCAACCCAAACCCAAACCAACCGATAACCAAGTATACTTGTATACTTATTATTCGTGTGCTGATGAATATATTCTTTATGAATATAATACAATATATCCCCCAACTCCTCGGGGGCGGCTTCTCCCCCTCCACCCCTACGAGGGGCTCTGCCCCTTGACCTCAACAAAGGTACCACCCGGACCTCCTCCTGTCGGCGTACTCTACACACACACACCCACGCACATGCGCAAAGCGCCAACCTAAACTACCAGTCCATCCATACACGAATGTCCCTAGTTTTAAGTTTATTTTCTTTTTTGACTTTTCAAAAACTTCTTTTGCAAATTTTTTTACTTACTTGAAACTTGTAAGTTATTTTACTTATTGGAACTTGGATTTACACCACCGACACGTTTTGTTGGCAAACAAAAATATATGGCACTATTTGAAAAGAAGTCGGTAGTTGGCAAGTTTTGATGCACAAAAGAAGGTGATTATGACCGCGTTGCTACCGTTGCAGAACAAAAGTTGTTCGAAAAATGCCATATTTCTGCTGAAGCGGGTGTACTGATTATTATTATCGTTTTGCCACCTGGATAAAATAGGAGAAGTAGATGAAATTAAAGAATGTAAAATCGGTCTATTGAGATTCTCGAAATGATATAATGGTCCTGCTCGAAAAACCAAAGAGACGTGGATACCCTTAACCAGCTAATCAGAAAACACGTTCTACCCAAAACGACATTACACACTGGTTGCTGAAAAGGGTTTGTTAATCTTCAGGTGCTACCTGGATACGCGCTCTTTATATCAGTAAGTAACTGAATGAAAGAGTCGAGGTTTCCATTTCTGACTCAACGCCACCACATGAACTCACACATGTGGTCGGCGATCGAGTCAGACCGGACACCATCCCTCGACAATTCACGACGCATCCATCTTCACGACGACTCGATGTTTGGCGTATGGGCGCTTGTGTTTGAATCCACGAATTTCACGGAATGATTTACGTTATCATGGATCTAGCTGTGTTGACTGAGGTTAGAATACCCTTCCAACAATTAGTATGTATGGTTGTTTCGGGTGCAACATGTTTTCTGATTAACTGAAGAAGGGTATTCGCGTCTTTTTTGTTTTCTGGGCAAATCTTCAACCGATAACTTTCACTATGACCGCGATGGATCATTACGAGAATCCAATGGCCCTTAACTATACGGCCCCGCTCATATTCGCGACGACCGATTTCGCATTCGTCAATCTCAACCATTTCTCCTATACCTTGCAAAAGACCTTCGGCCGCTAAATTTTTATCCAGGGCAATCATCCAAACTTTCGTATAGAATGAAAATCGGTCGGCCACCGTTTCTCTCGAAATTGTCTGATTTTCAAGGATTAAGCTCTCCCTTATTGTTTGCTCAAAAGACATGCGGGTGGCAAAATAATGGATAATTAGTACGCACGCTTCACCACGTTTGTTCTGCGACGGTAGCAAAGTGGTCGTAAGCAACTTTTTGCATCAGAACTCGCCCACTACCAAATGGTTTTCGAAAAGAACCATATTCTTTTTGTGTTTTTCACGAAAACGGATTGTTGGTATTAGACAAATTTCGTGAAGCCATTCCAGCGTTCGGGCATGGTTGTATAATATTCCACAAAATTTGAAAATATTATGTTGTTAGTCCATCGTTATCAGATGCAAAACCTAAAAAAAACATGAAATTTTTTAATATGGAAAGAAGCGGTATAATATAGGGTGATTCATTATGAAGTTTGGTTTTTAATCTCAAATAAAAGGCATAAAGTTGAATCCTATAGTAAAAACTTTATTGTGAGTCGAAAGAACAATCTATGACATTTACTTTTTAAAGATTATCTCATTTGAATGTTGACCGCGACTACGCCGTAAATGGTCCATCCTAAGGGTCCAATTTTGGACGACGCTTTCCAGCGTAGCGACCGGTGACTCGCGAATGACACAAGTAATGTTAGCTTGTAAAGCGTTGATTGAAGCTGGCTTATCCCTAAAGACCAGAGACTTCGTGTAACCCCAAAGAAAATAATCTAAAGGTGTGATATCACACGATCTAGGCGGCCAATTTACTGGTCCAAAACGTGAAATCAGGTTCTCATCAAAATGATTTCTCAATAAGTCCATTGTTTCTCTCGCTGTATGCGAAGTAGCGCAGTCTTGTTGGAACCAAAGTTCACCGATACCACGGGCTTCGATTTCAGGTAGCAAAAAATCCTTTATTATGGTGCGATAGCGAACGCCATTGACGGTTACGTTCTGACCGGGCTCATTTTGAAAGAAATATGGACTGATGATTCCACCGACCCATAAACCACACCAAACTGTGCATTTCTGTGGCTTTAGTGGTAGCTGTTGAAGCTCTTTAGGTTGTTCATCAGCTCAAATACGGCAATTCTGCTTATTGACGTATTCATTGAGCCAAAAATGTGCCTCATCACTGAACAAAATTTCGCGATAAAACAGCGGATTTTCATTGAGCTGATTCACAGCCCATTCACCAAAAACACGACGCAAACCAAAGTCGCCTAGCTTCAGTTCTTGCACGAGTTGAAGTTTGTATGCCTTAAAACTAAGACCTTTACGTAAAATACGCCAAGTTGTTGCGTACGACAAACCAAGCTGTTGAGAACGACGCCGAATCGATTCGTCACGGTCTTCAGCCACACTCTCAGCTGCAGCCGCTATATTCTCTTCACTACGTGTTAGATGTGGTCTCATCGGTCGCGTATCATCCAATAATATATGCTGGGTTCCAAATTTGTGGATGGTATTGGCTATAGTGGTTTCGGTAGGTCGACGATGCACACCATAAGTTGCTTTAAGAGCATGAAAAACATTTATCACAGGACGCTGATTTTCGTGATACAGCTGAATAATTTGGATACGTTGATGCGGTGTAAGTCTTTCCATGATGATTTGTCAAACAATACTGAATAAAAATTACATTACAGTTTGACAGGAATCACGCGTGATCTGTAAAACAAAGTCTATTGAAAATCAAACCTCATAATGAATCACCCTTTATAATGAAGCAAGAAATTAAGATAGAAACGAAAATGGAATAGAATAAAAGTAAAGAAATAAACGGAAAAAGATGTGAAGAAAATGTGAAAACTGGAAAAAAACGAATAAAATGTTCAGTTAAGAGCGATTGATATCGTAAAGGGCTGGAGCTCTCTGGCTTTGCGAACTTGTATACGAAGGGGATGTACGATACTGGTCGAGAAGAGCTACGGGAGGATGTGTGAAGAAGGGGAGTCGAGTCTGCGGATAAGTTCACGCAATAGTAGATGGCAGAGTGAGGCAAAGGAGTAACGCGAGGCTCGATAAAGATCCGCACAAAGCGGAAAGCGTGATAATGGATAGCGGAGTAAGGAAAAGCGTGCTAACGTATTGTATACGGATATAGAGAAGCAGTGAAAAACGCAACTTTCCAAAATTTTGAAATTCCAAAAATCCTTTTAGGGGCTTCCTTAAAATACTAATAAAATGAGGGTATGCGCTAAATTTTAGCTCGATAAAGAAAGAGGGGAGAAAGGGGCACTGTACTCTCTTTTAACATGATTTGGGTTTGAGTTGCTTGGACTTGGATTTGAGTTGCTCGGGTTTGGGTTGTTTAGGTGTAGGTGGCTTAGGTTTGGGTTGGTTTAAATTATTTAAAATTTTCTATATCAACTTTAATAGGAAACTTTATTTTAAACAAAAAGTTACTCTTGCGATTTTTTCAAAAACTAATATTTTTTGAGATATTGACAAAAAACAAATTTTTGTTGCTTATTTCGAAAATCGATATCTCGAAAACTACTTCGATGCACCAACAATCCCTTAAGGGTTTCTTTTATAACACTGAAATAAAGGTTTTCACCAAGTTTCAGCTCAATCGGAGGGGGGAGGGTTTTGGAACTCTACCCATTTCCTTTATTTAATGACTATTATGTTTTCAAAAAAATATTTATTAAGTGTACAACTTTGCTTCCGCCGTTTTTTTCCGAAATTCGAGGCTTTATTGTAAAAAACTAGTAATACGTTTATGATTCTAAGTATTGTCCATCGCTGGCCACTACTTTCTACTATCTTTCGGGCAGCATACGAATCCCGCGTTGAAAAAACTGGTCATCTTTTGAATCGATCCACGAATCGATCCAATTTTTTACTTCTTCATAAGACCGGAAGTGCTGGTCAGCCAGACCGTGTGCCATTGATCGAAACAAGTGATAGTCCGAGGGAGCAACGTCTGGAGAATACGGCGGGTGGGGTGAGACTTCTCATTTCAAAGTTTTCAAGTATGTCTTGACCACTTTCGCAACATGGGGTCGAGCATTGTCATGCTGTAAAATCACTTTATCATGTCTCTCGTTGTATTGCGGCCGTTTGTCTTTCAATGCTCGGCTAGAACGCATTAATTGCGTTCGATAACGATCGCCTGTGAAAGTTTCAGTCGGTTTGAACAACTCATAATACACTACGCCAAGCTGGTCCCACCAAATACGGAGCATGACCTTGGAACCGTGAATATTCGGTTTGGCCGTCGACGCGGAAGCATGGCCGGGATATCCCTATGATTTTCTGCGCTTGGGATTATCGTAGTGAACCCATTTATCGTCCCCAGTCACAATGCGATGCAGAAATCTCTTCCGTCTTTGCCTTGCAAGCAGCTGTTCACAAACACACAAACGCCGTTTAACATCTCTCGGCTTCAACTCGTACGGCACCCAATTTCCTTGTTTCTAAATCATTCCCATGACTCTCAGGCGTTTTGAAATAGCTTGTTGCGTTACTCCCAATGATCCTGCCAATTCTTGTTGCGTTTGACACGAGTCTTGATCAAGTAATGCCTCCAATTCTGTTCCTTCGAAAACCTTCTTTCTTCCACCGCCATGCTGGTCTTCGACGTTAAAATCGCCGTTCTTTAAGCGTTGAAACCACTCTCGGCACGTTCTTTTACTAATAGCGGCCTCACCATAGGTATTTGAGAGCATTCGATGAGTCTCAGTCGCAGATTTCTTTATATTAAAGCAGAAATTAAAACCTCCCGCAAATGACGAGAATTTGACTCGTAAGCTGACATGTTTAATCGAGAATAACTTTATGATGCAGACACAAATCGACTAATATTTCGATGGCGTTATGTTTAAAAATACCTAAGCTTATTGTATGACATCTATGATCTAATTATTTCAACTACCACCTACCGCTACAGCCGTCTATTGCAAAACGGCGGAAGCAAAGTTGTACACCCAATACTTTGATAAGTACTTCTTGGCAATAGATTATAAATTTTTTCATTGAAGTAATTAAATATATTTTAATTCTCCACTATTATTTTTATTATTTTTTAATAGATTAAAATAGCATAAACGTTGCAAAGAATGTATAAAATAAGATTTAATAAAAAAAAAAAGGAAATATTAAAAACTAAAAAATATCCAAATATAAAAATACTAAATAAAAAAAAAAAAAAAATAATCAAGAGAATTTTTTTACTCGAACTAATAATAACTAATAATAACTGTTTAATAAACAAAATACATCTATTTTAAAAAGCTAAAATGTTATTTTTCATTACTTTACTACAATTGTTTATTTAAAATCTTATAAATATTTTATTTCAAAAGATAATTAAAAAATAATAAACAATTCAAGAAGTAGTAAATAAGAGCACGTAGTGTATATACTTAAATATGTCTTTTTAATTATTTTATTACGTCTATACTGTAGTATTAGGATATACTACTGTGATCAAAAAGTAAGGTAAAATTGTCATTTAAAACTCCCGGACATTAGGAAGGCAGGTAAATTTTTTTTTCCTAAGTTGGTAGGACTGTCTATAACATTTGCCAAGCGTCCGTTTGTCAAAAGGTTTAATTGTCTCCGTGTTACACGTGTTTTTGTAAACAACCAAAAGTGAATTTTTCGATTTTTACAATGGGTGATTTTGTTGAGCAAAGAACATGCATCAAATTTTGTTTGCGGAACAAATATTCTTGTGCAGACACGTTGAAAATATTGCGGAAGGCCTTTGGTAATAAACTATGGCACAAAAAAACGTTCATAAGTGGTACAACGAGTTCAAAGCGAGCCGAGAACGCGTTGAAGACGAACCGCGCTCTGGACGACCATCAACGTCTACCAACGAGGGCCACGTCTAAAAACTAAAAGGTTTGGTGCTTAAAAATCGTCGATTGACAATTAGAGACCTCGCTGATAGTGTTGGAATATCATTTGGCTCAGCCCAAACCATTTTGAAGGATGTTTTGTATCCTAAACGCCTCAAATCTCGATTGGTGCCAAAATTGCTCAATTCTTGGAAAAAAAGCGTCGCGTTGATGTGTGTGAAACTTTGCTGTCTCACTATCAGGACCACTTGAAATGCATTATTACTGGAGACGAGACTTGGATTTACGCATACGACCCTGAAACCACCGACCAATCCAGCGATTATCGTGCAAAAGGAGAAGCAAGACCGAAAAGACCACGGCAAAGTCGATCGAAAATCAAGGTCATGTTGACAGTTTTCTTTGATTATCGTGGTGCGGTGCACTATAAATTCCTTTCGCCGGGCCAAACTGTCAACAAAAAATATTATTTAAGCGTTATGCGTCGTTTGCGTGAAGCTATTCGTCTGAAACGGCTGGAATTATGGGCGAACAACTCTTGGTTCCTTCATCACGATAATGCATCATGTCATACTGCATTGGTTCTTCGCGACTTTTTTGCCAAAAACTCGACTCATATCGTTCCGCAACCACCGTATTTGCCTGATTTGGCTCCATGCGACTTCTGGCTATTCAGCAAACTCAAAAGGCCAATGCGGGGACGCCGTTTTGACACGATTAAGGAGATAAAAACCGAATCGAAGAAGGTCTTGAAGGCTATACTGGAAAAAGACTATTCTGACTGTTTCGAGAACTAGAAAAAGCGTTGGCAAAAGTGCTTCTTATCGGACAGGGATTACTTTGAAGGGGATGAAATTGATTTGGAAGAATAAATAAAGAATTGACATTTAATAAACAAATTCACCTTACTTTTTGATCACAGTAGTATACTTACTTTTATGGTGAATAGAATGTGTCGCCTCTGGCGGTAGATAAGGAAAAGATCATTTAAGGCAATTTAAAACTACCAAAATTGCATTTAATGTATATCTAGCTTTGAAGACCGTTTTCAGCCTTTTTTTTTGACGACTCTCTTCTTTCTCCGTATAGAGAATAAACATCTCGCATAATGTTTATGATCCCTTGAAAGAAAAGTGATACAATCAGACAAGCGATGAAATAAGATATTATCCAGATGTAAAAAACGCGTTTTTTATATACAATTTTCTCTTTGTATTCTACCGACCACGATAATAGCGAGGTTGCCGATGTTTCTTTCCTTTTATTTAATTTAATTATTTTTAATTTTCTTTTTATCGATCCTAAAGAAAGCCTCCCTTTACTATATATCTAGGATATGTATTTTGCAATTAGTCACTTCCAATAGTCGACTAGAGAATTTTCATTCGTGTTACGAACATATGTACAATTTTTATAATTGAATTAGTATATCTATGAAGCACTTTTATGTTCAATATCAAACAATATCTCACTTAGAAATTTTTCCTTATGCAATATCTGACATTCGATTTATCTTTATTATTTATTATTATTATTATTACTATTATTATTATATTATTATTAATTATTATAACTAATTATTATCACCAATATTATACTATGTAAAATTTCGATTAAAGAGTCGTATAGATTTTTAATTATTATAGGATAGTCGATTAAATATTTTTTTTTATGATACAATGCAATATAAA
The DNA here is from genome assembly GCA_949987625.1 of Chalcis sispes. Taxonomy (NCBI): domain Eukaryota; kingdom Metazoa; phylum Arthropoda; class Insecta; order Hymenoptera; family Chalcididae; genus Chalcis; species Chalcis sispes. The sequence goes on along the minus strand of OX465098.1, from coordinate 20,352,914 downwards.
TGTAATTTTCTTTTGACAGATTTGTAATACGAGATTGTTTTAAAATTACAAAGATTATTAATAATAATCAGAATTTTTCAGAAGAATTCATTAAGAATTTTCAGAATCAATTTATATATTTTATATATTTATCGATTTAATCGCAGTAATTGTGTAGTTTTTATTTTAAATTTTTTTATCAATATGATTTACGTTCTTCATATTCAAGTACAATCTATCTATCATTAAAAAATTATAAAAATAATTATAAGGCTTAGTATTGACAAATAAATATATGAATAAATATAAATATATTCATATTGGTTAAATAGATACGTTAAACACATAAGTGATCTTAAACATAATTTATTAAAAATATAAATTCTTTATATAACAATGTTATCGTTTAAATATGTTCACTAATGCGTATAAATTATAAAATATATACTTGACTTTAATAAATAATAAAAACATTATTGGTATTATTTAAATTATCGAGATACGCGGCGTAATAAAATGCATCACCATGCAGCAAGCTCCCTACCACTGTCAACTGGTCGGCGACGCCGAAAAAAAGGCTTGTCAAACATATATAAGCGCCGCACAATTCAATAGCCCCGTTCAGATCAGATCAAATCTCCAGTTTAAATTCACGTCACTCGATTTTTCAACTTTTCTTTGTTCAATTTTCTGTAAATCCGTGCACCTAAATTTGCCGCTACTGTAACCAGCGAGCTCAACATGAAGCCCGGCATATCCTTGTATAGCACCATCTGAAAATCACCAATAAAAAGTGAGTTAAATTATAAATCTCGTTTTTTTATTAACATACAAACATACCTTGTCCGCGATCAATCTTCCTTCCAATTCTAAATTATTAACAAAATAAAGTGCTGCCAGGACTGTTACACAGGCCGGAAACTTTATTTCTATTTACAATTTTATAATACTAACTTATTTTAACACGGATATACTATTTCTTTCGAATTTTAAATTATTAACAAAATAAAGTGCAGCCAGGGCTGTAACACAGGCCGGACATTTTATTACTCTCTACAATTTAATAATGCTAATTTAATTAAATTTATGTACACCATTTCCTTCCAATTCCTTATAAATTATTAACAAAATAAAGTGTAGCCAGGACTGTAACACAGGCCGGACACTCGATTATTAAACTAAGTTGTCTAACATATTTATACTATTTACTATTTTCTAACAATACAGTGCAGCCAGGTCTGTAACACAGGCCGGACACTTTATTACTATTTACTATTTCCTAAATTATTAACAATACAGTGCAGCCAGGCCTGTAACACAGGCCGGACATTTGATTATTGTTTACAAAAATCATAATATAAAATTATCTAATATATTTATGCTATTTCCTAAATTACTAACAATACAGTGCAGCCAGGCCGGACACTGAATTATTAATAAGGAAAAGAAAAGAAATAAGAAATATATTTATAATTAATAAATATTTGAAATTACATACCATCTACTTCCTAATCCCTTACTAACTCTAATTACATATACGAGTATATTGTGACGTGGTGTTTTGCACCAGTCACATGAGGAGGCTAATACACAGCTTGTACGCCTCCTCGTAGCCTGCTGTATTCCCTTTTACAATCTTGGCAGTCTCGCAGGACTGCCACGATGACCCTAACTAACAGCCACGCAGGGCTGTGCATACTTTACCTTCCCCCAGGTACAGGGGCTTCGAGCTCAATCACAGGCTCTAGCGAGGAGCTAGTCTCAGGAGCCCCTGGCTAGTCGTGGCAGTGCTCGCACACACTGCAGCAGGGTTCCTCTCCAAGCTCCTTCCTCTCCAAGCTCCTTCCTGTCCTTGTAGTGGTCCCCGTAACTGCAGCCTCCCAGACAGTAATTAAACAAAGTAGAAAATAGTAGTAGCAGCTGCACCTTGGAAGAGAAGTACAAGCTGCCACACAACATCATAGGAAAGTGGAAGAGGAGGTCAGGAGGCAAGCAACAACACATAAGCACAGCATTTCAGTGCAAGTAATTACGCACCTGGAAGTGTCTAATAGCGTGGCCTCGCTGCCGCTGCGAGCAGGCTATCGCTGTCACCGACACCGCTGCTTCGCTTTCTCAACCGCTCATCGTCCGATCCGCAGCTTTTGATCCGCCGTACTGCCACACCTGAAAAGGAAAGAAAATAGACAAATGAGTCGACGTCTACAAGCTATGGAACGCGTCGACTTACCTGGACTCTCTGGACATCTGAGGAAGATTCTCGCCGCTCCAAGGAAGACACAACAACACTGGCACTCGCGAGCGGATAACCTAAACGCGCGCTGCTGGCGAGCAGTAATGTCATCTGCCGACAGCGCTGAGCGCGCGCGGCGGCTGCGTCGCGTAACGTACTTTACACGTACGCTGCGCCGGCGCAGAACGATGATCTAAAATCCGCGCTCGCGAAAGTGCCACGCAAGAGCAGTTGACACTCCGTTCAGATTCGTTTGAGCAGCAAGTCGCGAGCAGTAGTAGTAGCCGTTCGATTCAGTATCTGTCTTTGATAAAATTGAAACGAGCGTGCGAGAGCGCAAAAACCGGTATTGTAGTTCGAAGCGTGGAAGAATATCTGGTAAGTGTACCCAGGTGCAGCAGCTGTTACCAGGAGGCATCCCTGCAACGAATCGTCCCCGTATCCTTACTGGCTGTGTGTGTGTGCGACCGCGACGCGTGCTACGCGCCATTTTGTCTTTTCGCGTCTTGAATGCCCGCGACTGCTCTAATCGTGAGCTAGCCGCGCAACGTATTTGCCGCGCACGAAACCGCGCTACACAAGTGTAGCTGACGCCCTGGGCTCGCGTAAAAACGCGATCAATTCTTGTATTTTGTAATTTCAGTTCAAATAAACGTATTTGTCGTGTCTATTTTTAATTAGTTGTTTAACTTGCACTAGCAAGCAACCCGCTCGCTTCCACTTACATTTGTACGCCACCGTGATCCCCAGTGACGTTACGATATATATATATATATTTATATTAAAATAAATAGCTAATTTAAATTGATAGGCCTATGACCAGCTGTTACACGCCCTTATTATTTCCTCTAGTTTAAATTTTTATAAGCAATAACTATTATTTAGCAACAATTCAACAATCCTAATTATTAATGGTCTTATATTTTAACCCAAGCGGAAATGAACTGAATGAAAAAAGAGCTAATAAAATCTAATAACTATTATTATTAGTTTATAAAGTGTGGAATTTACACTATAATAACAGTTATTTATAGTTACTAACTGTTACTAACATTTCTTAGTTTTTTCTATGTTTTATTAGCTTTTATTAGCTTTTCAACTTTTGATCAAAAGAAATTTGTGACTCTTCAGAAAAGCTAATAACTGCTAATAATATTTCAAAAATATTAAGTACCCTTATGAAGTATTTATAATTATTATCATTGGTTAATAATAGTAATTAGTACCCAGTTGCAAGAATCCACCTGAAAATCCAAATGGAAATCCACGTGGATTTTTACATGGAAATCTACACTGAAATCAGTCCAATAACACACTGTATGTGGATTTTCACGTAGATTTCCGCGTAGATTTTTACGTGGATTTCGGCGTAGATTTTTACGTGGATTTCCGCGTAGATTACCCCGTGGGTTTCAACATGAAATCAGTGTAGAAATCTATGTCGAAATCAGTGTCGATATCTATGTGGAAACCAGTGTAGAAATGTACGTAGAAATAAGTGTAGAAACCCACACAGATCGAAAGGTTTTTAAAATGTTTTTAAAACGTTTCATGAAAGGATAAAAATCTTTTTAAAAGTATTTAAAAAATGTTTTTAAAATAAGTTTATGTCCGTTTTTAAACCCTTCAGCAACATTTTCTAGCTCCTTTTATAAACCTTTCGGTACAAGTTTTAAAAACATTTCTATAAAAGTTATAGAAATATTAAAAAAAAACATTTTTGAAAGTAGTTGATAAAACCTTTTAAAATACTTTTTTAAAACCTTCATAAAAACTTTAATTAAGTATTTTATATATTTTAAAATTTTATTTTCTATTATGATTATACATATTTTCAACATACACATTATATTTAATCGTTTATTCGCATTGCCGCACATTTTATTTTACACATTATTTTACGGAAAAAAACGCAGAAAAATGTTCGACCTACGGTGGGATCGAACCCGGGTTCTTCGCATTATAAAGCAGACGCCCTAACCATTACGCTATGCAGCGCTTGTAGACCTAGGATTTAAATTTGAATGATAAGTTGCATGACAATCTATAAACACTTGTATTAATTTTACATTTAAAATTTCTTCTATAGTGTAAAGTATTTTTTAAAATTAAGAAATAATTAAAAATTCAATATATTTAAATTGTAATTATATCTTAATTTTAAAAAATACTTTACACTATAGAAGAAATTTTAAATGTAAAATTAATACAAGTGTTTATAGATTGTCATGCAACTTATCATTCAAATTTAAATTCTAGGTCTACAAGCGCTGCATAGCGTAATGGTTAGGGCGTCTGCTTTATAATGCGAAGAACCCGGGTTCGATCCCACCGTAGGTCGAACATTTTTCTGCGTTTTTTTCCGTAAAATAATGTGTAAAATAAAATGTGCGGCAATGCGAATAAACGATTAAATATAATGTGTATGTTGAAAATATGTATAATCATAATAAAAAATAAAATTCTAAAATGTATAAAATACTTAACTTAAGTTTTTATAAAGGTTTTAAAAAAGTATTTTAAAAGCTTTCATTAACTACTTACAATCATTATAATGATTAGCTTTTTGGTTTTTACACGAAAAAGAAATATGTAACCGTTCTAATAGCTAATAACTACGAAGGGCGTTTGAAAAGTCCGTGCAAAAATAGAAACTGCTTTCGTGTTTGGGGTAAACCTTTTTTATTTTTCGACACAGTCTCCCTTTAGGCTTATACACTTCGTCCAACGATGTTCTAGTTTGTTGATCCCTTCCGAATAATACGATTTGTCCAAGTCTGCAAAATACCCATTAGTGTCTGCAATCACCTCCTCGTTTGAATAAAATCTTTGTCCCGCCAGCCACTTCTTCAAATTGGGGAACAAATAGTAGTCCGAGGGAGTCAAGTCTGGAGAATAGGGGGGATGTGAAACGAGTTGGAATCCTATTCCGATTAATTTTGCGATCACAACTGCTGAGGTGTGTGCTGGTGCGTTGTCGTGATGGAAAAGGACTTTCTTGTGGGCCGATCGCGAGCGTTTTTCTTGCAGCTTGGTTTTCAAACGGTTCAATAACGATGAATAATATGCACTTGTAATAGTTTTAACCTTTTTCAGGTCATCCATTACCATATCATGGATTTGATCAATGATTTCTGAAGTCGTAACCTCCACAGGCCGTCCAGAACGTTCAGCGTCACTTGTGCCCATATGGTCAGTCCTCAAATTTTGAAACCACTTATAAACTGTTTTAATCGAGAGTGCAGAGTCACCATAATGTTTATCAAGCTTCTCTTAAGTCTCCTGAGGAGTTTTGCCTTTCATAAAGTAATGTTTAATCACCACGCGAAATTCTTTTTCGTCCATTTCTTAAAAATCACTCGACTTCCTTGATTCACACGAATGCCAAACACAAAGAAATAGACCAATATGGCTGCAACTTGGTGTGTGTCCATTCAAGAGATGCTACTAACTAAACATGACCTCGATACGTGTCGGTGGTGCCATCTCTCGGACTTTGCACGGATTTTTCAAACGACCCTCGTATTTATATTCTAGCTTCTATTGCATCTTTGTTTGTAAGAACATTTCCTAAAAATAGAAATCTATAAAAATCTAAGTAAATCTTATAAACATTTATTAAATTTATAAAATGACGATAAAAATTTCGAAACATTAATATACATTATTGACTATTATCAGAGTTCAAAATCCACACATTATAAGATTTTAATATTACCTAATAAAAGCTAATAATTATTATGAAGAATTACTTTTTGTTAATAACATTTATATACACGTGATTATTTCCGCTTGGGAAAGAACAGAATTTTTAATAATCCGCGACATGCTACATTATAAGCGAAATTGTACAAACATAGTTGCGTTAAGACTTACATTTTGTAATTCTTTGTCCAACCGAATAATTATTTTCATATTATTTCCAATATTAATTTACAATCGTACTAGCAAATATTTGAAAATAAAGCTAATCAAACAAGTACTTCTTCAACAGTCTGTAACAAACTAATTGAAAGAAATGATTACTTAAACTATTATTTTACTTTTATTTTTTTTTGCTAACCTAAGGATATCATTTGTGTCCATAGTAGCAATCCTTTTTGTTATTTAAATAATCATTTCTTTTTTTTTTTTTATTTTTACTATGTAAATTAAGCATTTCAAATGCGACGAAAAACTTAGTTCTTTTTTGTAATATGCGTTAAATTTTAAATAGAACACGATCATACAATTTAAGTCAACATGTTTATATTACAAATAATAAAAAACGAACCTATGTAAAAATTCCGCAAAAATGGATCATCTCTCTCTCTCTTTCTCTCTCTCTCTCTCTCTCTCTCTCTAATTCTCGCTCTCTCTCCCTCGGACCAAGAAGCTCGCCAGGAAAAGCAGGCCCGAAAAACTTGCCTCTTCCGAATTTTCAAAAATTGCGAGATAGCTTCTCCCACGTGTTTAACCCGTTGTGGTCACACCTCCGAATAATAGCGTAGTGGTCATATGGGGTCAGCGTGACCCCACGCGGAAAAACCTCCGCCATTTCCCTCCCATTTATTGGATTGACTTGAAAATTGGTTTGGACATAGTTTATAACTACCTCTTTGAGAGAAAATAGTTTATTTACCTCTTTATAATTTTTTTAATAATGAAATTGTTGAATGAAAATTTTTTTTGAAATTTTGGGTTTTTTTACTAAAAAGGTCATAAAACATTCAATTTTTAAGATACAGCGGACACGTTTCGGGGTTGTACTCTTGATAATATATACTTTTAAGAAAAATACAACTTATAATGATCGGCCGGAAAAAGTATATTTATTATGAAAAGTGAAGTGGGCCGTTTTGACGTAATTTAGAAATGTGAATAGGGTAAGCATTATCATAAAATATAACACTGAAAAACATTTTTTTATAGAACATTTATTTACTATACGAATAAAAAAGATGAAATTAAAAAAAAAATTATTCTACACCAGCGCAATCAGTGCACATGAGCGTGCGATGCTCATCGCACATAGGCCGCAAACATGATGGACATTGCATTTTTGTTTTCTTGTCCTTACCGCGTTTACACAGCATACATCTTTTTCGTTTGGCAAACTCATAATTTTCTTCGTTGGACGATTCACCTATTTTAACTTAGAGTATTGAAGCGATACCTAATCTTATTTGTGATTGAAGAGCAGTATTAGCGTAGCGATTTTGTAAGTGTGGCGTGACAAGATATAGCGAAAGCTTGCCGAGGGTTTTTTTCAACATCGCTCATTCGATCTATTAAAACAGAATAAAAACAAACAATTATAAAATATAACAATTATAAAATATAACAATTATAAACAATTATAAAACAAACAATTATAAAATAAATCTCAATTATAAAAGAATAAGAGAAATTATATTGTATCGTCTTATTCATTTTACATAGGCGCGCTCCTTTCTTCTCCTTCCTTCTCCTTCCTTCTCTTTCCTTCTCCTTTCTTCTGTGTACAACATAATATAGATGTATATATACAGACCAATTTCCCCTAGTGTATGTATACATGTATATTATATTACACACAGACAGGAACAAGCGTACCTATGTAGTATGAATGAGATGAGTGAAAGTGTATGTATACACGTGAAATTTATACACGCGCGCTCGTGTGTGTGAGTGTGTATGTATGTGTTCACTTTTACCTGACTGCCGCTTTCGAAATGTTGAATTCCAAACGTAACCGTTTTTTCCTCTGAGTTTGGTCACGGGGCGTCCACGTGCTGAAGATTGGAGAAGGCGCTCTTGCAGCGACGCTTCTTCGAGATCATTCGCCATTTCATCGTCAGAATAATCTTCAGCGCTGCTACCGTCATAGTCTGAGTGCTCAGACTCCTCTGATACAACGTCTTCTGTTTCAGAGGCTTCACAATCAAATATTTCCTCTTCTTCATCCTGCTCAACGAGCGAACTGATGACGGGTCGATTGCGAAGTTTATACGGCATCTGGACATTTTTTAAACGTTTTTTGGACATTGTTAAAATCGTTTTCAATGTCGAGAAAAAAATTATGATCGCGCACACTTATACTTACGTTCTTAAAGATCACTTTAATACACAATTTGATTAAATTTATTTTCAAAATTTTGAAAAAATTTTGATCACTCTGGTCACATGGGGTCTGAGAGACCCCACACAAAAAGACAACCTACTTTAATGAAATCTACAGAACGAATGAAGAATGTCGGCCGTTTCCGCGCATGGGTATATATAGAGGGACGTTGTACCAACAACATACAGCGCCACAAGTTTGATTTTTAACAGATACATTCAAGATATTTCATCTCAAATTTTGTCTGGGGTCATCTGGACCCCGAGTGACCACAACGGGTTAAATACGGCGCAAAATTTTCATCAAGTGCAAACCTCAGGCAGCACTCGAGGACACAACTTCAATTTAATTACAAGAGCAGACCTCAGGCAGCACTCGAAAGAAAAATTTCTATGCAATCTACAAGAAAACACAAAACACAAAAATCTCTGTCTTCCGAGTGCAATTTTCAGATGAAGGAACAAAAAGAAGTCGCTTGGGGCTAGGTCTGGTGAGTAAGACGGATGGTCAAGCAGCTGAAACCGTAATTCGTGGATTTTCGCCATGGCAACCGCTGAGGTGTGAGACGGCGCGTTGTCTTAGTGAATCAGGGTTTTCTTTTTCTGCAAATGTGGACGTTTTTCCGCAAGTTCTGCCTTCAGCTTATCAAGTAATGATGCGTAGTATGCTCCTGTAATGGTTTTTCCTTTTTGAAGATAATTGATTAAAATAACTCCATGACTATCCCAAAAAACAGTCGCCATCACTTTCCCAGCCGAAAAAACAGTTTTTGCTTTTTTCGGAGCCGGTTCCCCCTTCGCAGTCCACTGTTTTGACTGTATTTTGTTTCGGGCGTATAATGGTGTATCCAAGTTTCATCTACAGTAATTAATCGGCGCTAAAACTCGGATTTATTGCGCCTAAACTGCGCCAATAGAGCGTTGGAAATGTTCATTCGAACACGTTTTTGGTCTAACGTGAGCAAACGCGGCACCCACTGAGCGGACAGCTTTCTCATGCCTAAATCTTGATTTAATATGTAGCAAACACGTTCTTTGTACATGTTCATAACCTCTGCTATCTCTCTCACTTTAATTCGGCGGTCGTCTAGAACCATTTGGTGAACTTTGGCGATGTTATCGTCAGTGGTTGAAGTTTTTGGACGTCCCGAACGTTCATCGTCTCCCAAGCTCTCACGGCCACGTTTGAATTCAGCTGCCCAAAATTTCACTGTGGTAAATGATGGTGCAGAGTCTCCATACACAGAGTTCAACTCATTTTTGATTTGCGTAGGCGTATTGCCTTTCAAAAACAAAAATTTAATGACAGCTCGATACTCAATTTTGTCCATTTTCACAACAACACTCACATCGACTCACTTAAACGACTGTCAACTAACAACTGCGCATCCAAAATGGCTGAAACTTTGGTGAGCAACTGTCAACAGATGAACAACAAAATTTGCTAGCTTTTATTGACGAGTGCTGCTATCTTCACGTTGAGGTCGGAAACTTTTCAGACCACCCTCGTAGGACTTACGTAAAGAGTCATTAAATAGTTGACACAGTAAAGGGCCTATCAGTGGAAAGGCCGCAACGATTATGGACTGTGGGACTCCATCATAGCCCCGCGCCTGAGATGAAGAATGATGTACAGCACTTCTCACCTCGTCGATGGTAACAGGACAAAAATGAAACTGAGGATTGAATGTTATGCCAGTGTTAAGAGAGCCCAGGAAGCAGTTAACAGTAGGTACGCCAGAGTCAAATGCAACACTACCAAAAAAATTATTTAGATCGTCAAGAGAAAAATTGTGGTAAGTCAGTAGGGGAAGAGCGAAGACCCAAGTGGCGTAGCTTCTTCTATAGGTGATTAGGGTCAGTAAGCCGAGTGAGAAAGAGAAAGAGAGAAAGAGAGAGAGGATTGGTCATAGCAAATTTCAAAATCAATAAAAGTGAGTTTAAATTTAAATTTTGTATGGTATATTTTGTTTTCTTTTTCTTCTCTATACTCTCATCTATCCTATTTCCTCCCAAAGCTAGAGTTAGCCTGAGTTTTGGCTAACTACCTTTTACCTAATATCGCATTGGTTAAGTCCTTATCTAGAGCGGCGTAGCTGGCCTGAGTTTCGGCCTAGATGTACGTTCAGTCCCGAACTACACTACCGCATCCTCAAAAGAAAGAAAAGATAAAGCTTTGAATCGCCTCCGCCATCTTGAGCCCGTAAATTTGACTGCTTAGGCTCAAAAAGGCAACTAAGAGTTTGCGTTACTCAAATTAACGCATGGTGGCGTCACAACCGACGTTACATATTATAAAGTGGATCAATAGTAAATTTAATTTTTAAGTATATTTTCGGAATATTGTATAAATAAATGGTAACGAAGTAAATGTGAAGTTGAAACATAATTATTTCTGTAATTGTACAATTGAATGTCATAAATTAGAAAATGTTAAAAACATCTTTTTATACTTTCAGAACGGTTATTATTCTTGAACCATATTTTTTATTTAGTTTGATCACTCTAATATTACAGGTGACTTAAAGAGGTTAGGCCATCCACCACGCGGTCATGATAAGAATTAGCGACGCGACTACATAAAAAAAAAATACTTTACACTAAAAAATATTTTATATATATTCAATATTTAATTTTTCTTTTCATCAAATTTATCAAAATTAAGCGTACGCATAATTATACTGTAAATAATTTTAAAGCTAATTTATATAATAAAATAATCTTTTATATGATATGTCCAATAGGTTTTATGAATACTTAAATAAATACGGATTACTACTTAAAATCAGTCAATCGAGCATTATTTCATGAAATATGAATCACGATGCAAGCAAAAATACAATCGATTGTTTCCGGCACATGAAACTTATGCTCATGAAACAATGAAACCTGAAATCAAGCTTCAAATTAAGTCTGTAATCAGCCTTGATTGTTTTAATAGAAAATATATATTTGGCTTAATAACAATTAGAATGCATACATTCACAGGCTCTGGCTTTAAAGAATCATATATCACGTATCGAGCATATTCACAGCTGAATTGTAGTTAATTTTTAATCGAAATAATACGAGTTATTTAATAAGTTTTTTAACTATGGTCATTCTTAATATTTATAAATCAATAAGAATAATTTTTTAAACCGTTTAAGCAAAAATATGTCTAAAATTCGTACTATCATGGGCTACAATGCATTTATTTGTAAATTATAGCACCTCGGATGTCGTAATTTTTACCCCAATAACCAAATTTTTTTATTGAAAACAAAAAAAAGAAAAAGAAATGTTAAAAAAAATAAATCTAGCCTACTTCATTTTTATATCCGAAGTAACGAAAACTAACGAGATAAGGCCTGAAAAAGTATCTTGAAAACTATAACAGGTATTAAAATTTCATAAAGAATCATTTATATAAAATTTTACGATATTTACCCAGTTTCAAATATCCACATGGAAATTCACATAAGAATCCACCCTAAATTTTACATGGAAACCCACACTGAAATCAGTTTAATAACACAGTATTTGCGGATTTCCACGTAAATTTTCGCGTGGATTTCTGTTTCTAATCTGCGTAGATTTCAGCATGAAATCTTCGTGGAAATCAGTGTAGAAATCTACATGGAAATACGTATGTAAATATGATTGGGAATTCATATGAATTTCCGTCTAAAATCAATATGACCAATATGAAAATTCATATTGATAACTATAAAAATTGATAACATAAATGAATATAAACAATTTTCTTTTACAGTAATAAAAAGGAAGTTTATTTCGAGAAAATTTTTTCCTATAAACTCGGTTTTAATTGATTCCAATACTTAAATATTTGAACGACGCGAAATCCGCTAACAAATAGCTAAAATTTAAATCTTAGATGTGAAAGCGGTGCATATAGCGTAGTGGTTCAGGTTTCTACTTTATAATGCGAAGGACCCACGATTAATCCCATTGAAGATCAAAAAATTTTTCTGCATTTTTTCCGTGAAATATTAATGTATGCAATAAATTAACGACGATTTGTAACTAAAAAATTAATTTAATGCGGAAATAAAATAATATATTGTGACCTCAGTATCTTGTTATAAGAAAAAATTAAAATAAACAATTTTATATAAGTCAATAAATAAAATCTACAATATTATAAGCAAAGTTAGAAGTAAGAAACGATATAAAATAGAGCGATAGGATTAAGAAATTATGAAATGAAAGAAGTATAAAATAAATTACGAATAAATTCAATGCCGCGAAACAGCAAGGGCATTGAACTCCAAGGTCGCTACAATCGGCGTATACGAGTATTCTATATTATACGAGTTAGAATAATAAGAAATCAAAGTAGAGTTTAAACATAAAAATGTAAAAGAAAAAAGGCGAGCACCGAAATAATTTCATATAGCATAACAAATAACACATTTGACAAACAAATAGAAAAAAGAAAAAATATAAAATTTGAATTAGGAAAAAAGTTATTACAAATAGAAGCTTATAGAACGCCAGTACCTCGGGAAAGTCAAAATTCTATGATGTTCCATCAGGGTTACTGGATGAATAAAAAACAGAATAACAATTGATTTTATAAAAATACGTAGATAAAGAGAGTACACATATAGTGACTGAAAAAACAATCAACGAAATAAATTATTTGTACATATAAAGTGAAAAAGAAAATTTAAAAAACTTGTAAACAATAAAACAGCTCAAAATTTGCGAAAATCACGACATTGTTATACATGTAACGACGCGACCACATCTCAGCTAGAAAATAAGAAAAAACATTCTCGAAAATAGTGTAAATTATTAAATAATTGTCCAGAGAAGCCCATAGAACTTTGCCTCAATCAAGGATCGGCGAGAGTATATAAAACCGAGTTCGTCAAGGTAGAAGACACTTGATTTCAGACTTTCAAAGAAGACAGTCGTAGATTACTTTTATCCAATGTAAGAATAGTTAATAATAAATTTGAGATTTAACATTTAAACTGATTTTATTTTTTTATAAATGTGTGAAATCAAGGCAAAGTAAAAAGAAAAAATTACAAAACTTCCAATCGATGGCATTTTGCAAATGCTGCAGATGACTAAGTATTGGTAACGTTGTAATTTTTATAGCCAAGGGTTCTATGCCTTTCTAAAAAGGGATAAAATCGTTGAGTAAACCGAAGACTTTCGGGTATATCGACACTGTGTTCGAGGTGCACCGAGGTCGGGTCTTACAATATAAAAAATAAAAAACGAAATTGAAAAGAATAAACTGCACACGATTTCTACTATCGAATGAGTGTGGCTGGTTTAACACCTATGTATTAGTTTGCTGGGATAATGCATTCTCTAGCAAGTACATAGGTATAGTCATCTTGAAAGTTAAACTCTTTAAAGGCCGAACATAAACATTGGCCGGTCAACGACCATCGTGGCGTCTCTCTCTAAGACGTCACGCATTGGCGTATGATCTAAAATTTTTGTAATTTAGTAAAATAAAATCTAAAACTTCGAAAAGAAACATTTGTCGGAATATAATTAATAAATTTAACAATTATTATAAACAACACAAATAAACTTGGTTGATCATAGATACAAACTAAATAGTAAGCTTTTTAAATTAAATTGAGAGAAAATACACACACGCACACACACGGTAATTGTCAAAGAAATCGGGGTTCAGCACTCGAACGTGCACACATAAAATTAGTAAAAATCTAACAGAAATGACTTAGCATACGCTTTTGTTAATTCGTTATAACGTGAGAATCCGACACGTTACAATATACGAGTATGGTGACAAAATATTATTAAAATAATTTAATATACGAAAAAATAGTTTTAATGAAAATGTTAAGAAGAATAATTAATTTTATACATTTATTTTAACAATTTTCATAGTTTTTAACCCGTTAAGGACCAAAAGGACACTTTTTATATATTTTTTTCAGCGACATAACTAACTATGAAATCGTTTGTGAAAAACATCGAAAAATATCATTTCCGATGTAAAATTTCCTGATCTTTCGATTAACGGAGTCAAAATTTCAAAAAAATGCATAATAAAAAAGTTGTTATTGTTTATTTAACAAAAAACACGAAATTTCGATAAAAAAATGTTTCGTTCTATATTTTCGCATCGAAACTGGAAGCCAATATTTTCAAACTGTGCATTTTTTGCGTCCATGGACCCTAACCTTCAAAATCCTCCATAAGATTTTTTGAAATTAAACATGGCGGTATCCGATATGGCGGTTGAAAGATAACATTTTTTTGCTTATTCTAGTATTTTTGAATAAAACAACTTTTTTGCGATGGATGTTCGTAAAAATTATTCTGTAGGGGTTTTTTGGGTCACTGATTATGAATCTGCCATTAGTTTTTGCAAATTCAAAATAGCGGATCCAATATGGTGGCTAAAAATTTTCAAAATAATTCAAATTTCATGAAAATTGGTAAATAGGATTTTTTGGGTCTCTGATTATGAATTTGATTATTATTTTTCCAAATTCAAAATGGCGGATCTAATATAGTGGCTAAAAATTTTCAAAATTATTTAAACTTCATGAAAATTGGTATATAGGGTTTTCTTGGGTCGCTGATTATGAATTTGGTAATTATTTTTCCAAATTCAAGAAGGCAGATCCAATACGGCGATGGTTAATGCTGAAAACCATTCTTTTTTTATAAAAATTAGAATGTAGGAGTTTTACGATTACCAATTCTATGAAAATATCGTCTTTTATCCGTAAATTCACGTTACCCAGCTCTTACCACGTGGAGGTGAACGACAAAACTAAGAGCCTCTTTTTTCTTTTTTTTCTAGTTTTTATATTTTATTTATTTATTTTTTGTTTTTTATTGGATTTATTATTATTTATGTTATAATTCATTAGTGTAAAAGTAGAAAACATGAGGAACATACATGGACTTTGCAGTCTTTTCACATTTTTGTTGTTCTGGGAGAGCATTTTTTAAAATTCTGACAATTTTTTTTTTTAAGAAATAGTTATAGATGTGTGTGATTTACTTATTTTTGCTTTTGCAAGGTAATATTTTGCAATCTCTATAGCGAGCCGCCATATTGGATCCGCCATTTTGAATTTCGAAAAATCATAACCAAATTCATAATCAGCGACTCAAAAAATACCTATATACCAATTTTCATAAAATTTGAATAATTTTGAAAATTTGTAGCCGCCATATTGGATCCGCCATTTTGAATTTGGAAACACTAATGGCAGATTCATGATGAGTGACCCAAAAAACCCCTTTAACATAATTTTTACGAACATCCATCGCAAAAAAGTTGTTTTATTCAAAAATACTAGAATAAGCAAAAAAATGTTTTCTTTCAACCACCATATTGGATACCGCCATGTTTAATTTCAAAAAATCTTATGGAGGATTTTGAAGGTTAGGGTCCATGGACGCAAAAAATGCACAGTTTGAAAATATTGGCTTCCAGTTTCGATGCGAAAATATAGAACGAAACATTTTTTTTTATCGAAATTCCGTGTTTTTTTGTTAAATAAACAATAACAACTTTTTTAATATGCATTTTTTTGAAATTTTGACTCCGCTAATCGAAAGATCAGGAAATTTTACAACGGAAATGATATTTTTCGATGTTTTTCACAAACGATTTCATAGTTAGTTATGTCGCTGAAAAAAATATCTAAAAAGTGTCCTTTTGGTCCTTAATGAGCTAATACGTATTTTCATATTGATCATATTGATTTTATACGGAAGTACATATGGATTTTAATGCATCTTTACATATGGAGAACCACGTAGATTTCATAATGAAATATACATAGATGACATGCAAAAATCTATGTAGAAGTTTACAAGGTAATCCATATATGCTGTGTTATTGGACTGATTTTAATGTAGATTTGAAAATTCTGGGTGAATTTTCATGTGGATTTCGATAAGAGTATTTGCAACTAGATAGAGAAGTTTTTTATATTTTAAAAAGAAAAAGGATATTTTTCAAGGTATTTAAAAAAAAAAATCAAAATAATGCCTATAAAAGTATTAAGATCACGAAAACTATGTTGAAATAATTGAAATTGATTTTTTTTAGACTATATTTTCTCATTTGATGCGAATATGTATATGTATCGATATCTGCGCATGCGCAATATAAAAAATTTTTTGATAATTTCTTAAAAAATTGTTTTATTTTTTATTTCATTTAAAAAATTTATGTAAATTTTCTTAAATGTTTTTTATTTTTACTACAACAGTTTTATAGAATTTAGAGCTTAACTTTAAGTTTTATAATCAAATCATTATTATTCCGAAAAATGAGCAAATATCAGTTTAAAATATTATATAATATTTTGAAAATTAAAAGTAGAGGAAATTAAAATAATGATACCATCAGATGCAAGAAATGAAAATGGGTCGATTTTATGTTGTTTTTTGAAAAACATATTTCTTCAGGCTGTGATCAGAGTAGTTTGATACATAGTAATTATTTTCTTGTTTTTTGAAAGTTTTAACAAAATGCACAGACAAAATTTATTATCCTCTAAATTTTATAACGCGCAATTTTTTTGAAATCATAAATAATAATTTTGTAACTGCATTCAAAGACTTAAATTCGTCTATTTTAAAAAAAATAATTGGTACAGATAATAAAATAAACGATGAACAAAATTTAAGAGTATTTTTTTTAAGAAACAATAATTTTAACATTTTTCATATTTTGAAATTTTTTACTATTTATGTAAATTTAATCCAGTAAATCAATATTTGTCTATAACTTAAAAATATTTGATGATATTTAACTAAGTATGCTGTTAAAAATATTTTACTAAAAACAAAACAGTATTTTATTTCATTTTTAATAAATTTTAATAAGAACGGTATTTGATGTAATGGATTCAATTCGATTTGATGGATTATCACAATCAAGCAAAGATTTTATAGCTAAAAAGTTGTACATCAAATTAAGCAAGTAAATTTTTGTTTTCTGTATTTTTGTACAAAAACTTTTGTTCTAATACATCCTGCAAACATTGTTTTAGAGACTTATTTTCAGAGTCTACAAATTCATCAAGGTGTTTGAAAAAAAAAAATTTCCATATGAAAAAAGGAATTAAACTTCTAACTGAATCTACAATTATATTATCAGAAAACTGTATTGTGTCTCAAACTTTAAAAAAAAGTCAACTACACATTTCAAGCAAGAGCAAAACAAATTATTTAAATTGTCAAGAAATTGCAGTTGATTCAAAAACTATACTTTCACAAAAAGATACAAAATACTGGTTTGCGAGAAAGTCAAACTTACAATATAAATATATAAAACTAAGCAATAGAACATATTTAGAAATCAAATAATATCTTCAAAAATAGCAATTTGTCTGAATCTTATTACTTTACTGATATTGCATATTATTGTATCGTGAATAAAAATTTTTACATAATGGCCAACAATTTTGCTTTCATTATGCTTGTAGATTCAAAGTTAGAATAAAATCATTACAAAAAATAATCTAGATTTTCTGCTTCTAAAATAAGTAAAGTATAAATAATTTTTAAATATAGAAATAGGAAAACTTTTAAAAGTACTTTAAAATTGCAATGTTTTTTTACCTAATTAACTTGTGTAAATTTATTTTGTTAAATATTAAAAAGCAATATTGAATAATATAAGAATATTCTTTTTTTTTTTGTAATTTAAAGCACATTTAAGGAAATGCTTAAAATTTATAATTGTAATTTGCTACAAATACAAATTACATTATATATTATAATATTTTAAAACTATGCTATTCAAAGTTTGGTGAATAATTTTAATTATCAATTTCTTTTTGCAGTTCCCAGTTAAAAATAATTCACAAGCTCTTATAATTACTCAAGTTCTTTCTATTAATATCAACAAAGTTTATAAATAAAAACTGACCAATTTCTTCAATAAAAACTTGTGTAATTTCTTAATTCGAAACTTGAACATAATTAGTAAAAAAATTATGATGTAGAATAACTTCAAAATTCCAATTAAATACAATGAATTAAAAAAAATATTGTTACATCTATTAAAACAATATTATTATCTTTTTATTTATATATTAAGAACTTCCAAAATTAGAAATAAGAAAAACTTAATAAATATATATTTTGGAAAATTACACTTACAGTGTATTGTCACAATAATGATTGCTGTGTTTGCAAGGGATTGCTGCTCAAAGAGAACAAACGCATCCTGAAAAAATTAGATAAACCTACATTAAATAAAAATTAAACTCAGATTGAAGAAAGTCTCTACACAGTCTATTATCCTACATAAGATAATATATAATAGCCCCATTAAATATAATTTGAATAAAAAAACCAATTCTTCTTAAAGTAGCACACGCAAAGTGCTACTTGAATATTTGAAAATCCTCTTGAGTACCTTGAAAAATATAAAATATTAATGAAATATAATTTACATATTTGAAATATAATACGTAAGTTAGAATGTAATAAGAGCTGTTAAAATAAAGTTAGGCATAACAGCAGAACATTGCATGTAAATACATATCCGGCTAACATAACACAAGTTAACTAGTTAAAAAGAAGAAATTAAATTAGAAAATATGCAGAGTTTTGTTCGTAGAGGTGAAAGGAGATTTATTAATAAAAAAAATTAGTAAAATTACGTCATCAAATTAGAACTATACTTTTTTGTACTGCTCAATGCTTACCCTGGTCCTGTTGTCACTTCTTTAGCCTGTCACCATCGCCCGCTGCCTCTTATGGATAAAAAAAACTGCAAAATAAAATAAATAATTAGTTCAAATAACAGAAAGGAACATTGGAACAATATTTACCTATTTAAGCTGCAGTAAAGACCCCTCCTACCGCCGAATTCCATCGCCTACAATAGTGAAACCGTATCGAAAGGAAAACAAAATTACACAGTCACGTGTTGAAACAAGTATTATTGAAGGAAGATCAAACAAAAGCAATGTTTAAATCATCTAAATACAACCTTATTAATAAAAAGAAAATTATCGTAAGTATTGGTTGTCGTTTAAACATATTTTTCTGTGTTCTCTTCATGTATTATCAATTTATCGAATATTAGTATGGCACCTGTGAGTAACTTATCAAAAAGAATATTTAAAATCAGCATTTTTGACTCTCGAAAGTTGTGAAATCAAATAATATTGCTAAGTATTTTTTTTTTTATCAACACATTTTTTTTTAACGATAGCTGATCATCAATGTTGTTATATAATATGCTAATAAATATCTACATGTAAATACAACAATCTTTTAAATACAAAAAAATTATCGTTTTCGTTGTTATTAAAAAATATGAAAAAATATAATTAATAATTAATTTTCATAAACATACTTACAAATTTTCTTTAATTTTAAAATATTTTAGACTAAAGAAAGCAATAAAATAGAATATTAGGTGTAGTAAAAAGTAATCCATTATTTAGCCAATAGATGGCTTTAGTAGTCTGTATCTCCCGTTGTAAAAGTGCGATCGGGTTACACTAGATGGCGTTAAAAAGATAAGATTTCGTACTAAAAAAGCTTCTGATACAGTTTTGTGATTGCTTGGCTCAGTATTTTTTTAGCACGCGTCAAAGATGGACACCAACAAAGAGAAAATACGCCATATTTTACAGTTTTTCTTCGATAAAGGCAAAAACGCAAGCCAGGCAGCTGAAAATGTGAATAGTGTTTATGGTCCTGATACTGTAACAGCCAATCACGCGCAATTTTGGTTTCGTCAATTCCGTTCCGGTAATTTTGACGTCAAAGATGCACCACGCTCTGGAAGGCTCATTGTCGAAAATGTCGATAAAATAATGGAAATCGTCGAGTCCGACCGTCACGTAAGCACTGTTTCAATTGCCCAGGAGCTTAACGTTGCACAAAAAACCGTTTGGAACCACTTCAATAAGGATGGATACAAAAAGAAGTTCGATGTATGGGTGCCACACGAGTTATCGCAAAGAAACCTCATGGACCGAATTTCCATCTGCGAATCGCTGCTGAATCGTAACAATATCGATCCATTTCTGAAGCGGATGGTTACTGGTAATGAAAAGTGGATCACTTACGACAACGTTAAGCGACAACGGTCGTGGTTTTGCTGTGTGTTTGGTGGGACTGGCAGGGAATCATCTACTATGAGCTGCTCCCCTACGGCCGAACTCTTAATTCGGACCTGTACTGTCAACAATTGGACCGTCTAAAAGAAGCAATCACCCAGAAGCGGCCAGCTTTGGCCAATAGGAGAGGAATTGTGTTCCATCAGGACAACGCCAGGCTGCATACATCGATAGTGACTCGCCAGAAGCTCCCGGAGCTTGGTTGGGAAGTTCTTATGCATCCACCTTATAGTCCGGACCTGGCACCAAGTGATTACCACCTGTTCCTGTCTATGACGAATGATTTTGCAGGTGGAAAATTCGCCTCAAGAGAAGATTGTGAAAATCGACTGTCCCAGTTTTTCGACAATAGGGACAAGGGTTTATACGAGAGAGGCATTATGAAATTACCTCCGAAATGGCAACAAGTTATCGAACAAAACGGTGCATATTTGACCTAAATCGTATCATTCTATCTATGCTAAATAAAACCTTGAATTTAATGCGAAAATAATGGATTTCTTTTTACTACACCTAATAATATCGCTAAATATCATCTTTCTTTTTATTAATGTATTTTTTGACCGCTACCTGGTCATCATTTACTTATCGGATTAATAAAAAGTCATTACACAAATTTCTGCGCACGAAAGTTGTGAAATCTATTTAATGTTGTTAAGTATTACAATATTTGTGTCGAACAAATTTATTTTATAATTTTAGTTAATACTAAAAAATATTATTTTATATTTCTTACAATTTTCTTTTGAAATGTTACTTTGAAATGAAATATCAAAGTATACAAAATATCAATGATGTGAAATGATTCTTTTTACTCTTACATTTATTTAGTTTTTATTTTAATTTAATTCAATAATTTACATATAATTTTATATTGTTTTCGTACGATAGTTGGAAGTTGCTTCGATTGAAGCCACTGAAATCAAATAATTCTTTTAACTATATTTTTCTATGTCTTTTATGCTATATTCTTTTACAACTTATATATTTAATAAAAAGTTACTTGTGACATGTAATTAAAACCATACTTGTCCGACACTTGTAGAGTATATGGTGATGCTCGCAGTAATTTATGTGATCAACATATATTTTTAGATACTGTAATAGTTTGTCTATGTTTAAAATTAAACAAGTAGATGGTAATGCCCGTGGTAATTTATATAATCAAGATATAGTTTTAGATACTAAAATAGTTTTTTTATGTTATAACTGAAACATGATTGGGTACGAATTACGAATAAGATTCCAAACTTTCAGCTTTACTTTCTATGTATACGAGTACATTTACAATATACAAAAATGACATATGCTAATAATAATAATAAGCATATGCTAATTTTTTCCTTAATAAATATTAAAGAAAAAATAAAAAATTAACATGATTTCATATCTTGTATATTTGTATGATTTTAAATATATACATGTAATAAAAAATTATTAAAGTTTGTCAATAACAATTTCTTAACATTTGATAATTTTTCATTTGAAAAATAAAGCACTTGATAATTTAAATATTAGGTTGCTGCAGATAAAATGGCCGATTTAGCAATGACATAAAGTTGGCTGTAATTTTAGTATACTATTATGTTGGCACAAGGCGGCGCAAATGATATGACATATTGAAGTATAAATACTGCTACCTTGGCTTATGGAGTCATTTCTGTTTTGCACTTCATAGTGATCGTAAAAAAAAAAAGAGAAAGTAAACGTGGAAGTGAATCAAAAACGGCTACTTTTACTATACAAATTTAAATTAGAGCACAACGCAACGGAAGCAACGAGAAATATCAACAGCGCATTTGGGCCTGATACAGTTAGCGAACGAACCACTCGGCGGTGGTTCGAAAAATTTCGATCTGGAGATATGGAGTTTGGAAATGAGCCATGTGGACACCCAGGACCATCGATCGATAAGGACGAGCTGTGTGCATTAGTGGAGTCTGACCCCCGCCAAACCATAAGGGATCTTGCCGAGAAATTAGGTGTTCACAATTCCACAGTTTGCCGCCACTTGCAACAACTTGGAAAAGTGAAAAAGCTTGACAAATGGGTTCCGCATGATCTTACCGAGCAAAAAGATGACGTGTCGAATAGAGATTTCAAGTTCTCTTCTCCCTCGCAACAAAAAGGAACCGTTCTTGCACCGAATTGTGACCTGCGATGAAAAGTGGATTTTATACGATAATCGTCACCGATCGGCCCAATGGCTAGATGCCGATAAAGCGCCAAGGCACATGCCGAAACGAAGCCTTCATCCAAAGAAAATAATGGTAACTGTTTGATGGTCTGTAGCTGGAGTTATCCACTATTCGTTCCTGCAACCTAGCGAAACCATCAATGCTGAGAAATACTGTGCTCAAGTGGATGAAATGCATCAGAAATTGATAGTCCAACGACCTAGGCTTGTCAACAAGGATGGAGTGATACTGCTTCATGATAACACTCGACCTCATGTATCGAGAACAACGGTCCAAAAATATAACGAGTTGTGCTATGAGACTCTTTCTCACCCTCCATATTCACCAGAACTCTCACCAACAGATTACTATTTCTTTAAACATTTAGATTACTTTTTGACAGGAAAAGAATTTAATAATGAAGCTGCTGTCAAAAATGCCTTCGAGGAGTTTCTTCGAACCAGAAACTCGGACTTCTACAAAACTGGAATAAATGTACTTGTATCTCGTTGGAAAAAGTGTGTTGCATCTATTGGTACCTATTTTGATTAAATAAATTGTCTTTATTAAAAGTTACAGCTGTTTAAAAATTTATTACTAAATCGGCCATTTCATTTGCAGCAACCTAATAGAAATAGAAAAATATAATTATTAAATCAAATGTTCATTTATTTTTTATATTCTATATATTTTATTATTTATATTCTCCACCATTACACTCTACAAGTGTCCGGCAAGTATGGTTTTAATTACATGTCACAAGTAACTTTTTATGAAATATATAAGTTGTAAAAGAATATAGCATAAAAGATATAGAAAAATATAGTTAAAAGAATTATTTGATTTTAGTGGCTTCAATCGAAGCAACTTCCTACTATCGTACGAAAACAATATGAAATTATATGTAAATTATTGAATTGAATTGAAATAAAAACTAAATAAATGTAAGAGTAAAAAAAATCATTTCACATCATTGATATTTTGTATACTTTGATATTTCAATTCAAAGTAACATTTCAAAAGAAAATTGTAAAAAATATAAAATAATATTTTTTAGTATTAACTAAAATTATAAAATAAATGTGTTCGACACAAATATTAAAATACTTAACACCATTAAATAGATTTCACAACTTTCGTGCCTAGAAATTTGTGTAATGACTTATTAATCCGATAAGTAAACGATGACCAGGTAGCGGTCACAAAATACATTAATGAAAAGAAAGATGATATTTAGCGATATTATTATATTTTATTGCCTTCTTAAGTCTAAAATAGTTCAAAATTAAAGAAAATATGAAAGTATGTTTATGAAAATTAATTATTAAATATATTTTTTCATATTTTTTAATTACAACGAAAACGCTAATTTTTTTGTATTTAAAAGATTGTTGTATTTACATGTAGATATTCATTAGCATATTATGCATAACAACATTGATGATCAGCTATCGTTAATAAAAAATGTGTTGATAAAAAAGAAAATACTTAGCAATATTATTTGATTTCACAACTTTCGAGAGTCAAAAATGCTGATTTTAAATATTCTTTTTGATAAGTTACTCACAGGTGCCATACTAATATTCGATAAATTGATAATACATGAAGAGAGCACAGAAAAATATGTTTAAACGACAACCAATACTTACGATAATTTTCTTTTTATTAAAAAGGTTGTATTAAGATTTCATAAATTGGGTAGAATATATATCAAATTATACAATATTATATTAGATTTATTATGAAAGTAATCTGTGAAGAATGATTGCACTATATGATGCATTAGTTGTATAGATAAAAAAAAATGAAATTTTAAAAAGTTGTAAAATTTTGTAGAAAGTTATAAAATTAACGTTTGTTCTAAGAAAAGAATGTAAATATTTCGAGAAACTTTTGGCCATTGTTTTTTTATAATCTTATCATTTTTATATTTTACAAAATGTTTGTGTAAAAACTTTATAAAAATAAGTTAAATTTTAAGAAATATAATATTGATATAAATTTTATTATAAAAATAAATTGAATTTAAAGTAATAGATAATAATCATGTACAAATTGTTTTGTAATTTCATGTACAAAATAATACTATATTAATTTATAACAAAAATGTTGATAAAACTGAATTTATATTTGTGTTGTTAATTGAAAGATTTAATTTATATTTGTGTTGATACAAATTTATAAATATAAAAGAAATATAATTTTTATAAATTAAATACATGCAAATAGTTGCAATATATTTTATATTATAAATTTATTTTCAAATATTTTTATATAATAAAATCAATAAATTATTTAATATAATACTGTAACGGGGTAAGTTTATTTACGCCCGTCAGCAACGCAGGACCTTCTTCTGGTCCTGCTTTATCTTCTTTTGTGTGTGAGGGGCCTTGCCTAAGGCCCCGCGGCCGGTGTTGCTCCCACCGGGCTCGGCTAGTCAGTTTGTGTGCCAATGCTAGGTTGGCACACCCGCGGAGGCGGCGGTATTCGGGATAGGGACGCTGTAGGGAAATGAAATAAGAACAAACCGACTCAATGCTAAAATGCGGGTTTAATAAATAAAAACAAGCAAAACAGTACAAAAGGTAATAAATTATCGCGGAGAGGTCTAATTACGCGAAGAGCAATTAGTATTGCCTCACGCGCAATACTAATTCTCAAGGTGCGCAATGCGCATACGCACCCTCTTCGCTTCGCGCGGCTACACACACACGTGTAGTCTACGGACGGCAGATATAGAGAGAGCAGTTCCCTCTCTATACTGCCGTAGTCCGTGACTACTCGGGTGAGAGCGTCTCCTACTCTCACTCGACGATGCAGTTTATGGTTGAGCGAGAGAGCTCGTTACTCTCGCTCAACTGCGTGCTCGCAGGTTGTACGAGTAAGAGTGGCTTTCTCTTACTCGGACGCCTAATTCTATGATAGTGCGAGAGAGAGAGAGATCGATCCTCTCACTCGCACTCGCACGGCCTAATCGAGTTTGAGTTACGCGGTTTCGTGCGAAACCCTGTTTTATATATATATATATATGCCTGACGCGATCGCACACGCGTCAGGAAAATTAAATATAATTGCTCGCGGACTAGCTAATACGATTAAGTGGCCACTTACTTTTACTATCTTTGATCGCGGAATCGCACTCAATTACTGCTGCAGAGACTCGTCGGAAAATCTTCGGAAAAATACCCTATTGCTCGCTGTCTCTCAAAACACGTGCGGCGCGTGGAAAAGGCGGAACGAGAAGAAGGCTTGAGGGGAGGGCTCCTCCTTTCCCTCTCGCATATCGGTTTGCCTGCGTAGCGCTATCGATTCTTGATCGATAGCGCCGCGTTTCGGTACGCCGCGGACTCTCGCGCCTTTTCCCGCCTCAAGCCCTCGGTCGCTTGATCGCTGGCGCCGCATATCGTCGCGCCGCGAACTCTATTTCTCTCTCGCCTATGGCAGGTGGCTTAACCTCTATAAGCCACTTGTCACAATACATAAATTATTTAATTAAGAAAAATAAACAGTTTTGATCATATTGTTTTACAAATTTAAGTAAAAATAAAAATTTAATTTAAAAAATAATTTTAATTTATTGGCATTTAAAAATAAAATGATATTCTAATGAAATAAACATTAATTAACTTTTAGCAAGAACATATAGAATTGGAAATGAATAGGCACAAAATTGCAAATTTAGCGGCAAATAAGAAACAAGTGATTAAATATTTAATAAAATATATTTTTATAGCCAATTGTTTACATTAATTATTTATCAATACAACAAATCTTCATATAACATTAATAAGTTTGAATTTGAAGGAGTCAAATCGATCCATGTTTCAGTTTCCATGAAATTTATCAAAATATCTAATTTGTATATTTGACTATTTTCTTTTCTATTTTTATTTTTGAGTACAAAAGTTTGTTTAACTATATCCAATGTGAATTCTAAAAAATATATTTATAAATAATGAAAAGAAATTGATTATTGAATTTTAGAAAAATTTTTTTTATACCATGACTTATTTTAAGTTTTAAATCTTTTTAATTAATTAAATAATCGCACTTTTGTTAAAAAAATAATAAATTGTATTTGATAAATTCTAAAACACCTCTAATCCAGAAAAGGCTGAAAAAAGTACTATAATAAATGTTCGTATACCATGCCATAGATAGAGATCATACAGTGCAAAAGTAAATAAAACAATATTTTAAAACTTTAAACTATTAGGTATGATAAGCAAAAAATAGGTAGCAGAGAATAAAAAAAATATGATTGCTAAGCAAATACAAAGAAACTTACAAGGGAACTACCCCAACCCGACCCCACCGATTTTAATAATTTTTGGATATGTTGTAATACTCAAGAAAATATTCGACACGTGTTTTTTTTTATCGGCTGACATCCACTTTTAAAGGGTGAAATTCACCCCTGAAAACCACCTCAAAAAATCTTTTTTTTAATATATCTCTGCATCTGATAAATATTTTTAAATAAAACCAACGCCGAAATATTTTTTATAAGTAGGCGCTTCTACTGATATAACTTTAACACCAAGGGGTTCAACCCCTTTTTCTACAGGAGTCAAAGATCTATTTTTTTTGCTATTTTGCGATTCAAAATATGTTAAATAAGGTCGAGTAGGTTAAAAACTGCATTTATAATGAGAAAATAAGAAATTAAAATTGACGTATTTCGGAGTTTTTTAAAAAAAAATTTTTTGGGGGTGTGTTACCCCTAAAAACCACCTCTACCGAATCACAAGCAGGCTAACTCACCTAATCCTGGCCACAGTGTGTCTATTAATTATTTGTTCCGTTATATGTACCATATGACAAGCAAAATATATTAGATAACCAAGCTACCCCTAACCTCTAACCCCTAACCTCAAAAACCCAAAAAACTACCCCTATCAAACCACAAGCAGGTAAACTCACGTAACCCTGGCCACAGCATGTTTATCTATTATTTTTTTAACTAAATATATCCTACATCACAAGCGAGCTATGTCCGCAGAAATCCGACCCTTGACCTCTAACCCGCCTAACCCCAAAAAACCTCCCCTACTAAACCACAAGCAGGCTAACCCAACTAATCCCTGCCACAGCATGTTAATGAATTATTTTTTCTGTTATTAAGGGGGGGGTATGGTTTTGAGGGTTCAAAAAAAGTGATTTTTTTTTATTGCATATTATGAAAGTATAGTAACTCAAGAATGTTGTCTGTTAATATGAAGTCAATCGGAGCAAAACTCACAAAGATATAGCTTTGGAAGTAGGCGTGTCTCGAACGACTACCTGAGCTGTAACCGCTCAGCGGAAAGGCAGCTGTTTCTCAATCTCTTTTGTTATTGTCCCTAAGCAGTTTACAGAAAGGTCTTAGACAAGGTCGTTGTAACGGTACCTGGTGTTGGTTCATTTTCGAAGCAGACGCGGAAAATAAAAAATAAATAGCTTACTAAGTTTTATCAGGGTCTTTTCGCTACGAAAAACTTTAAACGCGTTTTTCTCAAATCGATGTTTTTTGAGTCGGTGCATTCTGTAACTCAAAATCTATTCAACCGATCGTTCTCAAATTTTTTACAGTATTTCCTTACATAATTCATGAGGTAACCCTGTTGAGATTTTTTCGTTTTTGATTTTATTTTTTTTATTATTAACAACAATAGTCATGAATTCAGGCCAAAAATCGGTATTTTCACTTTCAAGTCTTGTAAAAAGTTCAAAAATTTAAAAAAAATGGAAAAACTCGACAGGGATACCTAGAGGGACATAAAAATTAAAAGAAAAACTTTGGTTATTTCATTTCAGATGATCCAGTGCTGAGGTATGACGTGCATTGCAAAATGTATTTTTTCTGAGGCGCCTGCGAAGAATTGCTGCCATTCGGTCAATTTTCAATATTTTTCAACCAATATTTCACAGAATATAGTTCAATAACTACTCTTTAATGTATAATAATTAGAAATAAATTTACTTTTACCGTACGCCCAAAAAAAAATCTGTAAAAACCTGTTTTTTTCTGCCTTCAAAACCCTACCCCCCCCTTAAATATATCCCATATCACAAGCGAACTATATTAGCTAACCAAGCTACTCCTAACCCCTAACTGTTTAAAATATAAAAAACTACCCCTATCAAACCACAAGCAAGCTAATCCATCTTAACCTGGCCCCAGCGTGTTTTTTGATGATTTTTTTTTTCGAAATAAATATATCCTACATAATAAGCAATTTATCTCAGCAAACCATTATACCCTTAACCCAATGAATCCCTCAAGAACACCCTTACCAACCCACGAGCAGGCTACCGCCCTCAACCCTGACCACAGCGGCGTTCATCGCTCATTTCTTCTTGAAATAATTGTCAAATCGAAACCTGGCATGAAAAAAGTCACGTCTAAAAATAAGTATCTAATGTAATACGTTGTCTTATTATTTTCAAATAAACTTTATTAAAAGTTATTCTTATAAAAGACTATATTTTTGACTCATATGTAAATTAAAATGTATTATTTGACATAGTTTTCACAGTAATGATAATCTTCAAAGAAGTGCTTGAAACATAATGACTTTTTACACTAACCACATCGTATTATTGCAATATTCTTACATCCTTCTACTTCGCAGTTGACATCACAAAATTCTCCAAAACTAAAATCAACAGGATTATCAGTTTTATCTGGTTTTTGAGTAATATAGCCGCTTTTATACCAGGAATATTTAAAAATATCCGTATATCTTGGTGAAGAAAACTGGTAATGTACCAGCGATTGTAATGTTATAATGTTATTTCTTACATGTAAATTCAAGTCATAATCTATCATCATTACTTGATCTGAAAATTGCCTTACGAAATTGAAAACTCTTCTTTTAATTTACAATAATAGCAAATAATAAATTATGGTGCTACTTCGAAAAATATGTTTGAAATTTAAAAAAATTGAGCCTGCTTCAGAATTGTTAAGAGTACTCACACAGCATAAATAAATTCTGAATTAATTATTTCAGAATTGATTCCGTATTAATGCTATGCCCGCTTTTTGATTCCTTCAAAATTAATCCATAAAATAATTATAAAATAATTCCAAAATTATTGAGGAATCATTTTATAAAATAATTCTGTAATAACATTCGAATTTTATATATATACATTCTGACAAAAAAGTATCCGGAAATTTGAAATAAAACGCAAAAATATTAAACTTCTTTAATATTTATTGAATCTCCTTCAAAATATGCTCCATTTAAAGCGATACACACGTGCCAACGTGTTTTCCAATTATGGAAACATTTTTTATAGGCGCTTTCAGAGATGGCCTTCAGCTCCTTCTGCGAATTTTCTTTTATGGCGTCTATGGAGTCAAATCTGGTTCCCCGGAGCGGTAATTTCAGTCTGGAGAAAAGAAAAAAGTCACACGGAGCTAGATCAGGCGAATAAGGTGGCTGGTCGATGGTATTTATCGAGTGTTTGGTATTAAAATCGTTAATAATCGTGGCTCGATGAGATGGTGCGTTATCGTCATGCAAAATCCACGAATTGTTTTGCCACAAATCCGGCCGTTTACGGCGAATATTTTCACGCAAACGTCTCAAAACAGTTAAATAGAAGTCCTTATTGACCGTTTGACCTTGCGGAACGAATTTATGATGAACCACACCACGAATATCGAAGAAAACAATAAGCATCGTCTTGATTTTCGAACGACTTTTGCGAGGTTTTTTCGGTTTCGGCTCATTTTTTCCCACCCATTCCGATGATTGTTGGCTCGTTTGTGTGTCGTATTCATAGACCCATGTCTCGTCACCAGTTATGATCCGTCTCATGAACGTAGGTTCACAATTCGCACGATCCAGCATGTCTGTAGCTACCTGTATCCGGTACTGTTTTTGAAGAAAATTCAGCTCTAACGGAACGAGCCGAGCGGCGACGCGCTGCATGCCCAATTGGTTCACCAAAATCAAACGAGCGGTTTCACGAGAGATGTTGAGATCACGAGCTATCTCTCTAACACTGGCATGACGATTTTCGAGCACAATTTCCTTGAGTTTTTCGACGTTATCGTTGGTTGAAGAGGTCGACGGTCGTCCTGAACGAGGCAAATCTTCGACGATCTCCCGATTGTTTTTAAAGGCTTTGTACCATTCGTACACTTGGGTTTTCGATAAAACAGAGTCTCCATAAGCCTTTTCCAGCATTCGCAACGAGTCAGCTCACGAAATTTCGTTCAAAACACAAAATTTGACACAAACTCTTTGTTCAATATTTTTTTCCATTGTAACATTCGCAGACTATCACTGAGGTCGACTGGTTTCAACAGCTGTCGTTAACAAACTAGTTGACAGACCGCACTCATGTTTGGCATAGTAATTACGGACAGTCCTACCAACATACAGAAACTTTAAGTACTTAAAAATACTCAACGCGGGAAATTTAAATGAGAATTTCCGGATACTTTTTTGTCAGAGTATATTTGAAATAATTTATAAAAAAAATAGAATTTTAACCCCTATAGAAAAAGGGGTTGCAACTCCTTGGTGTTAAAGTTATATCAGTAAAAGCGCCTTCTTATAAGAAATATTTTAGCATTGATTTCATTTAAAAATATTTATTAGATGCAGAGATATATTAAAAAAACGATTTTTCGAGGTGGTTTTCAGGGGTAGATTTCACCCTTTGATAGTGGTTGTCAGCCGATGAAAAAAAACACGTGTCGAATATTTTTTTGAGTATTATAACATATCGAAAAATTATTAAAATCGGTGGCGTCGGGTTGGGGTGGTTCCCTTGTTAGTAGGGTGTAATAAGACTTGCAATTGATTGTGTTATTAATATATTATTAATTGAAAACCCAAAGAAAATTTTATTATAACTTTTCAGACGAATAATAAAAATAATATAATAAAATAATAAAAATTTATTAATATTGTAGGTACAAACTATTAATAAAATTAGATAAATATATAAAATTACTTGAATAACTTTTTAGACAAATAATAAAAATAATACAATAAAATAATATAAATGTATTAATATTGTAGATATAAACTTTTAATAAAATTAGAAAAATATATAAAATTATTTGAATTTTTTTCTAAGTGAATATTCAATAAATAAGAAGACTAATGAGTGAATTTTATTATTTTAATAAACTAAATATAATTATTATAAATAGAAATAAATTTACAGTTATCTTCATTTTTGAAAAAAGTGCACTTACCCGATAACCATTGCTGTGCATCTGAATAAAGCTAAATTAAGTTAACCACAACGTCTTTTTCTCTCTGTTGTAACACCAAATTCGACTCCTTTTGTAATATTTCACTTATTTCATCTAATAATTCAGTAGGAAAAGCACCATCAGCAACTCGAGTTGTGTAAGCTTTAAACTACTGCAACAATTTCTCCGATAACTGTAGGTGGAAATCCAAGACCAGTACAAACTCCATCAAAACAATCAAATACTTTACAATCAAATATAGTATAATATTATCAGCTCTAGCACTGACAACAGAACGACCAATTTTTAAAGATTGTTTTAAAGCCATGTTCTTTCATAAAACCCAAGCGGAAATAATTATGTGTCTATAAATGTTATTAACAAAAAGTAATTTTTCATAATGATTATTAGCTTTTATTAAGTAATATTAAAATCTTATAATGTGTAAATTTTGGACTCTAATAATAGTCAATAATGTACATCAATGTTTCGAAGTTTTTATCGTCATTTTATAAATTTAATAAATGTTTATAAGATTTTCTTAGATTTTTATAGATTTTTATTTTAAGGAAATGTCCTTACAAACAAAGATGCAATAAAAGCTAGAATATAAATAGTTATTAGCTTTTAGAACGGTTACATATTTCTTTTTCGTGTAAAAACCAAAAAGCTAATCATTATAATGATGGTAAGTAGTTGATAAAACCTTTTAAAATACTTTTTTAAAACCTTTATAAAGACTTTACTTAAGTATTTTATATATTTTAGAATTTTACTTTTTATTATGATTATACATATTTTTAACATGCGCATTATATTTAATCGTTTATTCGCATTGTAGCACATGTTATTTTACACATTATTTTAAGAAAGAAAGAAAAAGAGAGAGAGAAAGGGACAGATAGAAAGAAAGTGGGAAAGAGAGAGAGAGAGAGAGAGAGAGAGAATGACAGAGATACATAGACACAAAGAGACGGAGAGGCAGAGAGAGACAGACAGACAGATAGAAAGAAAGTGGGTATGAGCGAGGGAGAGGTAAAGGTTGAAAGAGAGAGAGAGAGACCACAAGACAGAGAGACAAAGAGACATTGAGACGAAAAGAGAGAGACAGAAACAATGCGACAGAGAGACAGAGAGAGGGAGACAGAGGGACAGAGAGACAGAAAGGGACAGACAGAGAGACAGAGAGACAGAGAGATAAAGACCATGAGACAGAGTGACAGAATAAGCTTGTAAGAGAAACACAGACAGAGAGACAGAAAGACAGAGAGTGACAGAAAGACAGAATTACAAGAGAAAGAGATAATGTGAGAGAAAGCCAGAGAGAGATAGAAAGAGAGAGGCAGACATAGAAAGAGACAGAGAGACCGACAGAGAGACAGAGAGACAAAGGCCATGAGACAGAGAGACGGAATAAGCTTGTAAGAGAGACACAGACAGAGAGACAGAGAGACAGAGAGTGACAGAAAGACAGAATTACAAGAGAAAGAGATTATGTGAGAGAAAACCAGAGAGAGATAGAAAGAGAGAGGCAGACATAGAAAGAGACAGAGAGAGGTAGACAGAGAAACAGAGCGACAGAGAGACAAAGAGAAACAGTAAGTTAGAGACAAAGAAACAAAGAGACGGAGAGGCGAAGAGAGAAAGATAGACGGATAGACAGAGAGAGGTAGACTGAAAAACAGAGAGACAAAGAGACAGTAAGTTAGAGACAAAGAAACAAAGAGACGGAGAGACGAAGAAAGAGAGAGAGAGATGGATAGACAGAGAGATATAGACAGAAAAATACAGAAAGAAAGAGACGGAGAGACGAAGAAAGACAGAGAGAGGTAGACAGAAAAATAGAGAGAAAGAAACAGAGAGGGAGAGATAGAGAGAGAAAGAGAGAGAGAAGGGAATGAGAAAGGGAGAGAGAAGGAAGGAAAAGTGGGCAAGAAAGAAAATAAAAGAGAGTGGGAGACATGGTAAGGGAGAAAGTGAGAAGTGTGACTGGGATAGGGAAAAGAAAAAAAAGAGTAAAAGAAAGAGAGAGAGAGAGAGAGAGAGAGAGAGAGAGAGGAAGAGGGAGAGGGAGAGGGAGACATTATTTATTTGTATATATAAATATACAAAAATTAATACAAAATTTTTTTTTAATATTTATAAAAAATATTGCACGTGATATCACAGTCAAGAAATTAAAAACTAATAGAGCTCAAATAAATCTTGTCAATAAAACAAGTGATATCACAGATAGTTAAATACGAACAAATCCAGTACAATTCTACTTAAATACAAACATACAACGCACATAAATAAATAAATAAATTAACGTAAATAAAATAACACAAAGACGCTACTGATTGAGTTCGAGGTAGTGTCTCTTGACCGCTTTTTTAAACCTACCGAGGGACGAGATGTTTCGTATGTAAGTAGGCAGAGAGTTCCATAAATGCGCACCTTGAACTTAGAAAGAGCGCTTTCCAGTCTCAGTGCGCATCAGAGGAACAGTGAGTTCCGTAGGTTGATCCCTAAAAGGTCCACTGGGCACAAATCTAGAGAAGAGACTCTCTAGATAGTCAGGAACGCGCATGCGTATGATTTTGTACATAAGTACAGCCATAAAATAGTGTCTCTTCATATCAGTACGCAGCCAACTCAGAGAGTCTCGATGAAGAGAAACATGGTCGTCCCCCCTTAGATCCTTCACGTATCGAACACAGGAATTTTGTAAAACTTGCAGTCGAATACGTTGTTCTTGTGAAGCATCCAGCAAGACCACCGAACAGAAGTCCAGGTGAGGAATTAGCAGCGCCTCAGCAAGCATCTTACGCAGCTCTTGGCAAGTATATTTCCAAAAGAAACGAAGATTATATAACACTTGATTAAATTTTTTAGTTAAATTATTAACATGGGGTTTCCATAATAATCTTGAGTCTAAAATTATCCCAAGGCTGGTTACAGTGTCGGAAAAGGGGATGCAGACGCCATCTCCAAAATCAATAAAGGCTAGCTTTTCTCAAAGTTTGTTAACGAATTTTTGGCAACCAAAATAAATAGCTTTAGTTTTACTTGTATTGAGTCTTAAAGAGGCATCCACGGCCCAATCCGAAACTGCTTTGGCTGCCCGCCGAAGCTCCGATATCCTTCCATCAAGACAGTCTATAGAAGATAGAATATATATTTGAAGGTCATCTGCATACAATATGTGCTGAATGCTTCTAGTGTCAAGTACGTCACCTATGTCGTTAATATATAAGCAGAACAAAAGGGGTCCCGAGATAGATCCCTGTGGATCACCAAGATTCGTACTTAACCAGTCGGAGTTGCCAGCTAAGGTAGTGCTAACTGCTTGCCATCTATCTGATAAATAAGAATTACACCACTTGAGAGCTGCCCTGGAAATTCCCATAGACTGCAATTTTTCAAGTAGTCGTGTGGGTAATATTGTGTCAAAAGCCTTGCTGAAGTCGAATAGAAAAAATAACGTCACCATTTTTTTGTCAATACCTAGTCTGATATCATCAGTGAGTTTTAGTAGGGCTGTTTATGTAGAATGAAATGGTCTGAAACCTGTCTGAAGAGGGTCGAGAATGCAAGAAGTTGTCAGATGCCCCTGCAACTGTTCATATGCTAACTTCTCCAGAACCTTTGAACAAAAGCACAAGATCGCAATCGGTCTAAAGTCCGATACTGAAGAAGGGTATTTGCATTTTTTTTAAGGTGTAATTTGTGCTCTCTTCCAAGCCACCGGAAAAATACTCTTTGCAAAAGAGCAATTGAACAGTCGCACAAGGAATTGTCCTATTATTGGAAGGGATTTGACCACAACCGACTGTGGAATACCATCAGCCCCCCGAGCCCGCGATGAAAAGTGAGAAATTGCGAGAATTACATCGTTTAGGTTAATTTGATTGAAAGCAAAGCCTTCTGTCGTTGCATCATTAATAATCCTCTCACGCATTGTCACATCATCGCCACACGGGGATGCCGATACATCCACAAAGTGTTGGTTTGATTCGTCAGGTGTAATGCCATTCAAATCCACTTCACGCCCAGGTAAAAATCCGAGGCTACGTAATTCCTTCCACGTATTATTGTTTGCTAGGGCATCAAACAGTTTGTTGTTATAGTAATTAGTTCTCGCATTCTCCGTCCGTTCGTCTGCTATTAGTCTTATTTTACGAAATTCATCAAATAGTGACTTATCGTTAGTTCTTCTAAATCGACGGTACAGAGCTTCCCGTTTTTTGTACAACCGAAACAGATCCGCATCAACCCATGGAAGCTTACCTTTTTTAGGAGTAACAGTTTTAATGGGAGCTAGTACCTCAATTGCTGCCATTAAGTTGTTGCAGATACTGTTCAGTGCAACGTCAATGTCAAAGTTTATGTCAGTAAAAGACGACCAATCACAGTAAGTTAAAAAAGAATTAAGGTCAGCCGGAGAAATATTTTTAAAATCACGATACATAAAAGATTTTAGAGATTTAGTTTGTATATTGCAGTTTGTAGTAACAGTAATAATACTGTGCTTACTGTGAAAGTTCGCTGGAATACTGGCAGCGTCCGTGACAGTATCGTTGTCGTCCACGAAAATCAAGTCAATCCAGGTACGAGACGTGGGAGTGTAATGAGTAGAACCATGCTGAACCAGCTGTAGAGAGAGTTCCGCTGATAATTTGCGAACAAATTTAGCATCATCACTCTCCCAGAGAAGATCGGCATTCAGGTCTCCCATAATGATTTTATGACTATAGTTAAAACAGAATGTGCGAAGGCCATTCAAAAAATTTTCATTTTTTTGAAATGGTATTTTAGGTGGTCTGTAAATAACTCCTACTAATAAAGGAGAAG
The DNA here is from genome assembly GCA_949987625.1 of Chalcis sispes. Classification (NCBI taxonomy): domain Eukaryota; kingdom Metazoa; phylum Arthropoda; class Insecta; order Hymenoptera; family Chalcididae; genus Chalcis; species Chalcis sispes. The sequence goes on along the minus strand of OX465098.1, from coordinate 20,316,287 downwards.
ATTTAAGAATTTGTTTATTACAAAAAATAAATTCAGGAGTGCAAGGTTTGCCCTCTTATTCAGTGTTCGACACAGAGAGAATCTCACACTTTAGGTGATTTTTAACATAAAGAGCAACACCTCTACCCCTGACATTTCTATCTTTCCTAAATAGATTAAAGCCGCCAATCTGAATGACGTCGTCAGGTACATCCGAGTTCAGCCAGGTCTCAGCCACTCCGAAAAGGTCATAGGAGGGATCGTCCCGTAGAAATTGACGGACACCCTCAATGTGAGCTCGCAGGGAGTTTACATTGAGAAATCCCGCTCGCAACTCCCCTTTAACTCCCTTTAACTCTCCAGCTGCGCCAGTGTGCAATAGTGAATCTGCTCTGCTTGTTATATTTTCCTTTTTAGATGCTTTTGATTTAATTCCAGTTTCTTTGTTATTTTTTTACTTCTCTTTTTATTTTTATTGTTAATCGAGATAATTTCACTAGACGCAGTACATAAGTGATAGAAATGAGGAAGGGCAGTCATTAGCGTCCAACACTGCCTGTTTCATACCAGAAAGGTAGAAAACAAACCACTTAACAACATCTGGTGATATGTCCAGAGCAAGTAGCTTACGCAGCAGTTTAACATGGATTTAGACTTTATCAAACGCTTTGTTGAAGTCAAACATGAGTAGCAAAGTGGCACAGCGCTTATCCATTCCTGCTCTAACGTCATCTGTCAATTTGAGAAGTACCGTCTGAGTGATGTGTCCCTTTCGAAATCTAGATTGGAAAGGATCGATCAATTTTCGAGTTTCCAAATAGTTATAGAGCTGTTGGTGGACAAGGCGCTCAAGAATTTTTAAGAGAAACGACAGCAGCAAAATGGGGCGAATATCACTCATATCTTTAGGCGACGCAGTCTTATTCAGCGCAATTACGAGTGATTTTTTCCAGATGGAAGGAAAAATAGAGTCCTTTAGAGAGTCGTTAACGATACTGCATATGGTAGGTCCAAGTACGGGGAAGGTATCCATGATGAATGCTTGTGGGATACCATCGAATCCTCTAGCTTGGGATGTGGAGTGAGAAGCGAAGTACGCAGGCTGTATTGCGTACCTGCGGCCAGGATGACAGGACTAAAAGTAAATAGCGGTTTGTACGAAGGTTTGGAGCTGAGAGCAAAGAAAAATTCGTCAATTGAGAGAGCATTTGGATCATGGGCCATATCCGCAAAATATTCACTCTCAACGAAAACGCCAACCACAATGTAATCATCAATACTCCATGAATGATAAGCTTTACCTCATTAATGGAAAGAAAGTGCATCACCAGAATTGCCACATCATCAAATTCAACAAATGATTCTTCCATACAATTAAGCACAGCACTGGCTAACTAGAGCTGCAATACTTAATAAAATGGAGAATTGTTAAATTAAAGTTAGAATATATATGTTTGATATGAATTTTCGGCAATCAAAACCGTTATTATTATCTTAAAAATGATAAACTTGAGTTTCTGCCTCTCCTATTATTATGCAGTCGTTTAGAATTTCGTCTTGCATTTCCTGCTTTTAAATATCATTATTTGCTGTTCCAATTAAAATTGGTTGTATCCGGAACTTTCTTTAGTAACTGCTCGTTTCATGCATCGTTTAAAGCTGAAAACCGTAAATTTCATTCATACAATGTCAATTTAAAAATTATAGTAACAATAATCGCATGCACAAATTAAAGGTATTAACCACTGCGTTGCAACGTTTTTATTTACTGTTGTCTTCTCGTAGATTCATGAAGAAAATGTTGCATTATAACTGGGATTTTCAGGATGTTCAGACTTTTTATTATACACAAAATAAGCATTACAAATTCAACTACTAGATTTCGAAATTCATTGTGAACCATCTAAGCTGTTTAATATAAAATTACTAAATATTATATTATAGTCGTCTATAATGATGCATATATTTATTATGTTAAAATCCATAGTGAAAATCATTTGACATTAAAATCAGTTAAATTATTTATGATTTTTACTTTATCACTCTTCGCGTCTTTGAACACGATGAGAATATTCTGGATTTCCTGAGGGGATTCTATAAAATTTAAATGTCGAATTTAAGGTTAAATTTTCACAACCTACCACTGTACGATCATAATAACTTTTTATCGTTTCCGTAGATATTTTAAAGTGTAATACAAGAATAAAAGCTAACACTAATAAGCGTAAACTTATAGGCAACGTACAAGCAATCATGCCAAACATTTCGAAAACGGCCACCCCAAGCGTTGCATGTTCGTCGCAATGGTACGCACAGAATGAATATATGAAAATCGATGATGTCTACAAGACATCACACAATCATACTGTGATTGCTGAATCAAATAAGTTTTTTATTTGAAGCTGACTAATAAAATTAAAAAATTGAGAGGATTAATCGTCAAATCAAGTTTCTATTCTATATTTATTCTATTAAGATGTGATTTCTGTTACTTCGATTTACATCTTTTGACTTAACACCATTAGTCTTTGTATCAAATATTTTTCATAAAAGTAGTATTTTAATAAAAAAAATCTAATTCTAACCACTGTTTATAAATTTTTCTAGTAGTATTTAAAACATATATTTAAAAGTTATATTTTCTTATAAATTGACAGTTTATTTAAAGCATATAGAAGGTTATTATATTTATTTGCAGATAAATGTACTATGAGTTACAATAATCTAGAAGAACTATATCTGTATCAAAAGAATGTATAGTTTGCCGTGTGGTTATTATAATACTTTGTACCTGTAAAAAAATAAAAAGAATTAAAAAATAAAACTTTCACAACATACTACATATGAATAAAAATTTATGCGACAATTTATAAAAAAGGAATAAAAATTGAATATTACTATAAAATTTTGTATTTTTAAAATTACTGTAAAATACGCATGTTTTGTGTCAATTAACGTTTAAAGGTGCGAAGTTTAAAATAAAAAAATTGATGGTACTGATTTAGAAAACGATGATTATGACGGAAGTTAAGGAGGGAGATACACTTGGAGTGCCAAAAAAGCGTTTTCTCGAGAATTTTTTTGGCAAAGTATTCAAATAAATTAAAACAAAGTTTTTCATATTAAAGATATACATTTTAACTATATCTCATAATTTTCTATGACAAAATATTAAAAAACGTGCAATATACTCGTATAGTATATTTGCACAGGGTCCATAAAAAAAAAAACTATTTTGCGGTGATAACCGCTGCTCATAACTGGATCATCTAAAAAAAAGAGGAGATCATTAGATAATTGTATAATGCTTTGGTTAAAGGAAGGGTTTTGGAAAATTTTAATTTTTCACAAAATGGCGGATGTTGAAAGTCGAAATTTTGTTTTTGACGAAAATTTTGCTTACATTTTCGGCTATAAAAAGAAAATATTCATCGCACAAAAAAATTCTTCGTTCAAACAGGGAATTAATATATATAGAAAAAGTATACAAAATTTCAAGTTAATAAGTTGAGCCGTTCTCGAGCTACAGCGATCACCGATTTCGAAAACACGGTTTCGAGGAAAACGCATTTAAAGTTTTTAGGACAATTTACCAGCAGATATATTAATATATATGTATGTATATATTGTAACGCCACTGGCGATCAGGGTGGCGTACAAATGTAGGGGGAGAAGCGGGCGGGTTTCTTACTATTACGAGTAAGTTAAAACATCCAATTAACATGAACAACAAAACGAACACATTTATTTGATCTTAATTATTTAGCTAAGTACACAACGATCGTGTTTTCACGCGAGCCCAGGGCGCCAGCTACACTCGTGTAGCGCGGTTTCGTGCGCGGTAATTACGTTTGCACGGCTAGCTCACGATTAGAGCGGTCGCGGGCATACAAGACGCGAAAGGAGTAAAATGGCGCGTAGCACGCGTCGCGGTCGCACACACACAGCCGGGAAGGATACGGGGACGATTCGTTCAAGGATGCCTCCTGGTAACAGCCACTGCACCTCGGCACGTACCAGATATACTATAACACTCTCGGCTACAAAAAGGGCGATCCGCCAGCTCGTACACGCTCGTCTTTTTCTTTTCAAACGCGAAAAATGCTGAGTCGGACGACGGAAGCTAACACTCGCGACTATGGCACCGGACGGAGTGTCGACTGCTCGATAATATCGCTACTTCTCGCTAAACGAACCCGAACGGAGTAAACAAGAAGCTCCGGCGTGGCACTTTCGCGAGCGCGGATTTTAGATAATCGTTCTGCGCCAGCGCAACGTACGTGAGAAGTACGTTACGCGACGCAGCCGCCGCGCGCGCTAGGCGCTGTCGGCAGTTGACATTACCGCGCGCCAGCAGCGCACGTTTAGGTTATCCGCTCGCGAGTGCCAGTGTTGTTATATTTCTTCTCCGGAGCGGCGAGAATCTACCTCCGATGTCCAGAGAGTCCAGGTAAGTTGACGTGTTCCATAGCTGGTAGGCGTCGACTCATTTGTCTCTTCTCTTTCTTTTCCAGGTGCGGCAGTGCGGCGAATCAACCGCTGGCGAATCGAATAATGAGCGGTGGAGAAAGCGAAGCAGCGGTGTCGGTGACAGCGATAGCCTGCCCGCAGCGGCAGCGAGGCAATGCTATTAGACAATTCCAGGTACGTAATTACTTGCACTTAAATGCGGTGCTCATGTGTCTTTGCTTGCTTCCTAACCTCCTCTTCCACTTTCCTATGATGTTGTGTGGCAGCTTGTACTTCCCTTCCAAGTTGCAGCTGCTATTATTGCTTCCTTTTTCTTTTAACTATTGTCTGGGAGGTTGCAGGTACGGGAACCACTACCAGGACAGAAAGGAGCTTGGAAAGGAATCCCTGCTGGAGTGTGTGCGAGCACTGCCATCGCCTAGCCATGGGCTCCTGAGACTGGCTCCTCGCTGGAGCCTTTACTTGAGCTCGAAGCCCCTGTACCTGGGGAAGGTAAAGTATGCACAGCCCTGCGTGGCTGTTAGTTAGGGTCAGCGTGGCAGTCCTGCGAGACTGCCAAGATTGTAAAAAAAGGGATATAGCAGGCTACGAGGAGGCTTACAAGCTGTGTATTAGCCTTGTCATGTGACTGGTGCAAAACACCACGTCACAATATATATATATATATATATATATATATATATATATATATATATATTCCAGAAAAGGACTTCACTGACTGTTTCGAGGATTGGAAAAAACGTTGGCATAAGTTAATTGTGTCAGGCGGGAACTGCTTTGAGGGCGACGAAATATTATATTGGGTGTACAACTTTGCTTCCGCCGTTTTGCAATAGATGGCTGTAGCGGTAAGTGGTAGTTGTAATAAATAGATCATAGATGTCATACAATAAGCTTAGGTATTTGTAAACATAACGCCATCGTAATATTAATCGATTTGTGTCTGCGTTATAAAGTTATTCTCGATAAAACATGTCAGCTTACGAGCCAAATACTCGTCATTTGCGGGAGGTTTTAATTTTCTGCTTTAATATAAAGAAATCTGTGACTGAGGCTCATCGAATGCTCTCAAATACCTATGGTGAGGCCGCTTTTAGTGAAAGAACGTGCCGAGAGTGGTTTCAACGCTTCAAGAACGGCGATTTTAACGTCGAAGACCAGCATGGCGGTGGAAGAAAGAAGGTTTTCGAAGATGCAGAATTGGAGGCATTACTTGATCAAGACTCGTGTCAAACGCAACAAGAATTGACAGGATCATTGGGAGTGACGCAACAAGCCATTTCAAAATGCCTGAGAGTCATGGGAATGATTCAGAAACAAGGAAATTGGGTGCCGTACGAGTTGAAGCCGAGAGATGTTGAACGGCGTTTGTGTGTTTGTGAACAGCTGCTTGCAAGGCAAAGACGGAAGGGATTTCTGCATGGCATTGTTACTGGGGACGCTAAATGGGTTCACTACGATAATCCCAAGCGCAGAAAATCATGGGGATATCTCAGCCATGCTTCCACGTCGACGGCCAAACCGAATATTAACGGTTCCAAGGTCATGCTCAGTATTTGGTGGGACCAGCTCAGCGTAGTGTATTATGAGTTGTTAAAACCGACTGAAACAATCACAGGCGATCGTTATCGAACGCAATTAATGCGTTTGAGCCGAGGATTAAAAGACAAACGGCCGCAATACAACGAGAGACATGATAAAGTGATTTTACAGCATGACAATGCTCGACCCCATGTTGCGAAAGTGGTCAAGACATACTTGGAAACTTTGAAATGGGAAGTCCTACCCCACCCGCCGTATTCTCCAGACGTAGCTCCCTCGGACTGTCACTTGTTTCGATCAATGGCACACGGCCTGGCTGACCAGCACTTCCGGTCTTATGAAGAAGTAAAAAATTGGATCGATTCGTGGATCGATTCAAAAGATGACCAGTTTTTTCAACGCGGGATTCGTATGCTGCCCGAAAGATGGGAGAAAGTAGTGGCCAGCGATGGACAATACTTTGAATCATAAATGTATAACCAGTTTTTTACAATAAAGCCTCGAATCTCGAAAAAAAACGGCGGAAGCAAAGTTGTACACCCAATAGATTTATGAGGGCGGTTCAATAAGTACCCATGTTAGAAATGAAGATATCATTTTTTCAAAAAATTTTTTTATTTTTCAACATAGTCTTCTTTTAGAAAGATACACTTCTTCCAACGTTCCTGCAATTTTTTTAACCCCTCCAAAAAATAGGATTTGTCGAACTCCAAAATACGCCTCTGTCTCGGCGATGACTTCCTCGTTTGAGCTAAATTTTTTTCCCGCGAGCCATTTCTTCATGTTAGGGAACAAGAAAAAGTCTCAGGGAGCCAGATCGGGTGAAAACGAGGAGTGCCGCAGCAATTCATAACGCAATTCATGCAGTTTGGCGGCGACAACTCCGGATAAATGTGCTGGTGCGTTATCATGGCGAAACACAGCACCTTGTTTTTCACCAAATGCGGCAGTGTCTTCTTCAATTTTTTGTCGAAGCGGTCCAATAACTCACTCTAGTATTGTCCAGTGATCGTTCTTCCTTTTTCTAAAAAATCCATGAGGATGACGCCGTTCGCATCCCAAAAAATCGTCGCTATGACCTTCCCGGCCGATGAAACTGTCTTTGCCTTCTTTAGAGCAGATTCACCGGGAGAAATCCATTGTTTTGATTGTTGCTTAGTTTCTGGTGTACAATGATGTATCCAGGTTTTATCAACGGTGACAACTCAACGCAAAATCTCCTTCGGATCTCGTTTAAATTGCTCCAAACGCTGCTTCGAAGTTAACAGCTGCTTCCGCTTGTTGTTGACCGTGAGCAATCGCGGCACCCATCGGGCTGACAATTTTTTCATCGCCAACTTATCATGTAAAATACTAATTGCCGTTCCAGTCGACACCCCTACGGCCTCTACTACTTCGCGCACTTGCGTTCGTCAATCAGCGAGAATCATATCATAGACTTTTTGAATGATTTCCTCGGTAACCACGACTGCCGGGCGTCCTGGTCGCTCCTCATCAAAAACGGATGTTCGCCCACGTTTAAATTTGTTGAACCAATATCTAACTGCGGTCATAGATGGCGAAATGTCACCGTAAACAGCATTCCACTTGGCTATTATCTCCTTGCATTTTTTTCCATCCAAAAACAAAAAGCGATTTACCGAACGATACTGCTCTTTTTCCATCTTAGCGAAAATCACGAGAGACGTCTTACTCGAATGGCTGCCAAATCCAAACTAACCTATCAATCAGTCTGAAATTTGTTTTACCGTCGTTTGATAGACGGCAGCACACGATGATAATACCAACTTCCCTCAGGAACGCCCTCTGTCGTCAAACATGGGTACTTATTGAACCGCCCTCGTAAAAGAATAAATAAAGAATTTGAAAAAAAAAAAAAAAATTGGTCTTATTTTTTAATCATAGTATTATATATATATATATATATACAGGGTGGTCTGTTTTAATCTATCGGTCGAAATAACTTCGAGGGGAGATGGTTATATCAAAACATGTTCAGACAAAAGTTGTAGGAGTTGAAGGGGGTCGTTTAACACTGACCATGCCGTTAACCTTGAGGTCAAATTTAAAGGTTATTTCAGGGTCAAATCGAGAATTTTATATGGAAATCCTAATTTTTTATTACAGATTCTGATTCTGCGTCAAAAAATATAAAAGTTTTGACTTTAACATTTTTTTCGATGTGTGACAGATGGCGCTGTAATCGGCAGTTTTAATCTATCGATGCGAATATCTCAACAACTACGCATATGGAAAGATAGAAAAAGAAAATTTGTTAATCTGGATAGGGGGCATGCAATGACACTTCAATCGACTCCCCGCCTCTAACCCCCCGTATGGAGCGATTTCAACTTAAAAATCTGAAATGGGTACCCTAATTTTATATTGCAGATTCTGATTCTGCGTCGAAAAATATAGAAATTTCATTAGGAACATTTTTTAGATTCGTGACAGATGTCGCTGTAATCGACAAAATTAAAACTGCGTACAAAAATCGTTACAGAATTAGAATTTCTCGAGGAATACACATCGTATTCTGCAAATTAGAATTCTGTGGATAGATACGTTTAAAAAACATTTGTTTTAATGAAAATGTTTATTCTACTTTTAGCGTTACCCAGGGACACCAGATTTTTTTTTAACGTATTTATCCACAGAATTCTAATTTGCAGAACACGATGTGTATTCCTCGAGAAATTCTAATTCGGTAACGATTTTTGTACGCAGTTTTAATTTTGTCGATTACAGCGACATCTGTCACGAATCTAAAAAATGTTCCTAATAAAATTTCCATATTTTTCGACGCAGAATCAGAATCTGCAAATAAAATTGGGGTACCCATTTTAGATTTTTAAGTTGAAACCGCTCCATACGGGGGGTTAGAGGAGGGTGGTCTATTGTGGTGTCATTACATGTCCCCTATCCAAATCAACAAATTTTCCTTTTCTACCTTTTCATATGCGTAGTTGTTGAGATATTCGCATCGATAGATTAAAACTGCTGATTACAGCGCCATCTGTCACGCATCGAAAAAATGTTTGGGACAAAACTTTTATATTTTTTGACGCAGAGTCTGAATCTGTAATAAAAAATCAAGGATTCCAAATAAAATTCACGATTTGACCCTTAAATAACCTTCAAATTTGACCTCAAGGTTAACGCCAAGGTCAGCGTTGGACGACCCTCTTCAACTTCTACAACTTTTGTCTAAACATTTGATATAACTATCTACCTTTGAAGTTATTTCGACCGATAGATTAAAACGGACCACCCTGTATATTTATGCCGATTGGTACTTTTGGGGACGTTTTTATCCAAGTATGGGTACTTTTGGTGACTTTTTGTACTTTTGGGGACGGTCCTCATAAAGGTTTTATACGAAATGGTACTTTTGGGGACATCGTAATTAAATTAATTATTATTTCTTTTTTACTATTTGTGTTGTTTTATTGTACATTGTACACTATTGACAAATAATTTGTAACATTGGTTTTATTTTATACGATCTTTATCACGTATAAGGAATCGTGTTATTTCTGATCGTAAATAAATGTATGAGTATTAAAAGAGGAGGATCGGCTTATGACAAATGATAAAGAGCAAAGTAAAACAAATAATAAAACTAATAAGAGTACATACGAGAAAAAAAGCTAGAAAAGAAGAAACAAGAAGATCAAGATCAGCATTTGTAAAATTGCAAATAATGAAGTTTTCACCAATTGAAAGCATAATCTTAATCGCATTATCTTTAAGTTCTAAACGCAAATTGATCTATTTATGATAAAAAATGAAAGGCGAATTAGAAAGAGTCGAATGTAAAATGAGAAAGAAGATTCGATTTATTATGAATAATTAAGTAATTAAATTAATTACCAAATAAACAATTCATTGCGGAATTCTTTTTTCAAAACTTTTTTTCGTAAAAATTGAAAATTATGTGCGCAATTACTAAATTATCATATATTAAGATGAGAATCATGCGTGTTCCGCATGTAAGTTTTCAGATTGTTTTATAATTAATGAAGTATAATTATTAAGGCGTAAATATGCCTCCAAAGCTGCATGCCTAAGAAAGTAAAATAGTTTTGACCACAACGTTGAAAAACTTGAAGAATGTGAATATAAGAGTGAGTTTGAGAAAGTAAGTGTGAGTGTGTGAGTGTAAGCGTAAGTTTGAGAAAGTGTCAGTGTGTGAGTCTAAGTGTGAGATTAAGAGTGTCAATGTATAAGTGTGAAACATCAGTATGGATGTGAATACATAAGTGTATGTGAGCGTGAGAGAAAGTGTGAGTGTGAGTGTGAGTATGAGTGTGATAATGTGAATGTGCTTTTGATTTTATATTTTTATATATTATTTTACAATTATTTATCACAATTTTTCGCAGTGTCTTATCCAACAACTTTTAATACTAAATCTTTTATTTTAGTAGTACTTAACTTCTATAATGATGGAGACTTTGAAATAGCTTCGCATTCTTTGTACACGTTAGGGATGATTTTAGATTTTATTTTATTCTCGAAATTCAAATAGGTGCTATTTGACATTCCTTTTTTTTACTGTCTGTGATGATTCATTAAGACTTAATTTTTTTCAGAGGTAAAGCTAACTTTTTACTTGATCTGATGTTTTTTGTTTTAGACATGGTGTTGTTTTTATTGAATTGGCAATATCCTTTCCACTTAAAAAAAATTTTTTATCCTTAAAAATCTTAAAAAAGCAATTTTAACATTGCGCTGTTCACACTTCCATTTAATATTCAAACTATTATCTTTTAATATAACAAATTATAAAACAACTGCAGATGTATATGTTATATCGAATACTTAATAGGTTCGCATTCAAATAAAATTAAAAAAAAAAGAATAAAACAGAGTAATGTTATTTTTAATAAAATCTACATTTAGAGCACATTTAGGTAGCTCATATACAGGGTGTTCCATTTTAATCGCCCCACGCAAATAACTCTGAAAATATGTCCTTTGAAAAAAAATAGTTCAAATAAAAGTTGTAGGATTTCGAAAAGGACATTTAATGGTGACCTCAAATGTGACCTTAACAACGACCTTCAAGGTCATTTGAAGGTCGAGTCAGTTTTCTCAAACGAAAACCCCTACTTTTGACCCCAGAAATAGAAAGAGCAGTAAATTTTACGTCCAAATACGATCTTGACCATGATCTTTAAGGTCATTTTAAGATCAAGTCAGTTTTTTAAAATGGAAACCCGTAATTTAAACGCCGGAATTGGAACGAAGAAAGACATGGGGTCCAAAGGAAGTATCTCAATACCTAGCCGGTCAAGGCAAGGCATGGAGTCCACCCAGTTAAGAAAAGACTGTTAATACGCAGCAAGTCAAGGTCAAGGCAACGAGTGCGCCCAGTCAAGGGAAGACTCATAGCACCCAGACAGTCAAGGCAAGGCAACGAGTCCGCACAGTCAAGGGAAGACTCTTAGAACTCACCCAGTTGAGACGTCTCTTAAAACAGATGTTCAATTAGTCGTCCATTTTCTTGAATGCACATATTTATTCTTTGACAGAAACTCAGGCAGATCCTCTCTAATGTTTCAACCGTAATAAATTCAAAAACTCTTTTTATTCTTTCTTTCATGTCCTCTGTGGTTGTTGTAGCTTGCGCAAATATTGGGTTGTTCGATAATTAATGTCGCTTTTTTCTCATAGATGGCGTGAACTGCATATTTCATGTAGTAGCGGTTGCGTGGCGTATATTATTATATACTATTATAAAGGTTAGACTGTACACTATCTTCTTTCAAAAACTGAGCGTCATTAGTAAATAACAAGTTGGTTAAAATTTAAGTTGAAAATGGACAATCTAAGTGAGCATTATCGGCATATTTTATTGTTTTACTTCCGAAAGGGCAAAAATACGGTGCAAGCTCGGAAGAAATTGTGTAAAGTTTATAGTCAGAACTGCCTTACGAAACGCCAGTGTCAGCGTTGATTTGCTCGCTTTCGTTCTGGAAATATTAATGTGCAAGATGCACCACATACTGGTCATCTAACTACTACTGATGACGACAAAATAAAGGCGTTAATCGAAACTAACTGGCATATGACAACTCGAGAGATAAAAGTGAAACTCGGCATATCGAATTCAACCGTTTACTTACATTTACAACAGTTTGGTTACGTAAACAAACTGGATGTTTGGGTTCCTCACGAATCAAAGAAAATCCACCTCACTAAACGCATTAACATATGCGACTCTTTGCTGAATCGTAACGAAAACGACCCATTTCTAAAGAGAATTATAACGGGTGATGAAATATGGATTGTGTACGATAATGTAGTCCGAAAACGTTCATGGATCAAGCAAGATAAGCCCCCACGATCAACATCCAAAGCCAATATTCACTAAAAGAAGATTATGCTTTCCGTGTGGTGAGATTACAAGGGTGTAGTCTACTTCGAGCTACTTCCAAGACACCAAACTATTGATACAAATGTCTACTGTCGTTAACTATTGAAATTGAACCATACATGTAAGAAAAAATGCCCTAAACTGGCCAATCGCAAAGCTGTAATGTTCCATCGTGATAACGCCAGACCTCACACCTCTTAGATAACTTGTCAAAAATTAATGGAGCTTAATTGGGAACTGATGCCACATTCACCCTATAGCCCTGACTTAGCACCATCAGACTATCATTTGTTTCGCTCCCTTAAAAACCATTTGAATGGTAAAACTTTTGATTCCGATCAGGCTGTTAAAAATGAGTTGGACCAGTTCTTCGCTTCTAAAAACCAAGGCTTCTTCGAACATGGAATTTTTTAACTTACCGCAAAATGGCAAAAGGTCATCCAATAAAACGGTTAATATATCATTGATTAATATTTTTTGTTAATATAAATAAATTCACTTTGAAAAACATGAAAAAAACGACATTAATTATCGAACAACGCAATGCTTGCTCTTTTACAACGCCCCATAGAAAAAAATCCAGCGGTATGCGATCTAGTGATCTGGCTGGCCATTTATGTACTTGGCTGCCAATGCCAATCCAACAATTAGGACATGTGTTATCCAAGAATGTCCTAACTGGTAGTGTACGGTGTGCTGGTGCCCCATCTTGTTGAAACCACATGATTTGTCTCAAGGCTAATGGGACGTCCTCTTACAATTGTGGTACTTCATTCTAAAGAATATTTAAATAGAAAGAACCATTTAAATTATTAGTATAAAAAAATAGACCTATCACATTATTTCCTATTATATCTCTTATACATTCAATGACCAACGTCTCTGGACACGATGATCCCTTTGCCAAAGAAGATTTACTTGGAAACAGTAATGAGCATTATGGAGATTGACACCTCGCATATTGTCAAATTTCGCCTCGTCTGTAAATAAGAATTTGTCGAAATAGAAAGGATCTTGGTACATTTTATTAGATGCCCATCTACAAAAATTTAAACGCCGCTGGTCATCTCCGATCTCAAGACTATAAGTGAGGCGGGCATGGTATAAATGGAGTTTCAAACTTTTAAAAATGCGGTAAGCAGTTGTTTTTGGAACTTCATGCGTTCGATTAATTTGCCGAGTAAAAATATGGGGATCATCAGCAACCGAAGCCAGCACACCTAGTACAATATGCTCTCTAGAGCTAGTTTTGCGCCTTTTTCGTGTCAGATTACCCTGTTCAGCTCTACTCACTAATCGCTATATAGTCTTTCTATCTGGATGTCGAGAGTCTGGATATTTTTCTGCATAACGCCTTTCTGCAGCTCTGTAATTGTCTTAACACTTGCTAAGAACCTTAATCATATTAACTATTTCTTGTAACGTATAATCAGCCATGACGACAAAAAATGTAAGTCCACAGATAAAATAATTCAAACACTCTTGATTACAAAGATCAAAATTATTGGAATGAAAACTATTTTCGTATGGACCATATAACGAAAAAAATTCCAATTTTTTCTAATCACTGATCATGATGCCATGGTTCGTCTTTATGTAGGAGAGAGTTTAGGGTGCAAAACGGGGGTTAAAAGAAAAGAGAATTCAGCAGCTGGAACACAGTGGCATTTCTTTAACTGAGCAGGAGTTGTCCCTAAACTAAATTGGCCAAGGTCATAATGCAACGTTAGTTTTTTTGCGCTCATTAATTTCGGCATGAAAACAGAGATGTTCGTCAATAATTATTATGACTTTAATATGTCTTTGACTTTTAGGTCGAGGTCAAGATCATAAGTTGTTATAAAACGTTCCACTCTTTTTATCTCCACGTTTAAAGGTAGGGTTCTCCGATTAGAAAACTAACTTGATGGCCTCCGAATGAACTTGAAGGTCATGGTCAAGGTCATAGTCATATTTGGACGTAAAATTTTCCGCTCTTTCTATTTCCGGGGTCAAAAGTAGGGGTTTCCATTTGTAAAAACTAACTTGACTTTCAAATAACCATGAAAGTCATTGTCAAGGTCACCATTGGATGTCCCCCTTGAAACCCTACAACTTTTATAAAAAATATTTTTTTCTAAAGGACTTCTTTCAGAGTTATTCGCGTAGAGCGATTAAAATGGGTTACCCTATATATACAGGGTGGGGTAGAGAAGTATCCCTAACTTTGAATGTAAATTAAAAATAACAAAAAATTTTAGAACAAATTTTTATTTTGGTATCTGAAGGGTTAAGCTAGAAGTTAATTTGAACTTGTTTTAAACAACACACCATTTGAATGATGTTTCTCATTGTCAATACACTGCTGTAGTCTGGTTCTAAAGTTCTGCATAACTCTGCGAAGCATCTGTGGTGGAATGCGGCCAACTTTAAGGCAAATTGCATGCTTTAAGGCTTCCAGGGTCCTGGGTCAATGTTTGAACACTTCACTCTTAAGATAGCCCCATAAAAAGTAATCACACAGAGTTGAATCTGGCGAGCGCGTGGGCCACGGAATGTCATCATACCGGAAGATCAATCGCCCGGGGAATATTTCAAAAGCGCGTTGCTTATTCGACCTAGATATGTCTACTGCTAACAGCGGCACTAACGAAAACTTCCAAGATCACAGCGTCATTCGAGCTTACCTCCACCCCTTCTATAAGTTTCCTCTACTAACAACGCGATCTCGAAAATAGGGATACTTCACTGCCCCACCCTGTACGAGGTCTGGCTATTATATAACGAGACTGCGTGCCTAGAGGGCGCCGTAGAGGGGTGGGGAAAAAAACGAGTAGTGCGTTGGGTATCTAGATATCTTGTCTATGCACGTACCAAAATACGTTCTCGTCACTATTATTGTATTTGTGCAGTAGCGGTTTAAAACGAACGTGTTTTTTTCTCGTGTCGAAAACCATGTGTGACGAAAAACAGGAGCAACGTATCAATCTCAAATTTCTCGTTAAATTAAAAAAAACTCCGACTGAGTGCTGTAAATTGTTGCAAGAGGCTTATGGGGACAATTCTTTATCTCGTGCACGTGTTTTTAAGTGGTGTAAGCGCTTCAGTGACGGCCGAGTGAGCACTGAAGATGACCAACGCCTAGGTCGCCCTGTCACTGCTTCAACTCCGGAAACAGTGACCAAAATTAACCAAATTGTGCGTGCAGATCGTCGAATGAGCATCCGGATGGTTGCCAAGGCTGTAAACGCCGATAAAGAAACGGTTAGACAAATTTTACACGAGGAATTACACATGACAAAAGTCTGTGCGAAGTTGGTGCCAAAAAACCTGACTCCTGACCAAAAGCTCTTGCGTCAACAGGTCTGCTCAGATTTCCTTGAAAGGTTAAAAAAAAAGATTCCGGACTGATGAAAAACATTATTACTTGCGACGAAACGTGGATTTTTTAATACGATGTTGAAACAAAGCGGCAATCGATGCATTGAGAGACGCCTGAATCGCCCAGAATCAAAAAAGCAAGGATGTCCAAATAAAAATTTAAGGCAATGTTGATCGTTTTTTTCGACATTAACGGTATCGTGATGACTGAATGGGTTCCAGAGGGTCAGACTGTCAACCAGACTCACTATTTGTCAGTTTTGGCAACACTGCGAGAACGAGTTCGTAAGAAACGGCCCGAGTTGTGGAAGAACAACTCGTGGATTTTGCACCAGGACAATGCACCTGCCCATAACGCGCTATCTGTAAAGCAGTATTTGGCCGGTAAGCGCACTCCAGTGCTCGAACACGCGCCGTACTCGCCAGATTTGGCACCGTGCGACTTTTTTTTGTTTCCGAAGATAAAATCTGCTTTAAAAGAAACCTGATTTGAGTCGATGGAAGCGGTAAAGCAAAAAACGGCAGAGCTCCTAAAGGCCCTTACCAAAGAAGACTTTCAGCACTGCTTCGATCAATGGAAAAGACGTATGGAAAGGTGTATGGCGAGGGAAGGGGAGTATATTGAAGGGGAGCATTCAAATGTAGAATAATTTTTATAATAAAACCCTTTTTCGTAACCAGTCTCGTTATTTAATAGCCAGACCTCGTATAATACTATAATTAACACTTTGATGACCGGTGACGAGTCAACTCATCTTTTTAAGCCCAGACGTTGTTGACCGGTGACGAGTTAACTCGTCATTGTACTTGCATTATTTATTTTAATTTATGACACCCAGGGCGATATAGAATACTGAATCACTTAGCGTATCGTGTTTAGTCGTGTCCGCTTTATAATAAAATTACTTTTCATGGTATTTAGGTTATCACAATTTTAGTGTAATATAAATAAATGCAGCACACCACCTGGCAGTTCTTCTCGGACTTCTAATAGGGCTCCTTACAAAGATCCACCTTCCAGGCTTTCAGGAAAAGTAAGCGACCACGTTTTAGAACAAATAGTCACTGGCATAAAAACAAATCCAACTGGGAGGTGTAGAGTATGCTTTTTAAAAGGAAAGCGCAGCAAAATGAGATATATCTGCAAAATCTGTTGTGTACCAATACACGCAGGTGATTGCGATACAGTTTATCATATAAAAAAAAATTATTAAAATTTATATAAAAAATATATCCAAAGTTTAATTTCATTTTATTCGGTAAAAATAAAATTTATTGTAGTTTATTTAGAACCTTTTACTTTCATATTTCATTACAAAAGAATAGCCGATGACATGACATAGTTTCTGTGTAAAATTGCCGGTCAGCAAAGCAACCAATTTTTTTTTTTTTTTAATTCTTTATTTATTTTCTTGAATCTATTTCGTCGCCTTCAAAGTAGTCTCCGCCCGACACAAAACACTAATTATACACATACATGTATATGTAGGGTGATTCATTATGAGGTTTGGTTTATAATCTCAAATAAAAGACATAAAATTGAATTCTTTAGTAAAAATTTTATTGTGAGTCGAAAAAACAATCTATGACATTTACTTTTTGAAGATTATCTCATTTTAATGTTGACCGCGTTTACGACGTAAATGGTCCATCCTGAGGGTCCCATTTTGGACGACGTGTTCCAGTATAGCAACCGGTATCTCGCGAATGACTCGAGTAATGTTGGCTTGCAAAACGTCGATTGAAGCTGGCTTATCCCTGAAGACCAGAGACTTCGAGTAACCCCAAAGAAAATAATGTAAAGGTGTGATATCACCCGATCTAGGCGGCCAATTTACTGGTCCAAAACGTTAAGACAGGTTCTCACCAAAATGATTTCTCAATAAGTCTTAAAAAATCTGTTTTGATGAAAATGTTTATTCTTCTTTTAGCGTTACCCAGGGACAACAGATTTTTTTCAAATGTATTTATCCACAGAATTCTAATTTGCAGAATACGATGTATATACCTCGAGAAATTCTAATTCGGTAACGATTTTTGTACGCAGTTTTAATTTTGTCGATTACAGCGACACCTGTCACGAATCTAAAAAATGTTCCTAATAAAATTTCCATATTTTTTGATGCAGAATTAAAATCTGCAAATAAAATTGGGGTACCCATTTTAGATTTTTAAGTTGAAACCGCTCCATACGGGGGGTTGGAGCGGGGGGGTCGATTGTAGTGTCATTGCATGTCCTCTATCCAGATAAATGAATTTTCCTTCTACCTTTTTATATGCGTAGTTGGTGAGATATTTGCATCGATAGATTAAAATGGCCGATTGCAGCGCCATCTGTCACGCATCGAAAAAAATGTTCGAAAAAAAACTTTCATGTTTTACGACGTAGAATAAGAATCTGTAGTAAAAAATCGGGATTTCGATTTAAAATTCTCGATTTGATCCTCAAATAACTTTCAAATTTGACCTCAAGGTTACCGCCAAGGTCAGCGTTGGACGAACCCTTTCAACTCCTACAACTTTTGTCAAAACATTTTTTGATGTAATTATCTCCCTCCAAAATTATTTTGACCGATAGATTAAAACGGACCACCCTGTATATTTATATACAGGGTGAGCCATTTTAAGTGACCCATTCAAATTTCTCCGTTGGTAAGCCAGATACAAAAAAATGTTTCTGACAAAAGTTGTATAGTTTCGAGCGTAAGATACTACTGTGATCAAAAAGTTAGGTGAAATTGTGATTTAAAACTCCCCGGCATTAAGAAGGCGGGTAAATTTTTTTTCCTAGGTTGGTAGGACTGTCTATAACATTTGCCAAGCGTCTGTTTGTCAAAAGGTTTAATTATCTCCGAGTTACACGTGTTTTTGTAAACAACCAAAAGTGAATTTTTCGATTTTTACAATGGGTGATTTTGTTGAGCAAAGAACTTGCATCAAATTTTGTTTGCGGAACGAATATTCTTGTGCAGACACGTTGAAAATATTGCGGAAGGCCTTTGGTAATAAACTATGGCACAAAAAAACGTTCATAAGTGGTACAACGAGTTCAAAGCGAGCCGAGAACGCGTTGAAGACGAACCGCGCTCTGGACAACCATCAACGTCTACCAACGAGGGCCACGTCTAAAAACTAAAAGGTTTGGTGCTTAAAAATCGTCGATTGACAATTAGAGACCTCGCTGATAGTGTTGGAATATCATTTGGCTTAGCCCAAACCATTTTGAAGGATGTTTTGTGTCTCAAACGCGTCAAGTCTCGATTGGTGCCAAAATCGCTGAATTTTTTGAAAAAAAAGTGTCGCGTTAATGTGTATGAAACTTTGCTGTCTGACTATCAGGACCACTTGAAATGCATCATTACTGGAGACGAGACTTGGATTTACGCATACGACCCTGAAACCACCGACCAATCCAGCGATTATTGTGCAAAAGGTGAAGCAAGACCGAAAAGACCACGGCAAAGTCGATCGAAAATCAAGGTCATGTTGACAATTTTCTTTGATTATCGTGGTGTGGTGCATTATGGATTCTTTCTGCCGGGCCAAACTGTCAACAAAAAATATTATTTGAGCGTTATGCGTGCATGAAACTATTCTTCTGAAACGGCCGGAATTATGGGCAAACAACTCTTGGTTCCTTTATCACGATAATGCACCATGTCATACTGCATTGGTTCTTCGCGACTTTTTTGCTAAAAACTCGACTCATCGTTCCGCAACTACCGTATTTGCCTAATTTAGCTCTGTGCGACTTCTGACTATTTAGCAAACTTAAAAGGCCAATGCGGAGACGCCGTTTTGACACGATTGAGGAGATAAAAACCGAATCAAAGAAGGTCTTGAAGGCTATACCGGAAAAAGACTATTCCGACTGTAAGGAGGACTAGAAAAAGCGTTGGCAAAAGTGCGTTTTATCGGACGGGGATCACTTTGAAGGATATGAAATAGATTTGGAAGAATAAATAAAGAATTTACATTTTATAAACAAATTCACCTTACTTTTGTTATCATAGTAGTAAGATGGTATCATTGGTTTGACCTTGAAGAGTAATTTGAAGGTCACATGAAGGTTACCTTAAATTCTTTAAATAGAACCTACTATTTCTTGTAACATATTCTTGTAGGTTATCTTGAGAGCTTTCCAAAACACTGTAATAAAATATTTTTTTATTGAGTAATTTTTGAATTATGAGGCTGCAAAGCAGTACTTTGCAGTATTCTGACATAAAGTACAAAATATCTTGTACAATTTCATGTTATGGGTTAAGTCGATCCTTAGGTATCATTCGAAAGTCAAATCAACTTTTCATCCAAATCTCTGTAGTTATGCATGTTATGCATCAGAAATACGAATCACCCTACTTTTAACGCTATCCAGGAACAACGACGTGGACGTAGTAGAATCCTGTTCCTTTTAGGGTGCTTGATTAACGTGAGTGCCCTTGCCTCTCACTATTATAACAATTATAATTATTAACCACAAATCAAATGTTCGAAGTTGCCTCTATCGGCTTTAAGGTATAAATTTAATTGCCTCTGGAAACGTTGTACTGTTCTTAGCAAAGTTTCTCTTAGAAACGATGCGCAAGCTCGACGAATCCCGTTCATCTCCTGTATGGCCAAATTGTGTCACGAGCTTTTTGGACGAACGCGCACGATCAAATAAAGAGCCAAAACGCACCGTGCGTGAGGGGTCGACTAGCTCGACCGCCGGATACCGGGATAGCGGCTGACGATTGCACTAACTTCGCATATGTCATGAGCGATTGTTAGTTAGAGAGAATTCCCGAGCGGCTTCGTTCGGATCGATCTCCGCCGATCACACGCTAGGAGAGTCCGTATGTAATCATTTGTATGTAAACAAGCTTTTTTTGTAAAATTCGATCTTTATCCGTATGTAAACATGCCTGACTATCCGCCTAATAAAATTGTTGATATTATAATGGTTTTAGGAGAACGTCATAACAATTTTCGTGCAGCGGCAAGACGGTACGCTAAACGCTTTCCAATTAGGAGACACCCAAATCATAGGACAATATATAGAGTAACCGAAAGAGCTCGCGGTGGACATCTTGTTCGCCAACGCAGGCGCCACGAATACGACGAAAATGATGCTCGCGCTATGACTATCCTAGCAGTTATTCATCTTGACCTTCATATAAGCAGTTGCCAAATTGAAAGAAAAATTGGTATACCACAAAGAACGGTTTTAAGAATTCTAAATATTCTTAGATTTCATGCCTACCACGTAACTTTGGTTCGAAAGTTAAGGCCACATCATATTCAAATGCGTATTGAATTTTGCCAATGGGCTTTAAGAATGACAGCAAATGATCCTAATTTTTTTAGACTTGTACTTTTTTCTGATGAGGCTAAATTTTGAAGTGATAGACAACTTAATAGGCACAATTCTCATTATTGGTCAAATCAAAATCCCCAGTGGCACATACCTGTAAACCATCAAAATCGATGGAGCCTTATGGTATGGTGTGGCATAATCAATGGTTATTTCATTGGTCCTTATTTTTTTGAGAGAAATATTGATAGAGATAGCTATTTAAAGCTGCTAAGAGATCGGTTGCCAGAATTATTAGATGTTCTTTTAGCTACAAGACAAAAAATGTGGTTCCAGCAAGATGGTGCAGCACCACATTTTGCACGAATAGTACGTGACTTTTAAAATTATAACTACAATGAGAGGTGGATCGGACGAGAGGTCCAGTTAACTGGCCTCCTTACTCACCAGATCTTACATCTCCAAATTTTTATTCATGGGGCTACTTAAAAAATGTTGTTTTTGCAGAACGGCCAACAACTAAAGCAAATATGAAAGACCGTACTCGTCGAGCTTGCGCAGCGATTCCAAGAGAAACTTTACTAAGAACAGTACAACATTTCTAGAGGCGATTACATTTATGCCTTGAAGCCAATCGAGGTAACTTTGAATATTTGCTTCGTGGTTAATAATTATAATTGTTATAATAGTGAGAGGCAAGGGGACTCACGGTCAACAAGCACCCCAAACGTGAGAGGCAAGGGGACTCACGGTAAACAAGCACTCCAAATGTGAGAGGCAAGGGGACTCACGGTAAAAAAGCACCCCAAACATGAGAGGCAAGGGAACTCACGGTAAACAAGCACCCCAAATGGGAGAGACAAGGGAACTCACGGTAAACAAGCACCCCAAATGTGAGAGGCAAGGGGACTCACGGTAAACAAGCACCCTAAATGTGAGAGGCAAGGGGACTCACGGTAAACAAGCACCCCAAAGGTAACAGAACTTCCACGTCGTTGTTTCTGGGTAATGCTAAAAGTAAGATAAACGCATTTGAACAAACAGTACGGCAAAGTACTGCTTTGAAGCCTTATAATTTAAAAATTACTCAATGAAAAAATATTTTATTAGAGTGTTTTCGAAAGCTTTTAAAATAACCTACAAGAATATGTAACAAGGAATAGTAAGTTCTATTTAAGAAATTTAAGGTAACTTTCATGTGATCTTCAAATTATTCTTCAAGGTCAAAACAATGGTACCATCTTATGTCCTCCACGAAACTATACAACTTTTATTTAAAACATTTTTCTGTATCTGGCTTACCAACGGAGAAATTTGGGTGGGTCACTTAAAATATATATATATACGAGGTGTGTCCGGAAAGTATCCGACCAGTATTTATTTTAAAAATTAGAAATATTAAAACACTTAACTAACCTAATTTCCTTCAAAGTACTCTCCTTGGGAGTTCACACACTTATTCCAGCGATGCTCCCATTTCTCAAAACATCGAGCAAACAGTTCTTTCGGGATCGCTTTCAGTTCATTCGTCGTATTTTCTTTTATCTCTTCTACAGACTGAAATCTCCTCCCTTTCAGGCTTGATTTTAACTTTGGAAAGAGCCAAAAGTTGCAGGGGGCCATATTAGGGCTGTATGAGGGCTGGGCTACCTGAGCCATTTGGTGTTTGGCCAAAAACTCTTGCACCAACCTCGAAGCATGTGCTGGTGCATTGTCATGGTGGATCAGCCAGTCCCCACTCTGAAACATCTGTGGTCTTTTTCTTCTCACTGCATCTCTCAGCCGCCGAAGCACATCTCGGTAGTACTCCTTGTTTACTGTCTGGCCTGTGGGGGCGTACTCATAGTGAACAACACCTTGATAATCGAAAAAAACTGTCAACATTGTCTTAACGTTGCTTC
This sequence comes from Chalcis sispes, assembly GCA_949987625.1. Taxonomy (NCBI): domain Eukaryota; kingdom Metazoa; phylum Arthropoda; class Insecta; order Hymenoptera; family Chalcididae; genus Chalcis; species Chalcis sispes. Next base: position 20,293,357 of record OX465098.1, on the reverse strand, counting down.
GGCTTTGGCGTGCTTTTTTTGCTCGCGGAGATGAGGACGTCTTCCAATGGCTTGATTGAGCTTTGGTTTCAGGGTCATAACCATAAACCCATGATTCGTCACCGGTTATGATTTTTTTAAGGAAGTTTATATCGGTTTTACACGATTTAAGACAGTCCTTTTCAATCTGGACACGAAAATTTTTTTGTTGTTGCGTCAGGATCCGAGGGATGAATTTTGCTGCAACTCGCTTCATTCCAAAGTCACCCGTTAAAATTTCAGAAACAATTGTTTTTGGTATTCCGAGATCTTCTAACTCTCGAACAGTCAATCGACGATCTTGATTAATCGCATATCTCACAAGTTCGATGTTTTGATCGTTTCTGCTCGATGATGGTCGGCCTGGCCTTCAATCACTTTGAACTGACTCACGACCTTCTTTGAAACGTTTGAACCACATTTTTATCTAAGTTTCACCCATGGCATCTTCACTAAATGCCTTTTGAATCATACGAACAGTTTCGGCCGAAGAATGACCAAGTTTTAAACAAAACTTGATGCAAACTCGTTGGTCTTCTCTTTCCGTCATTGCAAAAAATTAAAAAAATCGACAACAAACAAAACACACCTCAACTACTCTCTGTCGCAGAGCCGACTGAAGAGTTTAAATGAGCCTAGACAGGCCTAGACAAGTTCACAACATTCCCCCTCCCCCACCACTACCTACTTTGCCAGCGATTAAAAACCTTTAGTATAATCACCACGACTAGTGGTCGGATACCTTCCGGACACACCTCGTATATATATATTGGATAGTCTAAAAAGTATTGAGCCTTTTTTGTCACTAGATGGTGTTCTTTGTCATATATCGGGCAATACTAATCAGATTGAGTCAAACTAACATGCGTTTCAAAGGTGACATTCCAGTCTACAATTTTCATATGGACAGTTTTGTATTTCGTCATTTGTGTCAAAAGTTGTATTCATTTAAAAATGAGTGAAATTTCTGAAAAAATTTGTTATATTTTACTATACCACTACGATCAAGGTGAGAATGCATCGCAGGCTCGTGAAAAAATTTGTGGTATCTACGGTCAAGATACTTTATCAAAAGCCATAGCTAAGAGATGGTTCGCTCGCTTTCGTTCGGGAAATTTTGATGTCAAAGATGCACCTCGCTCAGGTCGACCAATCACTGAAAAAGTCGATGAAATCTTACAAAAAATAGAAGACTGGCACATAAGCAGCCATAATATTGCTTAGGAACTGAATATCCATCACCAAACAGTTTTGAACCATTTGCGTAAGGCTGGATACACAAAGAAGCTCGACGTTTGGGTGCTGCATGAATTAACACAAAAAAATTTGATCGACCGAATTTCCATTTGCGAAATGCTAATAAAACGCAACGAAATCGAGCCATTTTTGAAGCAAATTATTACGGGCGATGAAAAATGGGTAAGATACGAGAATGTCGTTCGAAAAAGATCATGGTCAAAAAAAGGTGAATCATCACAAACGACTTCAAAGCCAGGATTGACACCAAATAAGGTTATGCTGTGTGTATGGTGGGATTGGAAAGGAATTGTTTATCATGAGGTGCTACAACCTGGCCAAACACTCAATTCGGCTCTGTACTATCAGCAATTAACCAGATTGCAACAAGCAATTAAAAAAAACCGGCCAAAATTGATCAATAGAAAGGGCGCTATCTTTCATCATGACAATGCCAGACCACACACATCTTTGATGACCCGGCAAAAATTGACAGAGCTTGGCTGGGAAGTTTTGATGCATCCACCATATAGTCCAGACCTTGCACCATCAGACTGCCATTTGTTTCGGTCTCTACAAAACTTCCTCAATGAAAAGAAATTCACTTCAAAAAGGGACTGTGAAAATCACTTGGCCAAGTTTTTCGACGATAAACCACAGAAGTCCTACACAGATGGAATAATGGCTCTACCCGAAAAATGGCAAAAGGTCATAGATAATAATGGACAATATGTACTTAAATAAAATCCATTTTAAATAAAAGAAATATTCAATCGAAAAATGACAAAAAAAGGCTCAATACTTTTTAGACTATCCAATATATATATATATATATATATATATATATATATATATATATATATATATATATATATATATATATATATATATATATATATATATATATATATATATATATATATATATATATACATGCCAATTGATACTTTTGAGAACATCTATAGATAATATTAAAAACAGTAAAGATAGTATTGAAAACAGTATAGATAGGTGTAGTTTGATGATTTAATACCATATAATATATTTTTAATGTTATCTATAACATAGATCGCATAGTTTTCTAAATTTCTTTACCTAAATTGGTAGTTTTGAGGACCTTCTCAAAATATGCTGCATTTACTTTAAGAATATGATATACATTAATAGAGGTTGAGGACGTTGTTTTAAGCTAATCGTTAATACAAATATTGTATTTTACAAGAACTCGCCGATTTTCACGACGCAAATAAACTGTAAAAAAATATACGTAAAGAGTATAAAATGATGAATAAAAAGTCATTTTCTTTTTTACTTTTACTCATTATGTAGACAATGAGTGAAGAATTCACACCCCGCCCAGTAAATGCAACTAATATTTTAATTATCAACTGTAATATTTACTAACTAATTTTAAAACTAAAAATGCTAAAATAAGATTAATTACAATTAAATGTTAAAATTTTACTTTAAATTAATACAAAAAATCCTAGTTACGTATATAATATTCAGTTTGACCCTGGAATAAGCGCGTGTCGCCATACAAGGAGAAGAGTTTTTCTGGTAAAAAATATAGTATACTTCCTCCCGTTTTAATATTCGTGCCTTCTAGCTCTCACTTTATTTCGCATGTAAAGACTCAGTTTAGCGATTACTTTGACGATCCCCATTTGTTAATAAGAAATTGAGTTTGAGTTGAGAAGAAGTACGAGGGGCCGTGAGAGTGCGAGTGGGAACTAGAAAGAACAATAGCGGACGACAGAAAGACAGAAATGAGGAAAGAGCCAGAGAGACGAGAAGACAGTGAGTGCGCGAGGATATTTGAGAGTGAGTGAAAATGAGCGAAAATAGGTGAGAGAAGGCGAAAATGAATGAGGGAGAAAATGCAAGGGGGTTGAGAGTAGTAGCAAAAGAGTGTAAGAGTCAGCGAGAAAGTATAAAAGAGTGTGAGTGTGCCAGAAAATGTTAAAGGTGAGAAAAATAGTAAAAGAGGGTATGAGAGGCGAAAGGGAGCGAGCGTGCGAGAGATAGAGAGAGAGAGCAATAGAGAGTAAAAGACGGTGAAAAATGGTAAGTGAGGAAAAGAGAGCAAGAAAGCACGAAAGCGTGCGAAAAAGAGAGACAGATGGCGAGAAAGCGAGAAAGTGTGAAAGGGACGGAAGAAGTGAGAAATAGCAAGAGTGCAAGAGATGGCGACATAGGGCAAGAGAAAGCAAGAGAACTTAAGAAAGCACGTGAGTAAGGCAGAATGTATATAGATGTGCGTAAATAAATGCACACACTATATCTATATTATACGGGACGTAGCATATTTGGCTGTAAATATTAGCTATTATTATACATTGTACAGAATTTTAAAGTTTAAATGAAGTTCTATTTTTAAATATTCATTATTTAATAAAAAACTTAACAATCGTCTACAACATAATTTAAATTACTTGGATATTAATCAATTATAGATGTTAAAAACTATTTTCATAAAAAACAAAAATCTATTTGGTCGGATAAGAAATAAATTATATTTTTAAAGCGAAAATAATGTCGGTTATAGAATGTAATCTATCTCACGAGTTTGTTTCAATAAGGGACGAATTATTTAAGTAGAAAAAAATTTTCGGTAAAAATACGTGAACTAAATAATGCGATAAAAGCCGACGAGAGATGCATTACCATCTAAGTATAAAAATACACCACATAGTTTCCAACTGGAAAAACAATAGATTTCACAAAAAAAAAAAAATGATCGTATAATAAATATTAATCTGTACCATTAAAAATGACATTTTGAAAAATAATTTTATTTTAGATTCTTAGAAAAAAAATAAAAATCAAGTAAAATATTTAAAATGCTATTACCACACAAGAAAATCTGTATATGACTATAAAATGTTCAAAGAAAGTAAAAACTACGCTATTGGAAAAATTTTGACATTGGCAGCAGTTCAATATTTACAAGTGACAAATCGGTTAGTCCAATTTATAAATTTTCCATACAGCTGGCATTTCAGAACATACTTTATTCTAATAAAGATTTAAGGCTTTGGAGACGAGAATTTGTTATATTGTATTTTTCTTCAAGTTAACTTGCGTGTTGACTTTTTATAGCCGACAATGTTATGTGAACATTACACTTCACTTTTTCAAGGTAGATGCGATCTGAAATTAATAGTTTCTCTGGAATTAATATAATTCTCTGAAATTAATATAATTAATTCTATCTGAAATTAATAAAATAGGATGTCTCTTATATAAGGATGGCTTTGACTGTGTTTAGGTTCCCTGTCAAAAATAACCTATTCGGAAACTCTCTAAATTTTTACTAACTTTCGGAAACTCTCTAAATTTTTACTAACTTTCGGTAACTCTCTAAATTTTTGGTGATAGAGACTGTCATAATTTATAGCAGAAATATTAGTTCCTAAATTCGACACCATAAACACTACATTCTAATTGATAAAGGCGTATTGCGCATTGCAAGTTATATTCAACTTCACCTATATTTTATATCGCATTTTACAAACCTGTGATATGTGTCGAAAAATAAATTAAAAAGAGTAATTCTATTGCCTGTTTCTAGAAACAGATGCCATAAATAATTGAATTTCCGGAATATAAGTGGTGGGCTAACGGTTGGCGTAGTCACTTTAACTTCATTATGCGATCGTTTATAACCATTTTATACTAATAAATTGAACTTTGACAAAAGTGTTAAACAATTTTTCGTCATAATTTTTTCAGTAAAATCGATTAACGTAATCGGTTTTTTAAAATAATAACTTACATCATAATTTGTTTCAATAATTTTTTATAAACTAATGAAAATGACAGAAGAAAAAACACGGATATTTTTTTCCATTTGCCTAAGGATGGCATAGTTAGTTTCACAGATGGCACAGTTATCTTCATGCTATCTAGCCCAGTTTATGCCTGGGCCGTAATAGGTTAATACAATTACGCATCAGCATAGATATTGGCGCATGCGCAATATGAACTTTTGCGAATAATTTTTATAAAAATTGCTTTTTTTATTTTACTTAAAAAGTTTGCAAAAATTTCCGTGAACTATTGACGAAAAAAATTAAAGCAGATTTTAGGGAATTTTTTCAGTTTAATAGTTTTATAATAAAATCTTTGCTATTTCGGGAAATCGACAAATAAATGTTTAGCACATTAAATAATTAGTTTTGAAAAAATTAAAGTGAAGGATATAATAATGATTCCATCAGATAAAGAAAATGAAAATATATATTTATTTATATTTTATCTCGGAAAATATATTTTTGCAGGCTGGGGTGGGAGAGGCTATACTACATCTAGCTAGTAGATGATCTAATTTCTTTTCTTTATGAGCTAATTTTTAATATGGTAGCTTATTTAAATATATTAAATTAAGAATTTAATTTTAAAAATAATTCTTTACATAGCTTATTTAAGGAGACTAATTAATACATTGAACACAAATAAGAATTCAATAAATTAATCGCTTTTTTAACAATTATTGAATACTTTAAAAAAAAGTGTTTATTGCAACAGGTAAGTGCTTCTAAACTACTAACAAAATTTATATATTAAATTCATTAAAGAATTCTATATTTAAATTTATTATTTTAGAAAAAATAGTATATAAATAATTTTAATGAATGTTTAAAATAAGAAAAATATTAAGCTTTTTTGAGAAGAATATAATTAATATATTATATACAGATAAAAATTTTGATGATTCAATTGCTCTTATAATTGTTGAATACTTTAAAATAAGTGTGCAACAGGTGAGTGCTTCTACGGTACTAATAAAATTTATAAATTAAATAATTCATGAAAAAATTTTACAATTAAATCTATTATTTTATTGCTCATAATAATCTTAAGAGTAATATCAATACTACTATATCGAATATTACAAAGAAAATTTTAATTTCAAATGCGTGTGAAGTTCTCGTATTTGGCATTCCTGCCTCACTAAATCTGTCGTACGAAGAAATTTTTTCTAAGTTACTAAATACTCCAGTTCGTGGACCTCGCATTAAGTTCAATAAATTTTCGTGCGTAAAATCCCCCGCAAGCAAATGATTCAAGAGTATCTTCAAATCTAAATGTCTCTCCTGCACTTCGTAAGGCTTTCATCATTCAACTAATGTCTTCTACAGCCAGAGACTTGCTATTATTCTTAGCTCATAAATTGAAAAATATCATTCACTCGTAAATGTTTAGTATGAGTGGTTCCTCGTACATTTTTGTTAGAGCTCTTCGGATAAAGGAAGTGCATATGTTTTCACTCATTGAAAATACCTGCGTATCGGAATTTATGATTTATTTGCTATAACGGAGACCTATTTATCTGATATATACTCCGATTCTTCATTTAATATCGATGATTATGATTTTCATTATCATGTGGATCGCTTAAACAAAAAAAGGTGGCGAAGTCGCTGTCTCAACGTTTAATGATGTCAAAAGCCATCTCTATTCTTTAGGCTTCTGATCCGCAGTATGATAATACCCCAGAGTTTTTAATTTTAAATATTATTATTAGTCTTAATAAATTACTTTTTGTAGTCGCATGTCGCAGATTTACAGCAACTGTTTCATCGGTATTTTTTGACACGCGTAAAATTTTTAACCAAATATAACAATATTGTTATTACAGATAATTTCGATATGAATATTTGTTCGTCCATGGCTACCTCTTAATTTCTATAATCAAATATCGATAACCTGAGCCTTCATCTCGTTGAATCAGAGCCTACCTATCATGTGCAATGCTCAAATCACTTACAATTAGAGCATACGAGGCTGGACATTTTTGTTATTCATGACGCTGCCAACCTTGTGTGTTATTATCGGGTGTACAACTTTGCTTCCGACGTTTTTTCCGAAATTCGAGACTTTATTGTAAAAAACTGGTTATACATTTATGATTCAAAGTATTGTCCATCGCTGGCCACTACTTTCTCCCATCTTTCAGGCAGCATACGAATCCCGCGTTAAAAAAACTGGTCATCTTTTGAATCGATCCACGAATCGATCCAATTGTTTACTTCTTCATAAGACCGGAAGTGCTGGTCAGCCAGACCGTGTGCCATTGATCGAAACAAGTGATAGTCCGAGGGAGCAACGTCTGGAGAATACGGCGGGTGGGTAGGACTTCCCATTTCAAAGTTTCCAAGTATGTCTTGACTACTTTCGCAACATGGGATCGAGCATTGCCATGCTGTAAAATCGCTTTATTATGTCTCTCGTTGTATTGCGGCCGTTTGTCTTTCGATGCTCGGCTCAAACGCATTAATTGCGTTCGATAACGATCGCCTGTGATTGTTTCAGTCGATTTTAACAACTCATAATACACTACGCCGAGCTGGTCCCACCAAATACTGAGCATGACCTTGGAAATGTGAATATTCGGTTTGGCCGTCGACGTGAAAGCATGGCCGGGATATCCCCATAATTTTTTGCGCTTGGGATTATCGTAGTAAACCCATTTTTCGTCCCCAGTCACAATGCGATGCAGAAAACCTTCCGTCTTTGCCTTACAAGCAGCTGTTTACAAACACACAAACGCCGTTTAACATCTCTCGGCTTCAACCCGTACGGTACCCAATTTCCTTGTTTCTGAATCATTCCCATGACTCTTAGGCGTTTTGAAGTGGCTTGTTGCGTTACTCCCAATGATCCTGCCAATTCTTGTTGCGTTTGACACGAGTCTTGATCGAGTAATGCCTCCAATTCTGCATCTTTGAAAACCTTCTTTCTTCCACCGCCATGCTGGTCTTCGACGTTAAAATGGCCGTTCTTGAAGCGTTGAAACCATTCTCGGCACGTTCTTTCACTAATAGCGGCCTCACCATAGGTATTTGAGAGCATTCGATAAGCCTCAGTCGCAGATTTCTTCATATTAAAGCAGAAAATTAAAACCTCCCGCAAATGACGAGAATTTGGCTCGTAAGCTGATATGTTTAATCGAGAATAACTTTATGATGCAGACACAAATCGACTAATATTTCGATGGCGTTATGTTTACAAATATCTAAGCTTATTGTATGACATCTATAATCTATTTATTTTAACTACCACTTACTGCTACAGCCATCTATTGCAAAACGGCGGAAGCAAAGTTGTACACCTAATATGTTCTTATTTCATATTAAGTTTAATAATCTTTGACTTGTATAACTCTAGATTTTAGTCTTAATTTACGTCCTTTTATAAATTTATTCTCTTATTTTCTTTTTTACTTTTAATTTTATAGTATATTGTTATAATAATATAATATTAATTATTATTAATATAGTTTGTGAGATTCGTATAGTATTATTGTTAATCCCTGAATAAATTTATACTATATCCGTTAGTCTGATGGGGTTTTACTCCTTGGATTAATAAACACTTAAATTTAAAAAATCTAAATCACTTTCTTACACCCTCACACTCTCGCCCTGAAACTCATATTAACATTCTCCCACATCCTCACACACACACATTCACACGCACACGCACACGCACACGCACACACACACACACACACGCGCGCGCGCGCGCGCACATACACACAGTCTTATTCACATTCAAACTCACACTCTTATTCTCACACTCACTCACACTGTCACACTAACGCTCTTACATTTATACTCTCACACACTCACACTCACTCTTATACTCTCACGCTCACACTCACACTCTTCGTCTCACACTCACACTCATACTCTTACACTCATGCTTATTGTTGTTGCAGAAACTGGGCAATGGATCTTTACAAGGGAAAAGACAATCAATGACGAGAAAGGTGACTCCTTGTTTATGAAAATGGAAAGAGAAATCTAGATGCTGATAGAGTTTATAATGGAGAAGAAGAACCTCCATGAAGAACTCGAAGATATAACAAGGAGTACAATAAAGGCACTATAAGATTGTAAAAAGCTATGTCGAGATAAAAGGCAGACGCAAGCTCGGAGCCTTACAGAGAACAGAACGACTCAAACGTCTCATATCTTTCAAAACAGAAAACTTGAAGAGTTTAAGGGGAAATAAAGATGAGCTTTATTGCTCACAGAACCGCAAGTGAAAGAAGTTAAAATGAACACTCCTACCATCAATCCACACCAGCTAAAAGAAATGTACTGATTTAAGGTGGTGGGAAAGTGAGAAGAGCCGACTAAAGAGACAAAAGAGCTACCAAAGAAGTAAACAAGAGTGCGCTTAGTATGTCGAGCTTCAATAAGACTGCTACGGCCAAATTAAAGCGCACTCACCCAAATGTCATAAATATCAAGACGGTAGGGGAAATCTCCTACGTAGCAACTTTTAGGAGGGTATGGATGTCCGCTGATCTGACGCGTTTGGTAGAAAGTATAAAACATTTGACGCACTACAGCGAGGGAGCTACTGCTCAAATCAGGAAAAGCCGGAACGCAGATACCCCAACTGGAAAAATTAGTAACGACTACGCTCAAGGAGTTAACAATCGTATGGTCCTTGACACACAAAGAAACTCTGACAATCCTGGACATAGATGAGGTTACAACGTCAGAAGAGACCACAGGGGTAATGTGAGTGACCTCCGGGCTAGAAAACCTAAATCCAGGTTTTGATGATTAAAAGCTCCAAACTTTTGATAGTACTGACTGATACAGTTTCGCGACGGCAAGAAAAAAGAAGCACACACTTACTTACACTTTCACCAACACAATACACACAGTCACTCACACCTTTACCAACACAATACACACACACTTACACTCATACTCACACTCACACACTGGCACTCACTCTCACACTCACACACTGGCACTCACTCTCACACTCGTACACAGAATAACATGCGCACATTTACACACTCAGATAACGTGCACATAGGCACACACGTACACGCACTCTCACATTCACACTCACACTGACACTTATTCACACACTGACACTCTCTTACTCACACTCATACTCACACACTGACACTCTTTCACGCACACTCATACTTACACACTGGCACTCTCACTCTCACAATAAATACTGACACACACTAAATACTGACCCTTACACAGACACACACACACTCGTTCTCACACTCACACCCCAAGACTCACACTTACACTTATTCTCACACTCACACACTGAGACTCACACTTACACTTGTTCTCACACGCTGACACTCTCACTCATATTTATACTTACACACTGGAACTCTCTCACACTCGCACAAAGACAGACATGCAAAGTGATACTAATACTCACACACTGACTCTGTCACACTTACAGTGTCTCACACTCATACGAAGACAAACTCACAGTCATAGATACACACACGCACGCACACATACACACACACGCGCGCGCGCGCATACTTTCGCCCTTCCTCCCACTCTCCTTCTTTCCTTTTCTTCCTCTTCAATGCATAAATTTTTGCTACCACTTCCTTTGGTGTATCGCATGGTGGTGTCTTCGGCCTTTTGTTATTTTTAACTTTCATTAATACTTTTGCTCACTTTATCAATGCCTCCTTCTGCTGATCATTTGCCTTATGTTAATTATCAGCCGACTTATATTTAGTGTTATTCTGAAAACGTGATTTACTATAGCGTACGTATCTGGAAGCATCAAACGATGTATCGTGACGCAAATTATAGTAAAGAGCGAATTATGCAAGATGTTACTATCGCATTCAATATATATGTTATATATTAAATTTATTATACAGGGTGCGTACGGTATTTGAGGACAACTTGAGAGTAAAATTAATTAGCTTGTATTTTTAATAAAATTTAATGAAATTTTAGGAATTTTTTATACAACGTTAAATTAATATATGGCTATGAAGTTATTCAATAAAATCGCCATTAGCAGCAATAACCTCTTCGATCCGGGTCCGGAAACGATTACATGCCCGAATCAAATGCTCCTTGTTCATATTGACCATAACGGCATTAATAGCAGTCTTCAGCAAAGAAGTGGTTTTATAAGGACGCTTATTGGTCTCACGCACCACTACGCCCCATACGTAATAATCCAAAGGATTAAGGTCTGAGGAGCTAGGTGGCCATAGGTTCGGTGTTATGTGGTCATGAAAATTTTCGGCCATCCAATCTTGTGTCGCCATCGCTTTATGTGAAGGAGCAGAGTCTTGTTGAAAAATGTATGGTCTGCCTCCGCTTACATTGTCTATTCATGGTTTCACTACCGTCTCCAAAACCTCGATGTATGCAGCAGAGTTTACTCGAAGTCCTTGAGTAAAAAAGTGTGGTGGCATAACATGTCCTTCGTTGCTGACAACACCTAAAACCATAACAGTGGCTGAAAATTTCGTGTGCATAACAACAGGAACCTCCGTAAGATTTGAACATAGCCATCTGTCATTTCTGCGATTGGTCTTTTGATCTTGGTCAAAATTTTTTTCGTCGGAAAAAACCGTAACATTTTGGGCGCCTCAGGGTGTTTGATTTTGTTTAAAAAATGTTTTGATCGAAGAACTCTCTGTTCCCGTGTTCGTTCCGACATGAACTGTCCTCTGCGCATCACGTAAGACTTATACCAAAGGTCTTCGTGGACAACTCTACGAATAAGGCGCTCAGAAACATCAAGCTCACTCGCAAGGACCCTCATTGATTTTGAAGGGTCCTCGTCTATGATCGCTTGCACTTGCTCTAAAAATTCTGCAGATCGGACAGTGTCAGAACGTTGTTCGTGCTTTTTGCGTTTTGCAACCGATTCTGTATCGCCTTCTGATGCTTCCAATTAACGGCAAACCTTATGCACGAATAAACGGGCGCAATTAAGAAAATTAGAGATCTCTAAATCTGTATGGTTCGCACATATAGCGACGATGACAGCATGTCTCTTCATTTCTTGAGTGATGTTGTAGTCCGCCATTTCTTATCTAGAAAGGAAAAAAAATAAAAAAAAAAATTTGCGAAGTTATAGTCACATTTATGTATGTCCTCAAATACCGTACGCACCCTGTACATCTATGTATTGATTTTTTTCTCATGAAAATAGTATACATATATCCTTTATGTTTCTGCTACTTTCTTACAGTAAAAGTATGCTACAAACAATTTTTTTAATTTCAGATGCTCAGCAAACAACAGATTTATTGAACAATAATCATATTAATATAAATAATGTTCTTGATAGTTATCGTATTTCGCTTAATAATGGTCCCAAAAAAATTAAGCTTCCTATTTTCAAAGAACCATTAGTAGTGATTAAAAAATTAGATGTCATACATAATTCTAATGACAACTCTTTTCGTAATAATAATACTGATATTAATAAAATAAAGCAACAATTAAAAACTTTAGCAGAAAATTATAATTCTGAATGCATAAATTACGATAATGGAAAATCACAAAATTTAGAATGCACCTCTAAGTTCAAAACTTTAAATAGAAGCAAAAGAGTGAACAAATACTCCGTTACCAACGATGATTCTGAGCCATCAATTGATTTGTCGAATGATTCGACGTTTATTCCAAATTCTGTTGTAGATTCCTTTAATATTATTGATTCGTCATCAGAATTATATTATTCTAATATTTCAAATAAAAATTGTCCTACCAGCAAAAATGTAGATGAAAATACTAATACTGAAAATATGATTCAAAAAAATTTTAATGAAAACGTTAATTCATCTGCAATCATAAGGTTCAAATACATCACTCTCGAGTGTTGCAAGTGAATTTAGAAAGAAAGAAAAAAATATAATAGTACCAGCAAGTAACAGTGGTACTAAAAAGTATGCTTGCGTTTATTGCGGAAAGCAAGTAGTTAAATTGACTAGGCACATACGAAGTGTGTTCAGAAAATAACAGGTATTTTTAAATTTCTTGGGTTTGGAGAGTCCAACTGTCAAAATTTCTTTTTATTTTGTTGGTACATATACCCCTAAAGCATGATACAATTTTCAGCTGTATTCATTGTTTACTTTGTCAGTGGCAGCCGCTAAGGTTAGACGTGTTTTTATGAGCTGTTTCCGTTTGTTAAAAAAAATGGATCAAAGAATTTGTATCAAATTTTTTTTAAGAATGAAATAAAGTGTAACAAAGTGTGTGAAATGTTAACGAAAGCCTATGGTGAGTCCGCTATGAGTAAAACAAGGGTTTAAGAGTGTTATAAGCGTTTCCAAAATTGCCGCGAAGACGCTGAAGATGACGAACGCCCCGGACGCCTCAGCACATCAGCAACCGATGAAAAAGTGGAAAACGTGAAAAAAATGGTTTTGAACGATTGCCGAATCACAATCAGAGAAGTCGCTGATGATGTTGGCATATAGATTGGCTTATGCCATGAAATTTTTTCGAATGTTTTGGGTATGAAACGCGTGGCAGCGAAATTTGTTTCAAAATTGTTAAATTTTGAACAAAAACAGCGGTGAATTGAAGTTGCTCAGGAGTCACTAAATGAAGTCAAAAACAATGCAGAATTGCTGAAACGTGTTATAACAGGTGACGAAACATGGGTTTACGGATGTTGTCGAAACTAACGCTTAATCGTCCCAGTGGAGGCATTTTGAATCGCCAAGACCGAAAAAGGCTCGACAAGTGCGGTCGAACGTGAAGATTATGCTCACTGTGCTCTTCGATTTTAATGGCATAGTGCATCATGAATTCTTGCCACGAGGTCAAACGGTCAATAAGAAGTACTACCTACAAGTTCAACGCCATTTGCGTGAAGCAATCCGAAAAAAACGCCCAGATTGATGGCAAAACAATTCATGACTTTTGCACCACAATAATACACTTGCTCACACTTGTAACGGGTATATTGGGGATACGCTCGTTGACAAAGCAGGATCTTTCTCAGATCCTGCTTTAAACTTACGTGTAAGGGGCCTTGCCTAAGGCCCCACTGCCGGTGTAGCTCCCACTGGACTTGGCTGCTCAGAATGTGTGCCAACAATCGGTTGGCACACCCGCGGAGGCGGCGGTATTCGGAACAGGGAAGCTGTAGGGAATCAAATTAATAAAAATGCACCTGCTGCATGCAAATTGCCTATTTATTGCTAAAAGATGACAAAGGAAATACAAAAATTACATATTTATCGCATAGAGGTCCTTTCGGGTAACGAGCAATTAGTATTACCTAACGCACCCTCTTCGGTTCGCGCGACTACACACACGTGTAGTCTATGAACGACCGATATAGAGAGAGCGATTCTCCCTCTATACTGTCGTGGTCTATGACTGGACGAGTGAGCGTGGTTCTCTCACTCGTCTACTCAGTCTATGGTTGAGTGAGAGAGCTCGGTCCTCTCGCTCAACTGCGTGCTTAATGCTTGTACGAGTGAAAGTGGCTTTTTCTCACTCGTATAACTATTCTACGGTCGCGCGAGTGAGATCGGCTCTCTCACTCGCACTTGCACGGCCTCTACGAATTTAATCGAACGCGGTCTCGCGCGCTTAGGAAAAATTAATACCTGGCACGATCGCGCATGTGCTCAGGGACTGATTGAATAAACGCGGGCTAATAACTACGAAAAGTGGCCACTTACTAATCGTGCTGTTCGGCAAGATCGTCCTCTCGATATCTGCTACTACTCCCCGAAAAATCTTATTAACGCGCGGTAAAACTCTTCTTGCTGTCAAACTCGCGTGCGGCTACCTTAACGGCTCAAACGTAAAGATCGAGGGGAGGGCTCCTCCTTCCCCTCTCGCGCCTATCGGTTTCTCCCGCGTAGCGCCATCGATTGCTTGATCGATGGCGCCGCGTTTCGGCACACTGGGGATTCTCGCGCTCTTTTCCGCGCAGCGCTATCGATTACTTGATGGATGGCGCTGCGGTTAGTCACGCCGCGAGCTCTATCTCGCACCGCATGACAGGTGGCTTAATCTCGATAAGTCACCTGTCACACACTTTATTGCTTGTTTGTCAATTTTTGGTAAAAAACAATACTGTAACGATGCCCCAGTCTTCATATTCGCCACACATGGCTCTGTATGACTTCTTTCTATTTCCAAAAATAAAGAGGACCTTGAAGGGCCGTCGTTTTACAAGCATAGATGACATTAAAAGCGCATCGCTGAAAGAGGTAAAGGCTATCCCAAAGATCAAATTTCAGAAGTGTTTCAAGAATTGGAAGAAGCACTAGCATAAGTGCATAATATTTAATGGAGACTACTTTGAAGGCGACAACGTTGATGTAGACGAATAAATAAATATTTTTTCAAAAAACGAAAATTTCCGTTATTTTCTGAAGACACCTGAGACAGTACATAGCTATCAGGATATAGCAAAAAAAGTAAAATTACTGCCAAAAGTTAAAAAAGTTAAAGGAAGTATCGTAAGAACATCACAGAAAGAAAGATTAAATATTATCAATACTATTCGCAAAAAAGGTAATTATAAACATAATTTAAAAGGATCTGTTGAAGACACATCAATATCATGTAGAAGGCCTCGTTTAAACAAAAATGCAAAAACTGTCGCAGATTTTACAATGTGCCCGAAGTGTAAAGATTCCTACACAAAAATAAGTATTCACAAACACGTTGCAAAATACACAGAATTATCTAGTCAAAAAAAATCACAGCGTCTAATCTCAGGCTGTAAGTTTCAGGAAACTACCATGAGGATCAGACTCACTTTACGTAGACATATTATGCAAGTACCAAGACGATAATGCAGGTTCAATCGGAAGGCATGATTTACTTCTCGTATTATACGGAAACCTACAAGCTTCTAAATATAAACATGGTAAACACCATGCCTAACTGATTAGAGCTAAAATACGACCGCTTGCTCGTTTACTATTAAAAATGCGCACATCATCGGAAGAAAAACTGTTGACTAATTAGAAACTGATGAAAATCTGTTAACCAATTAGAAAAATATGATAATAACACATCGTTTAATAAGTCCCGAGACTAACCCAGAGATGGTGCTAGTAGTACCAAACTGGCCACGTTTCCATAGAGCCCGAACCTTTACATAAAACTTGTAAAAATTTCACGTCGATCGGATCACAGACAGCAGAGTTATCGAGGTTAGAGTAAACTCACTTTGTAATTTGTTTGAAAAATGGAAAAAAGCGAGTTTCGCGTGTTGATAAAACATTATTTTTTAATAGGTAAAAACACCGTAGAAAGCCAGCAATGGCTTGAAAAACATTACCCGGACTCCTCTCCATCCAAACCAACAATTTGTCGTTGGTATGCTGAGTTTAAACGTGGTCGTACGGACACAAACGATGCGGAACGTTCGGGTAGGCCATTGTAAGCCGTTACACAGGAAAATGTGAGTGAAGTGTTGAAAATTGTAATGAAAAATCGCAAAGTGAAGGTCCGTGAGATTGCAGAAATGACACAGATATCATCTGGAAGCGTATTTACAATCCTTCATGAAAAATTGAGCATGAAAAAGGTTTTTTCCAAGTGGGTGCCACGATTGCACCAATGCACCATGCCACAAGTCCATGAAAACAATGGCAAAATTGAACGAATTTAGCTTTGATTTGCTTCCCGACCCCCCGTATTCGCCAGATTTAGCCCCCAGCGACTACTGGCTCTTTGCTGATCTCAAAAAAATGCTCCAGGGAAAAAAATTTGGCTCGAATGAGGAGGTCATTGCCGAAACTGAAGCCTATTTTGAAGCAAAGGATAAATCCTTCTATAAACATGGTATAGAAATGTTGGAAAGGCGTTGGAAAGATTGTATCACTCTAAAAGAAGATTATATTGATGAATATAAAAATGATTTTTGAAAAAAAATGTTGTTTTCGTTGTTAGTCTCAGGACTTATTGAACGATGTGTTAAGAGCATGCATTACAAAGCGGCAGGAACTGCTCAGGTTTTAGGATTACTAATACGAGACATCTGCAATCAGTGGATAATAGGTGCATAAAACGAGATTTAGAAGAGCAAAGAAAAGCAGCAGAACTATTTTTACATGTGCGCAATACCGAATTTAGTAAGAAAGTTGGAAAAATCGTTTCTGAATCTCAATCGCAAATGGCCATAACAAAAAAAGTAAATTTACCTTCTCAAGATGATATAAAGAAACTACATAATTATTTAACCCAAAATAGGCGAAAAGCCTACTAAGACTTTATTGAAAATGGTTTTAATTACGAATCATGGAAAAGCCTAATGGAATGCACATTGATATCTATTTAAACTTTTAATCGTTGTAGGGCAGGCGAAATTGAAAGATTAAAATTAATACACTATAAACATATGAAAAAAAATTGATAAAAATACTGATTCCATAACTTATAATAATTCAGACCAAAATGCTAAATTCCTGGATAAGTACTGTCGAATTTCGATAAGAGGAAAAACAAATAGAACAGTACCTATATTGTGTGACGGAGAGTCCGTCATAGGTCGTCGACGAAGAATGTAAGTGTTTACATTCTTGCGCGACCGTCGCCGGGTTGCCGGTTTGTAAAAGCCCGCTTAGCGGTAAAAGGCCTGACTTTCCGAAAAGTCAGCAACGTTCGAAAATCACGCGATTTTCGAACTTGCGGCGACGATCGGCGAGGAATTTTGGGAGCAGCGAAAGAAGGGTAGGGAAAAGCAAGCGCAACGGGCAGTCAAGCTGTGGGCTACCGCGAGAAAAGTCGAGATATTTTCCGCGTTTCAAGAGCGAGCATCGCGAGTGAGTTACAGCCGGGGTGAAGGAGTGCGAGAGAGAGAGAGTGAGGAAGAAGGACAGAGGACAGTGCGAGGAAGGACAGGAGCCACGACGAAGAGTTACAGTGAGAAAGTGAGACATTGGACGAGGAGGGCAGGTGTCAGCGGGGGGCGACTGGAAGTTGCCACCGTTACATCTGAAGCCGAGGTCAAGGCAGAGGCCGTTGGCGAGCTACTTCCGAGGTCCAGCTGCCCTTCTCCGGGGGGAAATCAGTCGGAGCCAAGGACCACGGCACGGAAGAGAGCAGCCAGGCGTTCAATGGCTAGCGGACGAGTCACCGAGACACCAATGGTAGGTGTCCTTATTTTATCCGGGAGTGATAAGTGCGAGAAAGAGAGAGAGCAAGAGTGACTGATCGCGAGTGAGGCGACCGATTACCACTTTCCTGCCTCGAGGAAGCGAGAGGCCTCCGCCGGCTAGAGAAGCAGCCTCGGGCATCCGGCCTGCATTTTTTCGGGGAGAATCTCGCGGATATCCGAGTGTGCGTGAAAGAGACGGCGCAAACGTGCGCTGCCGTGAGAGAATATGAGAGAGAGAAAGAGAGAGTGAATGACGTGGTATATTATAACGTATATCAGATAGATGTACGTGTCTTATATTTAAAATATTCCATTTATATATTTTTTATATAATTTTGAATCGCCGCGTCTTTGGAGGTACACGCGTAGATCTGGTTGAGGCGTATACACCCCGAGATCCGCTGGTCAGATTAGTGCAGGGGATTATTAGTGCTAGAGGGTGCGAGCATATATTAGGTTGCTGCAGATGAAATGGCCGATTTAGTGATACATTTTTAAACAGCTGTAACTTTTTATAAAGACAATTTATTTAATTAAAATAGGTACCAATAGATGCAACACACTTTTCCCAACGAGATACAAGTACATTTATTTCAGTTTTGTAGAAGTCCGAGTTTCTGGTTCAAAGAAACTCCTCGAAGGCATTTTTGACAGCAGCTTCATTATTAAATCTTTTTCCTGTCAAAAAGTGATCCAAATGTTTTGAGAAATGGTAATCTGTTGGTGAGAGGACTGGTAAATATGGAGAGTGAGGAAGAATCTCATAGCACAACTCGTTTAATTTTTGGACAGTTGTTCTCGATACATGAGGTCGTGCGTTTTCATGAAGCAGTATCACCCCATTCCTGTTGACACGCCTAGATCGTTGGACTATCAATTTCTGATGCATTTCATCCAGTTGAGCACAGTATTTCTCAGCATTGATGGTTTCGCCAGGTTGCAGGAACGAATAGTGGATAACTCCAGCTACAGACCACCAAACAGTTATCATTATTTTCTTTGAATGTAGGTTTGGTTTCGGCATGTGTCTTGGCGCTTCATCGACATCTAGCTATTGGTCTGATCGGCGACGATTATCGTATAAAATCCGCTTTTCATCGCAGGTCACAATTCGGTGCAAAAATGGTTCCTTTTTGTTGCAGGAGAGAAGAGAACTTGAAATCTCCATTCGGCACGTCATGTTTTGTTTGGTAAGATCATTTGGAACCCATTTGCCAAGTTTTTTCACTTTTCCAAGTTGTTGCAAGTGGCGGCAAACTGTGGAATTGTGAACGCCTAATTTCTCGGCAAAATCCCTTATGGTTTGGCGGGAGTCAGACTCCACTAATGCAGGCAGCTCGTCGTTATCGATCGATGGTCCTGGGTGTCCATGTGGCTCATTTCCAAGGTCCATATCTCTGGATCGAAATTTTTCGAACCACCGCCGAGTGGTTCGTTCGCTAACTGTATCAGGCTTAAATGCGTTGTTGATATTCCTCGTTGCTTCCGTTGCGTTGTGCTCTAATTTAAATTCGTATAGTAAAAGTAGCCGTTTTTGATTCATTTCCATGTTCACTTTCTCTTTTTGTTTTTACGATCACTATGTAGTGCAAAACAGAAATGACTCCATAAAGCAAGGTAGCAGTATTTATACTTTAATATGTCATATCATTTGCGCCGCCTTGTGCCAACATAATACAGTAAAATTGCAGCCAACTTTATGTCATTGCTCAATCGGCCATTTCATTTGCAGCAACCTAATATAATTAATAATAAAGAATATAATTTTCTTTTTACGCGAGGGCGCACATAGCTATTTCGGCTACGACTCGGTGCCTTGTCACAATTGTTAACGGATGAAATTTGACTATGTATTGATATTATTTAAAAATTTAGGAAAAATGCAAAAATACACTCAAATTACATCTATGTTTTTGGGTTGCACAGCTTTGATAAAAAGGAACAAAAACATTTATCAGTTTGAACTTTAATAAATAAGTTTGCCAAGGAATGCGGTACTAAAGTTCCTGATACCCTAAGAGGAACCCTCCTAAGAAAACATATAGCTACAACTTGTATTGGACTTAATCTGAAGGATAATCAGATAAATCATCTGGCTAATTTTATTGGCCATCATAATAAATACACAGAGATAATTATCGGGTACCTTTAGCGCAGCGAGATATTGTTCATGTAGGGCAACTTTTAGAAAAATCTCAAGGTATTTATGATAACTTTTAACCTGGAAATTTATTACAGATATCGACAGTGAGAAAGAAGACAATGATCCTCTAAATAGTACGTTAAATGGTAATAATTGTACAAATCCTTCTTTTTAGAATAGCACAAATACTAAAAGAAATGAGACACAAAATGTCGAAATTAATGGTAAAATGTAAGTTTTTATTATGCATATTTTAATTTATTTGAATAACACACAATCACTTTCACTCATTCTCCCACTTGCTCTCACACTCTCACTCACGTCCTCATAATCTCATACTCACACTCACACTTACACTCAAACACCCATTCTCACTCTTCCCTTACATTTATACTCTCATACATACTCTCAAACTCATACTCACACGAATAGCCTACGCAAATAACTCTGAAAATATGTCCATTGAAAAAAAATATTTTAATAAAAGTTGTAGAGTTTGAAAGGGGAAATCTAATGGTGACCTTTACTGTGACCTTGACATTGACCTTAAAGGCCATTTAAAGGTCATGTTAGTTTTTCCAATTAGAAACCCCTACTTTCGACCCCAGAAATAGAAAGAACAAAAAATTTTACGTCCAAATACGAATATGAGCTTCACCATGACCTTCAAGTTCATTCAAAGGCCAACAACTTAGTTTTTTAATAGTAGAACCCTACCTTTAAACGTGGAGATAAAAAGAGTGGAACGTTTTATAACAACTTATGATCTTGACCTTGACCTAAAAGTCAAAGACATATTAAAGTCATAATAATTATTGACGAACATCTCTGTTTTCATGCCGAAATTAATGAGCGCAAAAAAACTGACGTTGCATTATGAGCTTGGCCAATTTAGTTTAGGGGCAACTCCTGCTCAGTTAAAGAAATGCCACTGTGTTCCAGCTGCTGAATTCTCTTCCCTTACGATCCCCGTTTCGCACCTTTTACTCTCTCCTACATAAAGACGAACCATGAAATCATGATCAGTAATTAGAAAAAATTGGAATTTTTTTCGTTATATAGTCCATACGAAAATAATTTTCATTCCAATAATTTTGATCTTTGTAATCAAGAGTGTTTGAATTATTTTATCTGTGGACTTACATTTTTTGTCGTCATGGCTGATTATACGCCACAAGAAATAGTTAATATGATTAAGGTTCTTAGCGAGTGTTAAGACAATTATAGAGCTGCAGAAAGGCGTTATGCAAAAAAATATCCAGACTCTCGACATCCAGATAGAAAGGCTATTAAGCGATTAGTGAGTAGAGCTGAACAGGGTAATCTGACACGAAAAAGGCGCAAAACTAACTCTAGAGAACATATTATACAAGGTGTGTTGGCTTCGGTTGCTGATGATCCTCATATTTCCACTTGGCAAATCAGTCGAACGCATGGAGTTCCAAAAACAACTACTAACCACATTTTGAAAAGTTTGAAATTCCATCCATACCATGTCTGCCTCACTCATGGTCTTGAGATCGAAGATGACCAGCGGCGTTTAAATTTTTGTAGATGGGCATCTAATTGAATGTACCAAGATCCTTTCTATTTCGACAAATTCTTATTTACAGACGAGGCGAAATTTGACAATATGCGAGGTGTCAATCTCCATAATGCCCATTACTATTCCCAAGTAAATCCTCATTGGCAAAGTGATCATCGTGCCCAGAGACGGTGGTCATTGAATGCATGGGGAGGTATAACAGGAAATAATGTTATAGGTCCATTTTTTTATAATAATAATTTAAATGGTTTTTTCTATATAAATATTCTCCAGAATTAAGTACTACAATTATTAGAGGACGTCCCATTAGCCTTGAGAAAAATCATGTGGTTTCAACAAGATGGAGCACCAGCACACCGTACACTACCAGTTAAGGCATTATTGGATACCACATATCCTAATTGTTGGATTGGCATTGGCAGCCAAGTACATGAATGGCCAGCCAGATTACCAGATCTCATACCGATGGATTTTTTTCTATGGGGCGTTGTAAAACAGCAAGTATTTGCGCAAGCTCCAACTATCACAGAGGACATGAAAAAAAGAATAAAGAGAGTTCTCAAATTTATCACGGTTAAAACATTAGAGAGGGTCTGCCTGAGTTTCTGTAAAAGAATAAATATGTGCATTCAAGAAAATGGACGATTAATTGAACATCTGTTTTTAGAGACTTTTTAACTGGCTGAGTTCTAACAAGGGAACCACCCCAACCCGACCGCACCGATTTTAATGATTTTTGGATATGTTGTAATACTCAAAAAAATATTCGACTTTTTTTTTTTCTTATCGGCTGACATCCACTTTTAAAGGGTGAAATCCACCCCTGAAAACCACCTCGGAAAATCGTTTTTTTAATATATCTCTGCATCTAATGAATATTTTTAAATAAAATCAACGCCAAAATATTTCTTATAAGTAGGCGCTTCTACTAATATAACTTTAACACCAAGGAGTTGCAGCCCCTTTTTCTATAGGGGTCAAAGTTCTATTTTTTTTGCTATTTTGCGATTCACAATCAGATAAATAAGGTCAAGTAGGTTAAAAACTGCATTAATAATGAGAAAATAAGAAATTAAAATTGACGTATTCCAGGGTTTTTTAAGAACAAATTTTTTGGGGGTGTGTTACCCCTAAAAAACACCTCTACCAAATCACAAGCAGGCTTACCAACCTAACCCTGGCCACAGTGTGTCTATTGATTATTTGTTCTTTTATATGTACCATATGACAAGCGAAATATATTAGATAACCAAGCTACCCCTAACCTCTAATCCCTAACCTTTAAAACCCAAAAAACCATCCCTATCAAACCACAAGCAGGTGAACCCACGTAACCCTGCCCACAGCATTTTTATCTATTATTATTTTAACTAAATATATCCTACATCACAAGTGAGCTATGTTCGCGAAAATCTGACCCTTGACCCCTGACTCGCCCAACCCCAAAAAACCTCCCCTACCAAACCACAAGCAGGCTAACCCAACTTATCCCTGCCACAGCATGTTTATTAATTATTTTTTCTGTTATTAAATATATCTCATATCACAAGCAAACTATATTAGCTAACTAAGCTACTCCTAACCTCTAACCATTCAAAATCCAAAAAACTACCCCTATCAAATCACAAGCAAGCTAATCCATCTAAACCTGGCCCTAGCGTGTTTATTTGATGATTTTTTTTTTTTTTAATTAATATATTCTACATAATAAGCAATTTATGACAGCAAACCATTGTACCCTTAACCCCATTAATCCCTAAAGAACATCCTTACCAACCCACGAGCAGGCTGCCGCCCTCAAACTTGACGACAGCGGCGTTTATCGCTCGTTTCTTCTTGAAATAATTGTCAAATCGAAACCTGGGATAAAAAAAGTCACGTCTAAAAATAAGTATCTAATGTAATACATTGTCTTATTATTTTCGAATGAACTTTATTAAAAGTTATTCTTATAAAAGACTATATTTTTTAATTATATGTAAATTAAAATGTATCATTTGACATGGTTTTCACAGTAATGATAATCTTCAAAGAAGTGCTTGAAACATAATGACTTTTTACACCAACCACATCGTATTATCGCAACATTCTTATATCCTTCTACTTCGCAGTTGACATTACAAGATTCTCCAAAACTAAAATCAACAGGATTATCAGTTTTATCTGGTTTTTGAGTAATATAGCCGCTTTTGTAACCAGGAATATTTAAGAATATCCGTATATCACGGTGAAGAAAACTGGTTATGTACCAGCGATTGTAATGTTGTAATGTTATTTTTTACGTGTAAATTCAAGTCATAATTCATCAGCATTAGTTGATCTGAAAATTGCCTCATGAAATTTTTCCAAAAACTAAAACCATATACATCAAAAGGTTGGATCTTCCCTGTCGTTCCAGTGGGAATTTTTTTAATGTTAACAATTTTATTCGTTGGCATCGTTTTCTCTGTAACTCTATCACAATGTCCACTTCAAGAATCAAGTAAAAGAATAGATTGAAGATCAACATTTGGATAAAATACTTCTTTTAACCAAATTTTAAAGTGCTCTGAAATAAATAAAATGTTGCTATAGAATACTATTTTATATTATTGCGTTATTATACCTAAAAATAATCTCACCTGTAGTTAATTATTTAGATTCTGATGCTTCCACATGCACATTATTTTGTTTTATCAAAGTTGATTGTACTATAGGACCGAATTCACCAGTTTTTTCTTTTAATACTAAAAAAAGCGGTGATAGAAGTTTCCCTGTAGCTGATATAGTTGGTTGAATTGTGTAACTGGGCGTTGTCGATAAAACTGACTGTACCAAACATTGCACTTGTTTTTCTCCTTCTATCGCTAATGTCCTTTCTGAATGTATTTCTAATTGGAAACCACTCTGATCTGAATTATAAATATTTGCTATTCCGATTCTTCGTATACACGATTTCACATCAGCAACAAGAACTTTAGCACAAGCTTGAAGCTCTGAAGTAGCTTCTAATGTTTTTATAGTAATAAATTTATTTACTTTTCTGGACACGATTTCATGAGCTTTTTTAAACTTTAATACCCAATTTGTAGAAGCCTTGAATCTTACATCTTTTGAGCCAAGTTCTTTTTGTGCTTGTAACGCCCATTTACGTATATTCTTGTCATGCACTATCGAACCAGCTTCAATAGCCGCTTTGAAATTGTCTAATGTATACTGGCAGATTCGGGCAGTTTTTTTACGATAAGTACCACCTTTATTTATTGTTTTGGCTCAACGTTTAAGTTGGCTTATTGATGAAACTTTTTCAAATCTATTACTTACAGTTTCTAATTTTTAATTTTTTCCCTTTTTTCCGCTTCTCCAATATTCTACAGCATTATTTTTATATTCAAATGATACTTCTTCAACATCATTTGTACAATGATTCGTTGGTGCAAATTCTGGATCAGGAAAGTGATGTTGTATTTCATCTTCGACTATTTGAGCATCACTATCTTTATATTCTTTATGAAAATCCAAAGTTTCTTTAATAATCATCATGAAACTCGTGTGCTGCATCTATTAATATTTGTTTCAACTTCTCTGATAATTCTATTTATTTGAAATTAATCTCACTGCTTGGTATTTGTAAGTTTAGAAAATATGCAAATAATAAATTCAATACGTTCAAAGCATTAACCTTCATAATTAAATCTAAAATAAACAAAATAGATATTTTTTTCGCAGTTGTAAAGTATTAAAAAAAAAAACCTAGTCTAATACATATTTTGTTTCACAAATCAAAACATGTGATTTAAATTATACGTGAAAAGTGACATAAATACTTACGTAGTGATAAAAAAATTTTCTTCTTATTTTTATTTATAATATTCTTGTGCTAAGAAAATTTCATATCAAAATACAAGTAAATGTGTTTACACATCCAGCACAATAAATAGTTCACTTCAGTTAAACTGTTATTTATTATTAAAATGCAAGCCGGATGTTTTCCCCAATGATGTTGACATAAGAAATTATCTTCCTCGAAACATGGATTAGATAAAAATGCAGATAACGTGTGTTTTGTAAACATTATAACTTTCTTGAAAGAGCAATGATGATAGTAGTAATCTAATCAAACTTTGTTATAAATTATTCTTTAAACAAAAAATTACAGAACAATACATTATATTATTACACTTAATTAGAATAAATATGAAATTAATACATTGAAATTTTAATATATAACACTCATTCCACTCTTCAAATGGCGAAGAATTGAAGACTCTTCTTTCAATTTACAATAATAGCAAATAATAAATTATTTCGAATATATATAAAATTCGAATATTATTAAAGAATTATTTTATGAAATGATTCCTCAATAATTTTAGAATTATTTTATAATTATTTTATGAATTAATTCTGAAGGAATCAAAAAGCGGACATAGCATTAATACAGAATTAATTCTAAAATAATTTTATTATATCATGAATTAATTCAGAATTAATTCAGAATGAATTCATGCTGTGTGGGTACCCCTAACAATCCTAAAGCAGGCTCAATTTTTTTAATTTCAAACATAGTTTTCGAAGTGGCACCATAATTTTTTATTTGCTATTGTTGTAAATTGAAAGAAGAGTCTTTAATTTTGTGAGGCAATTTTCAAATCAACTAATGCTGATGAATTATGACTTGAATTTACACGTAAAAAATAACATTACAACATTACAATCGCTGGTACATAACCAGTTTTCTTCACCGAAATATACGGATATTCTTAAATATTCCTGGTTACAAAAGCGGCTATATTACTCAAAAACCAGATAAAACTGATAATCCTGTTGATTTTAGTTTTGGAGAATCTTGTAATGTCAACTGCGAAGTAGAAGGATATAAGAATGTTGCGATAATACGATGTGGTTGGTGTAAAAAGTCATTATGTTTCAAGCACTTCTTTAATGATTATGATTACTGTGAAAATTATGTCAAATGATACATTTTAATTTACATATGAGTCAAAAATATAGTCTTTTATAAGAATAACTTTTAATAAAGTTTATTTGAAAATAATAAGACTTTGTATTACATTAGATACTTATTTTTAGACGTGACTTTTTTCATCCCAGGTTTCGATTTGACAATTATTTCAAGAAGAAACGAGCGATAAACGCCGCTGTGGTCAAGGTTGAGGGCGGCAGCCTGCTCGTGGGTTGGTAAGGGTGTTCTTTAGGGATTTATTGGGTTAAGGGTACAATGGTTTGCTGTCATAAATTGCTTATTATGTAGGATATATTTATTTAAAAAAAAAAAATCATCAAAAAACACGCTAGGGCCAGGTTAAGATGGATTAGCTTGCTTGCGGTTTGATAGGGGTAGTTTTTTAGATTTTAAATGGTTAGGGGTTAGAAGTAGCTTGGTTAGCTAATATAGTTCGCTCATGATATGGGATGCATTTAATAACAGAAAAAATAATTAATAAACATGCTGTGGCAGGGATTAGTTGGGTTAGCCTGCTTGTGGTTTGGTAGGGGTGGTTTTTAGATTTTTTGAGGTTAGGGGTTAGAGGTTAGGGGTAGCTTGGTTATCTAATACATTTTGCTTGTCATATGGTACATATAACAGAACAAATAATTAATAGACACACTGTGGCCAGGGTTAGGTTGGTTAGCTTGCTTGTGATTTGGTAGAGGTGGTTTTTGGGGGTAACACACCCCCAAAAAATTTTTTCTTAAAAAACCCAGAAATACGTTAATTTTAATTTCTTATTTCCTCATTATAAATGCAGTTTTTAACCTACTCGACCTTATTTAACAGATTTTGAATCGCAAAATAGCAAAAAAAATAGAACTTTGACCCCTATAGAAAAAGGGGTTGCAACTCCTTGGTGTTAAAGTCATATAAGTAGAAGCGCCTACTTATAAGAAATATTTTAGCGTTGATTTTATTTAAAAATATTTATAAGATGCAGAGATATATTAAAAAAACGATTTTCCGAGATGGTTTTGAGGGGTGGATTTCACCCTTTAAAAGTGGACGTCGGCCGATAAGAAAAAAGATGTGTCGAATATTTTTTTGAGTATTACAATATATCTAAAAATTATTGAAATCGGTGGGGTCGGATTGGGGTGGTTTCCTTGTAAGAGTCTACCTTTGACTGGGTGGACTCGTTGCCTTGCCTTGACTGTCTGGGTGCTATGAGCGTTCCCTTGACTAGGTAGACTCGTTTTCTTGCCTTAACTGGCTAGGTGCTATGAGTCTTACTTGACTAGGCGGAGTCGTTGCCTCGACCTTGACTTGCTGCGTATTAACAGTTTTTCCTTAACTGGGTGGACTCCATCCCTTGCCTTGGCCGACTAGGTATTAAGATACTTCTCTTGAATGGGCAGACCCCATGTTTTTCCTTGTTTCGATTCTAGCGTTAAAATTACAGGTGTTTATCTGAAAAAACTAACTCGACCTTAAAATGTCTTAAAAGGTCATGGTCATGGTCATATTCGTATTCGGACGTAAATTTTTCCGTTCTTTCTATTTCTGGGGTCAAAAGTAGGGGTTTCTAATTGGAAAAACTAACTTAACTTTTAAATAACCTTTAAGGCCATTGTCGAGGTCACAGTAAAGGTCACCATTGGATGTCCCCTTTCAAACTCTATAACCTTTATTTATATTTTTTTCCAATGGACATATTTTCAGAGTTATTTACGTGGGCGATTGAAATGGGACACCCTGTATACTGCATTTCAAAAATATTTTATATATATATTAGGCTGCTGCAGATGAAATGGCCGATTCAGTAATAAATTTTCAAACAGCTGTAACTTTTTATAAAGACAATTTATTTAATCAAAATAGGTACCAATAGATGCAACACACTTTTTCCAACGAGTTACGAGTACATTTATTCCAGTTTTGTAGAAGTCCGAGTTTCTGGTTCGAAGAAACTCCTCGAAGGCATTTTTGACAGCAGCTTCATTATTAAAACTTCTTCCATTCAAAAAGTGATCCAAATGTTTAAAGAAATGGTAATCTGTTGGTGAGAGGTCTGGTGAATATGGAGGGTGAGGAAGAGTCTCATAGCACAACTTGTTTAATTTTTAGACCGTTGTTCTCGATACATGAGGTCGTGCGTTATCATGAAGCAGTATAACTCCATCCCTGTTGACACGCCTAGGTCGTTGGACTATCAATTTCTGATGCTTTTCATTCAGTTGAGCACAGTATTTCTCAGCATTGATGGTTTCGCCAGGTTGCAGGAACAAATAGTGGATAACTCCAGCTACAGGCCACCAAACAGTTACCATTATTTTCTTTGGATGAAGGTTTGGTTTCGGCATGTGTCTTGGCGCTTCATCGACATCTAGCTATTGGGCCGATCGGCGACAATTATCGTATAAAATTCACTTTTCATCGCAGGTCACAATTCAGTGCAAGAACGGTTCCTTTTTGTTGCGGGAGAGAAGAGAACTTGAAATCTCCATTCGGCACGTCATGTTCTGCTCGGTAAGATCATTTAGAACCCATTTGTCAAGTTGTTTCACTTTTCCAAGTTGTTGCAAGTGGCAGCAAACTGTCGAATTGTGAACGCCTAATTTCTCAGCAAAATCCCTTATGGTTTGGCGGGGGGTCAGACTCCACTAATGCACGCAGTTCGTCGTTATCGATCGATGGTCCTGGGTGTCCACGTAGCTCATTTCTAAGGTCCATATCTCCGGATCGAAATTTTTCGAACCACCGCCGAGTGGTTCGTTCGCTAACTGTATCAGGCCCAAATGCGCTGTTGATATTCCTCGTTGCTTTTGTTGCGTTGTGCTCTAATTTAAATTCGTATAGTATAAGTAGCCGTTTTTGATTCACTTTTATGTACACTTTCTCTTTTTGTTATTACGATCACTATGAAGTGCAAAACAGAAATGACTCCATAAACCAAGGTAGCAGTATTTATACTTCAATCTGTCATATTATTTGCACCGCCTTGTGCCAACATAATACACTAAAATTGCAGCCAACTTTATGTCATTGCTAAATCGGCCATTTCATCTGCAGCAACCTAATATATATATATATATATACCAGGTGTACAAGTATGAAATGCGAATTTTAAAAGAAAAAATAACACGTTAAATTTGGTAGAATAATAAAAAATGCTTCATTCAAAGTAGGCTTGATCGCTTTTTATACATTCTTCCCATCTTTCGGGCAATTTGTGAACACCACGCCAGTAGAAATCTTCCCTTTTTGCCACGAACCATTCGTCGAGCCATTTTTTGACATTTTGATAGGAATTAAAGCGGTGCTCAGTAAGTGCGTGACCCATCGATGCAAACAAGTGGTAATAAGAAGCAGCCAAATCTAGTGAGTAAGCCGCATAAGGCAGAACTTCTCAGTTGAGTGCTTCTAATGTGTCACGAACCGGTTTTGCCGTATGTGGTGGAGCATTGTCATGGAAAAAAATTACTTTGTGTTGCCTCTTCGGTATTCTGGCCTTTTCTCAAGCAGCAAACGGTTTAAATCGGTTAATTGTTGTTGGTAACGTGTAGTATTAACCGACTTTCCAGGTTTGAATAGCTCATAATAGACCACGCCCTTCTGGTCCCACCAAACACAGAGCATCTTCGTTCTGCCAAAACTATTTCGTCTTGCGGTCGATGTGGATGGTGCTCCTGGGTCTACCCATGATTTCATACGTTTGGGATGTTCAAAATAAACCTACTTCTCATCCCCTGTTACTATTCGATGCAAAAACGACTTCCTTTTGTACCGAGCAAGCGAAATTTTACATGTGATTTTGCGATTTTCCAGTTGCCTGTCATTTAACTCTTGCGGTACTCATCTACTGCTCTTCTAAATTTTTCCCATCGTCCGTAGGCGATTGGAAACAGCTTATTGGGAAACTCCTGATTGCTGTGCGAGTTGTTTTTGTGTTTGCGAATTATCTTCGTCCAACAATGCTTGCAAACCCATATCTTCGAATTTTTTTGGCGGTTTTCTATTTTCCTTGTCTGCAACGTCGAAGTCACCTTCTTTGAAACGCTGAAACCATCGTTCACACGTATCTTGCGATGGGGCATGTTTTTCATAAGCTTCTCGTAGTAACCGGAAGGATTCAGCAGCAGTTTTCTTTAAATGAAAACAAAAAATTAATGCTGTCCGCAAATGCTTCTTGTTCGGTATATATATTGACATATTAAACACAACAATACAACACGATGCACATACTTTTTCAGTCTATTACTAATGCGCGTCTAAACTTGTTGATTGCACAACAAAATGGCGCAGTATTATATCATCACAGTTTAAACTGCATTGGTACACCATCTGTTGTCTAAAATCCGCATTTCATACTTGTACACCTGGTATATAGAATACTTTTGTCTGCTCTCTCTCTGTCTTCCCGTCATTGTTGCTGACTTCTCGTCTTCATTTTCTCCTCATTTTATTATATAGTCTGCTTGTCGTAGTTGCTTCCTAGTTGTTTCCTTGTAGTTGCTTGAGGTATGCTGGTAGTTGATGCTTCCAGATGCTTCGTAGTTGCTTGAAGTCTGCTCGTGTAGATGATTATTTAAAGATCGCGTAGAAATGTTCCCTTGTAGATTGCGTAGTAATGTTTCTTTCAAGTGCTGCCTGAGGTCAGGTCTTGACCGACCGACCGACCGACCGACGCCTTTTCGTAGTTTCACTTTTTGCGATTACAGCTCCATAAACACTGCAGCTCTTCTTGATTACTTCTGCTCCTTGGATTGTTCCCCATGTGCAAGTGACTCTCTTCTGGGTGCTCGGTTTCACTGTTTATATAAACAACTACATTATGCCATCACTACATTCGTGCCACTTAAGGGGTTATACGCAGTTACCATTTTCAAAAAATCGATTTTTTTTTTTTTTTTTTGCATTTTCGGAATGTACATATACAGGGTGCGTACGGTATTTGAGGACAACTTGAGAGTAAAATTAATTAGCTTGTATTTTTAATAAAATTCAATGAAATTTTAGGAATTTTTTATACAACGTTAAATTAATATATGGCTATAAAGTTATTCAATAAAATCGCCATTAGCCGCAATAACCTCTTCGATCCGGGTCCGGAAACGATTACATGCCCGAATCAAATGCTCCTTGTTCATATTGACCATAACGGAATTAATAGCAGTCATCAGCAAAGAAGTGGTGTTATGAAGACGCATATTGGTCTCACGCACAACCACGGCTCATACGCAATAATCCAAAGGATTAAGGTCTGGGGAGCTAGGTGGCCATAGGTTCGGTGTCATGTGGTCATAAAAATTTCCGGCCATCCAATCTTGTGTCACCATCGCTTTATGTGAAGGAGCAGAGTCTTGTTGAAAAATGTATGGTCTGCCTCCGCTTACATTGTCTATCCAGGGTTTCACTACCGTCTCCAAAACCTCGATGTATGAAGCAGAGTTCACTCGAAGTCCTTAAGTAAAAAAGTGTGGTGGCGTAACATGTCCTTCGTTGCTGACAACACCTAAAACCATAACAGTGGCTGGAAATTTTGTGTGCATAACAACAGGAACCTCCGTAGCATTTGAACATAGCCATCTGTCATTTCTGCGATTGTTCTTTTGATCTTGGTGAAAATTTTTTTCGTCGGAAAAAAAACATTTGGGGCGCCTCAGAGTGTTTAATTCTGTTTAAAAGACGTTTTGATCGGAGAACTCTCTGTTCCCGTGTTCGTTACGACATGAACTGTCCTCTGCGCATCACGTAAGACTTATACCGAAGATCTTCGTGGACAACTCTACGAATAACGCGCTCAGAAACATGAAGCTCACTCGCAAGGACCCTCATTGATTTTGAAGGGTCCTTGTCTATGATCGCTTGCACTTGCTCTAAAAATTCCGCAGATCGGACAGTGTCAGAACGTTGTTTGTGCTTTTTGGTTTTTGCAACCGATTCTGTATCGCCTCCTGATGCTTCCAATTCACGGCGAACCTTATGCACGAATGAACGGGCGCAATTAAGAAAATTAGAGATCTTTAAATCTGTATGGTTCGCACATATAGCGACGATGACAGCATGTCTCTTCATTTCTTGAGTGATGTTGTAGTCCGCCATTTTTTATCTAAAAAGGAAAAAAAATAAAAAAAATTCGCGAAGTTATAGTCACATTTATGCATGTCCTCAAATACCGTACGCACCCTGTATTTAAGTATATTTTCTAACAATTTTAAGCCAATTCGATGAATATTTTCGGAGATATACCTGAATTTGTAAGGCCACGTCAGAGTCTTAGGAAGCAGGTAGAGCAAGAACCGGAGTAGCAGCTGCACTCACTGCACGCGCTACCTGAGGTTCCTTCTTCTATTGTGTTTTTTCGTAGAAGGCGAGTATAATAAGTCCACTAACTACTTCAAGGTCACATTTGACTATTTTAACCTAAAATAAAAGTATTTCGTCAGTCTAAAGAGTTCTGCCACGTGGTAAAGTCGTGCGTTCAGTTCAAACTTGTTTTTCGTGATTTTTTGTTTTATATTGGAGTAAATTTTATTTATAAGTTATAAAAATGCTCCGTAAATGTTCAAGATTACGTAGAAGTACCGAAAAAATACAAATTTCTAAAGTTAAAAAGAGAACACAGGCTTTTAATCCAAAGACTGCTAAGACGGATAAGAGTAGTCTTATTGCATCCGCTAAAAAATTCAAAATGCAGGAAGAGATTTTAGTTTTACGTGATCCTTCGATTAAATATAGAATTTTAAATTTCATTACTGTATTTGCTGCGATAAGTGATTATGTGAAATGTAACTCTTGTGACGGAAAAATAAAATTTGAAACTACTTCTCCCCGTGGACTTGGTTTTAAAATCGTTGTAGTGTGTCATAAGTGTAAAAATCCTGTTATAAACTCTAGTCCTTCTATGAGGCATTCTTACTAAATAAATAGACGATTTATATTTGTGATGAGAATTCTGGAACTAGGATTAAAAGGCACAGCTAAATTTTTTAAAAACACTTATGACTTGATTGTTGACAACATTCACTCTTGTGTGAAAGTAGCAGCAGAAACACTGTTTGAAAAAGCCTGTACTGAGGAAAAAGAAGCGACTGCTGAAAACCAAGGTTATGAAAATAATGAAGAATTAACAGTTTCAGCTTACATTGCAGCTGAAATGTTTAATGAAGGTACAAAATCATTTTTGTACTTTATGAGTGCATTAGGAGTTTCATTAAGCAGCGCAGCTCATGCTTATGTTGACAAAGAGGACGCAGAGCGTGTGATGATCTCCGACACACGAGCGCATGGGAGCACGCGAGAAGGAAGAATGGCTCGACGACAACACCAGCTAGACTTATTAGAAGCTAACGATACTGCAGAAGGTCCCTCTTATGGCCCTGGAATAGATGATACTATGTAAGTTAAAGAAAAAAATTTCAACTATGTGTAAACTACTTCTGAAACTTTAAACGCGTTTTTCTCAAAACGGTATTTTCAAAGTCGGTGATCTCGATTTCTCAGAAATGGCTCAACCGATCGGTCTCAAATTTTTACATAATCTTTTTAGATATATTCCTCAGGTATTGAACGAAGGAATAAGATTTAAAAAAAATATTACTATTTTTTTTTTTAACAATTGCGAGCGAAAATTTCAGTCAAACACGAAAAATTTTTTTTAAATAGTCGCCATTTTGTGAAAAATAAAAATTTTTTAATTTCTTTATTCAATACTTGTATTAATCTATCCTCTAAAAAAATCCACCATATTTTTTGATTTCAGATAATCCAAACCGCCGAAATGGAGATCAACGCCAAGCGCCTTTTTTTGGAGGTCGTTCGGGACATCATTTACAGGAGCGATGTACATCAATATTTGTACATGATCAACGCGCTATTGTATGCTTAAAAGTTGGCTCTATTTGAATTACCATCACTTGTAATTGATAAATAAAAACTGATTCTATAAAAAGTTCATAAAAACACGTCTTTTTTGAGCCTCGCAACTGCGTATAACCCCTTAAGGTTGTCACTCGGAGGAGAGCTCACCGCCCATGGTTCACTACCTCCCTTATGAAACTATTACAGGACAAAGACCATACAGACGCTAGAAACGTACTAGACTGCCTTCAGACCTTTGATAGTACAGAATAGCACGTGACATCTTCTACAAACAAATCGAATCTGCTCGCTTACTTTACTTCCAGGACCAAATTACAAAAATTACTGACCCTATTCATCTATGGAAGGAACTACGCTACTTGGGCAACTGCTCTCCCCCTACTGTCTCTCTCCATACCTTTTCTGCTGATGATTTAAATATTTTTTTCGGTAGCGTAGCATTTGACCCTAGCGTTCCTTCTGTTGATTCCTTCATGGGCTCACTTAATATCGGCATAACCTTTTATCCTCAGTTTAGTCTATATCCTGTCACCAT
Organism: Chalcis sispes; assembly: GCA_949987625.1. NCBI lineage: Eukaryota > Metazoa > Arthropoda > Insecta > Hymenoptera > Chalcididae > Chalcis > Chalcis sispes. Next base: position 20,258,151 of record OX465098.1, on the reverse strand, counting down.
CGATGAAGTAAAAAGTGCTGTGCATCACTCTTCCTCTCAGACGCGGGGCCACGATGGAGTCCCGCAGTCCATAATTGTCGCTGCTTCTCCAATGTTAGGTCCGATATTGTGTCGACTATTCAATGACTCTTTACGAGTATCCCACATGCCCTCTGTTTAGAAGATAGCACTGGTAACAACTATCAATGAAGTTGCCTCTCCTCGTGAAATACGTGATATTCGACCAATTCCTTTCTGTTATACTTGTCAAAAGTCTTAGAGCGTCTAGTTCATTAACAATTATACAATTATATCCACACTCGCCAACTTATCGACCCTTTTCAGACTGGTTTCCGACCATGCCATAACATTTAGACTGCTCTCATCAAACTCACGGATGACATTAGGACAGGTATGGACAGACGCTGGGTTACCTTACTTTTGCTATTTGATTACAGCAAAACATTTAATAAGATATGTCGTGTCACTCTACTACAAAAATTATTGAATCACGATTTTTCACCTGCTACCATTTAGTAGTTCACCTCTTACCTTATTGGTAGGAAGCAGGCAATGCTGGATCGAAATGGCAAGCCATCGTCGTTTGTGAGTCTCAATACCGGTATTACTTAAGGGTCAGTGCTTGGGCCATTATTATTCCTAATTTACATTAATGATATTTCCAGCAAGCTTGATACCACTATCTGTCATTTAACCTATGCTGATGATCTCCAGATTTATGTCCGATTTCCCCTGGCCGACCTCTAAACATATGTAGAACTCATTGGTAGGCAAGCTAAACTCGTCATGGAATGGGCTGACGATAACCATTTCCATCTTAATATTGCTAAGACAGAAGCCATAATTTTTGGCTCTTATTTCTACTAAGCTTTCTAGATGAACGCCAATGGCTCGTCAGTTGCACTACGTGGGGGGTCCGAAGTCCACTGACGCCAGTACCCTTGCCATTGGCTTTAAAATCCACACTTTCGCGTATCCTCTGACGCTGTCGTACTGCAAAGCAGGGCTCGTTATTTCGCTATTTGTTTTGCCTCTCTGGATATTCACTAATGTTCGCATATGGTTACACGTGCAAGCGCGATGCTTACTCTCTTAACTCTCTCCCTTGATTGGCTTAACGTGACTCTCTCTCTTGAATTTCTTTACTAGACTCTCTGTCTTGACTGAATTTTCTTCATTTTCTTTCTTTGCCTTTTTTCTGTTGCTGAACCCGCTGTTGTTGGCCAATAGAAAGCTATGGCTACCAACGTTACTTATAATTTTTATCACGTTATAAAACAATAGAAATTTATTGAGAATAATTTATAACAATATAATTAGTCAAAATTATAGCAGGGCAACGCAAACAGAATCAGGCAAGAAAAGAACAGAGAAAAAATGATAAATAAGAAAAATAAATATAATCCGAGCGAGATTTATTTATTTTACTATTTGCTTAGAGTTGAAAGACGGCCGCTAACCATAGTCCAGGAAAACAAGTCGAAAAAGAGGCATAAAAATCGAAAAACTTTTATCCACGATTTTTCAATTGGAATGTCTAGAGGAAGCAAATAGAAAAGGTCTCTGATTTGGTAGGTCATGAACTAGAACCTGCTTCATTGTTTTTCTTAAACATTTAGGTGAAAAAATCGTTTCTTTTTTGTTTTTTTGATATTATGAAAAAACTACAAGAGATAGTCAAGACTGGTTGCCAGACGAATTGTTCGTGAATCAAATACCTACAAAAGAAGATATGTTAAATTGCAATCTCTCCATAAACAAAAAAGTTATTGCAATCGAAATTCAAAAATCAGCATTTTTTACAATTGTTAATAACTTTTGAAATATTTATCGAAATAGTACAAAATTCTACCGGGTTGTGAGTTTTAATGTTCTTAAAATGTGTGCAAAACGTGAACATAATCGGTCTGATAGTTTTTGTAAACTTGAATTCAATTCAATTTTCATCTTATTTTCTTCATAAAAGTTGAAAATATCATGTACTTAAAAAAAATGCAAATTTTTTTATATTTATTTATGAACAATCCATGAAGAAAACGTGGTACTTTTTTTCCTTATAAACAATTTAAATATCTTTTTTGTTTCTTATTCGATTGATTAATAAAATATACCGCTAGAAAGCTTATTTAGGAGTGCATTTACTCGAAAAAAGAAAAACATCTTACGACCAATAGAACCGAAGATAGCAATTTTTTTTAAAAATCGCAGAGCCATTGTTTATAAACATTAAGCGTTAAAATTTTAACGGTTCGTTCATGAAGCTTTTAACTGTATCATATAATATAGTCGACTTAATTAATGCAAAATTAACAGTATGAGAGCTGGTCAAAGTGAGAGTGTGCGATAAAAGATCGCCGAGGAGTCGTGGTGGGGGGAATCTTGCTCTCATGCGCCAAAACCGAAAACGATACTTCCAATTGGAGCGCGCTTGAAAAATTATAAATATCTCGGCTTCTAGACATCATAGAGCCTTCTTTTTTTTTTAATTCGGGGTAGTTCATCAAAAAAATAATATCTAACATACTTTCACTCTTATAAAATCATCACCAACCCCTAAAAAAATTTAATTTTTTTAATTTTTTTTTTATTATATTATATTTTATCAACTTATAAAATTTATTTTACTCTACACTGTGAAAGATAACAATTTTTAAATATTTCTATTTATTATTTATAACTATTAAGCAAATTTTGTACTTTTATAATTTTAAAAAAATACTATATATCATGATCAAAAATGTTACATTGTGTTTGACGGATACTCACAAGGGTTGAAGACGAAATGCACTAAATCCGTTGAAAGAATGCGTCGCCAAAACAAAAACTTGGGCTACGAAGTTTCTTTCATTTTTAATACTCTAATAACACAGCCTTAGGATCAATTTTTAAGCATAGAAAAAAATAAAATTCAATTAATACAACTACTTTGTGACGAATTCAGTAAACACGGTCGCATCACGAAGATTGCTGAGGCCGATGCTGATTGTTTATGGGGGCAGTCTGGGTCTTTTACATGAAATTTCAACAATTTTTTTTTAACAGAAGTATTTATTTTTATGCATTGAACTTTTTGCATATTAAAGAATAATCATTGAATTATACAAAAAAATTTTTTTTTTTTTTTCATTTTTTTTTACAAAATGACGGCTGCAACAGAAACGTAAAAAAAATGGCTAACACGGTATCTCATGACTAGAATGCCTAAAACAAAAAATTTAAACAACATTTTGAAAAATAGTCAATTGGCTATAGCCCCTACCAGAATTAAACATTTTGGACGAAAAAAAACAAAATGGCGAACTTTTTAATTTTTTTAACCTGTTTTTTGCAACAAAATTGTTAAAAATGTATAAAAAATTCTGAATCTGGTAGGGGCTGAAGCTATACATATCTTGAATACTCAGTTAAAATTTGAGCTCTATCGGTAATACAGATTTTTCAAAATCATGTCAGCCAGGTCAAAAAACGTTGTTTCGAGAAAAACGCGTTTTAATGTAAAAACACCTGCTGAGTGCGCTTGCACACACTCCATTGTATCGCATTATATATATATATATATATATATAGATACATATATATATATTTCTTGGCTTTCCTGACCAAAATTAAATTTTGTACACTAATTCTATATGTATATAGTACCTAAAAATCATGGTTTTAGAAAATCGATTTTTTTTTTTTAAATGACCCAGACTGCCCCCTTAATTATTGAAACCGCACTCAGCATTAAAAATGATAATAAAAACACATGGACAGTTGGCGAGGACATAGATCTATTAGTTATTTTACATGAACAAGCGATTCCACAAGATCGCATTTATTTATTAAAACCTGGAAAAGAAACCGACCAGGTAATTTATAGTTGTCGCAGTTTTAATCAAGAAGCATTACAGACTTTCGTTGGATTTTTGCATGAGATGATTGGTTGCGATACGACCTCTTGTTTTTACAATCAAGGAAAGCAGAAGATTATGAAAGTTCTTGCACATAATGCAAGACTTCAAGACCTTGCAAGAAGTTTCTACTTAGAAAATGCAAATCGATCAATAATTGCAAAAAATGAAATTGAAATAATTTCGTTAATGAATACCGGTAAAGATTTTTATATTGATTTAAATAAACTTAACACATCGTTCAATAAGTTCCGAGACTAACAACGAAAACAACATTTTCTTTCAAAAATCATTTTTATTCATCAATATAATCTCCTTTTAGAGTGATACAATCTTTCCAACACCTTTCCAACATTTCTATACCATGTTTATAGAAGGATTTATCCTTTGCTTCAAAATAGGCTTCAGTTTCGGCAATGACCTCCTTATTCAAGCCAAATTTTTTTCCCTGGAGCATTTTTTTGAGATCAGCAAAGAGCCAGTAGTCGCTGGGGGCTAAATCTGGCAAATACGGGGGGTGGGGAAGCAAATCAAAGCCCAATTCGTTTAATTTTGCCATTGTTTTCATGGACTTGCGGCATGGTGCATTGTCTTGGTGAAAAAGGATTTTTTTCTTCTTCATGTGCGGTCGTTTTGCTGCGATCTCCTCCTTCAAACGTACCAACAAGTCAATATAATAATCACTGTTGATCGAATTACCTTTTTCCAGGTAGTCAATGAAAATCACGCCATGTGTATCCCAAAAAACAGATGCCATAACTTTGCCAGCAGACTGCTGCGTTTTTGGACGCTTTGGGCGGCTTTCGCCAGCCATGCGCCACTCAGATGATTGCCGATTTGACTCCGGAGTGAAATGATGTATCCATGTTTCATCCATGGTCACGTATCGACGCAGGAAATCCTTTTTATTGCGAGTAAATAGCGATAAACAGCTCTCTGAATCGTCGACTCGTTGCTGTTTTTGTTCCACTGAAAGCAATCGCGGCACCCACTTGGAAAAAACCTTTTTCATGCTCAATTTTTCATGAAGGATTGTAAATACGCTTCCAGATGATATCTGTGTCATTTCTGCAATCTCACGGAACTTTCCTTTGCGATTTTTCATTACAATTTTTAACACTTCACTCAAATTTTCCTGTGTAACGGCTTCCAATGGCCTACCCGAACGTTCCACATCGTTTGTGTCCGTACGACCACGTTTAAACTCAGCATACCAACGACAAATCGTTGGTTTGGATGAAGAGGAGTCCGGGTAATGTTTTTTAAGCCATTGCTGGGCTTCTACGGTGTTTTAACCCATTAAAAAACAATGTTTTCTCAACACGCGAAACTCGCTTTTTTCCATTTTTCAAACAAATTACAAAGTGACTTTACTCTAACCTCGATAACTCTGCGGTCTCTGATCCGATCGACGTGAAATTTTTACAAGTTTCATGTACAGGTTCGGACTCTATGGAGACGTGGCCAGTTTGGTACTACTAGCACCATCTCTGGGTTAGTCTCGGGACTTATTGAACGATGTGTTAGATTTATAAATTTCTCAAAAGTAGCGTTTAAAAAGCACGCAAAACTAGAAACTTTGCCTCCAACTGAAAGTTGCGCAGAACAACATGCTTTTAAAATTCATCTGCAACTGCAACAGTGGTTAGGTCGGAATAAAGAACCAACTGAGTGGGGTTGGACTGTTTCTTCGGGAAAGTTGCTTCTGATTTATCCAGAATCTGCATTAATTCCGACCGAATTATTGCAGCAGATTCAATGCAATTGCAAAAAAGGATGCAAAACAAAAGCTTGCAGTTGCAGAAAAAAAGGATATGATGACGATGACGATAAAGACGACGAATCAGATGTTGATATTAACGAAACAGAAAATGTTAATGAAGTCAATCTAATTCAAACTTTGAAAAAACAAAAATATTGTTAGTTTACTTGTTTACTAAATTTAATTTGCTTACATTCTTTAAAAAGTAACCGATCAGCACAAAAAATGTATGATTTATTATTATTAATTGTAATATAAATATTATTATTATTGTTAATGTAAATGAACCAGAAAATAAATAAATAATAATTTTATAATATAATCCTTTGTATTGCATAATGTAATTTTCATATCTTTTTATATAATGAAAAATATTCCTGCATGTTTCTCCTTGTAAAATATGATGTTAAAAATGAAAATATCATTGTTCTAAAATTATAAAAGTACAAAATTTGCTTAATGATTATATAGTACATAATAAATAGAACTATTTAAAAATTTTTATCTTTTACAGTGTAGAATTAAATAAATTTCATAGGTTGATAAAATATAATATAATAAAAGAAAAAAAAAATTAAAAAAATTTCATTTTTTATGGAGTTGGTGATGATTTTATAAGGGTGAAAGTATGTTGGATATTATTTTTTTGATGAACTACTCCGAATTAAAAAAAAAAGAAGGCTCTATGATGTCTAGAAGCCGAGATATTTATAATTTTTCAAGCGCGCTCCAATTGGAAGTACCGTTTTCGGTTTCGGTGCATGAGAGCGAGATTCCCCCCCACCACGACTCCTCGGCGATCTTTTATCGCACACTCTCACTTTGACCAGCTCTCATACTGTTAATTTTGCATTAATTGAGTCGACTATATTATATGATACAGTTAAAAGCTTCATGAACGAACCGTTAAAATTTTAACGCTTAATGGTTATAAACAATGGCTCTGCGATTTTTAAAAAAAATTGCTATCTTCGGCTCTATTAGTCGTAAGATGTTTTTTTTTTCGAGTAAATGCGCTTCTAAATAAGCTTTCTAGCGGTATATTTTATTAATCAATCGAATGAGAAACAAAAAAGATATTTAAATTGTTTATAAGGAAAAAAGTACCACTTTTTTTTCATGGATTGTTCATAAATAAATTTAAAAAAAATTTGCATTTTTTTTAAGTACATGATATTTTTAACTTTTATAAAGAAAATGAGATGAAGATTGGCGTTTTCGTCATAGCCCAGCCAGCTGTACATCCGATTCAAAATGGTCGTTTTTTGCGAAAACGGGATAAATAAATTGAATTTTACAGAAACTATTAGACCGATTATGTTCACGTTTTGCACACATTTTAAGAACATTAAAACTCACAACCCGGTAGAATTTTGCACTATTTTGATAAATATTTCAAAACTTATTAACAATTGTTAATGCTCATTTTTGACTTTCGATTGCAATAACTTTCTTGTTTATGGAGCGATTGCAATTTAATATATCTACTTTTGTAGGTATGTGACTCACAAACAATTCGTCTGGCAACCAGTTTTGTTTATCTCTTGTAGTTTTTTCATAAAATCAAAAAAACCACAAAGAAACGATTTTTTCACCTAAATGTTTAAAAAAAAACAATGTCGCAGGTTCCAGTTCATGACCTACGAGATAAGAGACCTTTTTTATTTGCTTCCTCTAGACATTCTAATTGAAAAATCACGGATAAAAGTTTTTCGATTTTCAAATGCTTGTTTTCCTGGACTACTAAGGTGATAATCCGTAAGGCAAACGTCTTCTGGGACTGGTGAGAAATGTCCAAGTTATTGAACCTCGTCAATTGAACATGAGTAACCGCACAAATTTTTAAATACGATGTGCGATGGCTTATTACGTTCTTGTAAGTATAACAAAATAGAACTGTTAATACTGATGTCGAATACGATTGTTAAAAATTGACAATAAAAATGAATACAAGTATTTGGAATAAAATATTAAACTTGAAATTGAATTAAAACAATTACAATATTGAAATAAAATATTGAAATAGAAAATTGAACTTGACAAATTGAAAATAGAAAATTTAAATAAAATTGAAATAATCAAGCCCAACTTGAACACCGCGAGTGACTTCTCCGCTTGATTTGATTTGGCTCATCACCTCGGATTTGCGCACAATTACCCCACCTTTTCCAAAAATTCTGCTGAGGTTTTTTTTTGTAAAAAGTGCAAAATTCGTAGAAAAAGTAGCGTAAGACCGAAGCTGCGTTTGTGTTTTGACACTTGCGAGCGCAATTTAATACAATTTCTCGATTTGATACTACTATCGTTAGTATATGTAAGTTGATATTTTTTGATAATTAAAAATTATTAATTATTGACGAAAAGTATTATATAAAATTGTTCAGTATAGTTTCATTGGTAATACTTAATTTATCCAAACCCCGTGCTTAAGGTAGATCTACCGTTATAAGGGAGAATAGTAATAAATGATTAACGTGATATGATTAACATTTCTTCTTTTAGCCAGTTCATAATAGTTTGAAACTTTTCTGTTAACCCATCGGTGAGTTTCCCTTTTTAACCAAATTTTTCATTTTTTTTAATATTTCGAAACCACATTTGCATTATTTTTTGAACATGGCCAATGCAAACACTTTGTAACTGGAAACTCGTCTCCGTACGGATTTTCTTTTAAGTTCGATGTAAAAGTTTTCAAGTCACTGTCGCTGGCATAAACTATGTACTTGACTCTATGTAATTTGACAGATCTCAAAAACATTCCAATATGTAGTCCATTTTTCCAGCGGTACCTTCATGAATCGCAGAACACCCTTTTTCATGTTTATTAGACCAATCAGTATGAGCAAACCTTACAAAAGCTATTTTTTACATATAAGCCAATTAATTTTCCGGAATAATACGCTATTAAAGTAGGGACACCAATTTTTGTTGAAAAGTCACACTTTTTCTATGAGCCATTGTCGAATGCTTAAAATTGTAATAATGACCTCAATGCTTCTTCATTCAATTTATTTTCCTCTTCGACAGCTTTTTTACAGCTTAGTTAAAAACGTCTTTGAAGCTTAATATACATGTTCAATTATACTTTCAAAGGCACTTTACTGAGATCTTTACCTAAGTCCATTAAATGACAAAGTAAATTAATTCCTTCTAAACCAACACCGATTAATCTGAATTCATATACGCTTCTATAATTAACCTTTAAGGGGCTAAAATGACGCTTATATGCTTCAGAAAGTAGACTATTAACAAAAACATTTTTTTAAACAAATAATTGAGAAAAATAATTAATAATAATTATTATTGATAATTATTACATATATACATAAAGTTACATTTCTAAAATTCAAAATGTCGAAATAATTGGCTAAATCTAAATATTATTGCTTGTTCCACTCAATTTTGACTTTGAATATACTACACGCACGCACACACATACACACACACAAAATACTTTTAGAGACACAACACTTGATATAATCAGGGCGAGAGCGTGAGCGAGAGAGAGAGAGAGAGAGAGAGAGAGTGAGAGAGAGAGAGACAATCGTCTACATCGTTACGACAAAAATAAAAAGTGAGTTCAATTTTAAAAATTTTTAATAGAGTCACTCTTCCCACTTCGCTATCCTTTTATCCTCCGAGGGAGTTATTGGCCGCAAAGCGGCAGCTTACTTCTTAATCTATTTACATATTTGTTAGGACCTTTTTCAGAGCAAAGCTCAAGGCTGTTTTTTTATTTAAAATAGAGCCTCTTGCACTTGTTCAATCCTGAAATTCAAACCCTACTAAAAAATCTTGCAAATCTAATTCTCAGCCATCCCGAGCCAATAAGCTTTGGTGCTTAAGTTCAAAAAGGCAATCACTCTGTCAGCGTTACATTAGGCTAACGCAATCAACGTCACTCCGACGTTACACTGTTATTAATCCAAAATACACTGTTATACAATCAAATTCACTTTGCAATAACCTTAGAAGAATTCCATTCGAATTCCATCACTAGCACCTTCAATTTCACTAACAAGGAGACTACCCCAGGTGTACCTTACCGTTTTTTTTTATTTTGTAATATGTTGTAGTACTCACAGAAATATTAAACGTGCGATCTTTTTTAAGTGCTGATTCGTCGATTTAAAGGGTCAAAATCACCCTTAAAGTTTACCCACAAAAACAGTTTTTTTTTTAATATCTCAACAAGTTTTAGGAGTTTTTAAATAAGACCGACGACAAATTGTTTTTTATAAAAAGACGCTTCTATGGGCATAAATTCATGTTTAAGGGTTGAAACCCCTCTTGTTTTTAGGTGTAAATTTTTAATTTTGATGCTTTTTTTTGTGAAAATTTATTAAATTAGCTGAATTAGGTTACAAATTGCACTGTCATGTAAAAAATAAAAAGATTAAGTTGACGTGTTTCGGAGTTTTAAAAAAAACATTTTAATAGTGGTGTTTTACCTTTAAGGGGTTAGGCCACTCTCGAGGTCGAAAAAATAGGCTTTTTTAAGATTTTTTTTTCAGAAATACTACAAAATAAATCAAGATTCCAATAAAGAGTATTTATTATACATATCAGTGACTGTATACAAAGATTTTTTTAGAGCTATTAACTTCAAAATGATTATTTACTAAATAACTTTTGAATTTAGCTTGAAAACTTTTATTAAAAAAAAATCTCACCAAAAAAATAAATGAAAAACGAAACTATAGCACCCTTATGTAACTGGGTTTATTACCCCCTAGCCCTTGATCGTTATAAGATAGGCAGTAATTTTTTTTTCTTTTTACTTACATGCGAATTGTTTTTTCCCTATTATGTTATTATAAACTTCTAAAATCTAAATCCATAAACCTCAAATCCATTAATCCTAAATTCATAAGTCACCCTTGTAGTTCACCCCCAAAAATTATTCTTTTTTTATTATCTTAAGAGCGAATTGGAATTTTTTATTGAAACAAACGTCATTTAATTTTTTAAAAAAAGACACTCCGGTGAGCATTGCTTTTGTGTTCAGCAGTAGCGTTCCCTATTTTTGATAATGGTGAAATTGATTTCCCCTTCATTTTTTAGACTAAAAACTTTTATAAATTATTCTGTACACTCGTGACGATGATGTTAAATTAAAATGTAATGCTAAAAATTTGTAATAAAATCAATGAAAGTAAAAATTGTTCTACAACGACGGAATTGAATAGCGAAGTTCACACGTCTTATGATTTAGTACTCAAACTTTTCTTTTATATGTATATAAGATATGAGTTTCTATTCGTAGTGATTTGGACGACACAGTTAATCAAAACACAACTGAGTTTCTCTGTAAGAAAAGTTTTATTCTATTGATTTACATGTAAGATTCACATAAATAAACGGTATAAATTAACAATAACAAAAATAAACTTTACCTGTAAGAAAAGAAACGACATTTAATGTTATTAATCACATTGTCGATTCCTAAATCACAATTAGCTTGCTATTCTTAGCTTTCTAACAAAATAATTTTTAATAAATTGCTTTCTTATCACAGCACTTATAGGTTATAATTCACCATAGATTATCAAAATAACTATCCCTCTGTGTATGTCGCGTTCTGTCACGATCACGATGGCACTTGATGCGCGGGAATATTTAAATCAAAGAAAATTATATTTTTCTTTACATCTCCCCCTCCCACAGAAGATATAACAATACGACTACTCACACATCCTCTTCATGGACTTTAAGCGCAGGAGCTGGAGTTAGTTTCGAGATGTGGAAAAAGTTTGACTCTGATTTTCTATGGTTTGTGTTTATCTTGTAAATAGAGTTTGATATTTTTTCTATGATTTTATAGGGTCCGATTCTCAATTCATCGAGCTTTTTTCTATTCAGTTTATTTCCATTATCCACAAAAACGGTATCACCAACTTTGAAGTCTGCATGTCTTCGATTTTTATCATACATCATCTTGTTGTAATTATGTGATTTGATTGTATTTTCCAACGCTTTTTTTCTGTCTTGGATCAGATCATACTCGGTCTTTTTAAGTTTCAGCTCATTTGGCAAAATTGTAGCGTCTGTACCGTTTAAAAGATACTTTGGTGCATATCCAGTGACAGTGTGCTCCGTTTCGTTATAGCTTTTTACACAATTTTGTGCTATAGTTGTCCATGCCATTTTGGCGTTATTTTCGTTTATCTTGCATCTGATTTTGTTGACTAAAATTTGATTTAGTCTTTCGTTTAAGCCGTTTGAGAAGGGTGAGTCCACAGCAGTAAAAATGATTGGAATATTTTTTTGTTTTAAAAATCTTTTGAAGTCTCTAGAATTGATACCTGGGTATTGGTCTGAGAGAATCATGCCAATTTCGTTAGCTTCCGCACAGTTTGTCACTAGTTTCATGAAATCATTTGCGTTTTGTGTGCTTGACGTCACAATGTATGCATACCTTGTGAAATGGTCTGATAGCAGGTGTAAGTATCTCTTTGTTGACCTTGAGCCCCCAAATCCTCCAATCGTATCAATGGAACATATCTCGAAAGGTTTTGTGGCGGGACCCAAGTGGAACATCAATCCATATTTGTTTTGTCCTCTTGCTTTGTTCTTTATACATACCATACAACTTTCACAGATTTTTTTAATGTTTTTTGTCATATTTTCTGCTGTGTACCATGAGCTGATCATTCTGTGCATTTGTTTAATTCCTATGTGACCCAGGTCTGCATGTACTTTTTTGATGAACTGTATACTAAATTTCTCTGATAGGATTATTTTTTCTTTTTTTTTTACTTTCTTGTAATAAATGTTGTTTTTTGTTATTAACTTGTCTTTTCTGCACTGTATCTTTTCATTTTTAATTTGGTCTTTTAAGATATCTTCTAGTGTTATTATGTTGACTATTTTTAATTGTTCATCCAGGTTTTCATTTGCTTCTAGAACTGGGTTCCTGCTTAGGCAATCAGCTTCAATGTTGTATCTTCCTGGAGAATATTTAATCTGGAAATCATATTGTGATAGGTAGTATGTTAGATCTCCTAACTCTTCGTCCGTTCTTGACTTTATATTCATATTCTCCAAGGGCTTGTGATCTGAAAAGACAGTAAATTTCCTACCTATCAACAGATGCTGCCAATACTTCACACATTCTTTAATTGCTAGGCATTCTAGATATACAGCTTTCTTCCTTTTTTGAACTTCATTCAATTTTTTTGAGAAGTATGCCACTGGTTTCTCTTCATTTTTTTCTTGTGGCTGTTTTAGAACTGCTCCTAGTCCTAGAATACTGGCATCTGTGTATATGTGGATAGGCAGGTTCGGATCAAAAATGGTCAATATTGGATGAGAACATAATATTTGTTTCATTTCATCAAATGACTCTTGGCATGCCTTAGTCCAGTTAAAGGTTTGTCCTTTTCTTAACAGGTTATGTAGTGGTTCCAATTTTATTGCTATTCTCGGCACATACTTATGATAAAAGTTTATTTTTCCTAAAAATTGTCTCACATTCTTTTTCGTTTTTGGAGTAGGGAAGTTTTTTATCGATATTAAGTTGTCTTTTAGAGGTTTAACTGAGTTATCTTGTATTATGTGCCCCAAGTACTTAACTGAATCGGCTGCAAACATGCATTTAGAAAATTTTAGTCTTAAACCTTCACTTTTAATTGCTTGAAATAGCTGTTCCAGATGTTTGACATGATCTGAAAATGATTTTGAGAATAATAAGATGTCATCAATGTAACATACTGTGAAATCTCTAAGCTTGTGTTTCCGTATTATATTACACATTATTCTCTGAAATATAGCCGGTGAGGTCTTTAAGCCGAATGGTAAGCAAGTCCATTGGAAATGGCCTTCTTGGGTGACGAATGCAGTTTTGTGTCTGTCTGTGACACGTAGAGGTATTGACCAAAATGCTGAATTCAGGTCCAGTGTCGAGAAAAACTTGCAATCTCTAGTTTTCACTATTAGGTCCTCAATAAGTGGGAATGGCTGTGATTGAGGGACAACGATTTTATTTAGGTCTCGAAAATCTATGCACAATCTTGACTTTTTTTTCTCATCTCTTTTATAAGCTAATGTAACTGGAGCTGCAAACGGACTATATGATTCCTCTATTATTTTTTTTTTTAATAATTTTCCAATTTGATTTTCAATCTCCTTTTTGTCTTCAATTGTGCAACGATATGGCCTTTTACTGCAATATTTATCTATTGACAGATCAATGTGTGCTTCATAACCTGTTACCATTCCAATGTCATATTTGTCCTTTGCAAATACAGATTTATTGTTCAATATTAAATCATCAATAACTGCCTGTTGTTGATAGTCTAGATGATTTATCCAAATTTTGAAGTTTTCTTCAATGAAGTTCTCGTTGAAGTTAATTAAATTATCAGATTTTATTTCCTTAGAAGTGTCAATATCTGACTTATTTGTTTCCTTGGAAACTACTTCACTTCTTTGTGTAGGAACTTTCTGAGTGATTTCTAAGTTTTCATTTTGAATTAAGAAAAACTCTTTGATACAATCTAATCCGATTAAAAAATCGTAATCAAAATTTTGGTTGTCTATTACAAAAACATTCATTTTCTTCTTCACATTAAAAATGGTTATATCGAGTGTTATTATGCCATTTGCCTTTTTGACGCCATTAATTGTTTTTAAATTAGTATTGCTAGAGTAACTCGATTCTTTATTGTTTATCTTCAATAATCTTGAATTTATTAATGATACATTAGAGCCAGAGTCATAGATTCCAAATACTTCTACATTTTTATTCAATACTAATTTTACTTTAATTAATGGCGGCACTATTAGTTTTTTTGATCTTCACACTGCAGTTCACATTCCAATTCTGAATTGTTAATGTATTTTATTTGTTTATTATTTCTTTCCTTTCCACTATTCATTTTTGTTTTGAACCAACAGGAATCTTCTGGATGATAGCGCACACCTTTTTGTAAACTTTCACAAATACTACACTTTTCTTTCATTGACTTAGTATCATCTTTCTTTTTTATAAATTTTTTTTTTCCTACCAAATGTTCTAACTTGCCAAGTTCATTAAATAAGTCTTTTGTTTGTATAATTTCCTCTTTGTTGATTCTGTCTGTTATGAAATCTGGTAAGCCGGCAGCAATTATATCAATTAGGGTCCCTTGATCTATTGTTTTTCTGACTTCTAATAGAAGTTTTTCTTTTTTAATAGCGTATTCTAATAAAGATCCTGATTGATAATTGAAAAATAACGCATACTTGCTTGTAGTCCAACCTTTATTAGCATAGGTTTGCAAAAAGTTTGATTTCCACTCGGACCACTCAGATTGTAAACTATGCTTGATCATCATGGAAGAGTACCAATCAGCGCAGGATTTTTCAAGAAATAATCTGAAAATTTCAATTTTTTCCACTTCTTTTACTATGTCAAACCTCGCACACTCTTTTTCAAATGTTTCCATCCAGTTATATGCATTTACATTTTTGCCATCAAAATTTTCTATCACAAATCTATCGGCTAGCTTCTTCATACTTTGTTTTTCTTTGTTTTGTTGACTTTCAATTAATTTTTCCAAAATTTTCACTAATGGATCTTCCAAATTATGTTTACTGACAATAGTTGACTGGCCTTGGGTAATTTCCTCAAGGAATTGGTTCTGGAAAATCATGTTTTCATCCTCATCGCAGTATGCTTGTAATAGAGCATCTGTCATTTTTATCCATACGCTTCTGCTTTGATGTCTTTTCTTTAATGTATTTTTCACTGTAGCGAAAGCTTTAGAGGTTTGGACATGGTTGTGATACTGTGATACTGCTTGATATTCCTCCGGAATCAGGAAAACTTTGTCATCTTGTGTGGCAATTGAGGTTATGGCAATATAGTTAGACTTTCCGTCTATTGTTGATTTTACTTGAAACGTAAATTTCAACTTTTCCATTTTCTGACAATAAATGTCGTTTTATAAGATATGAGTTTCTATTCGTAGTGATTTGGACGACACAGTTAATCAAAACACAACTGAGTTTCTCTGTAAGAAAAGTTTTATTCTATTGATTTACATGTAAGATTCACATAAATAAACGGTATAAATTAACAATAACAAAAATAAACTTTACCTGTAAGAAAAGAAACGACATTTAATGTTATTAATCACATTGTCGATTCCTAAATCACAATTAGCTTGCTATTCTTAGCTTTCTAACAAAATAATTTTTAATAAATTGCTTTCTTATCACAGCACTTATAGGTTATAATTCACCATAGATTATCAAAATAACTATCCCTCTGTGTATGTCGCGTTCTGTCACGATCACGATGGCACTTGATGCGCGGGAATATTTAAATCAAAGAAAATTATATTTTTCTTTACATGTAAATATTATTGTATGCAAATTTTAATCAAGACATGTTCGATATTGTTTTTCTCACGTCTTTATCTCACCGTGCTTGTGTAACATTTATTTTTATTCATGGATAATGCCGTTCGATTGAAACAATAAGTTTGAGATTATATTTCGTCAGTTATACCTAACGTGTCTTTGAGTTCAAAAGTGTACCTAAAGTACTTTTAACTTATAAATTTTCCAGAATTTGAAATGAAATGAATTGGATGTTCAAAACTAGAAATGGCAAAAAACGTGCTTTTGGGCCTTTAAATACTTTAAAAAAAAATAGGCGGGATGACGGTTTAACATTTGTGTACAATCATAGAATTTCGATCGTTATTTCACTCAACTTGACAATTATTTTTTAAGAAGTAAGTTATACCAGAAAATCCTTGATCTAAAGTTTAAAAAATTAAAAGATAAATAAAAAGTTTAATTATTTTATATATTTTAAAATATTTTATTATATTTACATCTTATTAATTTATATTGTATAACAAATGCTGTATTCATTTTATATAATATATATGTCTGCATGAGAAGTATAAATTTATTATTGGGGTTTGTAAGATAAACATTTATGATAATCATGGAAAAAATGTTTTAAATAAACGTCTTTTTACATTAAGCACATTTTATAATTGCAACATTATAACATCCCTTTACTTCACAACGTGCACTAGATTTTGACCCGAAAACAAAATCAACTGGATTTTTAAACTCGTCAGGTTTTATATCTGTGTAACCACTTTGAAACCAAGCATATTTGAATAAATTTACATATTTCGGTGACGACAGTTAATATCGCACTAAAGATTGGGGAATGATTATAATATTACGTTAATAAAGATCTAAATCTTTTTTTATTAATATGACACTGTCAGAGAAATGTCTGGCATAATTTTTCCATATTCTAACCTAATACATCGAGTGGCTGAATTTTACTTGTTCCTTTTGGTATTAACTCCAAGATAACTTCTTAATTTTGAGATTGAATTTCTTGCACTGCTGAAGGACAGTGGATACTCTATAAATCAATCAACAAAACACTTGATGAACCAACATTCCGGTAGTACCATAGACATATAAGAATATACCGCTGAGTGAGCTAAAAACGCGATAGTGGAATAAAAAGAGAAAGCTGCATAAGGGCCCCCTCTATTTTTTTTTAGTCGCGTGTGCGCAGCTGCATTGCGATGTAAATTTCATTTGTAAATGCGCGGAAAAAATTATTCGTGAACAAAAAATTTTATTTACAAAAAATATTAATGTTCATATAATTACAAAAACATTAATAATTTTACCTACTTCGATTTTAGATGACAAACATTTTCTAGAACAAGAACCGTTCATGAACCATCGAAATCAATTAATTTTGCTAGTCATACAAAAATATTTAGACATTCGATTAAGACACGAAGCTAAAATTTTACACGAACAAAACCAAAAAATATGCATGCAAAATAATAAGTTAATATTTTTAAAGGACAATAAACATAATTTATTTTTAATAATAAATGTTTAAAGCATTAATATAGATAATTAAGATAAAAAATATATTAATATAAAATATTTTTACAACTTTTGTAAAAAATTATAGTTATAAGTATTATATATAAGTAAATATGATATTTAGTTCTTCTTACTTTTTAATTTAAACAGTAGCCAAATATATTTATAATGTTATTGTTAAAATTACTTATATTACATTTGTTTTTTAATAAATTTATACAGATTTCACATTTATAATCTTCTTTTTTAACATTATTTCATCGTACTTGAAAAAATATTATATAAATTTCTTAAAAAATGTATGTACGTAAGTAAGTGTATATATATAAATCATGCTTTAATACCACAGGTATAAAAGAATTTATGTATATATGAGGTCTGGCTATTAAATAACGAGACTGCGCACCTAGAGGGTGCCGTAGAGGGGTGGGGAAAAAAACGAGTAGTGCGTTGGGTATCAAGATATCTTGTCTATGCACGTACCAAAACACGTTCTCGTCACTATTATTGTATTTGTGCAGTAGCGGTTTGAAACAAACGTGTTTTTTTCTCGTGCCGAAGACCATGTGTGACGAAAAACAGGAGCAACGTATCAATCTCAAATTTCTCGTTAAATTGAAAAAAACTCCGACTGAGTGCTGTAAATTGTTGCAAGAGGCCTATGGGGACAATTCTCTATCTCGTGCGCGTGTTTTTGAGTGGTGTAAGCGCTTCAGTGAGGGCCGAGTGAGCACTGAAGATGACCAACGCCCAGGTCGCCCTGTCACTGTTTCAACTCCGGAAACAGTGACCAAAATCAACCAAATTGTGCGTGCAGATCGTCGAATGAGCATCCGGATGATTGCCGAGGCTGTAAACGCCGATAAAGAAACGGTTAAACAAATTTTACACGAGGAATTACACATGACAAAAGTCTGTGCGAAGTTGGTGCCAAAAAACCTCACTCCTGACCAAAAGCTCTTGCGTCAACAGGTCTGCTCAGATTTCCTTGAAAGGTTAAAAAAAGATTCTGGACTGATGAAAAACATTATTACTTGCGACGAAACGTGGATTTTTCAATACGATGTTGAAACAAAGCGGCAATCGATGCATTGGAAGACGCCTGAATCGCCCAGAATCAAAAAAGCAAGGATGTCCAAATCAAAATTCTAGGCAATGTTGATCGTTTTTTTCGACATTAACGGTATCGTGATGACTGAATGGGTTCCAGAGGGTCAGACTGTCAACCACACTTACTATTTGTCAGTTTTGGCGACACTGCGAGAACGAGTTCTTAAGAAACGGCCCGACTTGTGGAAGAACAACTCGTGGATTTTGCACCAGGACAACGCACCTGCCCATAACGCGCTATCTGTGAAGCAGTATTTGGCCGGTAAGCGCACTCCAGTGCTCGAACACGCGCCGTACTCGCCAGATTTGGCACCGTGCGACTTTTTTTTGTTTCCGAAGATAAAATCTGCTTTGAAAGGGACCCGATTTGAGTCGATGGAAACGGTAAAGCAAAAAACGGCAGAGCTCCTAAAGGCCCTCACCAAAGAAGACTTCCAGCACTGCTTCGATCAATGGAAAAAACGTATGGAAAGGTGTGTGGCGAGGGAAGGTGAGTTTATTGAAGGGGAGCATTCGAATGTAGAATAATTTTCATAATAAAACCTTTTTTCGTAACGAGTCTCGTTATTTAATAGCCAGACCTCGTATCTGTAAAACTCAACGTTTAAAATTCAACTATGCATCACTGTGCTACTGCGCATAAACAGTTAGACAAAGATAGAGGGAGCCCTTATGCAGCTTTCTCTTTCTATTGCGCTATCGCACCCACTTACAGTCCTTCTTCACTACTCACGCGGTCTATTCTTATATGTCTATGGGTAGTACACTTCCTTTAGCCAAGTTTCTAAGTGATCTAAAATTAAATAAATTTTTAAAAAATTATAATTATGCATTGAATATGTATTAATACTATGAATAATTTATTGATACTTGTAGTTAACTTTCCAGATTTTGCAGCCATAACATAGATATTATCAGGTCTAAATAACTTTAGTTGCACAATTAGTCCAAATTTGCCACTTCTTTGTTTAACACGTTCCGTGCCATGTGAGGCGTATACGACCCCCGCTGCACTGCCGTTAAGGCCATTTGGAATTTTCATTAAAAAACAAAGAATTCTTAAAAAATTTGTTGTAGAGTTAAATATAGACAATTAAATATTAAAATTTAATATGCATATTAAAATTTATAACTTTTTCCTGCTAATTATAGCTTTGTAATGTAATGTAATCTTCAAAAATTGCCGTGGCACGGAACGTGTTAAGAACTAAATAAAGAGGCGATAGAAATCTTCTATCGCCTGGGATTGTAGGTTAAATTGTATAACTATGGCTTGTAGAAGTTACAGATTGCACCAGGCATTGTATCTGGCTTTCTCCTTCAACCGCTAATGTTCTTCCAAAATGTATTTCCAACTAAAATTCACTTCCATCTGAATTGTAAACATTTTCTATACCTTTTCCTTGAATAAGTTTTTTTATTTTAATGACAAATTCGTCAGCTTTTCTTTGTAAATAATCTGTTCCGTCGAGAGTTTTTTTAGTAACAAACTTATTAATTTTTTTACTAGCGATTCTGTGAGCTTTTTTAAAATTATTTACCCAATGATTTAAAGCTTTAAATCTAAAATCCTTGTGTTTAAGTCCTCTTAAGTTTATAAAGCCTATTTCTGCAAATCTCTATCATGAACAATATGTCCGGCATCGATTACAGTTTAAAAATTGTCCAATACAAATTGACAAATTCTGCCTATTTTTTCTGTATAAGTTACTCCCTTATTTAAAGTTCTTGTCCAACGTTTTAGTTGCGTAATTGATTGCACTTTTTGAAATCAATTTTGAACAGTTTTTAATACAAGATTTTTGGTTATCCCACTTCTCCAGAATTCTACGGCACGTGCTTTATAGTCACGATCCAATTCTTCTACATCTGATGTGCGCTCTTGTATATCTTCATTTATAGACCAGATTTTGTCATAATCGTCTACGATTTTCATTTCAACATCTTTATATGGTTCTTGAAAAGCCAATGTTTCCTCTTCAATTATATCAACGTTGTTGAATTCATCTATTGCGTATATAACATTTTTTCAATACTATTTTTTATGTCAATCTCTTGCTGTGTTACTGGCGTATTATCTAACTTGAGGCCTTGGAATGTTATAAGGAGCATATTTATTACGTTAATGGAATTGAAAATCATTTTTAGAGCCTAAAACATAATTTATATTAAATAAAATAAAACTTTAATAAATAATATAGCTTTTATTATTAGTGTACATGAATTATTCATACACTAATCTTGAACGAAAACTTATTGTATTAAACAGGATTGTACTTACCAAAAGATTAAAGGGATGGTAATGTATACATAAAAGTGTAAAACTATAAAAAAATCATAGATTATTGTACACTTCTGAACTGAAAGTCGCGTTAGGTAAAACTGACGAAATACAATCTCAAACTATTATTGTTTCAGTCGAACGGCATTATCCATGAAGAAAAATAAATGTTACACAATCACAGTGAAATAAAGACCAAATCTTATCCGTTTTTTCATTCAAATAAATAAAATTTACAAATAATAGATTCAACACAAACACGTGAGAAAAACGATATCGAACATGTCTTGATTAAAATTTGCATATAATAATATTTACATATAAAAGAAAAGCTCGAGTATTAAATCATAAGACATGTAAACTTCGCTATTTAATTCAGTCGTTGTAGAACAATTTTTACTTTCATTGATTTTATTACAAATTTTTAGCATTAAATTTTAATTTAATATCATCGTCACGAGTGTACAGAATAATTTACAAAAGTTTTTAGTCTAAAAAAATGAAGGGGAAACCAATTTTACTATTATCAAAAATAGGGGACGCTACTCCTGAACACAAAAGCAATGCTCACTGGAGTGTCTTTTTTTAAAAAATTAAGTGACGTTTGTTTCAATAAAAAATTCCAATTCGCTCTTGAGATAATAAAAAAAGAATAATTTTTGCGGGTGAACTACAAGGGTGACTTATGAGTTTAGGATTAATGGATTTGAGGTTTCTGGATTTAGATTTTAGAAGTTTATAATAACATAATAAGGAAAAAATAATTTGCATGTAAATAAAAAGAAAAAAAATTACTGCCTATCTTATAACGATCAAGGGCTAGGGGGTAATAAACCCAGTTACATAAGGGTGCTATAGTTTCGTTTTTCATTTATTTTTTAGGTGAGATTTTTTTTGAATAAAAGTTTTCAAGTTAAATTCAAAAGTTATTTAGTGAATAATCATCTTTATCATAGTATAATAATAAAATCACTCTAAAGGTAAAACACCTCTAGTAAAATTTTTTTTTTTTAAACCTCGAAACACGTGAACTTAATCTTTTTATTTTCTATATGACAGTGCAATTTATAATCGAATCCAGCTGATTTAATATATTTTATACGAAAAATAAGCATAAAAATTGCATATTTACTCCTAAGCAAATAGGGGTTGCAACCCTTTGACATAAAAGTTATTCTCGTAGAAGTGCCTTTTCATAAGAAACAATTTGTTGTTGGTTATTTGAAAACTCCTAAAACTTGAGATATTAAAAAAAAACTGTTTTTGGGGTGAAATTTAATGGTGATTTTTACCCCTTAAATGGAAGAATTAACACTTAAAAGAAAATATAATATGTGTCTAAAATTTTTTTGAGTACTACAACATATTACAACATGAAAGAAATCGGTGAGGTGCACTTGGGGTAGTTTCCTTGTAGGTACAGCTTGGTCTGATAATACGGGCCGGGTACTTAAATTTTATCATTTTAACTTCAATCTAACACATAGTTCCAATATTTATAAATATTTCCAAATCTTTCAGACGATAACCTAAGTGAAAGACACTTGACTCCTGCCAACCTAATCCCAGTTGTCGATCTCTTTTCTAATACTTAGAAATTCAAAACCTTTTATTTTTTGATTTATTTTTCTGTCCATCAAAACATTTGAATCACGATCTAGTATGCGAAACAATATTCCACTGAATGGAAATGATCCAATTCACTATTTTGAATTATTTTTTGATAATTACCTTGTCAATCTTATTTGTGAGGAAACGAACCGCTATCAACTTTAAAATCCTTAAGTAGATCATGCCAAAATAAGTAAATGTTATGATTTGACGAAAGACGAACTATTGAAATTTTTAGCCTCATGCATCCTCATGGGACATGTGAGAAAAGGTAATTTGAAGGATTATTGGAGTACTTCTCCCATCTTATTGACTCCCATATTTTCACAAACAATTACTCGCAATCGTTATTGTCAGATTATACGATTTTTACATTTATAAAATAACGAAATTCCATCCAATCATCCATTGAAAAAATTGAAACATGTAATCGATCATCTGAAAACAAAATTTTCTAACGTTGTAGATCCAAGACACAAGTTATATATTGACGGAAGTCTTGTTTTGTAGAAAGGGAGATTAGCTATCAAGCAATACCTACCTTTGAAGTGCCATCGCCTTAGTATAAAGATATATATGCTTGTTGATTGTAAGACTAGATTGATTTTGGATTTCATCATTAACACAGGTACGAGTACTGAATGCAAGAGTTTTGATTTAGGCGTTTCAGGAGATGTTGTTGCTTGTTTGATGGAACCCTATTTTGTAAAAGGTCACATAATATACGTTGATAATTCGTATTCTTCTCCTTCATTGACAGTATTTTTGCACGAAAACGATACAGGGTTATGTGGTACCATCCGAAAAAATAGAAGAAGATTACCTTCTTTAGATATGAAGCTCGAGAAAGGAGAAATACAAATTGCTCATAATATGATTTTGATGGCTCTAAAGTGCCAAGATAATAAAGAAGTATGGATGATTACATCAGTACACGAGTTCGATTTAGTGAAAACAGGAAAAATAGATTACAAGACTAGAGAGAAAAAATAAAACCATCATGTACCATATACTCGATTACAATAAGAATTGGAGGAATAGATCTAATTGATAAACAATTATCCTTGACTGATACGATCAGAAAGTCAATGAAGTGGTATAGAAAATTATTTTTTCACTTATTTGATATGGCTCTTGTGAATGCGCATGTATTGTACAACATAAAAAATGACCAATTGTCATTTCAAGAATTTAGGTTACAACTGGTTTTAGAAATTTAAAATTTAAAAAATGAACTTAATATAAAAAATAATCTGAAACCTAGACGTTTGATAGGAACACATTTACCTGTTCACAAGAAGAAAAAGAAAAGATGCACCTTATGTTGCATGCAAAAAAAGAGATCAGAATCTAGATTCGAATCCACTGAAAGTTCTGTTTCACTATGTATTACTCCATGTTTCTATATTTAACATACCGAAAGTAATCTACCGTAATAAACTATAAGTCATCTTTTGGAAAATATTTTTATCAGAAAACAGAAAAATTCATAGTAAAAGGATCTGAATTTACGTAATATACATATACTTACATACATTCTGTCAAAAAAGTACTGGGAATTGTCGATTTAAATCTGGCGGGGCAATTCAGGCAGGTAACATTTTTTTTTCTAGGTTGGTACAACTGTCCTTAATGACTATGCCAAGTTTGAGCGGAATCTGTCAACGAGTGTGTTTACAGTAGCTAGTTAAGTCAGTCGATGTCAATAGTGCGTGCCGATTTTTTACAATGGGTGATTACGTTGAACAAAGAATTTGTCTAAAATTTTGTGTTGTGAATGAAATTTCGTGTGCCGATGCATTAAAAATGTTGCAAAAAGCTTTTGGTGATTAAGCACTATCGAAAACCCGTGCGTATGAGTGGTACAAAGCCTTCAAGGAGGGTCGTGAAGTCGTCGAAGACTTACCTCGTTCCGGACGCCCATCGACGGCTTCGACCGCGGATAACGTCGATAAAATTAAGGAAATTGTGCTTGAAACCCGTCATACCAGCTTAAGAGAGATAGCACATGAACTTGAGATATCCCACGAGTCCACACGTACGATTTTAATTGATATTTTGGGTATGAGAAAGGTAGCCGCAAAATTCGTTCCAAAAGAGCTTAATTTTTTTCAAAAACACTATCGCTAACAGGTCGCTTCGGACATGCTGGATCGCGCCAATTCCGATCTTGCATTCATGGAATGCATTATAACTGGTGACAAAACATAGGTGTACGAGTACGATATGCAAACAAGCCAGCAAGCATCTAAATAGGTGGGAAAAAACGAGCCGAAACCGAAAAAACCACGCCAAAGCCGCTCAAAAGTGAAGGTGATGCTCATTGTTTTCTTCGATATCCGTGGCGTGGTGCACTATGAATTCATTCCAGAGGGTCAGACGGTAAACAAAGAGTATTACCTAGGCGTTATGAAACGTTTGCGTGAGCGTATCTGTAAGAAGTGACCAAATTTGTGGGCGAACAACTCGTGGATTTCGCACGACGATAACACGCCGTCTCACCGATACGATTGTGACCGACTTTCTCGCCAAAAACTCAACGAACGTTTGAACAACCACCGTATTCGCCGGATTTGGCTCCCTGTGACTTCTTCCTGTTCCCAAAACTTAGATTGCCGCTCCGTGGCACCCGTTTTTAGTCGATTGAAGCCATAAAACAAAATTCGGCGCGCGAGCTGAAGACCATCCCGGAAAGCGCCTATAAAAAATATTTCGATGATTGGAAGTGCCGTTGGCATAGATGTATCGGAGCAAATGGAGCCTATTTTAAAGGCGACCCAATAAATTTTGATTATTAAACGTAAAAATGTTGTTTTAATTTAAAATTCTCGGTACTTTTTGACAGACAGTACATATACACATACATACATAAATACATACATACATACTCACATACATAAAAATACACCTACAGATACACTAAAACACATGAAATCAGAAGTTTGCCACGTCTACGTCGTTGATTCTGGGTAATGCCGAGAGCAAACATTACGCAAAGAAGTCAGGATTGTTTTGATCGATTTTTAAAAATCTTGAAGGTTTGCTATATTGGATGTATGAACACAACTTCAATATTTTATTACAATATGACCTCAAAATCGTGATCAGTGACTCCTAAAACCCCCATACACAAAAATTTAGATGCATGTCGATTTTAGAAAATTTCTCGCCTGCCATCTTGGGTCAGCCATCTCGAATTTTTGGAACATAACTTCGGCTTGGTGATTAGCAACTCAAATTACTCCCTGGTAATATATTAAAGATAAAAAATATTATAATAACATTTTTTTTCTGAAAACTGTTCAATTTAACGTATGTATTACTGTCTCGGACCGGCATGACGTCAAAAGGTGTCATGGGGTGACTCGCCAACGTTTGACCTTGGTTTGGTTCCAACTAGGGGAACTTAGAAAACTTTTCGATGGAGATAATGAACTTTCTAATTTTTCAAAATCCCGGCCCTCTAAGGGTTAATTGTATTTAAACAGTTGTATGTATAATTTCATATATACGTACTTACACGGTCACACTTATATTTAAAATCTAGGAAATTAAAATCAAATGATTTGATATTTGAATACGGCTTGAATTTACTTGATGAGATGACTTGAGGTTTTTTTTAAATTATCTTTCATCAACTAGCTAATTTTATTTGAGTTGACAAACCAATTTTGTATACTCTATAGGGTTGAATTCTTCTTCCTTTTTGAAATGTTGATTTTTCAAGTGATAAGTGCGACAGACGAGAGCCTTTTATGGTCTCGATGAAAAATTGCATTGTCTTAATATTTTTCTTAATGGCTTTCGCACTTGCAGATGAATTAATTAGTCTTATTATATTAATTATTTTTTTCTTTTATTTATTATTAATCTTAAGATTTCTGGATAAATTTATTAATTATGGTAGCAATGTAATGGCTAATGACATAGACTTTAAAATTTTTAACTTGCAAGTCTTATGCAAGGTACAAGATAGTAAATAACTATTTAGATATACTAAAAAGAATACAAACGTCGCGGGACGCCTTACAATTTTAAAACATAATGTATATTTGTTTTTGATTTATATGATGAGACAGGTGGCTAATCGAGGTTAGGCCACCTGCCATGCGGTGCGAGATAGAGTTCGCGGCGTCACTACACACGGCGCCATCGATCAAGCGATCGATAGCACGATACAGGAAAAGGCGCGAGAATTTGCGGCGTGCTAACGCGCGGCACCATCGATCAAGAAATCGATGGCATGACGCGGAAGAATAGGAGAGGCGCGACGCGAGAGGGAGAAGAGGGGAGCCCTCTTTTCTTCTCAACCGCCGATCTGCAACGACGTGAGGAAAAAGCGATTGACAATTTTGTACCGCCGCTGCAGCCGTTCGAGAGCGATTTGCGCCACGCGAGATTCGAGTGGACGAACCTCACCTTAGGTAAAAGTAAGTGGCCACTTCTCGTCACAGTTACATTTAGTAGTCCGCGAAATTATTATACGCGCGCGACCGCGTCTATATATGGTATTTGGTTGTTCGTGCGAGTGGCGAGTGAGAGAACCGATCTCACTTGCACAATCATAGGTTATACAGACGAGTAAGAGAATCGCTCTTACTCGTATAGCCATATACTATACAGACGAGTGAGAGAATCGCTCTTACATGCTCAGTCATAGACTACACGAGTCGAGAAAAAGAATCGCCTTCTCTCGCGTAGTCATAGACTATTTGTGTGTGTAGCTGCGTGTGCATTGTACGGCGCGCATGCGCAGTGCGCACCTAGTATATTAGTATTGCGCATCGAGCAATACTAATTGCGATCTACAGTATTAAGCCTCCACACGATAAATAACCAGCTTTTTTACGAATTTTGTTAAATTTTAGCAATAAACAAGCTTTTGGCGCATGACAGGTGCGCGTTATTTATTGCCTTTCCCATCTAGCTTCCTGTCCCGAATACCGCCGCCTCCGCGAGCGTGCCAACCGACCGTTGGCACGCATACTGAGCAGCCGAGACCGGTGAGAGCAGCACCGGCAGCGGGGCCTTTAGGCAAGGCCCCTCACACGTAGGTTAAGCAGGATCTGAGGAGGATCCTGTGTTTTTAACGGACCGGCACTGTACGAGAGTTTCATTGCACCGACGTCTAACGTCCGTCGACACTCGAGGCTGCATCGGTAGACTTGGCGGCCTGTCAGGCCCAAAACTGAGGCCGACGGCAGTGCGTACGTACGAGGGAGAATCTCACATGTGTTATCCCAATATACCCGTTGCAATGAAATTAAAACAAAGATTAATAATTTCTGGAAATGTTTAATTTTCTGTGTGAAAACGTGTTAACGAGCATTAAAAAAAATATAAATAGATCAAAAAGAAATATATTTTATATAATTGAAACAAAAAGGCTTTTGAAAGGTAATTTAAAGTGTGCAAAAAAAAAATTTTATTTATTAAAAAAAAATAAAAAAAAAAAAAAAAAGGAAGGCGATCAAGGACAGCCTACACCCCGGCAGACTGAAGACACTGACCAAAGACGAATTAAATTGATTCAAGAAAAATTAAGATTGAATCGAGAAATCATTTTAGAGAAAAGTATTTACTTGACTTGAGAATTTTTATCCATTATTTTCAATATCTATAGATACACATTAATATAAAACCAATAGCAGAAATTATTGAGTCAAGTAAATATTTTTTATTAAAACGATTAAATTTTATTTTTTTTAAATAATGCCAATCTTTAAATGACTTTAAAAATTGACTTAAGATCAAATTTACTAGTACAGGTAGGTGACTCCCATTATCCTGAGTAATATTTTTTTTAACAATTTTCAATTTTCGTTAATTCAATTTTCGGTATCTGGCTTACTTAAAGAAAAATTTTGGTACATAGATTAAAACGATCTAATGAGTATTATAGTTATTATTCATGGACGAGTATATACAAGGATCCTTTGTACATATGCTTAGATGGGGTGGTCACGTTATTTCAGTCTTGTCGTTGTCATCTGCAGAAAAGGTCGTTCATTAAAACTTACCAAAATTTTGTTTTTTTGAAAATTTTCTACTTTGATCATTTGATTTAACTTTCTTAACTTTTATTTTGTAATTTTTATGGTTGTGCTAGTATGTGTATTTGCAGAAAGAGGCATTGACGTTAAAAGGGGCGTTACATCAACAAACAAATTAAGTAGTTAGATCCTCCTTTTTTGTTAGTGTATATTGCGTAATTTGTTTTGCTTTGTTTTTTTATATACCAGGGTGGGGTGAGAAGTTTCCGGCCTGACTTAGAGATGACTCTAGTTGGTCAAGTTTTTGGCTTTTATTCTGTAGCCCAACATTTCACTAGCTTATATATAAATTTTCAGGTCGATTGCTCTGTTCGTATACATTTAAGAGCTGTTTGAACAATATGTCTCAATTACTTACGTGAAAATGGAAAAATCAGAGAAGCATGCGGTCATCAAATACTTCTATGTATTTAAAAGGCCTTACACAAATACAAATTAACGAAGAGTTGGATTCCATACTAATAAATTCTTTTCCATCATATTTGATGGTTAAACAGTAGCTGTCTGAATTTAAGAAGGCTCGCATGAGCGCTTCTGACGAACCACGTTCAGTTCGCCCTGTTGAGGTTACAACTCCTAAAATGATTAAAAACACTCATAAAATAATTATTGAGGACCGCAGATTAAAAGTAAAAGAAATAGTTAAGCTACTAAGATGTCAACTAAATGTATAGATAATATTTTACATGAAAATTTGAGGATGGAGAATCTCTGGTAGGTAAGTGCCGCGTTTTCTAACGATCGATCAAAATTTCACTCGGAAAACTGTTTCGATTAAAAATTTTGCACTGTACAAGCGAAACCGTTGCAAATTTTAACATTGTTTTATAACTATTGATTACCCTTGGATTCACTACACTTCTGAAAGTAAACAACAGTCGAAGCAATGAATTGGACCAGGTGAACCAACTCCACGGAGACAAAAACAATTTCATCGTTGAATAAAGTTAAAGCGTTTGTTTTTGGGATAAAAAAATTATTTTCATTGAATACCTAAACAGGGGTGAAACCATCACTGGTCAATACTATGTAGAGTTATTGTAGCGTTTGAAGGACGAAGTGAAAAATAAACGATCTTACTTGACGAAGAAAAAATCTTGTTTCACTATGACAACGCACCTGCCTATTGGTCGGTTATTACGATGATTAAAATAAACGGATTGAAGTTCGAATTTTTACCCCAACCACCATATTTACTAGATTTAGCCCCCAGCGACTATCATTTGTTTTCTAACCTAAAAAAATGGCTCGGCGGTAAAAAATTTGATAGTAACGAGGAAGTCATCAATATTGTACATGAGTATTTTGAGAGACGACATATCGCACTCTAATAACAGTATTGCTGTATAAGAGCACCGTTATGAAAAATATAATAATTTTGATAGAGATTATGTTGAAAAATAAAGAAAAAAAAACACGAAAAAAATTGTTTTTTTTTTATTAGGCTGGAAATTTTTCACCCCACCTTCGTATATATATATATAAGAAGAATGCTTCACATTCGCACCTTCCCCGCTGTAGTCTCTGCACATTCGGGCAGCGATAGCTCTTTAAAAGTTATTTGCATGATGGATGATCTGCTTTTCTAATGACCCGTTTGATTTTTGTAAAAATGCTGTAATTTTTAAGTGCTATTATTTTTATTATTTTACTAGTCAAATTTGTCCCTTCATCTATAAGTACTCGTTTTAAAGTACAGTTATTAAATTTTTGTCGATTAGTTTTTGTATTTCTTGTACAGCAATCTGTTTTAGTTTATTAGGTAGTGGAAATTGTTTAACGTATATAGGTTTTTTTCACTTAAATTTATTTCATGTTGTTATGCATTATCTTTTTATTATTTTATCACTTTCTAGACAAAATACATTTTTATTTTGTTTAATATGTTTTACTATAAGGTCTTCTTTTTTCGTTGAGAAGGTGATATAATCTTATTTTTTTTATTAAAGTTTATTCTCGGCTTCTGCGATTTTCCTTTCTCGTTTTGATTTATATATTTTATTTCTTTTAAGTCCGGGTTTTTTTTTTTTGGTAGTTCTCTTGATATGTTATTTATGTTAATTAATGTAATCTGCAATTCTTTTTCAGTATTCATTGTATAATTTGTATTTTCGTGTAATTTTATTAGGAATTATTGATAATTATAATCTTTATATTCGTTCGCTTCAATATTGTTATGTGTGACTTCTTAATTTTTTCCATTTGCTTGTTCTTTCTTTACCGGATATAATTCTACTTGTACGCTTGCGTTTTTGATGAAGTTCAAAATTTGTTTGTATTATTATTAATAGAAATTTTGGTTGTTTCTTCTTTTAGGTATTTTTCGTTAGTTTTATTTTTTTTTTTAATTATGTTTCGTAATAATTGACTAAGTATAGTTTTTTGCTCTAAATTTATTTTAAATTTCTTGAAATTTTAAACGTGAGTGGATTCGATGGCAATTTTTTGTTGATTTATTTTCAAGTATCCATGGCCTAGCCTTAATTTTTGATTTTCCAAGATCTGAATTCTTAATATTCCATCATGAGGCATTAAAAAATTTTCTGGTACTACGTGAAAATAGAGATTACGTTATCAATGGGTTCTTTAATTACTCCTAATGTTCAAATCATTTTTAATGTATTTCTCGATGCCAAGATTTTTCTGTTTTCTAGTAATGTCTTTATTAAAATTTATCTTTTTATGATGTTTAATTCTGTGCCTGTTTTGATGAGTAAGTTACAAGTTTTATTATTGTATGGATTTTCTATTTCTATGTATTGAGGTAAATTCTGTAAATTTATAACATATATTTACATTTTTTGTTCTGTATTTTATTCTTTGTTCGGTTGATCTAAGTATCTGTAGTGTTTGTTTTTGAGTGGTCTTTATTTAACCCATTGAATTCTGTGCCGTATCAAGGCTAGATAGCATCAAAATAACAATTAGCCCTTTCGCTACGGAGTGCCTAGAAATAAATTGCTCTCTCAGCAGCCGGCGCGATAGTACGAGGGCGGTTTAAATATGATCGAGACAAATGCTCTGACACGTTTATTTACTATCGAAAAAATTTACAAAAAATTACAGTTTTTATAGGTACTCCCCCTTACAAGTTACGCATTTTGTCCACATTTCCGGAAGCTTTTTGATGCCGGTATCGAAGAATTCCTTGGGCAACTCGGACAGCCATGTGCGCACGAACTCCTCTACCTCGTCGTCGGTGTTGAATCTTTGACCTCCGAGGGCTTCTTTCAGTGGTCCAAACATGTGGTAGTCGCAGGGTGATAAATCCGGACTGTAGGGGGGGGGGGGGTGTTCCAGTACCTCCCACTCCAATTTTGATATTGTATCGAGCGTAAGACGCGCGGTATGAGGGCGCGCGTTATCCTGGAGAAGAATCGCACTTCGTGCTGGAATGCCCCGCCGGTCCCAGAATACAGTACACATAACCTTACCCGCAGACCTGGTTGTCTTCGCTTTGACTGGCACCCCTTCCTCCTTCTTCCTCCACTCTTTAGATGACACCTTGCTTTCGGGAGTGTAATAGTGTACCCATGTCTCATTTGTAGTGAAGATTCGCGTTAAAAAACAGTCCCCCTCCAACTCGTATCGCGTCAGCAAGCGGCGACAAACTTCCAGCCGCGTGAATTTTTGCTCGAAGTTCAACAGTTTAGGAACCCATCGCGCCATTATTTTGCGATATTGAGGGTGTTCGTCGATGATAGACTCTACACTACTAATACTGATGCTGAGTTCAGCCAAAATGTCTCAAACATTCATCCTACGGTCCTCCAAAATGAGTTGTTCTACGCGGCAAATGTTGTCTGATGTGATGCTGGTTCGCGGTCGACGATCATGCGGCTCATTCTCGACGGTTTCGCGACCATCCTTGAATGCTTTGGCCCATTTAAACATAGCAGCCCTATTTAGGTACTCACTACCGAACTGATTTCGCAAACGCAGAAAAATTTCCATGTTTATAACGCCTTCCCACACTAAAAAACGAATGACAATACCTTGCGCAACGGCGGTCGGCACTTGACGTTCACTCATGGTCGTAGCACGCGCGTGAAACATGCACTCCCGACGAAAACTATGCCACACTATTCGTAAGGGACCCAGCTATCACATACTCAAGCCACGACCTTCAAAACATACATGCGCGCCATCTACAGCGTTTGTCTCCATCATATTTGAACCGCCTTCGTAGAACACCATATCGAAACAGGCCACAAAATAGATTTTAAAAAAATAACAATTATCGCTTTAACATCTACATATTTTTCTAGAAAACACCGCGAAGCTTTAGAAATCCATAAATACACTAACAACCTCAACAGAGACAACGACTACAACACTAACACTTGATTTGACGATCCATCCTCTTGGTTTTTTAATTTAATTGGCCCATCAAATTAAATTGATGTTGATCAACTAATCACAGAGTAACTTTATCCCCGCCAACATCTTTGCCACCGTTAAAGCCATCTTTATGTAAGAGACCTCGAGACTTGAAACTATTAGTTTCAGAAAAAGGGAACTGAAATGTTTACGAAACGACGGCTTAACAAAGTCAACCAGCGAGTCAACCCGGAAAAACATACATTATGACAAATTATACTCGCGAAAACCTAAAATCCTTAATTTAATTGTAATAAGCCCGCGCAAAGGATGTATTCCCAGCACTAAACAATAACTATTTTTAATTTAACTCAATTTTTAGTTTTTAATTTATTTCACAAATTGTACTCTGTTATTCCACAATTAAATTGTAAAATCGATTTAGAGTAAACAAAAAGTTTTAACATAAAAAGGTTAGGAAAATGGATATCAAATAAAGTATTATATTTTAATATATTTTTTTTTACTTGGTTAAAATATTATTTTTTTCAATCATTATTTTAAAAATCTTTTCTTTTCTATTTTTGATGCATATCGTAATAATAATTGTATTATAATACTATTTTATTAAAATTTAATAAGCTTTTGTCTTCATAAATGCAGTTTAAAAACAGTAATTAGATTATTAAAAAATGGTTTTTCTATGTAAATAAGCATAAAATAATTACCAAATTGTTAAAAAACTCCAACTGTTTTGGTTTTTCAGAATATCTTTCAAATTGATCCAAATTGTCCTGCAGTTTTAAAGTTAAGCTGTCATAATTTTGAGTAATAATAGTCATGATTTGATTTTCTGTAGGTGTTGAAATATTTTCTTCCATCAACCAATTTGTTATTTTCGGTGAAAAATGATTCAGAATATCACGAATATTGATTAGAGCATTTGACAATTTTAAAGCGCTATCTCTATACTGAAAGTTCTCGTTATTAGAATATCTCAAACCTGCAAATAAAATTGATGTTGTCATTCAAATTGATGACTGTTGCTATTAAAACGTTTTTGATCGGCATTTTTTTCTTAAAAACTGGTTTTTCTATGGGTATTATTTATTTATCTAAACCTCTAATGACTTTAGTAGGGTTTTTGAGCTCTTTACTTACTAAAACACTTACAAGATGGCTTATTTATACTAATACTCCTGTGCTCATCAAAGGACCCCGCACAAAATCAATAAAAAAAAACGAACTTGGCCGAAAATTAGTGTATAAATAATTCAATATGGATAGATCAAAAGTGTCAATAGGCCCAAACTTTAGCTATGCATAGCTTTCAAAATGTCAGGCTTCAAATTGGGCCTTTTAGAGATCTCTGAAAAGGTACAACTGAATAACTCTAACATGTGAATATATTATTTTTAATAAAATCACCAGATATAAGGGATTTTTAGGGTCACTAAATCCAAATACGGAGTAGCAGAATCTAACTATGCTATTAGCTTGACCTTGGAAGATCACTCAGTGGGCACCTAGATCAAAAGTACTAAGCATGAAAATGATGTTTTTGAGTAATAGTAGTATTAAGGTAACCCAATCTTCATAACTGCCAACTAGATACGGCACCTGCAAAAAGATTCTCTACATCTCTTTTTCATCTCTGGTGTGTGAGAGTATGCGTGGAAGTGTGTGCACGTGAGAGAGTGTACGTGTGTGAGAGTATACATGTGTGTGTGAATGTAGTTTTTCGTCTGTACGTACAGTTATTCAGGTTGCAGTCTGTTAAAGTCTACTTAATTAATCAACGCACCGACTGTGTGTACCCATGTGTATGGAGGGTATGTGAGTTAGTAAACAAGTATATTTTTTTATATTAGCAGTTTTCAATAGCTAGTAAGTGAATTTTCAAGTGATATGTAATCAGATAATCATATGTAATAAATTTTCTATGAGCTTACTAAAATATCTTTATAACATGATTAAAACTTGGTAAACAACATGATTAGAATGTCAAACGTTGATGGGATCTATTCTTTCTGATCAGGTATCGTATGTAAACACAGATTACAATATACTAGGTTGTTCAAAAAGTTTTGAAAGCGACATCTATAGAGCAGTAGAAGAACCAAAATTTTTACGCCATATTAATATTTTATCTTTCATATAAACATACCCAAAGTTTCATTCCACTCTGTCAATTCATTGTTTGTTTACAAGCCATTTGAAGTTGACGTGTCAGTGTATTCTTTTTACAATGGAAAAAACTGAATATCGTGCAGTGATAAAATTCTTTGTTTTAGGAGTTTTATCAGCAACGGAAATTCATACAAAAATGGTGAAAATGTTAAAAGAATCTGCTCCTTTATTTCCAACTGTGCATCGACGGGTCTTAGAGTTTAGACGTGGTCGAAAAAGCGTTGAAGACGATCCACGCTCAGGACGTCCAAAAAGTGCATCAACACCAGCATTCATAGCAAAAGTACAGGATATGATTTTGGAAAATCGTCGATTGACCGAGAGAGATTTAGCAGAGGCCCTAGACATCTCATTAGGCAGTGTGAGTCATATTTTAAATAAAGTTTTGGGTTTCAGAAAGCTCTGTGCACAATAGGTGCCGCATTCGCTCACAATGGAACAAAAACACGTTAGAATGCGACTTTCTGAGCAACATTTGGAGCGTTTTCGAAAGGATAAAAAGGTTTTTTTGCGTCGATTCATCACTATAGATGAGACTTGGGTCTACCATCATGACGCTGAATCAAAACAAGAGGCTAAAGAGTGGTGTCAACCAGGCACTTCGGCACCGAAGCGAGTTCGTGTCCAGAAATCGGCGAAGAAGGTGTTAGCGTCAGTTTTTTGGGATGCAAAAGGGATTTTGTTAGTGGATTATCTCCAAACTGGCAAAACAATAAATTCTGAATATTATTGTAACCTTTTGGACCAATTGGATGAAAAAATTAGTAAAAAAAGACCCGGTTTGCACAAGAAAAAAATCATTTTTCATCAAGACAATGCACCCGCTTACACAGCTTAAAAAACCATCACTAAAATAACCGAATTAAAGTACGAATTGTTGCAGCATCCACCTTATTCGCCTGATTTAGCTCCCTCTGACTTCTGGCTGTTTCCACACCTCAAGAAATTCCTTCGCGGGAAGCATTTTTCATCAAACGAAGAGGTTATAGCCGTCGTAGAGGAGTATTTTGCAGGCCTTGCAGAAAGTCACTTCCATGATGGGATAAACAAGTTGGAAGACCGTTGGACCAAGTGTATTGAACTTATGGGAGATTATACTGAGCAATAAAAGTGATTTCACCAACAAAAAAAAGTATCTTCATTTCCGCTTTTAAAACTTTTTGAACAACCTAGTATTCACTTGTAATAAAATAAATGACAAATTATTGTTACCAAGATTTTTTATTTTAAGTATCTAAGTTTTTAAAGGACTACTTAAGAAATAATATCTACCCCTGAAATTGCAGACATGGAAGTCAAAAAAAGATTTTGTAAAAATACTATGTAAGAGTATTCTTTACTATCATGCAGTGGCCTAATGATGAAAAAATGAATCTGCACCTGATTTTAAGTAACTCAAGGACTCCCTAAATTGAGTTCCAGTAAAAGTTTTAGCAAAACTCAAGGACTGACTAAATAGAGTTTTAGCAAAACTAGTATCAAAGCGTATTTTTTAATTATCTAATAAATCTTTAATATCTATTAAACAGACATTTATGATTATTTTGATTTATTCTTCGTTTGACTTCCAATTAACTTAGAAATTACCTCGAAATGACCCTTAAGTGACCTTGCAAGGTCAAGTTATTAACATAATCAGATTCTGCAACCTCAAAAATCTACTATTTTTAGAGAATTCTAATCGGTTCTTCAAATGACCTTGAAATAACTTTGAAATGACCTTTAGGTGACCTTACATGCACAAACGAATACCATATTCGGATTTAGTGACCTCAGAATTTTTTATACTCTCACATTACTTTCAAATTCACTTACTAGCTATTGAAAACTGCTAATATAAAAAAAATGTACATGTTTACTAACTTACATACCCTCCATACACATACGTAACACATCGTTCAGTAAGTCCCGAGACTAACCCAGAGATGGTGCTAGTAGTACTAAACTGGCCACGTTTCCATAGAGTGCGAACCTCTACATGAAACGTGTAAAAATTTCACGTCGATCGGATCACAGACAGCAGAGTTATCGAGGTTAGAGTAAAGTCACTTTGTAATTTGTTTGAAAAATGGAAAAAAGCGAGTTTCGCGTGTTGATAGAACATTGTTTTTTAATGGGTGAAAACACCGTAGAAGCTCAGCAATGGCTTGAAGAACATTACCCGGACTCCTCTCCATCCAAACCAACGATTTGTCGTTGGTATGCAAAGTGAAGGTCCGTGAGATTGCAGAAATGACACAGATATCATCTGGAAGCGTATTTACAATCCTTTATGAAAAATTGAGCATGAAAAAGGTTTTTTCCAAGTGGGTGCCGCCATTGCTTTCAGTGGAACAAAAACAGCAACGAGTCGACGATTCAGAGAGCTGTTTATCGCTATTTACTTGCAATAAAAAGGATTTCCTGCGTCGATACGTGACCATGGATGAAACATGGATACATCATTTCACTCAGGAGTCAAATCGGCAATCATCTGAGTGGCGCATGGCTGGCGAAAGCCGCCCAAAGCGTCCAAAAACGCAGCAGTCTGCTGGCAAAGTCATGGCGTCGGTTTTTGGGATACACATGGCGTGATTTTCATTGACTATCTGAAAAAAGGTAAATCGATCAACAGTAATTAATATATTGACTTGTTGGTACGTTTGAAGGAGGAGATCGCAGCAAAACGACCGCACATGAAGAAGAAAAAAATCCTTTTTCACCAAGACAATGCACTATGCCACAAGTCTATGAAAACAATGGCAAAATTTAACGAATTGGGCTTTGATTTGCTTCCCCACCCCTCGTATTCGCCAGATTTAGCCCCCAGCGACTACTGGCTCTTTGCTGATCTCAAAAAAATGCTCCAGGGAAAAAAATTTGGCTCGAATGAGGAGGTTATTGCCGAAACTGAAGCTTATTTTGAAGCAAAAGATAAATCCTTCTATAAAGATGGTATAGAAATGTTGGAAAGGCGTTGGAAAGATTGTATCACTCTAAAAGGAGATTATATTGATAAATAAAAATGATTTTTGAAAAAAAATGTTGTTTTCGTTGTTAGTCTCGGGACTTATTGAACGATGTGTTACACACAGACGGTGCGTTGAATAATTAGGTAGACTTTAACAGACTGCAACCTGAATAACTGTACGTTCACACACACACCTGTATACTCTCACACACGTATACTCTTTCACATGCACACACTTACACGCAAACTCTAACACACAAGAGATGAGAAAGAGATGTAGAGAATCTTTTTGCAAATGCCTTATCTAGTTGGTAGTTGTGAAGATTGAGTTACCTTAATACTACTATTACTCAAAAACTTCATTTTCATGCTTAGTACTTCTGATCTAGGTGCCCACTGAGTGATCTTCCAAGGTCAAGCTTGTAGCATAATTAGATTCTGCCACCACGTATTTGGATTCAGTGACCCCAAAAATCCCTTATATCTGGTGATATTATTAAAAATAAAATATTTTTGTGCTATAGTTATTCAGTTGCATGTTTTCACAGATCTCTAAGAGGCCCAATTTGAAGCCTGATATCTCAAAAATTAAGCATAGCTGGAGTTCGGGTAAGACACTTTTGATCTACGCATGTCTCCGCATACTATCTATTTACTAATTTTCAGCCAAATTGGCTGAAAGATCATGTATATGGCCCCAAAAAATGCAAGCCTTCCCATTAAGTTATGTAATTTGAAGAAAGTAATCAAATGGTAACCTTTATATTAAAAATGATATCTAAGTCAATTTTAAAATATCATGCAGAATACTAGTTTTCAGACAGATATAAATAAAGTATCAATTTTTACTTTTAAAAAATTTGTAGGCCATTTGTTCATAAAATTAATTTTTTGCGGATCACTTAACAGGATCAAATTGTCTAGTTAAATTATTTGAAAAAATTAGACAAATTCTCAATATCTATTTCGAAAGTAATTTTAGACTTATTCTTTGTTTGAGTTTTAAATTTAAACTAAGTTAAAGCTTATGAATATTATATGAAATAATCAAAATTCATACCAGCGATTAACGCTGCGACAAACTTTCTATGTCAAATAGTTATATCTGATTTAAAATAATTGTCATACTGCGTCAGGACCATATTTTCATAAAAAAATAACAATAAATATTAAGTACAATTTTATTTTGTAAGGCAAAATAAATTAAGGCAAGTTACCTGGTTCTCAACTTCCGATCTATGTCTTATTTGAATTTTTATTAAAAAGGTCACGTACTATTCGTTCATAGAGTAACACTGAACTATCTTAACACATTGTACGCTGGTGGCATCTGAGACATTGAAAGACTGAGCACCGGCACCGTATCGACCGTTAAAAATCTGGGCGCCGGCATGATTCGCTTGTTTACAATCAATGAGTACATGAAGAAAATATTTAAAATTTTGTATATTTTAGTAAAACACTATATTTTGTTTCCATATTTGTCATATACAATTTAACGATAACAAAAAATAGAAGCAAAATCAAAAGTTTTTATTTATTTGAATCCCGTGTTTTTGCGGGGCCGGTGCTAGAGCGATAGACTTCGAATCCCGCGTTTTCGCGGGATCAGCGTACTATGTGTTAAGAAGACCACATTTGTCTTGTCATCAAATCAATATTTTCTAACATTTCTGACAATCGATCTCTTATCAACTTCAAATAGTTGTTTCTATTAACATTTCTTTTAAATAATAGCGACCAATCAGTAACAATTTTTCAGGTTACACACAACCATAAGGCTTTATTAGTTTTAATGGTCTACAGTTCTATACCAGTAAGGGTTGTGGACTGACCAATAATTGTAATTGTGCCTATTACCAGGCATAGAAGTATGAAATTGGAAATTTTTGTAAAAATTACACGTCTATTGTTTAAAAATAATAAAAACTATTTTATTCAAAATAATCTCCATTGCTATTTATAAATTTCTCTTACCTCTCTGGCAGTTTATGAATGCCACGCCAAAGAAAACAGTTCTTATTTTGAATCGAACCAGTTATCAAGCAATTTTTGTACATTTTCATATGAAATAAAACATTGTTAAGCGAAAGCGTGTCCCATTGATCCGAATAGAAGATAATCGGACGGAACTAAGTTTAGAGAAAAAGCCGCATGCGCTATTATATTCCAACTAAATACCTTGATTGTTTTTCTGACCTTTTTTGCTGTGTGTGATTGAGCATTATCATGGAGCAAAATAACTTTGTGTTGCTTTTTTCCATATTTCGGTAACTTTTCACGCAATGCTCAATTTACATTGATAATTTGCTATTAATAACGATAATTGTTAACGATTTCACCAGGTTTAGTAGCTCATAATAGATTACACCCTTCTGATCCAAACAAATACAGAGCATTGTCCTTTTTAAAGCGATTTGGTCTCATATTAGATGTCGATGGTTCGCCTGGATTCGTCCATGATTTCCGACGCCTAAGATTCTTAAAATATATCCATGTTTTATCACCTGTCACGATTCCATGGAGAAATGACTTTCTTTAGTATCTGTCGAACAGTATTTCACAAGTAATTTATTGATTTTCTTGCTGTCTTTCATTCAGTTCATGAATCCATATGCGAATGCGGAACCCATTTTCCTACTTCCTAAATCTTTTCAATGGCTTTTTAACAAATGAGGACAGCTTTCTGTTTCATATTCAGTTGATCCGCGAGTTTTTGTTGAGTTTAAGTATCATCTTTGTTACGTGCAGGAAACACGCACAGACTAAAATTTTAATATTTATTTTAATGCGAGATCCAGTAACTTATCCTGTACGGGCCCGCTTGCGCATCGCGAACTAAAATCGATCATGTTGTCAGTCATGACTTACGAGAATTCCCGAGAACACCTCTACCCAATCGGATAGGAAATAGTCCGTTTTTGATCCTCGCGTAAAAGAGAGATAAGTTGGAGGAATTGGGGGCAAATAAATGAACAATAACACTTTCCTCTGTATGGTTTTTTTTTATTTTATAAATATATTTATCTTTACATTGGGAGTACAAATAAATTTGGTTCGTTTTTTTTGCAGTCAAAAATGCATTTATTTCAAAATAAAAAGAATTAAAAGATTAAGAAAAGTATTACCCATCGCTAGTTACTACTTTATCCCACCTCAGGCAATTTTTGAATGTCATCTTGAAAACACGTCTCGTCTTTTGAGGTGATCTAAGTTAGGAGCCAATTTTCGATTTCTGCGAAAGAAGTGAACCGATGACCAGCCAGATCGTGCTGCATCCCTCGAAACAACCAGTAATCAGAAAGAGCAATGTCCGAAGAATACGGTGGGTGCGGCAAAATATCCCACTTGAGCGTTCCCAAACATTTTTCACGACTTTTGCGACATGAGGCCCAGCGTTGTCATGCAGAAAAATAACTTTGTCATGCCTTTTCTTGTATTCCGGCCGTTTTTCTCATAATGCACGGCTCAAACGAATCAATTGCAGCCTATACCGATCGGCCGTTATGGTATCGCCAGGTTGTAGCAGCTCATAGTACACAAAACCCTTTTGGTCTCACCAGATACACATGATCTTCGAACCATGAATATTCGGCTTTGGTGTTGATGTTGGGGTCGATGGCAACGATTGACCAGGCATAGCCTAGTATTTTTTCTTCTTGAGGTTATCATACAATATCCACTTTTCATCCTCAGTAACAATTCTATGTAAAAAACCCTTTCTTCGTTGCCTTTGAATCAGCTGCTTGCAACAAAAAAATCGCCTGTCAACGTCTGTCGGTTTCAGTTCATAAGGCACCCAATTGCCTTGCTTTTGAATCATTCTCATTGATTACAATCGTACAGAAACTGCTTGTTAAGTCACTTCCAATGATTCTGCAAGCTCTTATTGCGTTTGACTCGGATCTTCATCGGGTAATGCCTCCAACTTTTTGTCTTTGAATTTTTTTAGCTGTCCAGAGCGAGGCTTGTCTTCAACGCTGAAATCTCCATTCCTGAAACGTCAAAACCATTTCCTACAAGATTTATCAGTTGGAGCATTGTCACCATAAACTTCCACAAGCATTCGATCCGCTTCAGCTGCACTTTTCTTCCAAAAACAAGAAACTAAAACCTCCCGCAAATGCTGCTTAGTTAACACAAAATTGGACATATTTTACACAGTTAAAAACAAGATTCTTTTATAATACTCATAGCGATACAAACTGAATATTATTGACAAATGTCTAAACTCTCTGAAACTACCGACTTCAGCTGTTACTTTTAAATATTCATAATAGCCAGAGCCATCTTTTAAAAACGGACCAAACTAATTTGTACTCCCAATATATATTAGGTGTAGTAAAAAGAAATCCATTATTTTTGCATTAAATTAAAAGTTTTATTTGGCATAGATAGAATGATACGATTTAGGACAAATATGCACCGTTTAGTTCGATAACTTGTTGACATTTTGGAGGTAATTTCATAATGCTTCTCTCGTAGAAACCCTTGTCCCTATTGTCAAAAAACTGGGACAGTCGATTTTCACAATCTTCTCTTGAGGCGAATTTTCCACCTGCAAAATCATTCGTCATAGACAGGAACAGGTGGTAATCATTTGGTGCCAGGTCCGGACTATAAAGTGGATGCATAAAAACTTCCCAACAAAGCTCCCGGAGCTTCTGGCGAGTCACTATCCATGTATACGGCATGGCGTTGTCCTGATGGAACACAATTCCTCTCCTATTGGCCAAAGGTGGCCGCTTCTGGGCGATCGCTTCTTTCAGGCGGTCCAATTGTTGACAGTACAGGTCCGAATTAAGAGTTTGGCCGTAGGCGAGCAGCTCATAGTAGATGATTCCCTGCCAGTCCCACCAAACACACAGCAAAACCTTCCTGACTGTCAATCCTGGCTTGGCCACCGTTTGCGCCGGCTCACCGCGATTTGACCACGACCTTAGTCGCTTAACGTTGTTGTAAGTGACCCACTTTCCATCACCAGTAACCACCCGCTTCAGAAATGGATCGATATTGTTGCGATTCAGCAGCGATTCGCAGATGGAAATTCGGTCTATGAGGTTTCTTTGCGATAACTCGTGTGGCACCTATACATCGAACTTCTTTTTGTATCCAGCCTTATTTAAGTGGTTTCAAACGGTTTTTTGTGCAATGTTTAGCTCCTGGGCAATCGAAACAGTGCTTAAGTGACGGTCGGACTCGACGATTTCCATTATTTTATCGACATTTTCGACAATTGGCCTTCCAGAGCGTGGTGCATCTTTGACGTCAAAATTACCGGAACAGAATCGACGAAACCAAAATTGCGGGCGATTGGCTGTTACAGTATCAGGACCATAAACACTATTCACATTTTCAGCTGCCTGGCTTGCGTTTTCGCCTTTATCGAAAAAAAACTGTAAAATATGGCGTATTTTCTCTTTGTTAGTGTCCATCTTTGACGCGTGCTAAAAAAATACTGAGTCAAGCAATCACAAAACTGTATCAGAAGCTTTTTTAGTACAAAATCTTATCTTTCTAACGCCTTCTAGCGTAACCCGATCGCACTTCTACAACGGGAGATACAGACTACTAAAGCCATCTATTGGCAAAATAATGGATTACTTTTTACTACACCTAATATATATATATATATATATATATATATATATATATATATATATATATATTATATATATATTTATCTACACAATTCGCTTTGCAGTTTAGATCACTGCACTAAACAGAACAGCGCACTTCTTACACACCGAAAATCTAACGGATGAATACGACTCGAAAGGAAAAAAAAAATATTGGTATACTAAAAAAAATCGATCACTTGATCGTTAATCTCGAAATCGAAATCTCCTAATTATGAGCGCGCGAACGCCCGGAAAACTTTCTCCCAAAAAACTCTTAAACAAAAAAACTCTCGTTTAATTGATGCACTGCCAGACGGCCTAAAAAACTCTTTCGCGGGTCTGCTCTTACCCAATAATTAAAGACTCGGTCGCAGATGTATCGTGGGGAATTTCGCTTGTTAGGCATCAGCATACTACTGTGAGCATAAAGTAAGGTGAAATTGTCATTTAAAACTCTCGGGCATTAGGAAGGCGGGTAAATTTTTTTTCCTAGGTTGGTAGGGCTGTCTATAACATTTGCCAAGCGTCTGTTTGTCAAAAGGTCTCATTATCTCCGAGTTACACGTGTTTTTGGTAACAACCAAAAGTGAATTTTTCGATTTTCACAATAGATGATTTTGTTGAGCAAAGAACTTGCATCAAATTTTGTTTGCGGAACGAATATTCTTGTGCGGACACGTTGTAAATATTGCGAAAGGCCTTTGGT
Source organism: Chalcis sispes (assembly GCA_949987625.1). Lineage (NCBI taxonomy): Eukaryota > Metazoa > Arthropoda > Insecta > Hymenoptera > Chalcididae > Chalcis > Chalcis sispes. The sequence goes on along the minus strand of OX465098.1, from coordinate 20,213,789 downwards.
GATCAAACTATGGCACAAAAAAATGTTTATAAGTGGTACAACGAGTTCAAAGCGGGCCGAGAACGCGTTGAAGACGAACCGCGCTCTGGACGACCATCAACGTCTACTGACGAGGGCCACGTCCAAAAAATCAAGAATTTTGTGCTTAAAAATCGTCTATTGACAATTAGAGACCTCGCTGTTAGTGTTGGAATATCATTTGGCTCAGCCTAAACCATTTTGAAGGATGTTTTGTGTCTCAAACGCGTCAAGTCTCGATTGGTGCCAAAATCGCTCAATCTTTTGGAAAAAAAGCGTCGCGTTGATGTGTGTGAAACTTTGCTGTCTGACTATCATGACCACTTGAAATGCATCATTACTAGAGACGAGACTTGGATTTACGCATACGACCCTGAAACCACCGACCAATCCAGCGATTATCGTGCAAAAGGTTAAGCAAGACCGAGAAAACCACGGCAAAGTCGATCGAAAATCAAGGTCATGTTGACAGTTTTCTTTGATTATCGTGGTGTGGTGCACTATGAATTCCTTCCGCCGGGCCAAACTGTCAACAAAAAATATTATTTGAGCGTTATGCGTCCTTTGCGTGAAGCTATTCGTCTGAAAGGGCCGGAATTATGGGCGAACAACTCTTGGTTCCTTCATCACGATAATGCACCATGTCATACTGCATTGGTTCTTCGCGACTTTTTTGCCAAAAACACGACTCATATCGTTCCGCAACCACCGTATTCGCCTGATTTGGCTCCGTGGGACTTCTGGCTATTCAGCAAATTCAAAAGGCCAATGCAGGGACGCCGTTTTGACACTGTTGAGGAGATAAAAACCGAATCGAAGAAGGCCTTGAAGGCTATACAGGAAGAAGACTATTCCGACTGTTTCGAGGACTGGAAAAAGCGTTGGCAAAAGTGCGTTTTATTGGACGGGGATTACTCTAAAGGAGATTAAATTGATTTGGAAGAATAAATAAATAATTTACATTTTATAAACAAATTTACCTTACTTTTTGATTACAGTAGTAAGTCTTTGTAGACTCCAAAGTCTTTTCCGTGCCTTCCAACAAAAATGCAACTTTAGTATATTTATTTCTCTAAATGTGTGCTGATAGGAGTTGTGTTACTCGGGTCAATATACATGCATTGGAAAAATGTTATTCTCAAATTATAAGAATAATGTCATTATTCGTGTTTCCTGGATTTTTTTATAGGAGTCAACTTGCAGTATTGTTGCAAGCATTACAATTTTTTATAATGGAACCAATACGCTGTCATATAGAGACGTTCTATTGCATAGAGCGCGTAGCGTCATCACACATTACAATATTCATTAAACATTTATATACCATATTTTATATTTGCTCTCTCTGGTATAAGATAAAATGTATAAATATTTCCGATATATATTTATAATTATGAAACTATTGAATATTTCCGGTAAATCTTTAAAATTATGAAACTATTAAATATTTCCGGTATATCTTTATAATTATGAATCTATTAAATTGTAAGATTTTAATTTAAATAATTTTATTTTTGATTTTAATTTTAACGTCACGTAACAATCTATATCCAATAAGGCTTGCTATTCGTTGTCTGCGAACTTCTTCAGTCGTTTTCCACGTTAAAATCACCACTTTTGAATTTTTTAAACCACTTAAAACACTGAAAACCAAACTTAAAAGCGGAAAATATGCAAAAATTTTACTGTTTATGCAAATGGAATTGAAAAATAGGCTAAGTGTGATTATAGTATCTTATCGACATGTATTTTGACATGCTGAATCCAAATCTAAAGCCGAAAATGCTTCACACATCATCATGTTTTGTTTGAATAGCCAAAACTTACCTTTGGAAGCGAAAAACATGAGAAAATTTCACGGTTCATGCAAATGGAATTGGGAAATAGGAAGAATGTGAGTGTTATATCTAACTTATATGTGTTCTAAAGTATTTAATCTAAATCAGGGATTGAATCTGCGCTATTTTCTTTTGGTTTGTCAGTTGTGAAGCAATGGCCACCAAGTGGAAGTGGCTATAAGTGTTTGATATATATGTCTTTAAATGTCATCATGCTGAATTTGAAATTTCGAAAAGTTCTTTTATTCCTTTTTCTTTTTTGTAACGTATCCTTTTATCCGCAAACGATCTACGTAGGGGATTCCTTTTCAATTTTCTCCAGCTGTGTTTTTCTCTAAAGCATCTAACAAAAATACGGTTTGACAGCAATAACTTTTTTTTTTGCAATCTAAATGAAACCTAGGAGATTTCATAGAACCCAAATCTGGTTGTAAAAATATTCTATCATAACAAAATGAACCCATATAAAGTGTCACAAAAGTAACTGAAAAAAATACGACGTTTATCATAATGTCCAGAATAGGCAAAATAAATGACGCTATTTTAATTATTTTAACCCGTAAACGTATTAACTAAATTTCATTTTTATTAATACTGGTAGTTATTTTATTTCTATTAATAATTATTGGTCCGTTTACATATAAATAAAGAATCTACATTGGTATTGGGAAAAAGGGTTAATAGGTTTTGAATTGATTGATATGTCACGAATACTTTTTGAATTAACACGTTCAGCACCAAGCGTGATTCGGTTGTCCCACGGAAGCATACCCGTCACCCAAGTACGGGTGACGCGGCGCCAAACGTGTTAATGCGTTGTGGATAAATTCGTTTCGGGTAAAAGGGTTGTAGTGTAACAGTTTAAGAGTACCAGGGGTTTTAGCTTAATTGGTTTTAGATTAATGGCATCTAGTTAAATATATTTCAGGTTCTTTTTTTTTGAAATTTTGTATTTTGGGTTTTCGATAAATGGTTCTCAGATTAATATATTTTGCATTAACGTAGTTTAACTGAATTGTAAGTTCTTTGGCATAATTAAGTTGATAATCAAATTTTTACGTACATTATACTAACTGTTACAGAGTGATAAATCCAGAAATTGATTAAGACTATATTTTCATCCTCAAAATATTTGGGAATTTAAATAATCACCTTCTAAATGTTTTCGCGCTTAATGCATTTTTCTCAGGGCCTTTAATTTATTAATTTAATATGCTTGAATCTACTGTCTATAAAAATACTTTTTAGGATTTTGCTGAAAAGTAATACTAAAAATATATATGTAGTACGATTTCTCAAGTGTAACTATTATTCACAATAAGTTACGCTATAAACTGTTTGAATTATTACTCTTCGAATTGTTTTTGTTTTATCTGTGGTTGCTTTATGACAAAAAGTCAAACTAAGAAAATAACTCCTGCAGTAGCAGAAACTTATAAGTTTAAGTTTAATTTATCAGTCAATTATGGTAGCAAAAATTTCATACCAACGTTTTGTTGCTCAACTTGCAAAAGCAATTTATTAGGCTGGGTGTAAGGCTTAAATAAAGCAATCAACTTTGTAAGACCTATGATTTAGAATGATCAAAAAGATGACATAAACGATTGTTATTTTTGTTTGACGAATTAAGAAGGTTTTTCTCAAAAAAACAAAAAATCTGTCAGGTGCACCAATGTCAATTAGGTAGAAAAACCCGTACTTAATGATATATCGCATCCAGTTTCTTAAACGCCTTTGCGGACTTCAGCAACTGTAGAACCCAATAATGCGGTGTCAGAAGCTGATATGGAATGTGATGTTCTGTGAGATACTAATGAACCGCATATACTTGATCTAAGCGACTTGATCGCGTTTCTGACTTACAAGTAAAGGTTCTCAACCCGGTCCTATCGATTTCATTGGTTCTGAGATACGTTAAAGAACATCAAAAAATAAAAGATACGTGTTTTTTCTTATCGGCTAGCTTGCACTTATAAGGGATAAATATGACCCCTGAAAAAAGGGATAAAAACAGTTTTTTGTAAATATCTCATAAGCTAATAGGGTTATTTTAACAATTAAAACAATTATGAAACTTGTTATATAATGTATAAATTCACCCAATAATTTTTATTCCATAATTTTGCAACCCCTAATTTTTATGGGAGTGAATTCAGTTTTTATAACGTATTTTTCGATTTAAAACAAGATATTTTACGCTTGGGATTACTATAGTATATCCACTTTTCATCACCAGTCAGAATACGATGTAAGAAACCTTTTATTTTTTGTCGTTGAAGCAGCTGTTCACACGTGACAAGACGCCGTTCGACGTCTCTTGGCTTCAGTTCGTACAGCACCCAAGATCCTATCTAGTAATCTATAGTATCTCTCTATTATACTATCTAGTATAAATCTAATGCTGTCAGACGTTTCGAAACTGTTGTTCGATCAACTTCTAATGATTTTGCAGCATCGGATTGCGTCTGGGATCTTTAGCTAATAATTTTTCCATTTCTTCGTCTTAAAACTTTTTTGGTGCACCACTGCGTTCTTTATCTTGAACATCAAAATCACTATTTTTAAATCGGTTGAGACAATCTCTGCATGCTTTTTCCAACAGGGCATGATCACCATAGGTTTCTACAAGAATTTTATGTGCTTCAGCTACAGATTTCTTGTGAATAAAATAGTGCAGTAAAATTCCCCGCAAAAACGGTTTATTTGGCACGAAATTTGACATATTTTACGTTACAAAAAGAAAATGTTCTTTATAGGTTAATAGAAAGACACGCACTGATTTTAAACATAGGTTATAGAACTTCAGAATAGATGCATCATCATCTTGAATTATACATACAAAATTTTTGTACCGCCATCTGACGGTGAAACGGCGAGGACTTTTTCACACTCCTAATAATAAAATTACGAGGGCAGTCCCAAAAGTACCTGACCCGACAAAGAAAACAGTAAAAAAATTGCGAAAATGTTTTTTATTTTTCAACATATTCTCCTTTCAGTTCGATACACTTTGCCCAACGATGTTCAATAGCTTCGATACCCGCTTTATAGTGGGAACCGTCAAGCTCCATAAAATACCTATTAACCGCAGACTCTATCTCTTCATTGTTGGCAAATCTTTTGCCGCCGAGCCATTTTTTTAAATTCGGGAAAAGAAAATAATCCGAGAGAGCCAGATCTGGCGAATAGGGTGCGTGAGGAAGCAATTCGAACTTCAACTCATTGATTTTAGCCATCGCAATGACGCACGTGTGGACTGGTGCGTTGTCGTGATGAAACAACACTTTTTTTTTCGTCAGATGGGGTCGTTTTTTCTTGATTTCATGACTCAAACGCTGCAATAAGGCTGCATAATATGCGCCGTTAATTGTTTTTTTTTTTTTTTGAGATAATCAATAAATATTATTCCACGCGCATCCCAGAAAACAGATGCCATGACCTTGCCAGCTGACTGAACTGTCTTTGCTTTCTTTGGAGCCGGTTCTCCCTTTTTAGTCCACTGCTTTGACTGCTCCCTGGTCTCAGGTGTAAAATGATGGACCCATATTTCGTCCATGGTTATGAATCGACGCAAAAACTCGGCTTTATTGCTGCGAAACATTGTCAAACACTCGATGGAAACATCCTCACGTTGCTGTTTGTGCTCCATTGTGAGCAAACGTGGCACCCATCTTGCGCACAGCTTTCTCATGTCCAAATTTTCGGTCAAAATGCGATGCACAGCACTTTTTGAAATGCCTGCCATGTCTGCTTTCTCGCGCACTTTTAGTCGACGGTCATCTAATACCATTTTGTGGATTTTCTTCACATTTTCTGACGTAGTGACCTCACTTGGTCGACCACTGTGGTGTTCATCTTGGCAGCTCGTACGAACTCGCTTACACTCAGCTACTCAATATTTGACCGTTGTAAACGAAGGAGCAGACTTCCTCAGAATAGAATTCAACTCGGCTTTGATATCGGTTGGACTTGGAGCTTTCAAATGAAAGTATTGTATCACATAACGATGCCCGATTTTTTCCATATTTACAAATTCACTGAGAGCGTTCACTTTGGATATCTGTAAAAAAAAATAACAATAAACGTACCGTTATGAATTTTTCACATTAAGTTGTTAAAAGGTGGTATTGTCAATCGCAGTAATTGTTTTGTTAAAACTACCTGTATTCATAAGTCAGGTTGGGTACTTTTGGGACTACCCTCGTATTATTACTTTTACTATCATTATTACTGCTGATAATATTGTTACTGCTTTTTAAACAAAATAATGAGTAGTTGAACAAACATCAGGTAAGTATAGAATATTATTAGAATATAATTTAAATATAATTAGAATAGAATGTTGTATTTCATTTACAGTCACCAGTCAAGTTCACCGCAGAAAACTTGAGTCATTCTACTTATTACGCTTGCAGAACATCGAAGTTTTCATTGCTACAAAGACAATAATAGTGGTAACAACTTAAATTATTAAGTCTTTTAATTTTCTAAAGTAAGTATTTTTTAGATATATAACATTAATAAATAAAAATTATATAGTAATTCTTACAAATAACCAAACTAACTAATTTTATACACTTATCGTGTAAGTATTTTTATACCTGTTATTTATTTTATATTATTTTCTCGATTATATAACTCACATTATTTCTTATGTTGTAATATTAATATACATATAGTATTAATGTAAAAATATTAGAAAGATTCAAAAATACAATGTTCAATTTCATTTATTAATAATTTAATTACTATGTTGGGATCATAAAGTAGATGAATTCAATTTTGGGCAGATCATGCGATCTGTATAAAGCAGAGACTTCGATATTGATATTACTGGAAAGTTTGATTTTAGAATAAAGAATACTCAGCCTTTTAAATTCCCTGGTTTTTGTTGTTTAATTTAAATTTTTATCAATATATTAGGTTGCTGCAGATGAAATGGCCGATTTAGCAATGACATAAAGTTGGCTGCAATTTTGGTCTATTATGTTGACACAAGGCGGCGCAAATGATATGAGATATTGAAGTATAAATTCTGCTATCTTGGTTTATGGAGTCGTTTCTGTTTTGCACTTCATAGTGATCGTAAAAACAAAAAGAGAAAGTGAACATGAAAGTGAATCAAAAACGGCTACTTTTACTGTACGAATTTAAATTAGAGCACAACGCAACGGAAGCAACGAGGAATATCAACAGCGCATTTGGGCCTGATACAGTTAGCGAATGAACCACTCGGTGGTGGTTCGAAAAATTTCGATCCGGAGATATGGACCTTGGAAATGAGCCACGTAAACACCCAGGACTATCGATCGATAACGACGAGCTGCGTGCATTAGTGGAGTCTGACCCCCGCCAAACCATAAGGGATCTTACCGAGAAATAAGGTGTTCACAATTCGACAGTTTGCCGCCACTTGCAACAACTTGGAAAAGCCAAAAAGCTTGATAAATGGGTTCCGCATGATCTTACCGAGCAAAACATGACGTGTCGAATGGAGATTTCAAGTTCTCTTCTCTCTCGCAACAAAAAGGAACCGTTCTTGCACCGAATTGTGACCTGCGATGAAAAGTGGATTTTATACGATAATCGTCACCGATCGGCCGAATGGCTAGATGCCGATAAAGCGCCAAGACACATGTCGAAACCAAGCCTACATCCTAAGAAAATAATAGTAACTGTTTGGTGGTCTGTAGCTGGAGTTATCTACTATTCGTTCCTGCAACCTGGCGAAACCATCTATGCTGAGAAATACTGTGCTCAACTGGATGAAATGCATCAGAAATTGATAGTCCAACGACCTAGGCTTGTCAACAGAGATGGAGTGATACTGCTTCATAATAACGCACAACCTCATGCATCGAGAACAACGGTCCAAAAATTAAACGAGTTGTACTATGAGACTCCTCCTCACCCTCCATATTCACCAGACCTCTCTCCAACAGATAACCATTTCTTTAAACATTAGGATCACTTTTTGACAGGAAAAAGAATAAATAATGAAGCTGCTGTCAGAAATGCCTTCGAGGAGTTTCTTCGAACCAGAAACTCGGACTTCTACAAAACTGGAATAAATGTACTTGTATCTCGTTAGGAAAAGTGTGTTGCATCTATTGGTACCTATTTTGATTAAATAAATTGTCTTTATAAAAACTTACAGCTGTTTAAAAATTTATTACTAAATCGGCTATTTCATCTGCAGCAACCTAATATTAGACAACACCATCTGCTTTATTTATTTTACTATGATTGTAGTACATTTTATAACTAGGTAAATTCAAATACTGATAATATTCTAAATTCCATGTTTCAGTGCATATTATAATTTTTGGTTTATTTTTAATTCTTTCAATAAAAATTTGCAGTTTATCAAAATTAAGCCTTCTGATATTTACATAAAGAATTAAACTATCAGCAGAATTTAAATTTTTATTAAAAGATGATACGTCATCATAAATAATTTCTTTTTCTAAAATTTCATTATCTTCATCCTGAAAAGTATCCATTTTTTTTCTTCAATGCATTGTGCATCACTGTCTTTTGAGTTGTTAGTAACTGCTGTTATGTCAAGTTCACTACTTGTAGATATAGAACAATTTACATAAATGTGTTCAGTTACTTCTTTTTGCCAATGGTCGAAAATTGTCTACTTTACCGATATATCTTGGTATAACAGGTAACATCGGATAGCCGGTCGATTCAATAAATCTTTTAATTTGGTTTTTTAAATATTGACACGTGGCACTATAAGTTACTACATGTGCAACGTCGAAATTGGTATTAAAATGCTCATTATGATAAATGCAGTTTATACATTTACTATTATGTATATTATTGCACTTTCTTGTTTTATATTTTCCAGTACATTTTAAACACATAGCATCATTATTACATTTTACACCACTATGCCCAAATCTTCCGCAATTAATGCAAGGCCTAGCATTAATAACGTCATACGCTTTACAACTTTGAAATCCCATAAAAATTCTAGCACCATTATCTCTAATATATTTGTACATCTCAGATATCACTTCTACCATAGCACTTTGCCATCCTTTGTTATTAGTATACATATGCAAGACTTGGCATTTATCTTTAAAGTTATTGAAATTTTCTTCATTGATATCTAATTCCACTGCTATTTTATCAAAGTTTACACTTTTGTCAATCCCAAAAATTTTTAACTTAGGCTTTAATAATTTTCCTTTCTCAATTTTGTAATTTTTATTTAATTTGTGCTGCAGAATTTTCTTAGCATTTTCTACACTTTCTTTATTTGAGCATTGTAGAATTAATTCATCTTTTTTTTTTTGGTTATATGTATGCTTTTGGTTTTACTATTTTTATTTTTTATAAGATAATGACTTACAGATTCTTTTAGATCACTCTTATCTTCTTTATTTCTTTTCTTAATAATGATTTTGGGCATATTTTAGGTTGTCACAAAGGAAAACTTACAGCCTCTGTAAGTAATTTAAACTGTCAAGAACAGATTTAAAAAAGTGATATCTGCCAGTCAACTGAAACGTTGGGCCCACACAATTAATAAAAGCGGCACCTACCTATAGAGACAAAGTTGCAAGAATTTGTCAATATACAGCCGATAATTTTAACACTGGTGTTAAAGGAAATTTAATTATTCATGATCGTGTGTGGCCTTACGCGCTAAAAAAGAAATTGCTTCTGAAGATACAAGAAGTTGGTTATTAAGCTTTAGACAGGCTCATAAAATTATATCTAGAAAAATAAATAAATTTATTACTAGGAAAACACTAGACAGTGATTTAGACCTTCGCACAAAGGCGAATGTATTTGTTGCTGACGTTAAATCGTGTGTAATCACTATACCAAGTTTGAGCAGAATCTGTCAACGAGTGTGTTTACAGTAGCTGGTTAAGTCAGTCGATGTCAATAGTGCATGCCGATTTTTTACAATGGGTGATTACGTTGAACAAAGAATTTGTCTAAAATTTTGTGTTGCGAATGAAATTTCGTGTGTCGATGCATTGAAAATGTTGCAAAAGGCTTTTGGTGATAAAGCACTATCGAAAACCCGTGCGTATGAGTGGTACAAAGTCTTCAAGGAGGGTCGTGAAGTCGTCGAAGACTTGCCTCGTTCCGGACGCCTATCGACGGCTTCGACCGCAGATAACGTCGATAAAATTAAGGTAATGTTGCTGAAAAACCGTCATACCAGCTTGAGAGAGATAGCACATGAACTTGAGATATCCCACGAGTCCACACGTACGATTTTAATTGATATTTTGGGCATGAGAAAGATGGCCGCAAGACACGATAACGCGCCGTCTCACCGAGCTACGATTATGATCGACTTTCTCGCCAAAAACTCAACGAACACGCTTGAACAACCACCGTATTCGCTGGATTAGGCTCCCTGTGACTTCTACCTCTTCCCAAAACTTAAATTGTCGCTCCGTGGCACCCGTTTTCAGTCGATTGAAGCCATAAAACAAAATTCGGCGCGCGAGTTAATGGCCACTGACTTAACCAGCTACTGTAAACACACTCGTTGACAGATTGCGCTCAAACTTGGCATAGTCATTAAGGACAGTTGTACTAACCTAGAAAAAAAATGTTACCTGCCTAAATTGCCCCGCCAGATTTAAATCGACAATTCCCGGTACTTTTTTGATAGAATGCTTACCTAATAAATAATGTGATAAATATTTTATGCGATATGATACTGAATAATTTCATGTATTTATGTATATTTTAATTGCAGACCTTAAGATTTGGTTAGAAAAAGTATTTTATCCAAATGTAGGTCATCACTCTGTACTATTAATTGATTCTTGGAATGGGCACTATGATACAGTTGTAGAAGAAACTATGCCAGAAAATAAAATTGTTAATATCAAAAAGATACCAGCAGGAACAACAGAAAGAATACAACCGCTTGATGTACACATATGGATTCCGCAACTGGAAGAACTTCGGTAGACAATTTTCCGATAACGTAATTTTAATTGATTATAATTTAAATTTACATTTAAGAAATAACATAATTAAACTGCAATCTTTGTAAAAATCATTGTGTTTTTAACATTTTTATAAAGATTATCATTATTGTCAAAACTTTGAAAAATAAAATTACGTATCTGTAACTATTAATAAATAATCAATAATGTATTATAATAACACGTAAATATTATTATTCCAACTAAATCCGTAGTTTTGATTTAATTTTGTGAAAATAAAAGTAAATTTAATTTTGTCATATAGGATAAATGATTCTAAAATCTATTTGTATTTGATAAAAGAAGTACCATGAAATACAATAAAAAATAGAATTAATCCAAACAAAAATAACGAGTGCTACATTATGAGATAAAAATGATTCGGGATATTACTACGGGGACAAAATTATGCACAAAATTTCTATATCAAATAACAAGTTTTGTGCTGTTTAAATCATTAAAATATTCCTAATAGACTAGGAGGAATTAAAAATTTTGTTTTAGTCGTTGGTTACCCCTCTGAAGTAGTGATTTTTAAAAAACCCCAAGACACGTCAATTTAGTTTTCCATTTATGTAGAAAAAAAATTATTTGCAATTATTTTCATAAAATTTGAAAAGATTTAAATCGAAAAATACGTTATAAAAACTGAATTTACCCCCATAAAAATTAGAGGTTGTAAAATTATGGAATAAAAATTATGAGGTAACTTTCTAAATTAAATAACAAGTTCTCTGCCGTTCAAATCGTTAAAATAACCCTATTAGTTTATGAGATATTTACAAAAACTGTTTTAACCCCTTTTTTTAGGGGTCATTTCGACCCCTTAAAAGTGGAAGTTAGCCGATAAGAAAAAACACGTATCTCTTATTTTTTGATGTTCTTTAACATATCCCAGAACCAAAAAAATCGATAGGACTGGGTTGAGAACCTTTTCTTGTTAGACTTACCAAAGTGTAAGTCAGAGCTTTTAGGTTCTATTAGGTTGCTACAGATGAAATGGCCGACTTAGCAATGACATAAAGTTGGCTGCAATTTTAGTGTATTATGTGGGCACAGAGCGGCACAAATGATATGACATATTGAAGTATAAATACTGCTACCTTGGTTTATGGAATCACTTCTGTTTTGCACTTCATAGTGATCGTAAAAACAAAAAGAAAAAGTGAACATGGAAGTGAATCAAAAACGGCTACTTTTACTATACGGCATCTCTTATTATGTTTCTTTTCGAGTTTAAACTATTGTTTTTTTTTGCGTTAATGCTGTATTGATAAGTATTGATGTTTATGTCATTACTTCATCGTTAACTTTATTGCATTTTAGAAAGCAGCTTCTTATTTTTTTGTGGAGATGGAGACAATATTACAACGTATTCAGGATTAAGTTTGAGAGAAAATAGCAGATTATCCAGCAAACGATATCGTTAACATCCTTCTTATTTTGGAAGAATGTGACTGAAAATATAAAAGATCCACAGTGTTATACAACAAACGCTTTCTAAGATGACGTTTTCTTAATGCTAGCACCATTCGTCGTCTCGAAATAAAAACTCGCTACGAACTAATCAATGTGAATTGAGTATACCTCGATCTACTTGCAATAGACACCTGAGCTTTGCCAGATATCATTATTAATATCATATTGAATCAAAATTTGAATGAACAGTATTATCAGCGAAGAGTATAATTTCATCAATTTTATATAGTGGGCAAGTAATCAAATTAGAAATGATCCCAATTTCTTTCAACTCGTGTTCTAAGACGAATCTATTTATAACAGCATTGGCCATGTGAACAGACATAATAGCCATTATTGGTCTCCAACAAATCCATACTGAATGCATCAAATAGATTATCAACACCATTGGAGTGTTAATATTTGATGTTGCATTAACAATAAATTTTTAATAGACCCACATTTTTTTAAGGTGGTGTGGATTGCCAAAGTCACCTCAATTTCCTCGAAAATAAACTTCCGGTCCTTCTGAAAAATTTTGATCTAATTACAAGTTATAGTATATGGATCCATCAAAATGGAGCACCATCATACTATGCAAGGATAGTGAAAAATTTTTTTAATTATTATTTCCGAATCATTGGATAGGTAGGGGTGTTCCAATGGCATGGCCTTTAACGTCATGAAATTCACGCAAAATGAAACAGCGGAATTTGGAGTAACGTCGGGCCATTAAATTTTGTATTAAGCTTGGAGAATCAACAAGTATGACATTTAAAAGTTAAAACAGGCCTATGGGGAACATTCTTTATCCCGAGCTCAAGTTTTTTGCTGGCACAAATCATTTTTGAAGGGCAGAGAACACGTTGAAGATGAACACCGTTCAGTGAGGTCTTTAACTTCGAAAACCGACGAAAACGTCGAACGTGTGAACACTCTTGTGAAATCAGACTGTCGTTTAACATTAAGAATGTTAAGTCAACAATTAAATTTGAACAGATTTACCGTTCATCAAATTTTGACATTTGCACATGCGAAAGGTTTGTGCCAAAATGGTGCCGAAAAACCTCACAATTGAGCAGAAGGACAATCGAAAAAATAAGTGTCTTGATCCTCTTTACAGAATCGCCAATTAGCAAGATTTCTTCAGTCGTGTAATCACAGATGATGAATCATGGATTTTTGAGTACGATCCTGAGACCAAGAGGCAAAGTGAGGAGTGGCACACTGCGAGCTCTCCTCAACTAAAGAAAGCTCGAATGAGCAAATCGATGCTAATTTGTTTTTTTGACAGGAAGGGAATCGTCCACAAAGAATTTGTTTCTTCAGGACAAACTGTCAATCAGGTTTTTTATAAAGACGACCTTGAAAGGCTCAGAAAAAGAGTCATTCGCTTGAGACCAGACATTGCAGACAAATGGATGCTCCATCATGACAACGCCCCATGTCACACTGCCCTCTCCGTCACAGAAATTTTGACCTCAAAAGGCATTTCTGTGGTTCCCCAGCTCCCTATTCACCTGACCTCAGCACCTGTGACTTTTTTTTTTCTAAACTGAAAAATGTCCACAAAGGACGTCATTTCAAGACTTTAGAAAACATCCAAAAGAATGTAATGGACATGCTGAAGACCATAACGGTTGAATACTTTCAGCGGTGCTACCAAAAGTGGGAACAACGTATCCATGGGTGTGTAGCTTCCCAAAGGAATTACTTTGAAGGAGGTAACATTGATGTTTGTAAAAATAAAAACTGTGGTAAATAAAAAATCAATCTCTATTACTTTTTTGCCACACTTCGTACAGTTTATATACAGTCTGTATCTACAGATCAACGACTGCTGGTGATATAAAAATAAAGATTCGGAATGTTTGTGCTAGTATACCATGTGATGTTTTGATACGAACTGAAGCTCATTTCCAGCAGAGACTCCAACTCTGCCTTGAAGTCAATAGAGCTACATTTATTGCCTTGAAATCCTCAATATATAATTCACTCATAATCAGTCCTTAGGGCTACATGATATACAAAATTTAGTCGTGCAACCTCCTCGTGGTGTATATCTGTGTACATCTACAGTGCAGATACAGTGTCGCACAGTAAGAGTTGCTCATCTAAATCAGAAAATGGTCAAGATTAAAAGTTTGATAACTCAAAGAAGAATATACGAGTACAGTACTAAATAAATCAAGTGTTATTTCAAAGTTTAAGACATTATTCTTTAAATTCATTTTGTTTTGTAATAAAAGACTTTAAATTCAGTTTTTTACAGCTAATAACAAGTTATTTTTTCTTTAATTTTTTACATCTACGAAAAATCGTGTGCAATTTTTGAAGGAGTAATCAGATTTCACAAAATCATAACAAAAAAAAGACTATTCGTTACTTTTATAAAATGAATGCGAAAAAAAAATTGTTGTTATTGTGTTCGATCAAAGAGGAGCTATAGTGGCTTAAACGTTTTGAAGAACGTATTACGGCTATTGAAAATTGTATTATAATATTAATTTCATTATTAACCTGACATATAGATAACTATTGTTAGTTAAAAAATTTCTATAGTAGGAAGAACAAATTTTATAAAGCTTAAGGGGTTACCTCCACTTGTAGCTCAACAAAAAAGCCTTTTTTCATGAATTTTTTTAAAGAAAACTACAAAACTTTTTCAAACGATTATTATATCATCTTAAAGAATACATCTTTAAGAACTTTCAGTAATTTTTTTATTGCAAAATATTACATTGTTAAGTGGCAAATGGCCGCCGATGAAATAGTGTTTTTATTTATACGGTTTGCGGTGACCAACATTGCGGCAAAGTGGATCATCTAAAACGAAAAATGTGGATAGATTTAGTTAAATATAAGTATAAACTAGTCTTTAATCAAAGGATTTAAAAAAATATTTATTTTTCACTAAATGGCGGACAGTCAAAGTTAATGGTTCGATTTTAACGAAAAAAAACGGCCGTTTTTTGGCTATAAAACGGCCATTTTTTTTCGAAACAAAAAATCGAACGATTTAATAAGCCTGCAAAATTTCAAGAAGATCGGTTCATTAGTGTTCGAGTAATCTTGGTCACCGACTTCAGAAATGCCATTTCGAGAAAAACACGTTTAAAGTTTTAATTTCAGTTTACACGAAGAAAATAATTTTTTTTGTAAACTTACATAGAGTCATCTATTCCGGGTCCGGGGTAGAAAATTTGTTTCTACAAATTCCAGTCTATTATATAAACGTTGTAAATGCCAGGTATACGACCATTGTCATCGAACAATCGACTGAAACCGTCGAGAGGGTCGAGCGTGCCAGGTGTCAGACTAGCCGGTTGTTTACACAACGTATTCTTTTCTTTCAACGCTCATATCTCAGTCAATTTTGTTCGGATCGACTTGAAATTTCCAGGTCATATTCTCAGATACTTATACTTCAAAAAAATGCAATTAACAAAAAATCGATTTTTTCAAAGTCGCAAGTGGGGGTAACCCCTTAAGTTTTAAGCTTAAAGACGCTACGTTGTGAAGTATTTATTTGGCAGCCATCAACAGTAAATCCTCTTAGTAAATTTGTAAACATAGAAAGAATTGGTCATCGTTATATGATATAATACTTCCATTTGAAGGGTCTCATTTTAACCGATGTGACGTTCGTCGCAAAATCGCATACAAATTAGAGTCTAAGAGAAAATTCAGAAGAGCGGTAGATGGGTACCACATAAGTTGAATGACAGGCAACTGGAAAATCGCACAATCACATGTGAAATTTTGCTCGCTCGGTACAAAAGGAAGTCGTTTTTGCATCTAATAGTAACAGGGGATGAAAAGTGGATTTATTTTGAATATCCCAAACGCAAGAAATCATGGGTAGACCCAGGAGCACCATTCACATCGACCGCAAAATAAAATCGTTTTGGCAGAAAGACGATGCTCTGTGTTTGGTGGGACCAGAGAGGCGTGGTCTATTATGAGCTATTGAAACCTAAAAAAACGGTTAATATTATACGTTACCGACAACAATCAACCGATGTAAACCGTTTGCTGCTTAAAAAAAAGGCCAGAATACCGGAAGAGGCAACAAAAAGCAATTTTTCTCCATGACAATGCTCCATCACATACGGCAAAACCGGTACGCGACACACTGGAAGCACTCAACTGGGAAGTTCTGCCTCATGCGGCTCACTCACCAGATTTGGCTCCTTTTTATTACCACTTGTTTGCATCGATGGGTCACGCACTTACTGAACACCGCTTTGATTCCTATCAAGATGTCAAAAAATGGCTCGATGAATGGTTCGTGGCAAAAGGGGAAGATTTTTACTAGTGTGGTGTTCAAAAATTGCCTGAAAGATGGGAAAAATGTATAAAAAGCGATGGAGCATACTACGAATAAAGCACTTTTTATTATTCTACTAAATTTAACTTATTATTTTTTCTTTTAAAATCCGCATTTCATACTTGTACACCTGGTAAATTTTCTCTTTCTATTACATCAATTACCTTCCATTTCTTTTGTGTAATTTCATTATTAATCTCGGCAACTACTCGCTGTCATCCAAAAATTGAACGGGCTTTACACGAAGAGGCCTGATTATTTCCATACCTTTCCAGAAGCTAGACGGGCCTTATAAAGAAGCTTGACTAAATTCTAATCTCCCTTTTTATTTACATAGTCGATTTAAATAATTTCTTTTTGTTCTATATTCATTAATTTAATTTCTTAAATTTTCTAACTGTAAACAAAACGATTAAGCTCCCGTCCCGATCTATTGGGCTAACACCCAGGCTCGAAACAACATAAGTGATTTAAACCTCTAAATTAAATAGAGGAAAACAAAATTTGAATATATGCGATTTCGTTTTTGAACGTCACACCGTTATCAAAGTCGAGCTAGATTTTACTCTGGGGAAGTCTGCTTCTTCGTTTACAATAGTAAAATATTGGGTGGCAGAATTTAAACGAGGCTGTACGAGCTGTCAAGATGAACATTGTAGTGGTCGACCGAATGAGGTGATTACGCCAGAAATGGTGAAAAAAATCCACAAAACAGTATTGGATGACCAGCGATGGAAAGTACGCGAGCTAGCAGATATAGTAGGCATTTAAAAAAGCGCAGTACATCGCATATTGACTGAAAACTTAGAAATGACAAAGCTGTGCGCAATATGGGTGCCGCGTTTGCTCACAATGGAACAAAAACAGTGTCATGACGATGTTTCAATCGAGGGTTTAGCTTTGTTTCACAGCAATAAAACCGTAGTTTTCGTTGATTCATAACCATGAATGAAACATGGGTCCAACACTTTACATATGAGACAAAGGAACAGTCAAAACAGTTAGTGGGCTGAAAAGGAAGAATCGGTTCTAAAATTCTAGGCAAAGGCATGGCGTCAGCTTGCCTGGGATGCCATGGGATGCGCGTGGGGTAATTTTCATTGATTATCTCTAAACAAAAAAGATAATTAACGGCGAGTATTATGCAAACTTAGTGCAACATTTGAGTGATAAAATTCAGAAAAATAGCCGCATTTGGTTAAAAAGAAAGTGTTCTTTCATCAAGATAATGCAATTTACACATTCATTATCGCGATGACTAAAATCAATAAGTTAAAGTTCGAATTGCTTTTTTATGCTTCCTTTTCGCCAGATTTAGCTCCTTCGAATTATTTTTTTTCCGAACTTGCAAAAATAACTTACTGGTCAAAGATTCGCCAACAATGAAGAGATAAAGTCGGTGGTTAATGGCTATTTTGAGAATCGCAACAGGTCTTACTATAAACAGAGTGTTACGTGACAAAATTTTAATAATTAAATTGAATAATTAAATTAAATAAATAAACAACATAAATAAACAAATATCATAAATAAACAATAATAATTAAATTAAAAATTTATAAAAAATTAAATCAAAATTAAACGGTTCAATGTACCACTGCAACACATAAATGTGTACGTTTAATGTGTGAAAATGCTGAGCGCGCAGGTTGACGAACTCTGTACAACAGAGTGTTAGAAAAAGGTGGGTGATACTTGCACTCACGCTGCAAATTGACTCCTGTGGAAAAAACCCAGGAGACATGGAAAATAATCGTATTCTTACAGTCAGATATTTTTCCCACACACCTTTAGAGAGTTGTGTTGCTCAACTCGCCTCGGCGCACACATTTGAACGAATAAAATGTCTAAGGTTGCAGTTTAGTCGGGAGGCGCGGGGGAGGCTCGGGAGTCCACCGAGGCTCGCGCTGATGCAAAATAAGCAAAAATCCCCACGATGCCTCCACCTCAAGGTCTTTAAATATGAGTACCAACGGGCCGCGAAAGAAGAGACGGTTACGTAGAGACGGTTAAGAAGAGACGGTTAAGAAGAGACGGTACAGGAGAGAACCGGAGTTGACAGTAGTGACCGGGGGATAGAATATCAGTCTGATTTTTGTCGGGTTAACAACAAGTAGGGAACAACCTTTTTTTCATCATTTAATTCTTTTATCAATTTCCGTCACGGAGTACGGCGCGCATCGTGCAGTGTTGTGTAGCATACAAAAACCTGTGAACTGAATAAAGTTAATATAATAAAAAAAAAAAGGACACTATTGTGAATCATAACTTTCCACTCTCACTCCTCACGGCGATCCCAATAAAAAGGGCAGAGTTCAGCACAAGGTAAGGTTTTAATTTTCTTTTGATTAATGATTCATTAATTATTAAGTAATGGGGCAGAGGCGGCAATTCCCCCCCGAAGTATGTGTTCGGCGCAACGGCAAAGGTCCCTTCGGTTCGCGATGCGCGGGCGGGCCCGTACGGGACGCGTTGGCGGGTCCCGCAATAAAATAAATATTTAAATTTCGTGTTGTGCGTGTAGCCCCGCACGTAACACAGAGTATTAAAACTATTGAACATTGTTGGAAAAAGTATAATGATCTAAAAGAAGATTATGCTCAAAAGTAAAGAGTTTTTCTCCAAAAATTTTTGTGTTTTCCTAAGTAGGCCGGGTACTTCTGGGACCACCTTCGTATATGCGTAAGTCAAAAAAGACAAAGCCTAGTTTAATTACCTCAGAGGCTGATTTAGCTACACTATAGCCCAATGATAAAATATAAAAAATTATAGACTCGCAATTGATCATTAGTGCATCGTCCCTTTCAAATTCTAGTAATAATCCTATTTGTTTCTAATTTTAATCAATGGTTAAATAAATTTTCTCATCTAACACACTCAAACGATAACAGATTAAAAACATACTTTGACTTTATTAATTTTCAATATAGGTCGAACAATTACAATGTTTTTGCTTTAATGGAGACCTTCTTTGCAAAACTTGATTCTAATTTTGTGATTGCCATACAAGGCTACAAATTTTGATTAAACAAGAAGGCTAAGATAAGTAAAGTTGTTCATACATATGTGAGAAATTGTTACAGGGTTAATGTTATAAACCACTCATGTACAAATTTGAAATGTCCTACATTAGAAATTAAAGCAACTATCGTAATGAATCTTTCCAATATGATCGTGGAGAGCCAAGAAATAATTGTGTGAACTACAACTAAAATAGAAATAATAGATCAAGCAGCACAAATAACCCGCTGGGATTCATTTTTTTTTGCTGCGGGATATGAGAACACGTGCCTTGAGAGTGCTTTAAATTTTAGTGTGATACATGGGTTAACAAGAAACAGCAGGAAATTTTTAAGGCACCACGCCGGCCAAAGAGAGTTGCATACAAGCTACAAAACCGTGAATTGAAGCGTCCACTATTCGAGTACATTTAAAAGATTTTAGAAAGCCACTCAATCTTATGCTAGACACCAGAGCATTTGTAAATTTAATACGAGAATACGAAATTTCATCTCCCATTCACGTGGACTAGGATCAAACAGTATTGTAAAAACGAATACAAGAATTTTTGGCCAATCTCGAAAATATTAAGAACAATTTCTTACATTAGGAAATTAATTTTTATATTTTAAATAATAATTTTTCTATTAAGTTCGGTAGCATATTAATTAATGAATTTTTTTAACAGAATAATTAGTTATAACGGAACAGCGCAAATTAGTTATAACGAAAATTGTTTCGGATTTGTTATTGAAATAATTAACAGGGCGACCTTTCGTTGCCCCCATATAGGATATTTCTGTCCTCTAAAGGTTAAGATACAAACTGTTTTAAAGACAGCCGATTTTTCATTGCCTTTCACTTTGTAGTCCTTGAGATGCAAGTGGCGTTGCTTTAGAGGGCATACTGCCGCGGGCGAGCTTAGCAAAGAAGTCAATCACATATGTCTCATTTGTATTCTCAAACACAGAGAAAATACGACATTTCCTCACAAAAAGCTACAGCTATTATTTATTTTATTTTGCGGATAGTTATCAATAAATCCATTAGAATCATCTGTATCTGCAATTAATACGCAGCTGCATGGCCGAAAGCACCGTAATAAATTATGAAAACAAACGATCAAAGAAATTAAATGGTAAGAAGATCAAACGATTAAATACAATTTATGAACCTTCCAGATAGCTGAAGCTGTCAGTACGAAGAAAACTAAAATAAACACAAGGATTACAAAAGTGCGGATAATTATAAGAAAGAGTCTGACGCAAACCATCAATAAGGTAAGACGTGTTTACTTTTACGTTCGGGCGCGTCCAAAAATTTTTCAAATTTACCAATAAATAGTTTTCGTTCAAAGTATAGTTTAGTGCTGTGTATAATATAGTTAGAGGAATAGTGCACTTACGCTGATCTCTCTTATTTAATAATTTTTAATATTAAAAGGATTCTAACTACAAAAACATCCAGTCAACTATGAAACTCAACGAAAATGACAACCAAAGGAAAATTATCTCAAGTTAAAATTTCGTATGCCTAAATTGACAATATAACAAGCGCATTCTACTAAAAAAGAAGAAACTATTGTTATCGATTCAATATAAGGCATTCCAGTTATAGAATATGCGATTGCTGTAAGTGAAATTATTAGTGCTCAAAATGTTTAATTTATTTTAAGGATTTCAGGCACTCGTGTTTGTATGTGTGTGTGTGTGTATGTGCGGGCGTGCCGGCGTGCGGGCGTGCGGGCGTGTGTCTGTGTGTGTGTTCGTGTTTGTGTTTGTGTGTGTTTGTGTTTGTGTTTGTGTTCGTGTTTGTGTTTGTGTGTGTTTGTGTTTGTGTTTGTGTTCGTGTTTGTGTTTGTGTATGTTTGTGTTTGTGTTTGTGTTTGTATGTGTGTTTGTGTGTGTGTGTTTGTGTTTGTGTATGTGTATGTTTGTGTGCGTGTGTTTGTTTATGTTTGTGTTTGTGTTTGAATTTGTGTTTGTGTGTGTGTATGTTTGTGTTTGTGTGTGTGTGTTTGTGTGTGTGTGTGTTTGTGTATGTGTTTGTGTGTGTTTGTGTGTGTTTGTGTTTGTGTTTGTGTTTTTGTGTGTGTAACGTCGGTGCATGACCTCCGTTTTTTTTGTGTTTTGTCAGCCGAAAGTTCTCTACTAACACAACAATCCCCTCCACAACCTACTCGACGCACTCTCCACTGACGTAGACCATTGGGAAACTCAACCTAAGCTTAAACCGAGAGTTGAATAGCCGCTCTCATTAAACTCAGTCGCACACATGTCATAATAAAATATCATCATCATAATAAAATAAAATCGCTAAATCAGTCAATACCAATTTCATTGACATTTGACACACAAATTCACGCAAGGTAGTCTTTCTTATAGCGTAATTTAGAACATCGCGCAATCATCTAGAATGTCATAAATTCTTGTAATACACTCAAAATAATTTTTTTTTTATAATTAATAAGATAAAAATAAGTAATTTATTAAATGAATTAAAAGAAATAATTAATTTAAATTAACCATTTAACGATCCTAATTATTACTATTTCACTAGAATAGAATGATAGTCCGCGACCAGCAATTTTATTTTATAAACCAAATTGTACAAAAAGAAATTGTATTAATAATTACATTTTGTAATCAAAATCATTATTAATAATAGAAATTTCAATATAAATCTACAATCATTTATTTAATAATTTTTTAAAACAAGTACTCCTCCACAACAGTCCATTAATTAAAAATTATAACTTTTAAAGAATGACTATTTAAAAATATCATTATTTTCTCCTTTGTAATAATAAAACACTCATAGCAATCTTTTCTCTATTACTTAAATACTCATTCTTTACCTTATTATGTAAAATACGACGAAAAACTTTGTTCTGTTGTAAACCTTAAATACAATTTATATTAGCATAATTTTATTATAAAAACTCTGTGAAAATGGTTCATCTCTCTCTCTCTAACTCTCTCTCTCTCTTTCTAACCGAGAAGCCGCCCGGAAGAGGGGGGCCTGAAAAACTCGGCCTCTCCCCGAATTTCCCGGTCAAAGAAGGAATTTGCTGAGTAGATTCTCCAACGCAGTTAAATACGGCACCAAATGATCACCAGGTAACAGACCTCAGGCAGCACTCGAGGACCACGTACTACGCAAAACATTATTACGGAAATATTACTACGGAAACATTACTACGGAAATATTACTACGAGGAACATTACTAAGGAACAAGATATACTACTACAAGCAAGCAAGGTATTATCACTACGAGCAGATCTTAAGCAACTACAAGGAAATTACTAGGAAGCCACTACGAACCAGCTACGCCAAACAGACTATTCAATTTTATAAATAAGAAGAAGAAGACGACGAGAAGTCAACCACAGCAAGAGAGAGAGAGAGAGAGAGAGAGAAAGAGAGAGAGGACTGGACACCACTGCCTAATACCTTCAATAAAGAGAGTGAGTTTAAATTTTAAAATTGCTTTACATATTTTTTTCTCCACATCTATCTCAATCCTCCAACAGAGTTTTTGGCCGAAAAGCGGCCGATTATTCTGAACCTAAGTCACTTTGGTAGGACCTCATCCAGAGTAGGGCTCGAGCCTGCTTCCGATTTAGGAATAGAGGCTCTTGCAACTGCTCAATCCCGCACTACACACCTCTCCTAAGAACTCTCACGATTATCCTCTGCCAACCCGAGCCCATAAGCTTCACTGCTTAGGCTCAAAAACGGCAAAAATTGCAGTATTGACTGAAATCAGTCAAAAAGTAGCGCTACCGACGTTACAGTGTGTGTGTTTGTGTTTGTGTGTGTGTTTGTGTTTGAGTTTGTGTTTGTGTTTGTGTGTGTGTGTGTTTGTGTATGTGTGTGTTTGTGTTTGTGTTTGTGTGTGTGTGTGTTTGTGTTTATGTTTATGTTTGTGCTTGTATTTGTGTTTGTGTTTGTTTGTGTTTGTGTGTGTGTGTGTTTGTGTTTGTGTCTGTGTTTGTGTTTGTGTTTGTGTTTGTGTTTGTGTTTGTGTTTGTGTTCGCGTTCGCGTTCGCGTTCGCGTTTGCGTTTGCGTTTGCGTTTGCGTTCGCATGTACGTGTGCGTGTGCGTATGCCTGCGCGCGCGCGCGTGTGTGTGTGTGTGTGTGAGTGTGTGTAAGCAGTGTTGAATTATCCGATAAACTTTTCGACTTAAATAGAGTAGCTAATATTGATTCGCACACACTGTCAATTTGGAAAACGAAACGTGTCGTCATTTTAAACGTTTATCCTTTTATTCCGTATTTCTTCCTAAAAAAAAAAACTAAACAAATGAATATACAACCTGCATCAAAATTAATGTACATAAGAGCGGGTACACACGAAGCAAATTTAAATCATGTAGAAAGGTTTGAAAGGCAAGTTTTTGTTAATTCTGAAGATATTGAAATATTCCTAGCACTTTTAAAATCACCTTTAATGGTACTGTATATTGGATTTATTTTTCAAGTCAACAACTAGTCTGATTCATTTGTAAAACGGAAGGACATCTTTCAAGACATTGTAAAATTAATGATGAAAATCTCGACACTCAGTTAACGCCTTAGCATGATGATAATAATGATAAAGAAAACTTCAACAACTGCAACTCTTTCACTATCATCTACCTCCAATGAACACAAGTATTTTAGTGAAGTAAAAATCAATGACATGCCGCCTCCTACTTGTAATAATAAAATAACAACAACTGGTGGAACTAAACGACAGCACAGCACAATTATAGATAGCACTAAAGGGAACATTTCAACAGACAATCATGATAATCAAAGATAAAAAAGCCTTACTGCGACCTCGAAATTCCAAACGTAACCCTAACAAAAAGTAATGCACGCAAGATGAAATTGACTTTCTTTCAAGTTCAATCCAATTCTATGAAGCTTAAGTACTGAATCATTAATTTATTCAAAAATTAAAAAATCTTATTAAAAGAGACTCACGGAAACACTTATGGAAATTCTAATATTATGGATTTAGCAAGTCTTTATACCATCAACACTACAGGTCTTAGTAAAATTCAACGAAATTTATATCCTTATTTACAAAAACAGAAAATCAAGAATTGTGTCACAAAAATTATAAACCAATTAGAAAAAACAATTAGAGAAGAATATGGCAGTTCAACCGACGTCTAAATGGTACAATTTTGAATTATATACATAATTAATACAACATGTCGTTAGTAAATTTAAAAGATTTAAGAATACTTTTTTGAAACTTTTTAAGAGTATTTTTTAAAAATATATTTTAGAAGTTTTTTACAACAACGAGAAGAAATCGAAAGAATCTTATCGTGAACAAATTCGATATTCTTGTATGTGTAGAATCATGGTTAAGTTTAAATACGAAAAATATACAATGTTTAAAATTTCTTATTCACCAAGTAGATCGAAAATTCAAAAAAGGAGGTAGTATTTTGTTGCTAATACATAAAAATATTGCAAACAAAGAAATTCAGAATATTCACTCCCCAGACGAATCTATTAAACTGGCAGGCATAAAAATAACTGATACTAATCCAATTTTAAATTTTTTAGTTTGCTATAGAGCTTCTGATTTTACACTTAAAGGGGAACACCACTGTAAGATTTTCAAAAAATCAACATTTTTTTTTGCTCTAAAGTATACCTTATCATCATAAAAGTCATGAAACAAAGTTTCATATAGTGGAAAAATCTCTTAGTGTTCGAAATTTTCAATTAGCGCGGCGCCTCTCACTGCTCTTTTGGAGTGCACTTAAACTTTAAACGCGTTTATCTCGGAACAACGTTTTTTAAACTGGCCGGACTCCTTTCACAAACAATTTTTGTTCGATTTACTTGAAATTTTCACAGTATGTTCAAAATTAGTGTCTGCTAGGAAGTACATAGAATTTTTTTTTTTATATTGCATATTTCAATTGTTATTAAAGATTTTCGAGCGTTTTTTTTCATTTTTTAACATTTTTTTTCAAAATGACGCCATTTTGTCAAAAATCAATTTAAAAAAATCCTACGTACTTCTCTGGCTATTACTATGCTTTATTGACAATTTTGTTTGATAACCATAACCTTAAAATTTCAGGAGAAAACGGTCCGGCCGCGAAGCCATGAAAAAAAGGCGTTTCTGGAGAAATGCTGGGGAGCTGCCATTTTGTTTTCTAAAGTTCTACAAAAATTCAAAGAGGATGTCAAATACTTTTACAATAAAGATCTTTTTACCAAATTTCGATATGTTGTTTGGTTTTTGAGAAAAAAATTCGAAAAAAATGACTTTTTTTTACCTCTATAGTGGTGTTCCCCATTAATATTTGAAAATTGGATGAAACTTCTGCTAATATTTAAAACGACAAACATATAATTTTTGTTAATGATTCTAACTCACAATATGTTGCATGAAATTGCAATAGAACTAAAAAAATGACGAAAATCTTTATAAAAGTATAAGAAAATACTAATTATTTATTCACAAAAATAATTCTATTGCACACATGAATCGTATGACTAAATCAAATATTAATCTTCTTTTATCTACCATTAATATAGCCGATAAAATTAACACTTCTGTCAAAGAGGAAATTTATGGATCATATCATTATTCTATACAAATTAATATAACCTTTGAAAAATTTAATTTAATTTTATTTGAATAAATACAAGCATAAATCTCTCAAAATCAAATAAAATATAACTGTCTAGTGTAAAATTTCTAAAGATTTAAATAATTCACATAATAAATTTCTTACTAGTAATTACACAAGACCACAAAATGGTTTTGGGAGTCTACTGGGATCCTAATAGGTATACTTTATGTTTTTGGGGTCGCTGAACACGAATTCATTCGCAGAATTGAGCCAGTCCGTCAGAATTCGCAGTGAAATTCAAAAAATGGTTAAATTTCTGCATAAATTTTGTCCCCAAACCTATAAACCCCAAATTAACAAGCCTTAAACCCACAAACTAGCAAGCTTTAAACCCACAAATCTCAAACCTCAAACCAACAAGCGCCAAACCCACAAACCCCAAATCCACAAGCTCCAAATCCACAAACTGTAAATACGCAAACACCATATTCACATTCCTACAAACCCCAAACCCACCAACCCCAAACCCGCAAACCTAAAACCGACAAATTTCAAACCCACAAACCTCAAACCCACAAGCTCCATATCCACAAACGTACAAACTCCAAACCAACAATCCAAAACTCACGAACCCCAAATATACGAATTTCTCAATGAGTATTATAAGATGTGAGGTATTTTGGTTTGTGGAACTGAGGTTGGTAGATTTGAGGTTTGTGGATTTGGTTTCTAAAGTTTGGGGTTTGTGAGTTTGTTGGCGAATAAAATTTGGAGACTTGAGCTCAGTTAATGTCAAGGTATATGAAGTTTTGAAGTCTGATTAAATCTTCACTTTGGTGAAGTTCTTATGATACTATTTAAAGTCTCCTAGCCTCTTACGATGAGGTGCATGTTTAGCGTGAGTCCCCTCGCCTGTCACGATGGGGTGCTTGTTGAGCGTGAGTCCTCTTGCCTCTCACGACATTTGTTCTTTAAAACTCGATCAATTCTCATTTTATCTTATCGGAATAACGTGTCTTTTTTGTTTTAAACGATCTGCGAATAGATCTTCGTTTATGTGGTATTGCAAGATAACGTTGTAGGCTCTAGCAGTAATCAGCCATTACATTTTTATTCCATACACCCTGGTATCTTCGTTCCATTGTTTCCATGTCCTGATGAAACCTTTTACCCTGCTCCTCACTGAAAGCTCCAGGATTTTCTGGAAAAAAATCAAAATGTGAATCAAGGTAATGAATTTTCGAGTTCATTAAACATCCCAAATTTTTGTATGCGGTCAGCATGTCCTCAACATATTTTTTATAATTTGGATCCTTATTGTTACCCAAAAATTTTGATACAACACTTTTAAAACCTGTCTAAGCAGCGAGTTGAAGTGTTGTTATTGTATTTTGAAACTCTTCGTCATTTATAAGAGCCCTTATTTGAGGTCCATCCAAAACTCCCTCATCAATTTTTGCTTGAGATAAATTGGGGAACTTGATGAAGAGATGATTGAAAGCATCACTGTCATTTAATTTTATAGCTTTAATAAATAGCTTGATGAGCTCAAGTTTAATGTGCAAAGGTGGTAAAAGTATCTTTGTAGTGTTTACTAATGGATTATGTAATAAATTCTTTAAACCTGGTGTTAAAGTTTGACGAGCTGTCCAAACTTTTTTATTGTAGCTCTCTTTCAAACTTCTAGAATATGCTAACAGAAGAGATGCATACAAATTTCCATTGTGCAATAATACCGCTTTGAAACTTTGTGTGGATGAATCAAGAAACAACCGCCAATCATCAGGATTGTAATTTATGCAATTGAACTCGGAAATCAAACCTTCAATATCATTACAAAAAACTAATGAGCCTTCGTGAATAAAATAACTTCTTAAAGGTTTGTCTCTGTTTCTATAAAAAGATACCTTAGAATTTTTTGCAAAAAGTCATTTTTCTTTTAGCCTAGATACGAGTAACTCAGCGTTCTCTTTTGAGAGTCCTAAATCTCTCACGAGATCATTAACTTCTTGTTGGTTGAACATTTTAGAAGCTTTTCTATTTTTATCATCGACTTCTTCAAGATTAGATTCACCATTTGCACTATTTGTAGACGCATGAGGTTCTGGAATTTCTTCATTCACTTCCATGGATTCGTTTTCCTCTATTCCTCTGCCAACTGAGGCTTCAAGAATGTTTTCTCGAATTGACAACGAGACAAAGCTCATCCGGACTATTTGTGCACATCGTGATTTTTCTTCAAAAACAGAGATTTTGAATAAAAGATTAGTGGGACAAGAACTTAAAGTGCTACAGTCTGTCAAGTAAGAGCGTGGTCGACTTCACCGACAGGTAATAAAAGATTTCGCTCTAATTCTTTCGCGAGCCGATAGAGGAAAGCTTTGTCCTTGATGCATTGTCAACAAAGATTCAGTTGTCATTGATCTTTTGAAAGAGAATCACGTTAAACGCCATGAGTGCTAAGTACGCGTCGCGCTACGAGGCTGTGTTCCTTTGCATCCACCTAAAAGGTCCCAAAATGTCGCAATCAGCGGCTGCTAAATATATGAGAAAGTCGAAGGCATTTGTACAGAAGTGGATACAGCGATATAAAGTGGCTAAAAATGTCGATGATTTACCAAAACGTGGCTCGATAGGAAAAGTAAACAAAAAAGATGAAAAAAGAATAGTGAATCTGTTTTCGTGGAATCCTGCTTTAACACTGCGGCAAGGACAAGCAAAATTAATGGCAAAAGGTTTAGATATATCCTACAAAACTATCCGAACCCATCTTCGTACTTATCATCTGAAATGGCGCAACACAATGAAGAAGCCTCTGTTGACTGAAAAACATGTGACAAAGCGACTCGCTTGGGCGCATGAGAATGTTGATAGAGATTTTGAAAATGTCATTTTTACTGATGAATGTTCTATATAGGCACGTTCTGTCCTCACGCGAGCCTGGTCAACTTCCACCAATAGGCTTGTTCAGCGGACCGTAAAACATGGAATAAAGGTGCATCTTTGGGGCTGCTTCTCAAAGCAGGGATTTGGCACTTTGCACCTCTTTACTGACAACCTAAATGCCGAGAAAATGATAAAAATCTACAAAAAGGCCTTACTGCCATCTGCCAAACGATGGTTCATAACAAAAAATGAAGATTGGATTCTGCAGGAGGACAACGATCCTAAACACCGCAGCAAGCTCTGTACTCAGTGGAAGACTCAATCTGGCATCGTTACATTGGATTGGCCGTCGCAGTCGCTCGATGAAAACCCTATTGAAAATGTGTGGGCATATATTAAACGGAAGCTTCGTGGAAGACGCACATACACTTTGAAGCAGTTGTCTTATGAAATTCGTTGGATCTGGAGATCCTTGCCACTAGAATACGCCGTCAAATTAGTAGAAAGCATGCCTCGGAGATGCCAGGCAATTATCGACGCCGGTGGTGACTGGACACATTATTGACCGAATCGCATCATTGTTTGTAATGTGTACAATGTATATATCAATATGAAAGTTTCATTAAATAAATTTTTTTTTAAATTAACACGACCACGCTCTTACTTGACAGACTGTAAATAAAACGCATACAATTTAGTCACAATTTACTGTTTCGAATTATAAATTTTTCATGAAAATACAATTTTTCAAACCCGTACAAAGTATTTCTAGCAAAGAAAAGACCAATAAATAAGCATTAAGGATATTGCAGACCGTATATGATGCGGGAAATAAGTATAAATTTATTTCAAACTTACGCTATTACAACAGTAAATGTAAAATCACAGGTGTCAATAAAAGCTCATTTTATAGTAAAATATAAAAAGTCTATGTTATGTTTCAAAAGATTTTAGGAATTAATGTTAAAAAAGTTCGTCACACCAATCTATATACGTAGAAACTTGAAAGTTACATTTACTGCGAATGTTTTCTTCGATATCTATAAAACAAACATACATTTAAACAATGCACTAATTGCTGTGAAAGACAAAGGGATTTTAGTTTCGAAAGCATCCAGAACGGATATCCATCCACTTATCTTATTGGGAGTACAAATTAGTTCGGTCCGTTTTTAAAAGATGGCTCTGGCTATTATGAATATTCAATAGTAATAGCTGAAGTCGGTAATTTTAGAAAGGTTAGACATCTGTCAATAATTTTCGTTTATATCGCTTCAGTTTCATAATAAAATATTGTTTTCAACTGTGTTAAATATGTCCAATTTTGTGTTAACCAAGCAGCATTTACGAAAGGTTTCAGTTTTCTGTTTTAATTGGAAGAAAATTGCAGCTAAAGCGCATCCAATGCTTGTGGAAGTTTATGGTAACAATGCTCCCACTGATAAATCTTGCAGGAAATGGTTTCAACGTTTTGAGAATGAAGATTTCAGCGTTGAAGACAAGCCTTGCTCTGGGCAGTCAAAAAAATTCAAAGACAAAAAGTTGGAGGCATTACCCGATGAAGATCCAAATTAAACGCAAGAAGAGCCTGCAGAATCATTGAAAGTGACTCAACAAGCAGTTTCTACACGATTGAAATTAATGAAAATGATTCAAGAGCAAGGCAATAGGATGCCTTATGAACTGAAATCAAGAGACATTGACAGGCGATTTTTCTGTTGCGAGCAGCTGATTCAAAGGCAACAAAGAAAGGATTTTTTAAATAGAACTGTTACTGGAGATGAAAAATGGATTTTCTATGATGACCTTAAGAAGAAAAAATACTATGCTATGCCCAGTCAATCGTTGCCATCGACGTCAACATCAACGCCAAAGACGAATATTCATGGTTCGAAGATCATGTTGTGTATCTGGTGAGACTAAAAGGGTGTTGTGTACTATGAGCTGCTACAACCTGGCGATACCATGACGGCCGATCGGTATAGGCTGCAATTGATTCGTTTGAGCCGTGCATTACGAGAAAAACGGCTGAAATACAAGGGAAGACACGATAAAGTTATTTTTCTGCATGACAACGCTCGGCCTTATGTCGCATAAGTCGTAAAAAAATATTTGGAGACGCTTAAGTGGGATATTTTGCCGCACCCGCCGTATTCTCCGGACATTGCTCCTTCTGATTACTGGTTAATCCGAAGGATGCAGCACGATCTGGCAGGTCATCGATTCACTTCTTTCGCAGAAATCAAAAATTAGCTTCTAACTTGGATCACCTTAAAAGACGAGACATTTTTTTGAGATGAAATCCAAAAATTGCCTGAGAGGTAGAAAAAAGTAGTAACTAGTCATGAACGATACTTTGATTAATCTTTTAATTCTTATTTTGAAATAAATGCATTTTTGACCGCAATAAAACGGACCGAATTATATTGTACTCCCAATACTATTTTTAAAAGTTACATCCGGTCAATAACTAATTATGTAAGCTTTGTCTACTTTCTGACGTGCAAATAGTTTCAAAACAAACTTGCACAAATTCAATATACTGCTATAAGAGCCGCTCTCGGATATCAAAAATCGACGCCTACAAATATTAGGTATAGTAAAAAGAAATCCATTATTTTTGCATTAAATTGAAGGTTTTATTTAGCATAGATAGAATAATACGATTAAGGTCAAATATGCACCGTTTTGTTCGATAACTTGTTGCTATTTTAGAGGTAATTTCATAATGCCTCTCTCGTAGAAACCCTTGTCCCTATTGTCAAAAAACTGGGACAGTCGATTTTCACAATCTTCTCTTGAGGCGAATTTTTCACCTGCAAAATCATTCGTCATAGACAGGAACAGGTAGTAATCACTTGTAGCTAGGTCCGGACTATAAGGTGGATGCATAAGAACTTCCCAACCAAGCTCCCGGAGCTTCTGGCGAGTCACTATCGATGTATACGGCCTGGCGTTGTCCTGATGGAACACAATTCCTCTCCTATTGGCCAAAGCTGGCCGCTTCTGAGCGATTGCTTCTTTCAGACGGTCCAACTGTTGGCAGTACAGGTCCAAATTAAGAGTTTGGCCGTATGGGAGCAGCTCATAGTAGATGATTTCCTGCCAGTCCCACCAAACACACAGCAAAACCTTCCTGACTGTCAATCCTGGCTTGGCTACCGTTTGCGCCGGCTCACCGCGATTTGACCAAGACCGTTGTCGCTTGATGTTGTCGTAAGTAACCCACTTTTCATCACCAGTAACCATCCGCTTCAGAAACGGATCGATATTGTTGCGAATCAGCAGCGATTCGCAAATGGAAATTTGGTCCATGAGGTTTCTTTGCGATAACTCGTGTGGCACCTATACATCAAACTTCTTTTTGTATCCAGCCTTATTTTAGTGGTTCAAAACGGTTTTTTATGCAATGTTAAACTCCTGGGCAATCGAAACAGTGCTTACGTGACGGTCGGACTCGACGATTTCCATTATTTTATCGACATTTTCAACAATTGGCCTTCCAGAGCGTGGTGGATCTTTGACGTCAAGATTACCTGAACGGAATCGACGAAACCGAAATTGCGCGTGATTGGTTGTTACAGTATCAGGACCATAAACACTATTCACATTTTCAGCTGCCTGGCTTGCGTTTTCGCCTTTATCGAAGATAAACTGTAAAATATGGCGTATTTTCTCTTTGTTGGTGTCCATCTTTGACGCGTGCTAAAAAAATACTGAGTTAAGCAATCACAAAACTATATCAGAAGCTTCTTTAGTACGAAATCTTATCTTTCTAACGTTATCTAGTGTAACCCGATCGCACTTTTACAACGGAAGATACAGACTACTAAAGCCATCTATTGGCAAAATAATGGATTACTTTTTACTACACCTAATATACTTGTTGCAGAAAGAAATACTTATATTTAACTATACTAGTATTTAACTTATATTTACCAGAGAACTAAGTTTTTATATCACACATATGTATCTTATCGAAATACTTACAAATAAATTAATACCTTTAGGTTAATCGATTTCGATATTTTTCAATAACAAGAAGAACATAAAAAGAAAGCGTATCAGACTATTTGAAAGATGTTTACAAAACATAATATAAAAAAAAAATACTTAATTTACACTATAGAATAATATAATACATATACGCACGATTATAAAAGAATTTCAGCTTCAATACCGGTAGATGACGCAATTGGGAAAGCGGTAAAAAAATGTGTAAACCCAAATGGTGAATTAAAAAAACATAAAGATGCTCAATATCAAGCTGATATTTACAGATGGAAGCCGAAATCAAAATAACCCTGCAGTAGCACAGCAACCGTGAGTCAAAACTGCATCAAAACCAGGAGATTGGATAAATAATCTATATTTACAGCTGAAGGCTATTTTAAACGCTAGAGATGTTACATTTAATAATCTTAACTCCTCCAATGTTATTCTTTCTGATTCTTTTAGTTTGTTAACGAGTCTAGAATCTCCACGTCATAATGTTAAAATTAACCCGTACATATATGAAATTAAAGGAAAACATCGAGATTTTTTTATAGTAAAGAATAAAATGGCTCCATTAAATTATACTAGATTTCAGCAAATTCTGGAGTACGAGAGGATGATATTGCGGATAATAAAGCAAAACACGCGAGTAGTAATAATAAAATAGAACAAACTAAAATTGTTTGCACCGATTTCGATTGTTTGTATGAAAAATTAATGTACGACAACACAAATAAGGCGATCCTAAACTTAGGAACAACAGAAGGTCCATACTTTTTTAAACACTTTTACAAATATCAAATCAAAACATGGTTCCATAATTTGAATATGTCCCGAAAACTTATCGTACTAATAAACAGATGTAAATCAAATCATTATAATCTAACAGCATCTTTAGCGCGTGTATATATCATCTCCAACCCAAAATGTTCATGCTCTCATAATATTCAAGATATCGATCATGTTGTGATGCAATGTCCACTGCATGATACTCAGCAAACCTAACTTATAAAACAATTAAGTAATCTCAAATTACAACTTTCTCTTAATATATCTGAACTTTTAGCTAAATCCAACGTTACAGTACGTAAATATTTGTTAGAATTTTTCAAAGATTGTGATCTTAAACTTTAAAACCTATATATTAATATATTGTTAAAATTCTTTAGAATGTACACTTGTACAAACTTTTAATTATTTTCACATGCAAAAAGTTTTGATCAATTGTAAAGCGAATAAATCTTTTGTGTGATTTGAAAGCTTGAAAAATAGAAAAAAAAAATTATGAGGAGGATACAGAAAATATTCTTTCCTTTTAAAAAAAAAAGATAATCACTTATATTTTTGTGACACGATTCTCGCGCATAAAAGAAAGTCAATGAATTAAAAATTAAATAATCTAGATTATTAATTATTATTAAGTGCATGTACGCTAAATGGATTGGTGCGGAATACAATAAAAAATTAATTTCAATAAATAATTTTATGAGAAGTAACTTGGACGCTGCTTGCTTGATTGCGTAGCAACCAACACGAAAAAGAAAGTGCCAGCGATAGAAAGAAAAAGAGAGAATACGTGAAATTTTAAAGGAATTAAATTAATAAAAACTTACCAACATTGCAAGAAACCCGTAATACCCGTGGAGTGTATGACTACCTCGACCACCACTGAAGACAAAGGAGACGCCGGGCGGCACAAAAGAGGACGACGACAACATAAAGCTGCTCGCAGAGATTATAGTCACTTTCGAAAACTACGAGGATCAAGAATTAATTAATACGTAAATAGAAAATAGATAAAAGCGCCAAGTAAACGAAGGGTAGAAGGAGAAACGAAGACAAAAGATATTAATAATTCGATAAGAAGGAAGTTACGACTAAACGACTTACTTCTTCAATAATTTGACTTTTCTAACATGATCGACCATTTTCAGCTGTCATTTAGCCCTGATGCAGATAATATCACCATTTAAAAGAAACGCGAATGTACGCTATTTTAAAAATTTCATTTTGGAAATTATCGACGAGAAGAGGTTGAGGAATCAGAACATCGACAAGAATAAGGAATAAGAGTAGAGAGGACCTTGATTTAAAGAAATTTGGAAAATAAATTTAATTTATATTTTTATTTCATTTTATTTCAATTGAAAGGATGGTGCGTTCGGTGACTTAAAAAAATTAACTACTCAATCTCTATCTGTTTAGAGCTATTGCAGCGTAAGTAATAATTTGTATTCGCGTTATAGAAAAATTTCGAGAAAATTCGTTTTTCTGTTGGAATTTGATAATTACGGCAATAAAAAAGCGACGCCGTTTCGTTTGGCTTCGCTTAAGCAAAAATAGTGAATTAAATTTTATTATAAATTGAATTTCTACAACGTCGGCGTTACGAGAAAGTAGTCATTCGTATTATATAATAAAAATTACGTATTTTAGTTAAATCTACTACTTGGCAATAGTAAATTTGATTATTATTTTAAATTTTAGAAAACTAATATTTTTTATACCGTGCACTATTTTTGAACGTTGTCTTGACCATAGTAAAGTTTTATTAGCCAACAGAAAATAGTTATTAGTATTATAATAGTTGCGTAATTTTTGTCAAAGCTATTACTTGGCAGTAATAAGCTTGATTATTATTGTGTATTTCAGATAAGTAATATTTGTTATATTGTGAACTGTTTCAGAACGACATTTTGAATACAATTTAGTTATAATAACCCATAGTAAGTAGTAATTAAAATTATATTGTAATGTAATAATACATATTTAAGAATAATAACATTCTTCGGGTGTTCTTTTATTGCAGATCATTACCTAATTGAATCTAAATTCAACATGTTTAAGCAAAACAGAGTGATAAAGGTTTTCACTATTTGAGATTTGAGTTGCAGGAACTCTACTGGATTGAATCAACTATTACTGAGTAGACTTTGTTTGGCTACCTACAACTCAAATCGGTTATGAGTTAATTTTTTTTTTTATTAGCTTTTTTTTTATTAGTATATTTATATTTATATTATAAATTGTCAACAAATTAACACCCAAACGCCATATTAATATATCTACCAAGCGTAAACCTTTGGTAAACCATGACTTGCAGTTAGATTTCCGTTTTATAACCTAAAATATAATTTAAATATAACAATTATTAACGCTTACAATTATTTTTCGTAGAAAATTATTATGAATATATATCGAAATATTACGTAAATCTGTTTGATGTATAACTAAATATAATATAGTTTAATTCAAATATAATATAAAATTGTTGTTAATAAAATTAAACGCAACTAAAGACTTCTGTAAATTATTGTAACTATAAGTAAATATAAATTACTCTTATATGTAAACTTGATATGATTATTTATGTTATATGAAAATATTTTAATTATATTTAAAAATAATAAAGATTTATTTTAAATACTCAACGCAATGTAAAATTACGAGGGTCAATCAAATATAAACGGTGATTTTTTTTTATGCATTTATTGAACAATACTCGTGCCTACTATTTCATATTGTTAATTGTTAGATAATTAGACAAAGAATCAAGCAAAGTTAGAACCAGACCATGAATATGAATGGTTAGATGAGGAATTAAAGTATTACCAATGCCTTGGAAATGAGATTTTGCATTTGAATAACGTAAAAAAAGTGATACGCAACTATTTTTGTGTACAATTATTTGAGTTATTTTTTTCTAAAGAGATAAAAAGCTACATCGTTGAAAGCACGTTTATGAACGGGTACCCTTTTACAGAAAATGATTTTGATGTTTTTATGGGAATACTTATAATATCAACTTTTAACAAAAGATAATCAAAAAGGGACGATTGGTCTTCGAACCCCCTACTTACATGTGAATCCGTTGCGGCAGCAATGAGTCGAAATAAATTTATGGAAATAAAATCAAAAATAAAGCTTAGTAAACCTGAAGATAATAATAATGACAAAGCATCAAGAATTCAAATAAATACTTGACATGATCGGAAAAAATTTAAAGCAGTTTGGTTTTTTTTTACAGCACTATCTATTGACGAAATAATGGTCAAATTTTATGGAAGAACAGATTTATTGCAGTTCATGTCAAACAAACCTGAACGTTGGGGGTGTAAAATGTGAGGCATTGCCAGTCCTGAGGAATATTTGTCCGACTGCGATATTTACGATGGAAGAAGTTCAAACATTTATTCTTCTAATAAAGAAGCCATGCTTACTAAGTGTGCATTAAGAAGTCGCGTGGTAATGTTAATGATCCATTAGTTACTGACATCGGTTGTACGTAGAAAGTTAAAACATTATCATGTATATTTTGATAATTTTTTCTGTAGCACTGATTTATTGAAGAGACTTGGCTTGAAATCAATAGGTACAGTAAGAGTTAATAAAGTAAATGTAGCAAATGTGATAGATAAGAAGAGTAAAAAAGGAACTTATGCCGAGAAGCATGAAAAGAATAGTGGTATTAATTTTATTACGGTTATGGATTCAAAACCCGTATCCATGCTATCAACAGCCGCAGGAGTTACTCCTTTATATGAAGTACAACGATTTTCTTTTAAAAAATGAAATAAATAAGTTGACTTCTTTCTAATGCATTCAAATTATATAATCTGTTTATGGGTAAAATTGATTTACATGATTTGCGTTTCAGTAATTTGATGTCTTATAAGAGCTAAAAAATGGACCTGAACTATGTTTTTAAAATTTATTCAATCGTCAATAACTAACGGAGCCGTTCTTGGAAATTTAGGGCACGGAAGAAAATATAGGCACAAAAGAATTTGCTGTTACACTTACTAAAAACCACCTAAAAAAAATAGAAGTAAGTAAATCATACGAAAGTGTTACTGTAAGCACGAAGAGAAACTGTAAAAATTTTAAAAATTGTGTAACAAGAGCTCAAAAAATGTGTAAAACTTGTAATGTTCACTCGTGTGCTTCATGCTTCTCCACATTACATAAATAGACGTAAGTATAACCCAAAAAAAAAAACTAAAATAAAAAAAAAAAAAAAAAAAAAAAACACAAAAAGAGGCTCACTACATTACGTTTACCTTCACGCGGTGCGAGCTAGGCAACGCGATTCAACGGCTAAAAAAAATATAATCAGCGACTCAAACTTTACATTTAATTAATTAAAAAAAAATCAAGTAAATTAAAAGATTCTAGCAGCTATATTGGATGTGCTATATTTAATTTGTAAAAACTGATAATGGATTCATAATCAGCGACCCAAAAACCCCTGTAAACTGAATTTCTTAGAAAATGAACAATTTTCGAAATTTTTTACTACCATATTGGATATGCCATTTTGAATTTGTAAAAGCTGATAACGGATTCACGATCAGCGACTCAAAAATATCCTGTACACTGACTTTCATAGAAATTAAACAATTATCGAAATTTTTGGCCACCATATTGGATCCGCCATCTTGAATTTGTGAAATCTGATAACGGATTTGTAATAACCCGAGAAACTTCTGTACACCCATTTTGATAAACATTCACCATCAAAAAATTGTTTTATTAAAAAATATTGAAATGAGCGAAAAATTTTCGGCTTCAAGCCGCCATATTGGATACTGCATCTCGAATTAACAGAAAATATGTATAAACTATACATGGATTTTCAAAGTTAGGTTCCATAGACGTAAAAAAATCACAAATTATAAAAATCTAGAGTAAAACTGATAATTTAGTATTCGAACTTTTCTTTTACCAATGTAAATATTATTGTATGCAAATTTTAATCAAGATAAGTTCCATATTGTCTTTCTCACGTGTTTGTGTTGAATCTATTTTTATTCATGAATTTTATTGATTTGATAACAACAGATAAGATTTGGTCTTTATTTTACCGTGCTTGTGTAACATTTATTTTTATTCATGGATAATATTATTCGACTGGAACCATAACAATTTGAGATTATATTTCGTCAGTTATACCTAACGTCACTTTGAGTTCAGAAGTGTATGGAAATGTATGATTTTTTCATAGTTTTACACTTTTATATATACATTACAAACCTTTTAATCTTTTGGTAAGTACGAACCTGTTAAATATATTTACTTTTCCACAGCATAGGTCGTTTATGAAATATTTTTTTGATAGTTAAGCTAATTGTGAAACTTGTTAAAAATTTTCTAAAAAAAGGAAAAACTTTCTAACAATATGGATGTATCTGAAAAAAAGTTTAGCTTACTAAGTTAGTTAATTGATTTCAGTTTATAGTTTTTTAATATTGTAGATTATTCTGTTGTTTGCATATGTTTACTTTATAATGCGAACTATACGAATAGTGTATAAACTCAAATAAATCAATGTGTTATGTATTTATTTAAAACTTGCTATAAACAATTAAATCTTAAAAAATATCAAAAAAACAGAATAAATTAAGTTATTTTTTATTGAAAAAACCCAGGGCTTTAAAAATTTTTATGCAGACAATTTAGGTCGAGTTCTATAGCATATATAAAGCTCTCAAAGAGTTTGATATTTATTTATGGGTAGTGGAAATATTTTATTAACTGTTTTAGATAAAATAATATATTCTATATTTATAAGTTTTCATTTCACGATTAGTGCATGAATAATTCATGTACACTAATAATGAAAGCTAGATTATTTATTAAAGTTTTATTTTATTTTTTGTGATATAAATTATATTTTAGGCTCTCAAAATAATTTTTAATACCATTTACGTAATAAATATGCTCCTTATAACATTCCAAGGCATCAAGTTAGATAATACGCTAATAGCACAGCAAGAGATTGACATAAAAAATAGTATTGAAAAAATATTATATAACGCAATAGAACAATTTAACAACGCTGATATAATTGAAGAGGAAGCATTGGCTTTACAAGAGCCATATAAAGATGTTGAAATGAAAATCGTAGAAGATAATGACAAAATCTGGTCTATAGATAAAGATATACTAGGTTGTTCAAAAAGTTTTGAAAGCGTAAATGAAGATACTTTTTTTTGTTGGTGAAATCACTTTTATTGCTCAGTATAATCTCCCATAAGTTTAATACACTTGGTCCAACGGTCTTCCAACTTGTTTATCCCATCATGGAAGTGACTTTCTGCAAGGCCTGCAAAATACTCCTCTACGACGGCTATAACCTCTTCGTTTGATGAAAAATGCTTCCCACGAAGGAATTTCTTGAGGTGTGGAAACAGCCAGAATTCAGAGGAAGCTAAATCAGGTGAATAAGGTGGATACTGCAACAATTCGTACTTTGATTCGGTTATTTTAGTGATGGTTTTTTGAGCTGTGTGAGCGGGTGCATTGTCTTGATGAAAAATGATTTTTTTCTTGTGCAAACCGGGTCTTTTTTCACTAATTTTTTCATCCAATTGGTCCAGAAGGTTACAATAATATTCAGAATTTATTGTTTTGCCAGTTTGAAGATAATTCACCAACAAAATCCCTTTTGCATCCCAAAAAACTGACGCTAACACCTTCTTCGCCGATTTCTGGACACGAACTCGCTTCGGTGCCGAAGTGCCTGGTTGACACCACTCTTTAGCCTCTTGTTTTGATTCAGCGTCATGATGGTAGACCCAAGTCTCATCTATAGTGATGAATCGACGCAAAAAAACCTTTTTATCCTTTCGAAAACGCTCCAAATGTTGCTCAGAAAGTCGCATTCTAACGTGTTTTTGTTCCATTGTGAGCGAATGCGGCACCTATTGTGCACAGAGCTTTCTGAAACCCAAAACTTCATTTAAAATATGACTCACACTGCCTAATAAGATGTCTAGGGCCTCTGTTGAATCTCTCTCGGTCAATCGACGATTTTCCAAAACCATATCCTGTACTTTTGCTATGAATGCTGGTGTTGATGCACTTTTTGGACGTCCTGAGCGTGGATCGTCTTCAACGCTTTTTTGACCACGTCTAAACTCTAAGACCCATTGATGCACAGTTGGAAATGAAGGAGCAGATTCCTTTAACACTTTCACCATTTTTGTATGAATTTTCGTTGCTGATAAACCTTCCAAAACAAAGAATTTTATCACTGCACGATATTCGGTTTTTTCCATTGTAAAAAAAATAAACTGATACGTCAACTTCAAATGGCTTGTAAACAAACAATGAATTGACAGAGTGGAATAAAACTTTGGGTATGTTTATATGAAAGATAAAATATTGAAATGGCGTAAAAATTTTGGTTCTTCTACTGCTCTATAGATGTCGCTTTTAAAACTTTTTGAACAACCTAGTACAAGAATGCACATCAGATGTAGAAGAATTGGATCATGACTATGAAGTACGTGCCGTGGATTCTGAAGAAGTGGGATAACCAAAAGTCTTGCATTAAAAACTGTTCAAAATTGATTTCGAAAAGTGCAATCAATTACGCAACTAAAGCGTTAGACAAAAACTTTAAATAATGGAAGAACTTATAGAGAAAAAATAGGCAGAATTTGTCAATTTGTATTGAAAAATTTTTAAACTGCAACTGATGCCGGTCATATTGTTCATGATAGAGATTTGCAAAAATAGGCTTTACAAGCTCAAGAGGATATTGAATACGAGGATTTTAGATTTAAAGCTTCGAATCATCGGGTAAATAATTTTAAAAAAGCTCACTGAATCGCTAGTATAAGTTTCTTACTAAAAAAACTCTCGACGGAACAGATTATTTACAAAGAAAAGATGACGAATTTGTCATTAAAATAAAAAAACTTATTCAAAGAAAAGGTATAGAAAATATTTACAATTCAGATGAAAGTGGATTTTAGTTGGAAATACATTTTGGAAGAACATTGGCGGTTGAAGGAGAAAGCCAAATACAATGCCTGGTGCAATCTATAACTTCTACAAGCCATAGTTATACAATTGAACTTCCAATCTCAGGCGATGAAAGACTTCTATCGCCTCTTTTTTTAGTTCTTAAGGAAAGAAGTGGTAAATCTGGAAGATTAACTACAGGTATTAATAAATTATTTATAGTATTCATACATATTCAATGCACAATTATAATTTTTTTTAAATTTATTTAATTTTAGCTAAACTTGGCTAAAAGAAGTGTATTATCCGAATGTTGGTTTATCAAGTGTTTTGTTGATTGATTCATGGAGTGGCTACTGTCCTTCAGCAGTGCAAAAAATACAACCTCAAAATAAAGAAGTTATCTTGGAGTTAATTCAAAAAGGAACAACAAGTAAAATTCAGCCACTCGATATAAAAGGATTTAGAATATGGAAAAATTATGTCAGACATTTCTCTGATAGTGTCATATTAATAAATGAAGATTTAAATCTTCATGAACGCAATAATATAATCATTCTCCAATCTTAAGTACATAATCAACCGTCGTCACCGAGGTATGTAAATTTATTCAAATACGCTTGGTTTAAAAGTAGTTACACAGATAAAACCTGGCGAGTTTGAAAATCCAGTTAATTTTGCTTTTGGGTCAAAATTTAGTGCTTACTGTGGAGTAAAGGGATGTTCTAATATTGCAATTATAAAGTGTATTGTGCTTGGTGTAAAAAGACGTTATGTCTGAAACATTTCATCCAAGATTATCATAGATGTTCATCTTACAAACCTTAATAACAAAAATTTATACTTCTCATGCAGACTTATATATTAAATAACATGAATACAGCATTTGTTACATAATATAAATTGATAAGATGTAAATATAATTAAATATTTTAAAATATATAAAATAATTAAACTTTTTATTTATCTTTTAATTTCTTAAACTTTGGATTAATGATTTCCTGGTAAAACTTACTTCTTAAATAATTGTTAAGTTGAGTGAAATAACGACCGAAATTCTATGATTGTACACAAATGTTAAACCGTCATCCCGCCTATTTTTTTTTAAAGTATTTAAAGGCCCAAAAGCACGTTTTTTGCCATTTCTAGTTTTGAACATCCAATTCATTTCATTTGAAATTCTGAAAAATTTAAAAGTTAAAAGTACTTTAGGTACACTTTTGAACTCAAAGACACGTTAGGTATAACTGACGAAATATAATCTCATACTGTTATTGTTTCAGCCAAACGGCATTATCCATGAATAAAAATAAATGTTTCACAAGCACGGTGAGATAAAGACCAAATCTTATCTGTTGTTTCATTCAAACCAATAAAATTCACGAATAAAAATAGATTCAACACAAACAAGCGAGAAAGATAATATCGAACTTATCTTGATTAAAATTTGCATACAATAATATTTACATATAAAAGAAAAGTTCGTGTACTAAATCATAAGAAATGTTAACTTCAATATTTAATTTCGTCGTTGTAAAATAATTTTTAATTTCATTGAGTTTATTAAAAATTTTTAGCATTAAATTTTAATTTAACATTATCGTCGCGAGTGTATAATAATTCACAAAAGTTTTTAGCCCAAAAAAATTAAGAAAAAATCAGTTTTACAACGGCATTTATTTTTACAAAAAAATAGGGGATGCTACTCTTGAGCACAAAAGCAATGCTAACTAAAGCGTCTTTTTTTAAAAAATTAAATGTTGTTTGCTTTCTTAAAAAATTTCAATTCGCTCTTGAAATAATAAAAAAAGAATAATTTTTGGGGGTGAACTACAAGGGTGGCTTATGAGAATAGGATTAATGAAGATTTTTTAGCAGTTTATAATAACATAATAGTGAAAAAACAGTTTGCATGTAAATAAGAAAAAAAAAGAATTTACTGCCAATTTTATAACGATCAAGGGCTAGGGAATAGTGAACTCCGTTACATGAGGGTGCTATATCTTCGTTTTTCATTTATCTGTTTAATTTGTTTATGTGATGTCTTTATATGGCAATAAGTTAAATAACACTCAAAACTTATACTTAGTTTAACAAGTACGAGATTTATTCAAGTAAATGTAAAGTAAAAGTATATTACAAACTTTGATACAGAGTAGCATATGTCGTTATTGGTTGTATAGTCTTAACGCTCTCGCGACACCGGACAGAGTGCCGACGCGCTAACTCTTTGCACATAGCGTGCGCTCATACATACTTGCTTGCACACACACACCGCATCAGCTACGCTTATCCATACGCGCTTATAGCTGACTCATACATTACAGTTTACAGATTGATCAAATATTCTGCATCAGAGCA
The DNA here is from genome assembly GCA_949987625.1 of Chalcis sispes. Classification (NCBI taxonomy): domain Eukaryota; kingdom Metazoa; phylum Arthropoda; class Insecta; order Hymenoptera; family Chalcididae; genus Chalcis; species Chalcis sispes. The sequence goes on along the minus strand of OX465098.1, from coordinate 20,169,581 downwards.
AGAAAGACAATTTAAAAACAAAAAATCACCTTTTTTTGTAGTCCAGAAAATTTGAAAAATTTTTGAGCATTTAGGCGCCGATTCTACATTAAGTAGTACCATTTTACTTATCGCCTTAATATCCTCTTTAGTTACATGAAAAGCTTTAATTATTCAATTATGTCAGCATATAAGACCACATCCTGCCGAGCGTGCACAGCTCGATCACACAATATTTTTATAGAACGATCAGAACCATCAGCTTTACTTTTACTGTGTAGTACAATTTCAAGCTGTATTTTCAAAACCTAATATTTTGCAATGTTGTTGAAAAAGATCAAAGTTCGTTTTGTTTCTGTATTGTGTAAATAGCCCATCACTTTGGCAATGAAGCGTGTTTATTTCTGGAACAGTAGTTTTTATCAATGAGAGTATCGGCTGAAGATAAGCCCAAATTACAATTGCATTATGTAGTAGATTCTCTGATACTGTACAAAATAAAATACATTTTACTTTGTTATCATTTTTATCTGTGTAGCAAAAAACGAGAGAATGTAAAGTTATTTGTGATTTTGAAGCTCCAAAATACACACTTTAAATTTCACTGGCACATTTACAAGGGTAGTTGTCAAAAACATCGTTCATCAATTTAACTTTTTTAAATCTCAAATGAGATTCAATATTTTGTAATGCTGTGTACCGATGCCAAGTACCAAAATAGTGTTTTAAAAAAATAAGTGTTTTTAAATTGAATTACTGAAGCATCTTTGTTACTGTGCATTCAGTTTTCTTTGTTAAAGTGATTGTCACATTATGAATGTTGCTTTTTCTTCCTTCTCTACTTTCTTTTGATGTAACGTATTAGGACATTGAAATCTTTTTTACATGTCATTTATTGAATCAGACACATCACTTTTATTAAACATACAATATTGATTTATTACGCTACTTGTAGATAAATATTTTAATTTGGCAAGTTTTTAAACTATCAGGTGCGCAACTAAGTTCTCGCTATTTTTCTTGATGAGAAGGCAACTTTATTGAACAAAATTGGTGACAAACGAATCAAAATATTGTCCATCGCTAGCTACAACTTATTCCCATCTTTATGGTAGAGCTCGAATACTGTTATGGTAAAATTGTTCGTCTTTTGAAGCTATCCACGAATCTAACCAATTTTTGATATCTTCTCATGAGCGCAATTGCCGATCAGCCAGACCATGTGCTATCAAACAGAACAAGTGATAATCGAACGGCGTAATATCTGGGAAATAAGGCAGATGGGGTATGACTTCCCATTTAAGCGTTTCCAAGTAGGATTTAACAGGTCCGGCAACGTGAGGCCGAGCGTTGTCATGCAATAGAATCACATTTTCGTGCCTCTACTCGTATTGTGGCCTTCTATCGCGTAGTGCTTGGCTAAATCGCATCAACTAAATTCAATAGCGTTACCCAGTGATGATTTTATTTGGTCTCAACAGCTCATAATAAATAACACATACAGAGCATAGCTCACGCAGCGTGAATATTGGGCCAAGCCAACGACGTAGAAGCATGATCGGGCAGTTCCTATGACATGCTTTTCTTTGGGTTGCTGTAATGAGTCCATTTTTCATTACCTGTCACGATGCGATGAACAAAACCCATCCTTTTTTGCTGCTCGAACAGTTGTTCACAGGCAATAAAACGACGCTCAATGTCTCTGGGCTTCAAATCATTATAAATCCAAGTTCCCTGCTTTTGAATCATTCTCCACGCATGCAATCGCTTGGAAATGGCTTGGCAGGTGACTCGTAATACTAAAGCAAGCTTATTTTCCGTTTGGCATGGATTCTCGTCGAGCAATGCCACCAATTCAACATCTCCGAAGGTTTTTGCCTTCCTTCACGCGGACGGTTGTCAATTATTAGTCAATATTGAAATCACCGTCTTTAAAGCGATGTAACCAATCACGGCATATTGTTTCACTTACAAAGGAACCACCTCAACCCGACCCCACCGATTTTAATAATTTTTGGATATGTTGTAATACTCAAAAAAATATTCGACACGTATTTTTTTTCATCGGCTGACATCCACTTTTAAAGGATGAAATCCACCCCTAAAAACCACCTTGAAAAATCGTTTTTTTAATATATATCTCTGCATCTAAAAAATATTTTTGAATAAAATCAACGCCAAAATATTTCTTATAAGTAGGCGCTTCTACTGATAACACCAAGGGGTTGCAATCCCTTTTTATATAGGGTTCATAGTTCTATTTTTTTTGCTATTTTCCGATTCAAAATCTGTTAAATAAGGTTCAGTGGGATAAAAACTGCATTTATAATGAGAAAATAAGAAATTAAAATTGACGTATGTCGGGGTTTTTTAAGAAAAAATTTTTTGGGGGTGTGTCACCCCTAAAAACGACCTCTACCAAATCACAAGCAGGCTAACCCACCTAACCCAGGCCACAGTGTGTCTATTAATTATTTGTTTTGTTATATGTACCATATGACAAGCAAAATATATTAAATAACCAGGCTACTCCTAGCCTCTAACCCCTAACCTCAAAAACCCAAAAAACCACCCCTATCAAACCACAAGCAGGTAAACCTACGTAACCCTGGCCATAGCATGTTTATCTATTATTTTTTTAACTAAATATATCATACATCACAAGCGAGCTATGTCCGCAGAAATCCGACCCTTGACCCCTAACCCGCCCAACCCCAAAAAACCTCCCCTACCAAACCACAAGCAGGCTAACCCAACTAATCCCTGCCACAGCATATTTATTAATTATTTTTTCTGTTATTAAATATATCCCATATCACAAGCGAACTATATAAGCTAACCAAGCTACTTCTAACCCCTCACCGTTTACCGACTAGCAGCTACTGTTCTAATGCCTCCCCTCGGCTCAGGTCGGGATGAGGATTGGAAGGATCTATAAAATAATACACGGTCTAATTAGAAAAATAAAAAAAGAATACTTATATTTTACAATTATCATGTACACGACTAGGAGGGAGGCCCTGGCTCTTCTCTGCCAGGGCTTCTACAACATCACGGAGGGAGGCCCTGGCTCTTCTCTGCCAGGGCTCCTATGACACAAAGGAGGGAGGCCCTAGCTTTTTATTGCCAGGGCTCCTTAAACTTCCAATGCTTGTGCAGCCTGGGGCATTTCTTGCTTCTCTTCACACCCTCCAGGCCGCACACGAAGCATCGGGGCGGCTCCCCCTTAGCGCACTGGGCTTCCTCGACCCAACTCGCCTTCTCAGCGTCAAGTTTCGCCCTAGTGGCCTGGGCTGCTGCGGCTCGTACCCGCTCGGCGTCACGGGCCGCTTCGGTTTGTAGCTCTTGCTGCATCCTGCGCAGCTTTTCTTCCCTGGCCCGCTGACGCCTCTTTACCACCCGGTGGCCTACCCGGGCCTCACTTAGCGCGCGCACCTACCTCTGGTCGCTCCCCGGTCGACGGTGGCTCCCTTACAGTCGTTGTGGGCCACCTTACGACGCAGACCGTCTTCCGGGGTCGACCGCGCTTTTTGGCTGGCGCAGCGGCCACGCCCTTGCCTTGCGAGAGTCTCCCGCTGGGGATCGGGCCTGCTTCTGATTGGCTCGTCAGGAGGGGGCCCGCTGCGTCGAGAGTACGGCTCGTCATACTCTCGTCCTCTTCCTATTCATAGCGCCGCCCTTTCTTAACCAAGCGCGCGAGCGGTTCGACGATCGCGGTCCGGTCCTTTAGGAATTTCGAATACCACGACGCCATGCCTTGGAAGCTGCGCAGCTGTTGCAGGTTCCTGGGTGCTGGGAGATTGATCCTGGGAGCTGCTTCGAATGGATCCATGCGAAAGCCTTCCCGTCTTGTCAGCACCCTGAGGTGTTTTGCCTCGCCTTTGCAGAACGCGCTCTTATCGCGGCTGATCGTGAGGCCGGCCGCTTGAATGCGTCGTAACACTACATTTCGACCCCGAGTCCTATAGCGCGCGTAGGGTATGCTCTCCCTTACGCACGCCGGCGACCACCTCTTGGCACCTTTTGGAGCACCCTTCTCTGGGTGGTCCGGAGCCGTATTTGACACGAGCTCGCTGGTGGTCCCTTCGGAGACTTGGATCCCAGACTCGGATGGAAAGGGCGTAGGGATCTCGTCAACGCTCTTCCCAGGTCGTTTCCCGAGCAGTCCGGGCAAAACCTCTTAATCGTATTTGGCCTGCCGCATCCGTGGCAGCTAAATTCTTTCTTCTGCTTCAGCTACTCGGATTTTTCGTCACTCTTTTCCTGCTTCTCCCCCCTTCTGGGGGATTGAGACTGCAGACCGTTTGATCCGGATCGCGGCTTCTTCTGCCGCTTTGGGCTGACCTTCCGTGGCGGGCTTCGCCTGCCCTCGCGGCTCCTACAACCCGCCATGAGACCATTGTGTTTGGCGAAGACCGCCAAAACTTCCCTTAATGCCGCTTTTATTTGGTTGACCGGCAAGTCTAGCCGATCGATCTTCGTTGCGGCGACGGCCACTTCGGTCGCGCCTATCTTGGCGCTCTCCTTCGGGTGCGCTCTTGTGGCGGTCTTCGGGCGATAGGCCGCCCCTGGCACTACCGCGTGATTCGGGGGAACAGGCGTCTGGTTGCCTCGTTCCCTCTCCAATGTCAACTCGGCTCTTGCGGCACGGTCGATGAGCTCGTCGACCGTGCGGCACTCCATCTGAGTGACAATCCTCTTTATCTGCGGGAGCAGATTATCGTGGAGGCTATCCACCATCTGCTCCTCGCTCAGTGGTGGCGATATCTTCACTAATATCGCCTCCAGGCACGTAATGTATGTGCGCAGTGGTTCGTCCGTCTGCTGGAAGCGACGGCTGGCCTCGTCCCTCAGCCGCTCCTGTATATTGGCCTTGGACCCCCAGCGCGCACGCGCTGCCTGGCAGAACGCCTTCCACATCTGCCATTTATGCTTGTGGCAGCCATACCACATCTCAGCTAAGCCACTCAGCAGCGCGGGTAGCGACGCCAGCATTTCTGGGTCGCTAATCTCTGACGCGTTCTTCGCTTCGTCCACCTTTCGGAAGAACGCGTCGATGTTGTCAGTCGGCTCTCCCCGGAAAGCGATGTTCCACCGACTGACAATCCTTTCGACGTCACGAGGGCCTGCCATATCAGTGTTGTACCATGCACTGTTACTCGGTGCATTGGTACAACTTTCCCCCCTCCTCCAGGCTCCTTTGGGGCCGGACTTTGGGGATGGCGGGCACTCTGCAGGCCCTCGCAAATCTTCGCCTTCGCGGGGGCTGCTGTGCGTGGACACGTAGTTACACGTGAACGTGTGCTGGAATGCTATGTGGCTCGGCGCTTTGCTCTTGCGCCGAGCCTGAGGCGAGAGAGCCGGTCCCGCGGTCTCTCTCTGTAGTAGTCTGGCCGGTCCTGGTGTGCTGTCTATCCTGGTAGATGACGCACTCGGCCTAAGATTTGCGACCTCTTGCTTGGCTCGCAAATCTTGTAACTCCGCCTGCATGGCCGTGAAGCACTTGACTATGCCTGCGATCGTCTGCGTCAAGCTCTCGATGTGTTCCTGCATCAAGAGCTCTCTTCTCGTTGGTGGCGGGTCTTCCGCGTCCGCCACTCCCTCTTCTCCTGTGTTGGTTAGGGACGGTTGGTCCGACTCGTTCTCTAACACAATGGTCAGCGGATGCGGCTCTTCTCTATCGTAGTCCGCCGACCCCGCCGTCATGCCTGCCCTCTCCTAGCAGGAACGGAGTACGAAGCTTCTTCTTGCTTCGGCTCTCGCAGCCTGGGCAACCTCGTCTGCCCCGGCGACCTCCTCCTGAAAATCGGCTGTTGTGAAATTTCCCAGCAACCAATTAGTTATACGGGCCAGTTTTGCGAATCGTGGCCCGTCTGTCCGTAATCGGAGAGCGTGGAGGGTTTCGTCAATCTCCTCGCCCTCCATGGCGAAAAGCCATTCTCTATTTTGGAGGAGTCTCCTGTCGCCATGTCTTCTTGTTTAGTCCGCACGCTAATATTTATACAAATCGAACAGTTGCAATATCGTGGATATCGCACGCTATATATACTTAAACGCTTAATAATTTAATAATTAAATGAATAAATAAATAAGTAGGTGAATATATATGTACAATTTATCTTTAAGAGGGATTCACCTCGTCCCTCTACCCACGGTACCGCAACTCGCACTGGCGTGGCTGTGGAGAGGTCAGTTCTCTCTCACCTTGTACTTGCTTGAGCCTCGGTGCTACAAGCAAGCTAAACTCCAAAATTAAAAATTTTATAAATTATTTTTAAAACGAGAACAAAAAAAAATTTCTTTTGCCCCGTTGCCACGCCAGGGACACATATTTTCCGCGCCTACTCTCCTACGCACGCTTGTGTGTGTGTGTGCGCTCGTTGCGCTCTCTGCGCACGCTTTGGACCTCTCGTTCCCTACTGCGCAAGCCCTCTGGTGTCGCGCAACCCTATGCCTAAGACACACGTCTGGGGCGCCAGTAGTAACGGGGTGTATTTATTTACGTCCCGCTAGCAACGCAGGACCTTCCTCTGGTCCTGCTTTTGTTATTTCTTGTGTGTGGGGCCTTGCCGAAGGCCCCGCTACCGGTGTTGCTCCCTCCGGGCTCGGCTACTCAGTTTGTGTGCCAATGCTAGATTGGCACACCCGCGGAGGCGGTGGTATTCGGGATAGGGAAGCTGTAGGAAATAAATTAAGACAAACGCACCTGCAGTTCGTTAAAGCTTATTTTATGAGTTAATTGACAAAACAATATAGAATACGTAAATTATTGCGGAGAGGTCCCTTGCGAGTGAAGAGCAATTAGTATTGCCTCACGCGCAATACTAATTCTCGAGGTGCGCACTGCACATGCGCACTCTCTTCACTCCACGCCGCTACACACACATATGTAGTTTATGGCCGACGGATATAGAAAGAGCAGTTCCCTCTCTATACCGCCGTAGTCTGTGACTGCCCAAGTGAGAGCGTCTCTCTCTCTCTCTCTCACTCGACGCTGCAGTCTATGGTTGAGCGAGAGAGCTCGTTCCTCTCTCTTAACTGCGTGCTCGCAGGTTGTATGAGTAAGAGTGGCTTTTTCTTACTCGTACGCCTATTCTATGATAGCGCGAGAGAGAGATCGATCCTCTCACTCGCACTCGCACGGCCTAATCGGTTTTGAGTTCCGCGGTCTCGCGCGTAACTCTCCTATATCTATATATACGCCTGACGCGATCGCACACGCGTCAGGAAAAGACTAAATATAATTTCTCGCAGACTAATTATGACGATGAAGTGGCCACTTACTTTATCGCTCTCTTTGTCCGTTCTCTGGGTAACTGCGGCGGAGAATCTGCGGAAAATCCTCGGAAAAACTCGCGTGTATTTCCTAATCACTCGGAACACGTGCGGCGCGTCAGACCGGCGGAACGAGAAGAAGGCTTGAGGGAAGGGCTCCTCCTTCCCCTCTTGCTATCGATTCTTGATCGATAGCGCCACGTTTCGGTACGCCGCGGATTCTCGCGCCTTTTCCCGCGTCAGGCCATCGGTCGCTTGATCAATGGCGCCGCGTATCGTCGCGCCGCGAACTCTATCTCTATCGCCTATGGTAGGTGGCTTAACCTCGATAAGCCACCTGTCACAATATATATATATATATATATATATATTCGAAATAATTTATTATTTGCTATTATTGTAAATTGAAAGAAGAGTCTTTAATTCTTTGCCATTTAAAAAACGGAATGAGTGTTATATATTAAAATTTTAATGTATTAATTTTATATTTACCTATTGTAATTTAGTGTAATAATATAATGTATTGTTCTGTTATTTTTCGTTTAAGTAATAATTCATAACAAAGTTTGATTAGGTTACTTCTATCATCATTGCTCTTTTAAGAAAGTTATAATGTTTACAAAGCATACGTTATCTGCATTTTTATCTAATCCATGTTTCGAGGAAGATAATTTCTTGTGTAAACATCATTGGGGAAAACATCCGGCTTGCATTTTATAAATAATAACAGTTCAACTAAAAAGAATTATTTATTGTGCTGGATGTATAAACATATTTATTTGTATTTTTATATGAAATTCTCTTAGTACAAGAATATTATAAATAAAAATAAGAAGAAAATTTTTTGATTACTACGTAAGTATTTGTCATTTATCACGTATAATTTTAATCACATGTTTTGATTTGTAAAACAAAATATGTATTAGACTAGATTTTTTTTTTTAAATCTTTACAACTGCGAAAAAAATATTTATTTAGTGCTTTTATTTTAGATTTAATTATGAAGGTTAATGCTTTGAACGTACTGTATTTATTATTCGCATATTTTCAAAACTTACAAATACCAAGCAGTGAGAATAATTTCAAAGAAATTGAATTATCAGAGAAGTTGAAACAAATATCAATAGATGCAGCACACGAGTTCAATGATGTGGACATGATTATTGAACAAACGTTGGATTTCCATGAAGAATATAAAGATAGTGATGCTCAAATAGTCGAAGATGAAATACAACATCACTTTCCTGATCCAGAATTTGCACCAACGAATCATTGTACAAATGATGTTAAAGAAGTATCATTTGAATATAAAAATAATGCCATAGAATATTGGAGAAGCGGAAAAAAGGGAAAAAATTTGAAATTAGAAACTGTAAGTAATAGACTTACAAAAGTTTCATCAATAAGTCAACTTAAACGTTGGGCCAAAAAATAAATAAAGTTGGTACTTATCGCGAAAAAAAAGCCCGAATCTGCCACTATACTTTAGACAATTTCAAAGCGGATATTGAAGCTGGTTCGATAGTGCATGACAAGAATATACGTAAATGGGCGTTATAAGCACAAAAAGAACTCGACTCAGAAGATGTAAAATTAAAGGCTTCTGCGAATTGGGTAGTAAAGTTTTAAAAAGCTCATAGAATTGTGTCCAGAAAAATAAATAAATTTATTACTAAAAAAACATTAGAAAGTGCTTCAGAGCTTCAAGCTATTGCTGAAGCTTTTGTTGCTGACGTGAAATCATGTATACCAAAAATTGGAACAGCAAATATTTATAATTCAGATCAGAGTGGTTTCCAATTAGAAATGCATTCAGGAAGGACATTAGCGATAGAAGAAAAACAAGTGCAATGTTTGGTACAGTCAGTTTCATCGACAACGCACAGTTACACAATTCAACCAACTATATCAGCTACAGGGAAACTTCTATCACCACTTATTTTAGTATTAAAAGAAAAAACTGGTGAATTCGGTCCTATAGTACAATCAACTTCGATAAAACGAAATAATGTGCATGTGGAAGCATCAAAATCTGGAAAATTAACTACAGGTGAGATTATTTTTATGTATAATAATGCAATAATATAAAGAAGTATTCTATAGCAACATTTTATTTATTTCAGAGCACTTTAAAATTTGGTTAAAAGAAGTATTTTATCCAAATGTTGATCTTCAATCTATTCTTTTACTTGATTCTTGAAGTGGACATTGTGATAGAGTTACAGAGAAAACGATGCCAACGAATAAAATTGTTAACATTAAAAAAATTCCCACTGGAACGACAGGTAAAATCCAACCTCTTGATGTATATGGTTTTAGTTTTTGGAAAAATTTCATGAGGCAATTTTCAGATCAACTAATGCTAATGAATTATGACTTGAATTTACACGTAAAAAATAACATTACAACATTACAATCGCTGGTACATAACCAGTTTTCTTCACCGTGATATACGGATATTCTTAAATATTCCTGGTTACAAAAGCGGCTATATTACTCAAAAACTAGATAAAACTGATAATCCTGTTGATTTTAGTTTTGGAGAATCTTGTAATGTCAACTGCGAAGTAGAAGGATGTAAGAATGTTGCAATAATACGATGTGGTTGGTGTAAAAAGTCATTATGTTTCAAGCAGTTCTTTGAAGATTATCATAACTGTGAAAACTATGTCAAATAATACATTTTAATTTACATATGAGTCAAAAATATAGTCTTTTATAAGAATAACTTTTAATAAAGTTCATTTTAAATAATAAGACAACGTATTACATTAGATACTTATTTTTAGACGTGACTTTTTTCATCTCAGGTTTCGATTTGACAATTATTTCAAGAAGTAATGAGCGATAAACGCCGCTGTGGTCAGGTTTGAGGGCGGTAGCCTGCTCGTGGGTTGGTAAGGGTGTTCTTTAGGGATCCATTGGGCTAAGGGTACAATGGTTTGCTGTCATAAATTGCTTATTATATAACATATATTTATTTAAAAAAAAAAAAATTATCAAAAAACACGCTGGGGCCAGGTTAAGATGGATTAGCCTGCTTGTAGTTTGATAGGGGTAGTTTTTTGGATTTTGAACGGTTAGGGGTTAGGAGTAGCTTGGTTAGCTAATATAGTTCGCTTGTGATATAGGATATATTTAATAACAGAAAAAATAATTAATAAACATGCTGTGGTAGGGATTAGTTGGGTTAGCCTGGTTGTGGTTTGGTAGGAGAGGTTTTTTGGGGTTGGGCAGGTTACGGGTCAAGGGTCGGATTTCTGTGGACATAGCTCGCTTGTGATGTAGGATATATTTAGTTAACAAAATAATAGATAAACATGCTTTGGCCAGGGTTACGTGGGTTGACCTGCTTGTGGTTTGATAGGGGTGGTTTTTTGGGTTTTTGAGGTTAGGCGTTAGAGGTTAGGGGTAGCTTGGTTATCTAATATATTTCGCTTGTCATATGGTACATATAACAGAACAAATAATCAATAGACACACTGTGGCCAGGGTTAGGTGGGTTAGCCTGCTTGTGATTTGGTAGAGGTGGTTTTTATGGGTAACACACCCCCAAAAAATTTTTTCTTAAAAAACCCCGAAATACGTGAATTTTAATTTTTTATTTTCTCATTATAAATGCAGTTTTTAACCCATTCGACCTTATTTATTAGATTTGAAACGCAAAATAGCAAAATAAATAGAACTTTGACCCCTATAGAAAAAGGGGTTGCAACTCCTTAGTGTTAAAGTTACATCAGTAGAAGCACCTACTTATAAGAAATATTTTGGCGTTGATTTTATTAAAAAATATTTATTAGATGCAGAGATATATTAAAAAAACGATTTTTCGAGGTGGTTTTTAGGGGTGGATTTCACAAGTGGATGTTAGCCGATAAAAATAACACGTATCGAATATTTTTTTGAGTATTACAACATAGCCAAAAATTATTAAAATCGGTGGGGTCGGGTTGGGGTGGTTCCCTTGTTAGAGCATCATCTTCGTAAACGTTTTAGAGCTTCCAATGTGCTTCAGCCGCCGTTTTCTTCGAATGAAAGAAGATGAAATGAAAGAAGGCGCTCCACCCCACTAAATGAAATGAGTCCACAATGGACACAGAGCGCCTGTCTTCAGCACTTACGCGTGGACAGGTCACCCTGGAAAACATCCCGGGTAATATACTGTTTTCCGCGCAGGTAAACATGGTGACCGAAATCACTATGAACACCATCCATCGAGCCTGCGCGTAGGCAGTGCCGCAAAAGAAAGGGACGGGGAAGAGACGCCCTACTTACTGGTCGACGAAAGAGATCGCTGACCTACCCGCCAGGTGCCTACGCCTTAAACGCATAGCACAATGCGCCAGGAAACGCGGTCTGAACGCAGCACCCTTGGCCGCGGATCATCTTGCGGCCAAAGTAATACTGAAACGGGCCATTAATTTCAGCTAGCAATGGTGCTGGAGAAGCAGCAGGGTAAGGTAAATTATTAACTTACCCAATTCTTGACGGAGCACGGCCTGCTCCAATCTTACCTTCACAAAATGGGAAAGTTAGGTGTTACGGATAGAAGTGTACGCACGAAGAAAACTGAGACCGTCGAGGAGAGGGGCGGACAGAGAGAGATAACGTAAGTGTAAATCATAGTATGTTTGAAGTCGGTAACAACGGGCGCGCGCATTGGCCAAGCTCTATAGCACGGAGTCGCGACGACGGCTCTGTGGCTTCAGGCCCCCAGCTAGAGTTGACATCGTCATTCTGAGGCTGTTTCGATCCCAAAGAAGCTTGCTTGTCTTGCTTTATTGCACTTTGGAGGTCCCACGTTGCACAGGGAAGCTAAAAAGTGGGCCGTGGCACGTCATTGGTCGAGAGTAAGGCGATGCGGCGGCGACCGTTGTATAGAATTTGCGTTTATGTGAGTGTGAGGCATTTGGAGGTTCACACCATAAGTGTATCACTCTCTCTCTCGTTATCTCCCTTCCTTAGCGGTTCCTTGGTGGACATTGGCGAGAATTAGGCGGCAAATTAGACGTAAGTGGGGGGCCGTAACGAAACATGATCTATCGATGTCGGCAAAGAAGTCAGATGCGCTTTGACTTTCACTCGAGCAATTACTCGACTTGTAATTATTAAAAACCATTGTATCATTTAATAGAAGTTTTATATTTAATAAAAGTTTTAAAATCCTCGCTTTATCCATAACAGTAGGGGACCCAGGCCGTGCTCTCTGCTGATCTCCCTTCGACCACACAGAGCACACGTTCTTCACGTGTGATGCGTGGCGAGTCAAGAGGGAGAATATAGAAGTAGCCCTTGGACGTATTATGTCCGAAAACATCATCGGGGCTGATGCTACAAGCTACATAGTGCATTTTCCCTACCTACAAAATAAAAAAAAAAATCTTTGTCTTTGCCATTGTCATTATCAACTCCAAAATATCGGTCCCTAACCCGAGACCTCCTCTCTTTAAGAGGAGGGAGGAGAAGGGAGAGGAGTAACACCTCGTTAGAAAACCTTGGACCACCTGGACTGGATAATAGTACCGCGTATGGGTCCCTCCTGGGATTACAGGTTGGGTCAGGGGAAATAGCGGGTGCGGTGACACTGCCCACCTGGGATGAGTGAGATGATCCGGGCAGCGCACTTTCCCTGGAACTCCGGGCGCCAATGCGTCGCGCTCAAGGGGATGCTGGAATGCTAATGAAGGGTGCAGGTACAAGGTTGGGGCGGATGTTACATCCCCGTCCCATAGCCAAAAGCCTCTGCAGCAATGGAGTTAGCTGTGTTCGTGATCACCCCACCACACTCCTGAGGCACCACGCTAGGAGACAGCCCAGCATTCTGGAGTAACTTTATATCATAATCATGAAGCTGAAAGAAATAAAAACAATTAAAAACAATACCCAGAGTAAAGAAGTACCCCCTTAAGGGGGTATTCTTAAAATAGCTACGGCGAATGTAGCTAGTTCCTTGATTTACGAGGACACATTTACTAAGTGTATCCTCGAAATGAAAGATTTAGTCAAGGAGATGTTGACAGTATTGGAAGTTCAATAAAACGTCAACAATAAAATCGAAGATGGTCTTCTAATGATCGAGGACATCTCAGATAAAGTTGAGCGTGAATACTGTCTGAGCGCCAGAGCTCGCTGAAGGGACAGTGAGCCGACAACACTGGTTCAAGTGCCCAAGCTATCGCTAATAAGAAATAAGCGACCTACCTCAAGCCAACCCGCTATGCCACAGTCAGCGATAGTAAAAAAGGAAACAGAGGCAGGCGGTGAAATATGGACAGAAGTCGTGAGAAAACATCGCCCACCAAAGAAAACTCCGCTTTCGAAGGAGAAGAAATATGTGAAGCCCCACGCCATCATACTGAACACTAATGATAAGGGTGCACGGGTAAAGAAAAAAGGGCCCTTGACGAATATATCGGACGTGATATTGCTATAACCCTAAGCAGGCAAGACATACTTAGACGTACTGCAGGTTTCCACAAGAACGTCAAGCCAGAAAGCAGTGTGGTTAAGGTTAGATCTATTCGAAAGACTAGAGCAAGAGGAGTTCTTCTCGAGTTAAAGAAGACCAAAGCCGATATAAGGGCAAACTTTACTCAAGTCCTTCAACACATTACCAGCAATATCAGTAGCGTACAGCAGCTGACACTCCGAATTACCCTAGGCATTCGGGACGCGTGTAGCTGCACCACACAAGAGGTCGAGCAGGTCCTGAAGTCCCAATTGCAGGACTATAAAGGAACTTTGCATATAAAGCTTACAAGGCCCAATTAGAGTAATGCCTCGCGCTAGTTAACATCGAGCGCAAGGCAGCAGGTGCGCTTCTCCAAAAGGCCGACTTCAAATGGGCCTTGCTTATTGCAAACTGCGGGGCCGCGACATTATAGCCAGGTGTTGCAAGTGCCCTTGATACGGGCACAGCGACTCCGGATACGAAGATCCCGACCGCAGCAATCTCTGCTATCGATGTAGTGAAGGAGAATCCAAAGCCAGCGAATGCAGCGCCGACCCAGTGTGCTTCCTCTGCCAACGATCAGAGACCAACCCAGCTGCAGGCAAACACGTTGCTGGGCCTAGAGTATGCATCCTTTAAAGAGGCCCAGGAAAAAGTACAGCAGAGTCGCCAGTAGCCCCGCAGTGCAACTTGAATAGAAGCTGGGTGGCTTAAAACGTATTGTACCAAATCTGTTTCGAGAAGCACGCTGACATTGTTCTCGTTAGCGAGCAGCACCGAGACAGAGATGGGACAGAATAATACCCTGACGATCTCAGCACTGCGGCTATATGCATCCCCGAACAGAATAACATCTTCATTTCGGGACATGGATCCGGCCGCGGTTATGTGTGGGTAAGGTACAAGGACGTATCATACGTCAGTGTCTACCTCACCTTAAACGACCCGATTAGTGAAATCCAGTCCAAGCTCAATGGACTGGAAGACGAACTAGGGGATCTACAGGGCGGACTGGTAGTTCTAGAGACTTCAACGCCAAAGTGCTCAAGTAGGGCGAAGGCAGGCTTAAATCTCGCGGTAGCTGAGTAATGGAGTTGGCGGCGAGACTGGGGCTGGTGGTAATAAGCACCGGCCTTAGGTCGAACTTCTAAAACCTGGCTACAGGAGACCATCATTGGCATCTCCATGGCCAATAAAGATCGAGGAAATCGATAGAGATCCTTGGGAATTAGAATACAAAATCGTCACGTGCAAAATCGGGGCGTTTTCTCAATCTACATCCCGAGACGCGGTGACGATAAACAACATCATCAATACTCTTTTCACCAAACATCCAAAAAGATCGGATAGATCAGCCACGTTTGGACACGTGGAGGTGCCTCTATTCACCAAAGGAAGCTCGCCACGGCCAGCAAAGCAATGAAAAACAGGCGAGCTCCTGGTCTGGACGACTTACTAATGGGGTTAGAAGAACATCAAAGTCATTGTCATCTACCTACATAATCGTCAGAAAAAGAAAGGTATAGTGAGAGACAGAGAGAGAGAGAGATAAAAAGAATCAAAAAGACAGAGAGAGACACAGAGACAGAGAGAGAGACAAAAAGAATCAAAAAGACAAAGAAAGAGACAGAGAGACAGAGAGAGACAGACAGAAAGACAGAGAGAAACAAAATGAAACAAAAAAAAAGACAGAGAGAAACAGAGAAACAGAGAGACAGTGAGAGACAGAAAGAGACAGAAAGAGAGGGACAAAGACGGACAGAGAGAAAAAAAAGGAGAGACAAAAAGAGAAACAGAAAGAGACAAAGAGAGAAACAGAGAGAGACAAAAAAAGACAGAAAGAGACACAGAGAGATAAACAGACAGAGAAAGAGCGAGACAAAGAGGGCTAGAGAGAGACAGAAGGAGACAGAGAGACTGATAGAGAGAGACAGACAGAGAGAAACAGAGAAGGAGACAAAAGAGACAAAAAAAGATCTAGAGACAGAGATAGAGAAACAGAGAGAGAAACAGAAAGACAAAGAAAGCGACACAGAAAAACCGAGAGACAGAGAAAGACAGACAGAGGCAAAGAAAGACAGAGAGAGACTGATAGACAGAAAGGGACAGAGAGAGACAGACCGATAGAGAAAAAAAGAAAGGAACAGAAAGAGACAGAGAGAGACAGAAAAAGTGGAAAACAGAGAGATACAAAGACAAAAAGAGACAGAGAGATAAAGAAACAGAGAAAAAGACACAAAAAAAAGAGAGACAGAGACAGACACAAAATGAGACACAAAGAGAATGAGAGACAGAGAGAAATAGTGAGAGACAGAGAGAGAGACAAAGAGAAACAAAGAAAGAGACAGACAAAAACAAAAAAGAAAATAAAGAAAACGATAGACAGAGAGAAATCACAAAAGAGAGAGAAAGACGGAGTGAGACAGAGATAGAAAATGACAGAGAGACACACAGAAAGAGACAGAACGAGATACAGAAAAAGAAACAGAGAGAGACAGGGAGAAGGAAACACACAGAAAATGGGGGACATAGAAACAGAAACAAAGAGGGAGAGCCAGACAAAGACAAAGAGAGTAAGAGATAATGATAGAGACAAAGATAAAGAGAGACAGAAAGAAACAGAGAGAGAAAAAGACAGTGAAAGACAAAGAGACAGAGGAATACAGAAAGAGACAGAGACAGATAGACACGGACAAATAGACACAGAGACAAAGACCCAGAGATATAAAGATAGAGATGGAGAGAGGAAGACAGAAAGAATAAAAACAGAGAGAGACATAAAGGACAGAGAGAAAAAGAGTTAGAGAGAGACAGCAAAAGAAACAGAGAGAGACAGAGAGACAGAGATAAAGGGAGACAGAGATAGAAATAGAGAGACGGAGAAAGACAGAGACACACAGAACGAGACTCAAATAGAGAGACGCAGATAGACAGAAAAACAGAGGGAGACAAACGAAGAGACAGAGAGAGACAAAAAGATACAGACAAAGAGCAAGGGTCAAAGAGTAAGAAAGACAAAAAGAGACAGAGAGGATAAGAGACACAGAAAGAGACAAAGAAAGAGACAGAGATAGAGATACATAGAGACAGAGAGAGATAGAGGAACAGGAAGAGACAGAGATAGAGACATACTAGTAGAGAGACAGTGAAAAAAGAGACAGAGGTAGACAATAAGAGATCGACAAAAGCTTAGAGAGGCTGAGAGCCAGACAAAGACAATGATAGAGAGTCAAAAAGAGGCAGAGGGACAAAGGCAAAGACAGAGAGAGAGACAGAGAAAAACAAAAAGAGATAAAAGATAGAAAGACAGAAGGAGACAAAGATAGAAAGACAGAAGGAGATAGAGATAGAGAGACAGGGAGAGACAGAGAGACAGAGGAAGACAAAGTTAGAGACAAACATAAACAAGGAGAATAAAAGACCAAGAGAGACAGAAGGTAAGAGACAGAGAGACAGAGGGAGAGGGACACAGAAGAAGTAGTAGAGCGACAGCGATAGATAGAGAGAGATACAAAGAGATAAAGCGAAACAGGCAGAAAGACAAAGTGCAGAGGAAAATAGAGTAAAAGACAAAGAAAGACAGAGCGAAAAAGAGAGAGACATAAAGACAGTAAGAGTCAGAGAGCGAGAAAGTCAAAGGTAGAGACAGAGAGAAACAGACACACAGAGAGGGACAGAATGAGTGACAGAGAGAAACAGAGGGAGAGAGAGGGACAGTGAGAAAGAGAGACACAGTGAGAGATAGCGAGATAGAGACAGAGACAGACAAAGAGAGACATAGAGAGAGAGACAGAGGAAGAGACACAAAAAGACAGACAGACAGAGAGAGACATAGAGAGTAAATAATAGAGAGAGACAGAGACAGAAAACAGAGAAAGATGGAAAGACAGAGGAAGACAGACATAGGAACACAAGGAGAGATAAAGAGACAGAGCGAGAAACAAAGAGAGACACAGACAAACAAAAGATAAACAATAAAAGACAAAAAGAGACAGACAAAAGGACACATGGAAAGAGACAGAGAGAGATAAAAAAAGACTAAGAAAGACAGAGACTTGAAAAGACAGAGAGATACAGAGAGAAGGAGACAGACAGAGAGACAGAAAGACAGAGAGACAGAGAGACAGAGAGACAAAGAGAGACAGAGAGAAGGAGACAGACAGAAAAACAGAGAGACAAAGAGACAGAGAGACAAAGAAACAGAGAGAGACAGAGAGACAGAGAGACATAGGGGGAGACAAACGGAGACAGACAAAAAGAGACAGAGAGACAGAGAGACACAGGGAAAGACAAATGGAGACAGGCAGAGAGAGAAAGACGGCGTAATAGAGGGAGACATATAGTGAAAGAGAGAGATAGAGACATATAGAACAGAATATATAGAGCAGAAGATATACAGACAAAAATTGAGAGGCAGAGATACAGAGGGAGACAGAGGGAGACAGAGGAAAAGATAAAGAGAAACAGAGAACGGCAGAAAGAAAAAGAGATAGAAAACATGAGGGGCAGAAAGATAGAGACAAAGGGAGAGAGACAGAGACAGACCGCGACAGAGACAGACAAAGAGAAAGTGACGAAGAGAAAGACAAAGATAGAGACACAGAGCGAGGCAGAAATAGACAGAGATAGACAGAAAGGGTAAGGGACACACAAAGTAAGAGATAAAAAAACAGAGAGAGACAGAGCGACAAAAGGAGACAGTGTGAGAAACAAAGAGAGACAGATAAACAAAGGGACGCAGAAGGAAGACAGAAAGAGACAGCGAGTAAGACGGAGAGATACAGAGAGAAAGACAAAAAGAGACAGCAAAAGAGACGGAGAGATACAGAGAGAGACAAAAAGAGAAGAACTAAGACAGTCAAAGATAGAGAAAGCGACAGAAAGGGAGAAGGACGCAAAGAGACACATAGAAATACTGAGAGAGACAGAGAGAGAGTAAGGGACGAAGAGATAGAGACAGGAAGACAAAGAATGTCCAAAAGATGGATGGAGACAGAGAAAGACAGAGACGGAGAAATAGAGAGAGAAAGTCAGAGACAAAAGAAGACAGAGAGAGATAGGGAGATAGAAACAGAGGAGGAGACAAAGAGGAACAGAAAGATAGAGACAAAAAGAGACAGCGAGAAAGACAAAAAAAAAATATAAAAAGAGACAGACGGAGAAAGGGACAGAGAGATACAGAAAAAGCTAGAGAGAGACAGAATGACAGAGAGGGACAATAAAAGACAGAGAGAGACAGAGAGACAATAGGGGACAGAGGGAAAGACAGAGAGAGATAGAGGGAGGCAAAGAGACATAGAGATACAGACTGATAAGAGCAAAGAGAAACAGAGAGGGGCGGAGCGAGAGGCAGAAAAAGAGAGTGAAGAAGAAAGGAGAGACATAGGGAATCAGAGACATATAGAGAGAGAAAGACAGAGCAAGACAAAAAGAGCAAGAAATAGAGAAAGACAGAGAAAGATAGAGAAAAATAAAGGGAGCAAGAGATAAAGAGAAACAGAGAGAGACAGAGAAAGATATAGAGAAAGACAGATAGAGACAGAAAGAAACACCACAGAGATAAAAAGAGGCAGAGAGAGACAGAGAAACAGTAAGAGACAGAAAGAAAGACAAGAGAGACAGAAGAAAGGGAGAGACAGTGAGAAAGTAAGAGACAAAGAGATTGACAGCGATAGAGACAGAGAGAGACAGACAGAAAAGATGAGTAACAGAAAGAGAAGCAGAGAGTGACTAAAAGTCGGAGGGACAAAAGGAGACAAAGAGAGAGACAGAGAGAAACGGAGGTGGAGACAGAGAGAGACAGAAGGGGACAATATAAAACAGAGGGACAGAGAGATACAGATAGAGAGATAGACAGACCAGAGAGAGGGACAGATAATAACAGAAAGAGACAGGGACTGAGAGAGAGACATAGAAAGACAGAGTGAGACATAGATAAAGAGACAGAGAGAAATAGACAGAAAGAGAAACAGAAGGAGAGACATAGAAAGACAGTGAGAGAAAGAGACAAAGAGAGGCAGTGAGACAGAGGGACGGAGAGATAGAAAGATGGAGGAACAGAGAAAGACAAAGAGAGAAAGACAGAGAGAGAGAAAGGGAGAAAGACAGAGAGAGACAAAGGAAAAAAGACAGAGAAAAAGACAGAGAGAGACGGAGAAAGAAAGACAGAGTGAGAGACAGTGAGCGAAAGACAGAGAGGGACAGAGAGAGATAGGAGGACGGAGACAGAGAAACAGAAAGACAAAGAGAGATAGAGACAAATAGCGAGAGAGAGAGACGGAGAGAGAGGCAGAGAGAGAAAGAGAGAAAGAGAGAGTCAGGGGAGACAAAAGGAGTCAGAGAGTGAGACAGAGAAAGTAAGACAGAGGGAGACAGATAGAGTGAGAAACAAGGAGAATTAGAAAGCGATAGCGAAAGATTGTGAGGAAGAGAGAACAGGGAGCGATAGAGAGAGACGAAGAGAAAGACAGAGAACGACAGAAAGAGAGACTGAGAAAGACAAAAAGAAACAGAGGAAAAGATAGAGTGACAGTGAGAGACAGAGGGAGAGACAGAGAGAGAATTTGAATAAAGAGGTCATTTTTCATTTTATACTTATGTTTAAACAAATAAACTGATACTACAAAAATAACTTTCAAAATTGGTAATAAGAATCTTAACGCATTAGTAGAATTTATAATATAATTCGATTTTATTTACCAATGCTTAACATTTATTTTCTCACTTCAAATATAACTTTTTTATTTGTATGGTTATATTGAAATTGCTTAATTTAGAAGATTAACAAAAAAATTTTGCTTATTATTTGGCTTTAAATGTTGTTTACAACTTATTAAATAATAATATTACTTAGTTTAATTTACTAGATATTATTAAGAATATTATTGGGAGTGCGAATAAGTTTTCGCTGTTTTTTGTAAAAACAAATTCTTCACTTAAAATAAATAATAAAAAACAAGTCAATCAAAGTATTGCCTGTCGCTGAAGATTTCTTTTTCCTATTTTTCTGGTAGCATTCAAATTCCACGTCAAAAAAACGACACTTCTTTTTCGGCTACCCACGAATCGATCCATTTTATCGTTTCTTTATACGAAGTAAAGTGCTGCTCAGCCAGGCCGTTAGTCATGGATCGAAATAAATAGTAATTAGAAGGCGCAATGTCCGTAGAGTACGGCGGGTTGGGTAAGACTTTCCATTTCAGCGTTTTAAGGTATGTTTTGACCGGTGACGCGACATGCGGCCGAACGTCATCGTGTAGCAAAATCACCTTATTGTGTCTTTGTTCATATAGCGGCCGTTTTTCTCTCAACGCTTGACTCAAACGCATTAATCGCCGTCGATAGAGATCTCCTGTGATGGTTCGGTTGGGTTGGAGCAGCTCGTAATACACTACCCCCAGCTGATCCCACCAAATGCACAGCATGAGCTTGGAACCGTAGATATTCCGCTTTGGCTTTGATGCTACTGCGTCGCCGGGCTTGACCCACGATTTTTTACGCTTGGGATTACTGTAGTATATCCACTTTTCATCACCAGTCACAACACGATGTCAGAAACCGTTTCTTCTTTGTCGTTGAAGCAGCTGTTCACGCGTGACAAAACGCCGTTCGACGTCTCTCGGCTTCAGTTCGTACGGCACCCAAGATCCTTCTTTCTGTATCATTCCTAATGCTGTCAGACGTTTCAAAACTGTTGTTCGATCAACTCCTAATGATTTTGCAACATCAGATTGCGTCTGATATGGATCTTCAGCAAGTAATGTTTCCAATTCTTCGTCTTGGAACTTTTTTGGTGCACCACTGTGTTCTTTATCTTGAACATCAAAATCACCATTTTTAAATTGGTTAAACCAATCTCTGCATGTTCTTTCCGACAGAGCATGATCACTATAGGTTTTCGAAAGAATACTGTGTCCTTCAGCTGCAAATTTCTTCTGAATAAAATAGTGCCTTAAAATTCCCCGCAAAAACGGTTTATTTGGCACGAAATTCGACATGTTTTATGCTACAAAAAGGAGATCTTCTTTATAGGTTGATGGAACGACACGCACTAATTTTAAACATAGGTTATAGAACTTCAATATAGATGCATCATCATTTTGAGTTATATACACAAAATTTTTGTACCACCATCTGTCGGTGAAACGGAGAGAACTTATTCACACTCCCAATATAAGAATTAATTACACAGACTTGCGAGATTTTGTTGTTGGAAAGCTTAGGGACATTTCCAAAGCAATTTTTTACGTAGAATTTAAATCCAGGCTTAGAATGGACCAATCACGTTACGATTTTGAGATATTTTAGGTTATATACTCGAAAAATGGCGTTTTTTGCTACTTTTGAAGTAAGGTACAGGGTGAACAAAGTTTTTTTGGTCTTTTCCGCATGTCACATCATTTAATACAACTCTTACCCTTTAATTTAAGAGGTTGAGCGATCATCTACGATTTTTTCTTGTAAAGTTATGGCTGTTTGAAATTACGTTGTATACCTAATGAACGTTTTTAGCATTCTTATTAACTCATACACAGTATGTCGGAAAAGTTCCCGAACTTTTGAAATAAAAAATCGAAAATTACATCTAAAGAAATTTATTCCAGTTAACTTTCAATATAGTCCCCTTCCCTAGATATACACTCATTTGAGCGTTCCATGAGTGATTCGAAGGCTCTCTGGTACTCCTCTGAAGTTATCGCTGTGAGACGTTCGGTGCAAGCCGCTTGAATGCTCGGTACATCTTCAAAAAATCGTCCTTTCAAGGCCATTTTTAGCTTGGGAAATAGGAAAAAGTCGGCTGGAGCCAGATCTGGTGAGTATGGGGCGTGATTGATGCGTGAGATCTGATTTTCGGCGAGATAACGCTTCACAATGTTCGAAGAATGAGCAGGCGCATTGTCATCCAGCAAACTCCACGATCCCGGTTCCTTGTACTCGGACGTGATGCGATTAATCCGGCGCTTCAGACGTTTTAACACCTCTACATAATACGCAGCATTCACGGTGGTTTTTGGGGGCACAAATTCTTTGTGTATCAGGCCTTTGGAGTCGAAGTAAGCGATGAGCATCGTCTTTACCCGTGATTTTTGTTGGCGCACTTTTTGAGGCCTCGCACGGCCCGGACTGAGCCAAGCGGCTGACTGGCGCTTCGTGGAAGGATTGTATTGAAAGCACCAAGTCTCGTCTCCAGTCACAATTGAGGTTAGAAAGCCCGGAGTGGTTTCGCAAGTCTCGATAAAATCTTGACAACATTGGATGCAAGTTTCTTTCTGCTCTGGTGTAAGAGAGTGCGGAACAAATCGAGAGCAGACCTTCCTCCAGACCTCAAGCACGTCTATCTTGGCAACTAATGAACGGATACTAGTGAAAAAATTTTTAGACACTTCAGAGAGATGTAGCAACATAGTACTAGTGTCGTCCAAGAGGTGGCGCCACTCGTACAAGCGCTACAAAATAAGTTCGGGAACTTTTCCGACGTACTGTGTATAAGCTCATAAGGTATACAATTTAATTTCAAATAGCCATAAATTTACAAAAAAAATGGTAGATGATCGCTTAACCTTTTAAATTAAAAGCTAAGAGTTGTAGTAAATGATGTCATATGAGGATAAGACCCTAAAAACTTCGTGCACTTTGTACCTAACCTTAAATGTAACAAAAAAAATTATTCTATAAGTACATAACCTCAAATATCTCAAAATCTTGACGTGACGGTCTAATTCTGAGCCCAGATTCGGATTCTACGTGAAAAATTACTTCGAAAATGACTTCTTGCTGCCATACAACAAACACAACCCTAATATTTGCAGATCTGTGTTATTATTATAATTAAGTAAATGTAACTAATTATAATTAGAAGACAATTTTTAGAAAAATCTTAAAATTAAGGGGACATTCGCCTTTGAAATTGAAAAAAAAAACACTTTATAAAAATTTTATTATGAAGAAACTATTATATTTATTGACAAAATTTCTTTTGGACATTATTAAACAGTCTTTTAAGAATGTAAAAAAAATTTTTTTTTTATTTTTAGTTTTCCTTGGCTGCTGTAGAGGGCATCATCCAAAAGTTACTTTTTAAACGGTAGGACATATTGTGGACCTCCTGTAACAGATTTTTGAAAAATTTAAAATGGATTCTATTCTTGAGACTCAAAACTATACAATAAGCCTCTAAAACTCATACTTTTTCATATTTTGAAGTTTTTGTATGTATATTTCTGTAAAATGCGAAAAAACGGCATTTTTTAGGGGTAAGTCACCCCCGTAAAAAAAAGAGAGAGGGTATTTTTTTTAACTTTTAGAGGCTTATTGTTTACTATTTTTAATAAGTAATCGAACACTCTTTGGTTTTTTAAAATCGGTTGAGTAGATTCGGAGAAAAATGTCCTACCAGTTTGAAGAAGGTAGTTTCGAGAAAAACGCGTTTAAAGTTTTTTTACCATAATTACTTATGGGCATACGCTGTTACAAATATAGCTGTAACTTTTTTTCTATTACGAATTTCTCGATGAAATTTTAAGAGACAACTTTTGAACGTATATAGAATCAAAATATGTAAAAATCTCAAAATCGATTTTCTGAAAATTTCAAAGGCAAATGTCCCCTTAAGATATTCTGAAATTAATAATTATTTTCGTAAAAATATTAACTTAGATCTATTAACCTCAAAAGTATATTTAAAAAATAATCTTATAAATTTAATTTTTTTAATAGTAAATAGTTTTAAAAAAATATATTAATTTTAGGATATTTAGGATTTCGGACGGATTTTAATCGCAAAAACTTGATTTTAAATAAATTATTTATTTTTTGTTAATTCATCGCAGTAGCCCGTGGAAGCTGAAAATGTCACGAGTATTTAAAAATGAAATAGATCTTTTTAAGTACCGGCAGCAGATTTTTGTCTTAAAGCATGGCCATTTTCTTCCCTGTGTCGCAAGCGAACACAATGTTCTCTTTAGGGTTGAAGTTTGTTAACACTCGTGGCGAAATCAGTATTTTTAATTTATTTGAATGATATTATACACTGTGTATTATATTTATACCTATTTTCGTTTATCAAATCATATACTACATGGGCTAAAAACTCCCGGGATTTTTAATGAAAACAAGCGCTTTTTAGGCAATGTTGTATTTATTCCTCAACATTGTTGCCTTCGAGGGCGATACACTTAGTATAGCCATTTTCCAACATTTTGATGCTCTTTCTGTAGTACAAAGCATCCAAGCCTTTGAAATACGCCTCGGTTTCCGCGATGACTTCCTCATTCGATGTGAATCTCTTTTCCTGGAGCCACCGCTTGAGGTTTAGGAACATATAATAATCGCTGGGGGCCAAATCTGGAGAATACGGTGGGTGAGCAACCAATTCGAATCGTAATTGATCCAATTTGGCCTTCGTTTTTAAGGGCGTGTGTGACGGTACGTTATTGTGACAGTTTGTCCAATAACCCTGCATAATGCTCTCAGATAACTGTTCTTCTTTTCTGTATGTAATGAATAAAGATTATGCTATGCACATCCCAAAAAACGGAGGTTAAAACCTTCCCGACCAAGCGTTGGTCTTTTAGCCGCTTTGGTCAGTTTTCGTGGTGTTTCAGCCACTCTGCAGACTGCTTGTTGGACTCAGGTGTATGATAATGGATCCACGTTTCATCCATAGTCACAAAAAGTCGAAAGAAGTCCGCTCGATTTCGCTGCAACAACGCCAAACCGGCCGTTGGAATCATCAACGCGTTGCTGTTTTTGGTCGACGGTTAGCGAACGCGGCACCCATTGCGCGGATAGCTTTATGTCCAAAACATCGTGAAAAATATATCTCACTCGTTCTTTTGAAATACTAACGGCCTCAGCTATCTCAAAAAACTTCACTTTACGATCATTCAAAACGATTCGATACACTTGCTTTACGATTTTTGCATTTGTAGCCTCTTTTGGTCTACCAGAGCGAGGTGCGACTTCGGTGCTTGTACAACCCATTTTAAATTCATTTAATCACTGATAAACTGTTGTTCTTGAAGGAGCAGATATGGGATAACATTTCTTCAACCATTTCATTGATTGCTCAGGAGTTCTTCCCATCAAAAAACAATGTTTGATCAAGATGAGATATTTCTGTTTTTTCATTTTCTTCACGAAAGCGAAGGTAGCAAAACTTAAACGACTGTAGCTTGTAAACAAATAAACGAAATTTCATGAAACTTCACACATAAACTAGTGACAGATGAACCTCTCAAAATGAATCATGTTTCTTTTCTAGTGGCGTCACTTATTGAAAAATCCTGGGACTTTACAGCCCATTAAGTAAATGTTTTAATTTAGCAGATCTATCATTGCGGTTCTCTTTTAACTGCTTCATTTAGACCTCCAATTGCCACTAGTGTCGTTATCAAGTTGACATCTTTTTTAGACTATCTGATTTTACTGACCTTATTCCGATATGCCGTTTCGAGATGTTCTTTTTTGTCCAGAAGTTACAAGTATACTCACAAAAACAGCATACTGTACTATTGTGGTTCGGCTTCCAACAGGAATAACATAACGCATAATATTTTTCTTTTCTTCGTTTGGTTGTTTTTGGTCTTATAGCTAATTGTCAGTGTGGATTATTTCTTGTATTCACCCTTGCACTATTATTATTATTCAATTTATGTTTATGATTTTATTTGCTTTTCTGCTTGTGCATAAGAAAACATCTGACTTTTGGTATCTACGGTGTAATGTATTTTCTGCTACCGTGGCATTTTTCATTGTTGATTCGTGCGTGATGGCTGTTTGCAATACTTTATCAAAATCAAACGTAGAGCATTTAAACAGTTTGATTCTAATATCTTTATCTCGAATATTGCATACTAATTGACTGCATGCATGCAGTTTACAGATTATTCTCAAATTTGCATTTCAACGATAGTTTTTACAATTTAGCTGCAAACTCAGCTATTGTTTTGTTGGCTCCTTGCTTCGCTTGGTGAAATTCCCAGTATTCCATTGCCAACGACGGTTTCGGGTGAACGTAATTAGTCATCAGTTCAACTACCTCTTCAAACTTGTTATTTATTAATTTGTCTGGTGCTACCGATTCTTTTATTAGATTAAATGTGTCCGGATCCACACGTATCATTGAGGTAGAGAACTTCTTTATATCATCTTTTATGTCTCTTTCAACTACCTAAAATTCCAATTGTTCTGTAAACGTTTCCCAATTATCTCTTTCGAAGGAAAAATTAAATTTTACACTGTCGGTCATTGTAATTTCTGTGTTTGACTCTTCGTTATTTTCTATCAAGTGTACAGTTTCCGGCGCTTGATCTGTTTTTTCTTGTAAAAATTTCTTTGCTACTTTTCTCAATTCATCCAGATTTATGAGTTCCAAAACGCTGCTTAGTTTGTATTTCGTTAAAAAATCTGCTAGTTTATTCTTCAACGCTGGATAAAATTTTTTTGTAGAATTAACTTTTTTACTCGTTTTTTCTTAGAACTTTTCCAAATCCACAACATGACAAAATTGGTTGGTGAATAGAACCATACCTTCTTCGTCAGTTTCTATTCGACTTTCATCTATCTCGAGCAGTTTCTCAGCGTACGCACCCGATTTTATATCACTGAATAACTGGACACGTATGTTAGTGGCGAGGTGTAGCTTTTAAACTTTGGTCCATACATATAATGATTTTAGACATGCGCTAATTTCGTCTGTTGCAGTGCCTTGCTCGATGACAGGAAAGATCTGCCGAAAGTCTCCAGCCAATAAAACTACCACACCACCTATTAACGTTTGTTTGATGTGCAAGTCTTGTAGACAGCGATCAAGAGCTTCGATGGCGCGTTTGTGTGACATAGCGCACTCGTCCCATAAAATCAGTTTGCACTGGTGCAACAAGATGCCACGGGCGCTACTTTTACTGATATTGCACGTTGAGATTTCTTCTCTCGCCAAATTAAGAGGTAATTTAAAGACCGAATGGGCCGTCCGTCCACCGCTTAGCAATCTTGCAGCGATTCCAGATAAAGCCACAGCTAATGAAACATTATGGTCCCTGCAAATTTTTGCTAGAAACAAATTAAGCAAAAAAGTTTTTTCTGTACTACCTGGGTCATCAAGGAAACAAAATCCGCCTTCACCACTCTCAATTCGTCGTAATATTTTGTGATAAATCTCTCTTTGCTCAGGTAGGAGACGTGGCTCAGTTTCGGACACGTGAGTGTCTAATTTGGTGGTATTATAGTTTAGCTCTCTTATTAAATCGTCTGGTAGCTCTCCTCTACGCTGCAGCGTAGGCATACCAAAATCGGACAATGTCTTTCCAGAAATTGTTATTATTTTGTCCTCGATAAGCCCCAATACCTTATTAAAACAAAGATCATCGTTGATCTGCTTCGTTCTTTCGAATCCGTGCATGATGTCCTTTAATAACGCAGTTTATCATCGCAGCGCTTGTCATCTTCCAACAACCTCATCTTCTCAAACACCTGCCGAAAAGTTGCTAATTCTTGGCCGTCAACTGTTTGTAAATCCAAGAAGTTGGTGGGATCTATTATTATTAAATTGAGCAGCGTTCGCAAATAATAACATTCAAAGTTGCTAACGTGCACAATGTAAATGCGGCCTCAAGCATATCCTGTCTTCACACCTGGCCAGCCATCGACAGGTATTCCTTGTAAACGACGTTTCCATTTCTTCCGCGCCGCATCCCAACTAAAGTAGCGAGGCACTTTAATGTAAAGTAATGTTTTTTACAACGCGTCACTTTGGCACAACAGGAAAAATGCAGTCAGTGTCATTCAAGGTGGTGCTGCTAATCTCTCTAAAATTATTTTTAGTAAAGTAAACCCTCTCACCATTGGGTAAAAGAATCGCGAGATGAGTGACGGTTGGGTGTCTCTCGTGCAGAGGCAAACCTAAGATCCACCAGGCTGCTTCGTTACTACTAACATATCGGCCGGCTCTAAATGTTTTCACCTTATCTCTCAAGTCAATGTTTACATTCCCTTACTGGCGGATGTTAAAAATAGCATGGCTGCTACCATGATTAATATATTTGCAGATATATTTTATCGCCTGTACCGTATTACAAAACTCAACATTTATATGAAAATTAAAAATTTTTGATAAGAGACGAGTATATGGGACCACCCAACTATTGTCCACAAATATTCCGTGAGTTCCTCCATGGGTTTTTATAAACGTTGTGCGTCCACCATCCTCTGGTGCTCTGCGCCTGAACAAAGGATAGCCTTCGTCATTGGTTCGAGTATATTTTAAAAGCTTCCTCGGATATTTTTTGGTACATTTTTCTTCCTTTATGCACGGCAGCGAAGAATTTAATGCACCACAGGACCCGTGAATCATATTCTTTGTCACCGAAGCATAGAGCTTTGGATCGGTTTCCGGGTTTTGTATCTCAGCTCATATGATTTCGTCCATTTGGTTATGACGCAATTTATCCTTTAACCACAGCAGTAAGTGCACGTGAGGTAAGCCTCGTTTCTGCCACTTGATCAAGTACATGAAGCATTGCATGTCACCAAATATGTTACCTTTTGTGAGAAGATCTATTATGTTGCTGCAGATGAAATGGCTGATTTAGCAATGACATAAAGTTGGCTGCAATTTTAGTGTATTATGTTGGCACAAGGCGGTGCAAATAATATGACAGATTGAAGTATAAATACTGCTACCTTGGTTTATGGAGTCATTTCTGTTTTGCACTTCATAACGATCGTAAAAACAAAAAGACAAAGTGAACATGAAAGTGAATCAAAAACGGCTACTTTTACTATACGAATTTAAATTAGCGCACAACGCAACGGAAGCAACGAGGAATATCAACAGCGCATTTGGGCCTGATACAGTTAGCGAACAAACCACTCAGCAGTGGTTCGAAAAATTTCGATCCCGAGATATGGACCTTGGAAATGAGCCACGTGGACACCCAGGACCATCGATCGATAACAACAAGCTGCGTGCATTAGTCGAGTCTGACCCCCGCTAAACCATAAGGGATCTTGCCAAAAAATTAGGCGTTCACAATTCGACAGTTTGCCGCCACTTGCAACAACTTGAAAAAGTCAAAAGGCTTGACAAATGGGTTTCGCATGATCTTACCGAGCAAAACATGACGTGTTGAATGGAGATTTTAAGTTCTCTTCTCTCCCGCAACAAAAAGGAACCGTTCTTGCACCGAAGTGTGACCTGCGATGAAAAGTGAATTTTATACGATAATCGTCGCCAATCGGCCCAATGGCTAGATGCCGATAAAGCGCTAAGACACATGCCGAAACCAAGCCTTCATCCAAAGAAAATAATAGTAACTGTTTGGTGGTCTGTAGCTGGAATTATCCACTATTCGTTCCTGTAACCTGGCGAAACTATCAATGCTGAGAAATACTGTGCTCAACTGGATAAAATACATCAGAAATTGATAGCCCAACGACCTAGGCTTGTCAACAGGGATGGAGTGATACTGCTTCATGATAACGCACAACGTCATGTATCGAGAACAACGGTCCAAAAATTAAACGAGTTATGCTATGAGACTCTTCCTCACCCTCCATATTCATCAGACCTCTTACCAACAGATTACCATTTCTTTAAACATTAGGATCACTTTTTGACAAGAAAAAGATTGTATTATTAAGCTGCTGTCAAAAATGCCTTCGAGGAGATTCTTCAAACCAGAAACTCGGACTTCTACAAAACTGGAATAAATGTACTTGTATCTCGTTGGGAAAAGTGTGTTGCATCTATTGGTACCTATTTTGATTAAATAAATTGTCTCCATAAAAAGTTATAGCTGTTTAAAATTTATTACTAAATCGGCCATTTTATCTGCAGCAACCTTATAATAACTGCTGTACTTTTATTTTAAATACTCGAGCTGTTAAGTCATGCCTGTACGTTGAATTTAGCCTAGGCATAAGCTTTTTGGTGATTTCTGCGCAGGCGGGGTTACATGCCATTGTAATAAACAAATAAAGCCACCCACAATTACGTACGTATATGAACGAATTTTGTGTATATGTGTATTTATGTAGGTATCTCGGGCTATTTACAAATGATGACGGGAGAATCACCATCTGACCTAAGTTATTTGGATAAAAATCTGCATCATTTCTTATTGCATCTTGCAAGTAAATATAATTTTTTGCGCGGTTTTTTTTGATTTAAAGGAATAAACCTTAAGCGCTTACTCTCCATCTTTACATACAAGTCGACCAAAAACTGATGAAGAAGGAGCCTACACCTAAACAGTAAATACTAATCGCTGCGACGGACCATCAAGCGATAGGCATAAAAATCTTTGCAGGACAGCTTTTTGTTTGGTATTGGGCGTTTGGTAACTGGATTTATCTGAGGAATGCCAATATGATACCCCTCTCGTTTTTTTCAAAAAATAATTAAATACTGGAGAGCGTCATAGAATCTGTGTGTGTCGGAAACTCTAGTGAGCATGCCATCGTGCGCCTGTACGACGATGTCCCGAGACATAGTTTGTTCACTACTAACTATTACAGCAGCTAATTTATTTGTGGTCGGGGCATTGAATCATCTCTGATGTTGACAACGTAGTACACGGTCTGGGTGGATCACTACTTTGAAATGATCGTCATTGATAATTCTGTCTTTAGCCGTTTTAAATTTATGCACAAAAATGTTGTGGTCGTGGAGTACTCGTTGTAGTTTTTGAACTTCGAGGTCTGGCTATTAAATAACGAAACTGCGCGCCTAGAGGGCGCCGTAGAGGGATGGGGAAAGAAACGAGTAGTGCGTTGGGTATCTAGATATCTTGTCTATGCACGTACCAAAACACGTTCTTGTCAATATTATTGTATTTGTGCAGTAGCGGTTTGAAACGAACGTGTTTTTTTCTTATGCCGAAACCATGTGTGACAAAAAACAGGAGCAACGTATCAATCTCAAATTTCTCGTTAAATTGAAAAAAACTCCGACTGAGTGTTGTAAATTGTTGCAAGAGGCCTATGGGGACAATTCTCTATCTCGTGCGCGTGTTTTTGAGCGATGTAAGCGCTCTAGTGAGGGCCGAGTGAGCACTGAAGATGACCAACGCCCAGGTCGCCCTGTCACTGTTTAAGCTCCGGAAACAGTGACCAAAATCAACCAAATTGTGCGTGCAGATCGTCGAATGAGCATTCGGATGATTGCCGAGGTTGTAAACGCCGATGAAGAAACGGTTAGACAAATTTTACACGAGGAATTACACATGACAAAAGTCTGTGCGAAGTTGGTGCCAAAAAATCTGACTATTGACCAAAAGCTCTTGCGTCAACAGGTCTGCTCAGATTTCCTTAAAAAGTTAAAAAAAGATTCCGGACTGATGAAAAACATTATTACTTGCGACGAAACGTGGATTTTTTAATACGATGTTGAAACAAAGCGGCAATCGATGCATTGGAAGACGCCTGCATCGCCCACAATCAAAAAAGCAAGGATGTCCAAATCAAAATTCAAGGCAATGTTGATCGTTTTTTTCGACATTAACTGTATCGTGATGACTAAATGGGTTCCAGAGGGTCGGACTCTTAACCAGACTTACTATTTGTCAGTTTTGGCAACACTGCGAGAACGAGTTCGTAAGAAACGGCCCGAGTTGTAGAAGAACAACTCGTAGATTTTGCACCAGGACAACGCACCTGCCCATAACGCGCTATCTGTGAAGCAGTATTTGGCCGGTAAGCGCACTCCAGTGCTTAAACACGCGCTGTACTTGCCAGATTTGACACCGCGCGACTTTTTTGTTTCTGAAGATAAAATCTGCTTTGAAAGGGACCCGATTTGAGTCGATGGAAGCGGTAAAGCAAAAAACGGCAGAGCTCCTAAAAGCCCTCACCAAAGAAGACTTCTAGCACTGCTTCGATCTATGGAAAAAACGTATGGAAAGGTGTGTGGCGAGGGAAGGAGAGTATATTGAAGGGGAGCATTCGAATGTAGAATAATTTTTATGATAAAACTCTTTCGTAATAGTCTCGTTATTCAATAGCCAGACCTTATATGTTTTTTTCTGCGCCTCGCACATACTCAGTACGCCTATCGATTTGTGCTTCGTCGTCACCCATAAAATAAACTTGTAAAAATTGTGGCTGCAACCTGTCTGCAAGAAGTAAAGAACCAATTCTGTGGTAAACTTGTTTTTGTATTGTGAAGGTCGGGCACAATTCTGGCATTTAGACAATTTTATCTACTCCAAAAGAAGTCATATGAAAGCACATATTTTATTTTCTTATACTTCTCAGAAAACGGCAAGATTCATCTGTTTTATTAAAGAAAAGCTCTTTCAGAGATTCAACTGACTCATCAATAGAAGGAATGGCTACATTCCCGCTCGAACAATACATACCTGCTGCTTCCTATTTCCACTTAAGCGCTTCGCAACATCTGCAATGTATGCTCATCGCTTCTATTATTATAAGCTTGTGAGCTGCATAATTAAGAGTCTCGTCATACTCAACTGTAGCTTTACTAAACACCCTCCACGTCTTTCTTATAAATGTTCAATGTTGCTGTGCTGCCCTTCCAGCAAAAGCACGTCTGCGAAATTCAGCTGCTTCAAATGTTTCCGTGGATCTTTGGGACGCCATGTAAGTCGCCTGCTGTTGACGCCGAGCTTGGGACTGTTCTGGTGTCTCCGCAGCTCTATGTGCCGCCTCACGCACCGCCTGCTCAAGCCTTCGCAGCTCGGTTTGTTAAGACGTCTTATCACGTCTATTTTCTATTCTATTATCTATTTTCATAGCTCGGGCTTTATTAGAGCTTTTCGAAATATTAGACTTACGCTTTCGTAACATCATTGTAAGTACTAATTTAAAAAAAAAAAAACAAAATTGGTAGTAATTTTTAAACAAAATACAAAAACAATTCCAGAAGCTAACCTATACCTCAAACCAACCATTATTCTTAACCTAAAAAAATTATAATAATCTAATAAAAACGAAAAGAAATCTACTCAATCTAAAAGTAATATTCTAATATTTAGTCGATTTTTAAACGTAATGTTGCTGAAGATAGCTGGAACAAAACAAAATTAAACGACAACTGTCATCTGCTCTTTACTTGAAAATAGTATCCGCAAGGATGCCAAAACGTAATAAATCAATATACAAT
This sequence comes from Chalcis sispes, assembly GCA_949987625.1. Classification (NCBI taxonomy): domain Eukaryota; kingdom Metazoa; phylum Arthropoda; class Insecta; order Hymenoptera; family Chalcididae; genus Chalcis; species Chalcis sispes. Next base: position 20,135,754 of record OX465098.1, on the reverse strand, counting down.
TTACGCGGCCAAAACCGTTATGAAGTGTTGTATTTTAAATGTGTAGTGTCCGCAAAAGCTTGAGAAATCATTATAAAAATCTATTTACTTAATACTTACAAAAACTATACCTAAAGAACTTAAACCATAATCCTATAATCATATAGACAAAAAAACTCAATTCTATCGTTTCACAGTATGCGCTTAATGGCGCTCCATTTAAGTCAATTTTATTGCGATAACTTTTCAACTATTCGTCCAAATTACTTAATATGAAAAGCAGTTTATCGACAAAATAAATATAGATAAACATAAACATAGATAAATAAAGAAATAGCTAGACACACAGCGCTTTTGATTTTAGCCAATAGGCCGAGAAGCGATATCGTTACAGCGACCAGCGAGCTTTTTTATGCCCTACATAATGCTTTTTTACTTGCGAGTTTTGCGGGTTTGTCGATGTCACCTACCGTTCGTCAGCGGTAACTGAAAATTCGACGCAAACGGGTAGGAATATACATTCGCGTATGCATGCGTAGCTTGCAAATGGAAATTGTACGAAATTTTAAATGTTTTGGATTTTTTTACAATGCAAGAAGCATTGAAAATAAAATAAGAAGAAATAAACGTAACTACAACGGTTTAGACAGCGCACGCCAAGATAGCTCTTAGAGGGCAGGATTTTTTCCGACTCACTTGATACTTATCGTAAAATTACACAAAATCTTTATAAATTGTAGCCTATACTGCCTGTCAAAAAAGTACCAGGAATTTTAAATTAAAACAACATTTTTACGTTTAATTATCAAAATTTTTGGGTCGCCTTCAAAATAGGCTCCATTTGCTCCGATACATCTATGCCAACGGCACTTCCAATCATCGAACCATTTTTTATAGGCGCTTTCCGGGATGGCCTTCAGCTCACGCGCCGAATTTTGTTTTATGGCTTCAATCGACTGCAAACGGGTGCCACGGAGCGGCAATTTAAGTTTTGAAAAGAAGAAGAAGTTACAGGGAGCCAAAGCCGGCGAATGCGGTGGTTGTTCAAGCGCGTTCGTTAAGTTTTTGGCTAAAAAGTCGGTCACAATCGTAGCTCGGTAAGACGGCGCGTTATCGTCGTGCAAAATCCACGAGTTGTTCGCCCACAAATTTGGCCGCTTCTTACGGATACGCTCACGCAAACGTTTCATAACGCCTAGGTAATAGGCCTAGGTAATACTCTTTGTTTACTGTCTAACCCTCTGGAACGAATTCGTTGAGCACCACGCCACGGATATCGAAGAAAACAATGAGCATCACCTTCACTTTTGAGCGGCTTTGGCGTGGTTTTTTCGGTTTCGGCTCGTTTTTTCCCACCCATTCCGATGCTTGCTGGCTTGTTTGCATATCGTACTCGTACACGCACGTTTCGTCACCAGTTAGGATGTATTCCATAAATGCGGGATCGGAATTGGCGCGATTCAGCATGTTCAAAGCGACCTGTTTACGATAGCATTTTTGAAGAAAATTAAGCCCTTTTGGAACGAGTCTTGCGGCCACCTTTCTCATGCCCAAAATATCAATTAAAATCGTACGTGTGGACTTGTGCGATATCTTAAGTTCATGTACTATCTCTCTCAAGCTGGTATGACGGTTTTTAAGCACAATTTCCTTAATTTTATCGACGTTATCTGCGGTCGAAGCCGTCGATGGGCGTCCGGAACGAGGCAAGTCTTCGACGACTTTACGACCTTCCTTGAAGGCTTTGTACCACTCATACGCACGGGTTTTCGATAGTGCTTCATCACGAAAAGCCTTTTGCAACATTTTCAATGCGTCGGCACACGAAATTTCATTCGCAACACAAAATTTTAGACAAATTCTTTGTTCAATGTAATCACCCATTGTAAAAAATCGGCACGCACTATTAACATTGACTGTCTTAACCAGCTACTGTAAACACGCTCGTTGACAGATTTCGCTCAAACTTGGCATAGTCATTAAGGGCAGTTGTACCAACCTAGAACAAAAAATGTTACCTGCCTAAATTGCCCCGCCAGATTTAAATCGACAACTCCCGGTACTTTTTTGACAGAATGTATGTTATTCTGATGTATAAGCTATATTACTGTAAAGTTTCATCTGAATCCGTTCAGTAGTTTTTGCGTGAAAGAGTAACAAATATCTTCAGAATCTTTTGCATTCATAATATTAGTGAGAAGTAGAAGGTAGGATAGTAGGAAAGTAGGATTAACAATGTAACGACAATATTTTAATGGCTGCTTAAAAAACGATTTGAGATTGTCGTCCCGTAACAAACAAGTGACAAAGATTTGAGTATTACACGACGGATCGGTTTGGGGTTCTATATGATACGAAACGCCTCTATATCGCGGATATAATTCTGCATACTTATGGAACTCTTTGCGAACTCATGGCTGAAGAAATATTTTTATTTCAATTTCAACTCTTTTAAGATGTTAAATACGAGGGTAGTCTGAAAAGTTTCCGACCTTACACAGATACAAGACATTTTTTCTTAATTTTTTTTTTTATTTTTCAACATAGTCTCCTTGCAATTCTACACACTTCTCCCAGCGATGCTCTTATCTCTTTAACCCGTCCAATTAGTACTCGGCGTTTTTTTCTGCAAAATGACTATTCACAAAAGTGATTACCTCCTCATTTGACGAAAATCTCTGTCCTCCGAGTGCAATTTTTAGATGAGAGAACAAAAAGAAGTCGCTTGGGGCTAGGTCTGGTGAGTAAGGCCGATGGTCAAGCAGCTGAAACCGTTATTTGTGGATTTTCGCCATGGCAACCGCTGAGGTGTGAGATGGCGCGTTGTCTTGGTGAAACAGGATTTTCTTTTTGTACAAATGTAGACGTTTTTCCGCAAGTTCTGCCTTCAGCTTGTAAAGTAATGATGCGTAGCATGCTCCTGTAATGATTTTTCCTTTTTAAAGATAATAGATTAAAATAACTCCATGACTATCCCAAAAAACAGTCGCCATCACTTTCTCAGCCGAAAAAACAGTTTTTGCTTTTTTTAGAGCCGGTTTCCCCTTTACAGTCCACTGTTTTGACTGTATTTTTGTTTCGGGCGTATAATGGTGTATCCAAGTTTCATCTACAGTAATTAATCGGCGCCAAAACTCGGATTTATTGCGCCTAAACTGCGCCAATAGAGCGTTGAAAATGTTCATTCGAACACGTTTTTGGTCTAACATGAGCAAACGCGGTACCTAACGTGTAGACAGCTTTCACATGCCTGAATCTTGATTTAATATGTAGCAACACGTTCTTTGGACATGTTCATAACCTCTGCTATCTCTCTCACTTTAATTCGGCGGTCGCCTAGCACCATTTTGTGAACTTTGGCGATGTTATCGTCAGTGGTTGCAGTTTTTGGACGTCCCGAACGTTCATCGTCTCCCAAGCTCTCACAACCACGTTTGAATTCAGCTGCCCAAAATTTCACTGTGGTAAATGATGGTGCAAAGTCCCAATACACAGAGTTCAACTCATTTAAATTTGCGTAGGCGTGTTGCCTTTTAAAAACAAAAATTAATAACAGCTCGATACTCAATTTTGTCCATTTTTACAACAATACTCACATCGACTCACTCAAACGTGTGTCAACTAACAACTGCGCACCCAAAATGGCTGAAACTTTGGTGAGCAGCTGTCAACAGATAAACAACGAAATTCGCTAGCTTTTATTGACAAGTGCTGCTATCTTCACGTTGAGGTCGGAAACTTTTCAGACCATCCTCGTAACACATCGTTCAATAACACATCGTTCAATAAGTCCCGAGACTAACCCAGAGATGGTGCTAGTAGTACCAAACTGGCCACGTTTCCATAGAGTGCGAACCTTTACATGAAACGTGTAAAAGTTTCACGTCGATCGGATCACAGACAGCAGAGTTATCGAGGTTAGAGTAAAGTCACTTCGTAATTTGTTTGAAAAATGGAAAAAAGCGAGTTTCGCGTGTTGATAAAACATTGTTTTTTAATGGGTAAGAACACCGTAGAAGCCCAGCAATGGCTTGAAAAACATTACCCGGACTCCTCTCCATCGAAACCAACGATTTGTCATTGGTGTGCTGAGTTTAAACGTGGTCGTACGGACACAAACGATGCGGAACGTTCGGGTAGGCTATTGGAAGCCGTTACACAGGCAAATGTGAGTGAAGTGTTAAAAATTGTAATGAAAAATCGCAAAGTGAAGGTCCGTGAGATTGCAGAAATGACACAGATATCTGGAAGCGTATTTACAATCCTTCATGAAAAATTGAGCATGAAAAAGGTTTTTTCCAAGTGGGTGCCGCGATTGCTTTCAGTGAAACAAAAACACAATGCCACAAGTCCATGAAAACAATGGCAAAATTGAACGAATCTGGCTTTGATTTGCTTCCCCGCCCCCCGTATTCGCCAGATTTAGCCCCCAGCGACTACTGGCTCTTTGCTGATCTTAAAAAAATGCTCCAGGGAAAAAAATTTAGCTCGAATGAGGAGGCCATTGCTGAAACTGAAGCCTATTTTGAAGAAAAGGATAAATTCTTTTATAAACATGGTATAGAAATGTTGGAAAGGCGTTGGAAAGATTGTATCACTCTGAAAGGAGATTATATTGATGAATAAAAATGATTTTTGAAAAAAAATGTTGTTTTCGTTGTTAGTCTCGGGACTTATGGAACGATGTGTTACTACTAGCACCATCTCTGGGTTAGTCTCGGAACTTATTGAACGTTGTGTTAGCTATAAAAGAAATTAGTTGAATCAAAATGGTTTTTTTTTTTTGTTTTACATACTTAATTTTTTTTTTTTGATTCAAGAAATTCACTCTTGTTTAAAGAATCAGAAAATTCTTCATTTAAGGACTTGATTCTCTAATAAAGCATTTCTCAAATTAATACTTCATATTTTTCAACAAAGAAATATATGTTTATTGGTAGAAAAACTGCTTTTGGTTTAAGAGTCGGCTATTTTGATTTAAGAAAATTGATAAGTTAGATAAAATTTTTTTCAAGTCTTAATAATTTCAATTTTAATAATTTAATGAATAAGCTTTTAAATAAAAAAATTATTTGTTGAAAAGAATGTCATATTTTTTTATTTCTCTTATAGCCACTAAGTTGCGTTTGACAATCGAACGCAACCTATTAGAAATTTCTTCTTTTCCTTGCCGTCACTCCACTTTGATCATGCTAATATACGATCATGTGCTAACTGTATAGATTCTTCACAGCGTAACGCTAAATGTGCTTTTACCACTTATACCTTAGATGAAGATTATTTTCGCGTATATTATTAGTCTTTCTAATAACGACATTCATCTTTGTTTTAATATATGTAATCTGCTTCTCGCAGCTCGTCAATAGCCAAATAAATTTCGTTTGTATAACTTTAATTGCCAGCTGTTGATTTAATGAATTTATGAAGACGATTAGCTAATTCATTACGATCATCCTAATGGATCATTCCAATCTATAACCGTATTATTTATAATAACCTTGTATTTTGGTGAATCACTACCTGCAATGTGCTCGCGCATTAATTTATCGAAGAATAAAAAAATATAATATTTGTACATGTTATTTGAATAATGTACTCGACTGTTTCTCTTAAATTTAATCTTCTTTCTAAATACGTTATAATAAATAAGCAAAGGATAAATCCTTCTATAAACATGGTATCGAAATGTTGGAAAGGCGTTGGAAAGATTGTATCACTCTAAAAAGAGATTATGTTGATGAATAAAAATGATTTTCGAAAAAAAATGTTGTTTTCGTTGTTAGTCTCGGGACTTATTGAACGATGTGTTACACTGCAAATTTTGCGGAGCCTCGAAAAAGAATAAAAAGAATTTTTTTTAGTAAGAATTTTAATGAAGCGCACTTTTATGCGTTTATTTCGATAGATGATACAACTTTACTAATTGTTGAAGCAATAAAGATTTTCCCGTCATCTGTGGTTGAGTTGCAACTATCCACACTCGAGTCATTAGATTCCAGTCTAATTTCATCCTTTGTGATCGAGACGCAAATCAACGGAAGCATGGATGTTTCAGAATAATGCTTATGACTCATTACATTATCCCTTGATTTTCTATCGTAGAGAAAATAGTTACCATATTAATATACCAAAAAGCCAAAGAATAATTTACTAGATGCTATCTGTTACTTTTCCGCAATCTTCTAAATCAATTTTTGGTCAATAGGTACGCAAAAATTGAAACTGAGCAATTAAATTATTTTTGTACCAATCAGAAAAAACTTAGAAGTGAGGAATATGTTTACTTACATAAAAGATGCCGTAATAAGAATTGACAGTCAACTTACTTAATTCGGAAAGATGGTAGTACTGCTATCTACTTTTACTGACGGGCCTCGTTATTCACACAAGCGCACTCAAAATGCTATGACTTACGTTCGCTAATATGGTTAGCCAGATTCGTCCATAACATTCACGCACAACCTAAGCTGGCCTAAAATCAAACAGTTATTGAAGCACGTCAAAAATTTTATGTTAGTCACGACTTAGTAGGAGAATTTTTTACATAAAAGATAAATAAATCAGAAAGCTTCTTATCAAAGATAATACATTTGGGACTATCAAGTGTCACATGTATTCAGTAGAGTACCAGAAACGAGGTCACTCTTATATCCATTATCTTCTGTAGCTTGGTGAGAAAATCAGACTAGAATCCATAGATAAAATAATAAATGCAGAGATTTCTGACCTTGACCTGATCCAGCGCTTTATGAAATCATAATGACCACCATGATTCATAGTCGTTGCGGAGCTTTCAATAGGAATTCACCCTGTATGGTGGATGGCTCATGCTCTAAAAAATACCGTTGCGTTTTTCTGAAAGATACACAGAGAGGGGAAAATGTCTGTTCCAAATATCTGAGAAGGTCTCCAGCTGATGGCGGATTCATTTTAAAATTAAATGGATATGATATAGATAATCATTAGGTTGTCCCTTATAATCCCATTTTCCCTCACACCTTTTGATGCATATAAATATCGAATACTGTCATTCAATCAAATCTATTAAATACATCTGCAAATACATTAATAAAGGATTCGACCAAGCAGCATTCGCTGACGAAAGTGTCGATAAAGTGGCAAGGCCCGAATCAGGGCGATATCAAAGTAGCTCTGAAGCAGCCTGACACATCTTTTGTTTTCCTATTCATGAGAGATATCCTCCTGTTATGCATCTCGCAGTACAACTCAAAAATAGACAAAGATTATGTTGCTTAGAGAACAATGTCATTGACAATATCAACAAATTCTAAAACCACTCTCTTGGCTTTTGTCGAGCTGTGATAAATTTATTCCTTTGCAAGGACAATTTTGTATGACGAGGTGCCCGCTTACTACATTTGACAAAAAAATGAATTACATGGAGGAAGTAAGATCAACTTTTAACAGGTTATCCGAGAGTGAAGAAAGATCGTATATTAGGCTTATATCGTTTATCCTGTTAGTAACACCAAATGCTATTATTTGCATCTTGTTTTTTATGAGGTTCGTAGATCCATATCATTTGCTGCATTACAAAACTGTCTCTTGAGTAGTCCAAATGGCGTTTCAAGAGGTATGCAAAGCACTTAGCTTGCTGGAGGATGATGCACATTGAAACTGTACTTTGGAAGAAGCTTCATTATATCACTCTCCTAATGGGATTCGAGAACTATATGCCATCATGTTAGTTTTCTGCCAATTGACAGATCTTCAAAATTTGTGAGAGAATCACCACGATAGTTTTTTAGAGGACATTAAAAGGCAATTAGATAGAACGGGTAATAGCATTTCATTAGTTAAAAAAATTATTCAATTAAACATAAATGTCTCATTACTATAGAAGATATTGTAATATCTATGTTAGGTAAGACTCTCTTGCAGTTTGAAGTTTCCACACCTTCAGATGAGCAAGAGCCTGTAGTATGTAACCAACAATATCTTATAGAAATATCATTTAATATTGATCAACTAAATAAAACAGTTGTTGAAAATTTTCCAAAATTGAACAAAAATCAGAGAAAAGTTTACAATGACATTATAAAAGGTATTAGTTCCGATCACGGTAATTTGTTCTTCCTGGACATTCCAGGTGGTATTAGTAAAACATTTTTGATTAATTTGTTATTGGATATTTATGGTTGCTGTTGCGGTTGCTTCCTCTGGTATTGCAGCAACTTGCATTGACGGAGATAAAACGGCTTATTCTACTTTCAAGTTACCATTAAATCTTTATTGCATTGAAATCACTTTATGTAATATATAAAAACAAAGTGATATGGTAGAAGTGCTTTGTAAAGCCAAAATTAACATATGGGATAAGTGTACAATGGCCCAGAAAAGAGCTATCGAAGTTCTAGATAAAAGATTTCAGTATATAGGAAGTTGCAACAGACTTATGTGTGGAATTATAATTCTATCAGCTGGGAACTTTAGACAAACTTCGACTGTCATTACGAGTTACATTAAGAGTTAGTGACATCATTAACAGTGAATATGCGTTAGTAATGGGAAAATTTGTGAGGTGGAAGATAAAATAAATATTTTCAATAATCTTGGCAATGTTCTAAGGGATATAATCAGTTAAACTGACAAAATATATCCCAAGATTCGTCAAGCTAGAGAAAATTGTGCGTGGCTTAGAGAAAGAGCAATTCTATCTCCCACAAAACGATACAGCCAATATCATTAATTCCTATTTACTAGGAAAGTGGTCCAGTTTTGAAGTAAAATATGTATTAGTGGATACTGTATCGGAAGTTAATGATGCTATATATTATCCTGCAGAATTTTTTCATTCCCTAAACTCTCCTAGAATACCACCTTACATATTGCATTTGAAAATTGGTAAGCCAATCATTTTACTATGTAATCTTAACTCTTCTAAATTATGTAATCGAACCAGGCTTTAAGTGTAAACTCTACGTACACATGTAATTCAGGGAAGAATTTTCACTGGTGAAGGTCAGGGAGAAATTTTTTTCATTCCACGGATCTCTTTAATACCATCAGATTATCCAATTCAATTTAAACGTTTCCAATTTCTTGTAAAATTATGCTATGCAATGACCATAAATAAGGCTTGAAGCCAAATTTTGAAAATAGCTAGCGTAGATCTGAGAAAAGATTGTTTTTTCCATGGATAATTATACGTAGTCTGTTCCAGCGCAAGTTTACCTGATAGCTTATATATTTTGCAGCTAAAAAATTAAATTAAAAATTTGGCGTAAAGAGAAATTTTACAAAAATAGATTAGTTAAATACGTCAATAAATATATAACTATTTTTTCAATTCCATTCTGCATATTTATTTTTATTATTTACATTATGCAACCACATTTATTACCACATTTTTAAATTACCTATAAATTAAATTGTGAGCGATAACTCGAAGTCGAGGATAACCGCTAGTATATAAATAATTTTAACATACTAACTCCTGATTGTAATCAGAAAATAGATAATAAATATATTGTGCTACTGCACTTAAAATATAAATATTTTTATATAAATATTTCTAAAATTGATATTAAAACACATTCATAATAATCACTAACGTAATTATATTTATATGATTAAGAAAACTTACCCATTGTATTTAAATTAAGAAATATTAATTTCATTCTTACAATTTCATAAAATAATTCATCATACGTATGAGGAGATAAAAGAAAAGTATCTCCATAAGTAACAAATATATTTAGGATATTAACAATGTCCGTAGATAAAGAAAATATATTCATTTTTTTTGCAAAATAATGCTCATTAGATGTTAGGAATTTCAGAAGATTAATTAGAGCAGTCCACAAATGAATCCACTGATAATTTAATCGAATACGGCATCGTTTTTGATAACACAATATCCGTAGCAAAATTCCAACACACAAGTGATAAAGTTCAACAGGAAATTTTTTTCGCATATGTGAAGTAATGAATTCTACAATTAGATCTAGAAAATACCAATTTGAATTAATATAGAATTATTAATAGAAACAAATATTGTTATTAACAAAGTATATATATATATATATATTTTATGTAATGTTCTGGGACTAAAGTCAAATACATGATTATAATAAGTCAGATAAGCAATAACTTTATTTTAACAACTAAATCAGTTTATTTTGAATAATTCATTATTTATAAAACAAAAATGAACAAACGCTAACTGTGTATACTATCGCAAAAAAAAAAAATAATAAATCAAATAGGTTCTATGGGAGCTTTGCATGCATAGTAAAAATCACAAAAATAATGCTAATTTAAAATACATAACAAACGCAAGATTTTATATTTGGGCAAAAAGAAAATAATTGAAACATAACACGCGCCAAAGAGAAGAGTAAGCCATGAAAATCGGGCTACCTTCCAACATATACACTACCGTTCAAAAGTTTGAAAACACTATGGTAATTTGAATAAAAACAACAATAAAACACATAAATCATGATTTATTACACTTAAATCCTAATCAAACGTTAGATTAACATTTAGTAAAAAATATTGAGTACAAATAAATGCAAAAATAATATATATCATTACCTTTGTGGTCATAAAACAGGTGTGCCAATCTATTTACAAGATAAGGAATAACTGGTAAAAAATAAGTAATTTTGTTCATTATTGTTATAAGCACGGTCATAATAATGAGTGAACTTTAATAATAACGAGTTTATTTAAAGATTTATTTACGGTATTTTTTATAATCTAATAAAAATCGGGTGTTTCCAAACTTTTGAACGGTAGTGTACGTTTTGTGCAGTTTACTCTGTAGCGTCTCGTGAAAATTCTAATAAATTACTCGAATTTTTATTCCTTTTTGGCTCCACTTCTCTCGAAAAATATAACACATCGTTCAATAAGTCCCGAGACTAACCCAGAAATGGTGCGAGTAATACCAAACTGGCCACGTTTCCATAGAGTGCGAACCTTTACATGAAACGTGTAAGAATTTCACGTCGATCCGATCACAGACAGCAGAGTTATCGAGGTTAGAGTAAAGTCACCTTGTAATTTGTTTGAAAAATGGAAAAAAGCGAGTTTCGCGTGTTGATAAAACATTATTTTTTAATGGGTAAAAACACCGTAGAAGCCTAGTAATGGCTTGAGAAACCTTACCCGGACTCCTCTCCATCTAAACCAACGATTTGTCGTTGGTATGCTGAGTTTAAACGTGGTCGTACGGACACAAACGATGCGAAACGTTCGGGTAGGCCATTGGAAGCCGTTACACAGAAAAATGTGAGTGAAGTGTTAAAAATTGTAATGAAAAATTGCAAAGTGAAGGTCCGTGAGATTGCAGAAATGACACAGATATCGACTGGAAGCGTATTTACAATCCAAAAACAGCAACAAGTCGACGATTCAGAGAGCTGTTTATCGCTATTTACTCGCAATAAAAAGGATTTCCTGCGTCGATACGTGACCATCGATAAAACATGGATACATCATTTCACTCCGGAGTCGAATCGGCGATCATCTGAGTGGCGCATGGCTGGCGAAAGCCGCCCAAAGCGTCCAAAAACGCAGCAGTCTGCTGGCAAAGTCATGGCGTCTGTTTTTTAGGATACACATAGTGTGATTTTCATTGACTACCTGGAAAAAGGTAAATCGATCAACAGTGATTATTATATTGACTTGTTGGTACGTTTGAAGGAGGAGATCGCAGCAAAACGACCGCACATGAAGAAGAAAAAAATCCTTTTTCACCAAGACAATGCACTATGCCACAAGTCCATGAAAACAATGGCAAAATTGAACGAATTGGGCTTTGATTTGCTTCCCTACCCCCCGTATTCGCCAGATTTAGCCCCAGCGACGACTGGCTCTTTGCCGATCTCAAAAAAATGCTCCAGGGAAAAAAATTTGGCTCGAATGAGGAGGTCATTGCTGAAACTGAAGCCTATTTTAAAGCAAAGGATAAATTCTTCTATAAACATGGTATAGAAATGTTGGAAAGGCGTTGGAAAGATTGTATTACTCTAAAAGGAGATTATATTGATAAATAAAAATGATGATTGAAAAAAAATGTTGTTATCGTTGTTAGTCTCGGGACTTATTGAACGATGTGTTACTACTAGCACCATCTCTGGGTTAGTCTCGTGACTTATTGAACGATGTGTTAGCTATAGAAGAAATTAGTTGAATCAAAATGGTTTTTTTTTTTGTTTTAAATACTTAATTTTTTTTTTTTGATTCAAGAAATTCACTCTTGTTTAAAGAATCAGAAAATTCTTCATTAAAGGACTTGATTCTCTAATAAAGCATTTCTTAAATTAATACTTCATATTTTTTAACAAAGAAATATATGTTTATTGGTAGAAAAACTGCTTTTGGTTTAAGAGTCAGCTATTTCGATTTAAGAAAATTAATAAGTTAGATAAAATTTTTTTCGAGTCTTAATAATTTCAATTTTAATAATTTAATGGATAAGCTTTTAAATAAAAAAATTATTTGTTAAAAAGAATGTCATATTCTTTTATTTCTCTTATAGCCACTAAGTTGCGTTTGACAATCGAACGCAACCTATTAGAAATTTCTTCTTTTCCTTGCCGTCACTCCACTTTGATCATGCTAATATACGATCATGTGCTAACTGTATAGATTCTTCACAGCGTAACGCTAAATGTGCTTTTACCACTTATACCTTAGATGAAGATTATTTTCGCGTATATTATTAGTCTTTCTAATAACGACATTTATCTTTGTTTTAATATATGTAATCTGCTTCTCGCAGCTCGTCAATAGCCAAATAAATTTCGTTTGTATAACTCTAATTGCCAGCTGTTGATTTAATGAATTTATGAAGACGATTAGCTAATTCATTACGATCATCCTAATGGATCATTCTAATCTATAACCGTATTATTTATAATAACCTTGTATTTTGGTAAATCACTACCTGCAATGTGCTCGCGCATTAATTCATCGAAGAATAAAAAAATATAATATTTGTACATGTTATTTGAATAATGTACTCGACTGTTTCTCTGAAATTCAATCTTCTTTCTAAATACGTTTGTCGCTTCGATGAGTTGTCAATAATTACCTATATCATCGATAGTTAAGTGCTCAGAATTACGTTAACTTTTTAATAATAATTCCAATTGATCCTCACTTGACCCAAATTAAATCTGAAATGGGAAAAGCATTGAAAAGAAAGAATCATCGTTCTCCTGAATTAGCTGCTATAATTAATGCTGCAAAATTAGCTAGAATGTCAGTTTCATTTAACGATTTTGATAAGGTGATCCATGCAACTATAAAAGGTGCTCGTTAAGCTGCGAGAAAGCCGGTGTTAAAGCAAATGTTCGTGTTTGACGTATACTACCAGTTCCCTCAAAAGTTTCAAGGTTTCCACCATCATTTGCAGACCTAAGTGAAACTGGTGTACTAGCATGTGGCGCTGCTGGTATAGTTAAAACAGTGAATTATGCAAAAGCAGTAAAAAATTAGCTTTAAGAAATACAAAGATATTAATTTGCTCTCTGTAAAATACGAAACTTAAAACCACACAAAAAAGACTTCGTGTTCATTTAAAATAAAATGATTGACGTAGTCATAAAAACAAAAAAAAAATGAATGTAAAACTAAAAGACGAGTTCTACTAGTATTCGAGGTTGATTTACTAAAATAAGCACGAACAGAGAAAATTTAACACTTTCAAGGTTTACTTAGGCGAAATGCACTGCCACTTACTGATTTACATTTTCATGAATCAGTAGTTACTGATCTTAATGAAGAGTGAACATAACATACACTAGGTAGCATATGGCAAATGTAGTATAAATGTTGTGTATTCTGATAATTTTGCTGATCTGCAACTAATTTAGATTTATGAATTACCTTAGAGACAGAACAGCACTATAAAGTACAATGATGAGAAACAATAATATAATTCATACAAATGTATATATCTTGGTTTAAATTTTCTTCGTCAAATAATATAAAACGGATGTTTGACTAGTGCTAAGTTATGTATTCATGGGTAAACCATTGATATTAAGTCTATTTGGAACGTCATCTGTTCTAGAAACGTAATACTTTGCACAAATTCATCTCCTTACATGAAAAAATTGCGTATCAGGATTAGTTAAACTATTAACTTTTCATTTAGTACGCAATAATAACCGTTTTAGTCCCAGGGTGTATTGAAAAAATACTGTCAAAAAATCCCAAACAGCGCAATCGAGCTTTCTCTAAATAAGTACTTTTTATTTTGTAATGTATTATTGCATTATTATAGTATTATTCTACTATACTATGTAGTATGTAGCTATTGTAAAATGTACTATTAACATTAAAAGGAGCTGCGTGATGCACTTGCTTCAGTAAATCGCGCGCATTTCTGACTTGGACAATCGGTAACGCATCGTCAGTTGTCCACAATGCTAAAAATGTGCTGGGTTTTCTCGACATAAAATCTCAAAAGCGCGATCGAGCTGCTTAGAACTCAAACGGTTAATATAGGTAATAACAAGTTCTACGTCGCTAACTTGTATCTGATCAACATAGCTATCTACAGACAATACTTGCAGCTGAAGATATATAATTAAAACTTAAGCCCAATCATGAATAATATTTTTTGCTACAGCATAATGTGCAATAAATTGACTGAATTTTGATCATAATATTTCATGATACGATTATTAAGCTTTACGCAGCTTACTCTTACAGCAAATATTATTCACAAATCAGTATAACTTATAGCTATTCTGAAGATCAATGTTTTGCGGGTAGAGTCTAACTACTTGAACATATACAGGGTGGTACGTTTTAATCTATCGCTTAAAATAACTTCAAAGGGAGATGGTTATATCAAAAAATATTTTAGACAAAAGTTGTAGGGGTTAAAGGGGGTCGTCCAACGCTGACCTTAGCGTTAACCCTGAGAACAAATTTGAAGGTTATTTGAAAGTCAAATCGCGAATTTTAAATGGAAATCCCAATTTTTTATTACAGATTCTGATTCTGCGTCGAAAAATATGAAAGTTTTATCTCTAACATTTTTTTCGATGCGTGACAGATGGCGCTGTAATCGGCAGTTTTAATCGACCGATGCGAATATCTCAACTACGTATATAAAAAGGTAGGAAAGGAAAATTTGTTAATCTAGATAGGGGACATGCAATGACACCACAATCGACCCCCCTCCCCTCTCTAACCCCCGTATGGAGCGGTTTTAACTTAAAAATCTGAAATGGGTACCCAAACTTTATATTGCAGATTCTGATTCTGTCGTCGAAAAATATGGAAATTTTGTTCGGAACATTTTTTAGATTCGTGACAGATGTCGCTGTAATCGACAAAATAAAAAATGCGTACAAAAATCGTTACCGAATTAGAATTTCTTGGGAAATACACATCGTGTTCTGTAAATTAGAATTCTGTGGATAAATACGTTTAAAAAAAATCTGTTTTGATGAAAATGTTTATTCTACTTTAAGCTGTTCGTATACGTTCTTTCATATTATCACGCGTCGTCAGCCGCTATACGTAAACACAATCTTTCAACATCCCCCATAAGTTAAAATCAGGTGATGTTAAATCAAGTGAACGGGGAGGCCATTGAAATGGTCCACCGCGTCTAATCCATCGATTCGGGTATTGCTCATTTAAATGATCTTGTACAATGCGTGCAAAATGTGGAAGTGCCCTATCTTGTTTGAACCACATCCGTTGCCTGGTTCTTAGATCCACGTTCTTCATTAAATTAAACAAATCACTTCTAAGGAACTGCAAATATCTTGCAGCAGTTACATTATCATTAAAAAAGTAGGGTCCAATTAAGTACCCGTTTACAATACCACACCAGGCTATTACAGACCATCGATGTTGATTCTCAATAGATCTATGCCAGTGAGAATTGACGACTGACCAATAATGACTGTCGTGTCTATTTAAATGCTCAGTGCTCTGGAAGGTAGCTTAGTCAGAGAAAAGGGCGTACCTAAAAAATTGGTCTTTCGCAAAGCCCATTGACAGAACCGAACACGTGCTACCATATCAGCTGGTGTTGATGCTTGCGTTACTGCAATATGGTAAGCATGATACTTTGTTTTCTTCAGAATTTTCAGCACCACTGACCGAGATATGCCTGTTTCTCGTTATATTTGACGGCTACTAATATTGGGATTCATATGCACAAGTGCAAAAACAGTAATGGCACGTGCGTCATTTTCATCATATTCGTGATGAGGGCGTTCACGTGTCATTCTCCCTTCTCAAGCTCTTGCAGCTCGATCACGAATAATTACCCTGTTTGGATGTCTCCTGTTCAGTAAACGTTGTGCATGAAGTCGTAAAGTAGCTGTAAATTTATTTTGAGTTTTACCTAAAATCAAAATTATGTCAACAATTTCTGTAGGAGTATAATCCGACATGTTTACCTCAAATAAATTACCTACGTATTGGAAAGTATGGCAGCTTTCGGAAAAACTATCGAGTTTCTCAATTAATATTCTCAATGAAAGTTCTAAAAGTGAAGTCTGACCGCACTAATACGAGGGCGGTTCAAATATGATGAAGACAAACGCTGTAAATGGCGCGCATGTAACACATCGTTCAATAAGTCCCGAGACTAACAACAAAAACAACATTTTTTTTCAAAAATCGTTTTTATCCATCAATATAATCTCCTTTTAGAGTAATACAATCTTTCCAATGCCTTCCCAACATTTCTATACCATGTTTATAGAAGGATTTATCCTTTGCTTCAAAATAGGCTTCAGTTTCGGCAACGACCTCCTCATTCGAGCCAAATTTTTTTCCCTGGAGCATTTTTTTGAGATCAGCAAAGAGCCAGTATTTACTGGGGGCTAAATCTGGCGAACACGGGGGGTGGGCAAGCAAATCGAAGCCCAATTCGTTCAATTTTGCCATTGTTTTCATAGACTTGTGGCATAGTGCATTGTCTTGGTGAAAAAGGATTTTTTTCTTCTTCATGTGCGGTCGTTTTGCTGCGATTTCCTCATTTAAACGTACCAACAAGTCAATATAATAATCACTGTTGATCGATTTACCTTTTTCCAGGTAGTCAATGAAAATCACGCCATGTGTATCCCAAAAAACAGACGCCATGACTTTGCCAGCAGACTGCTGCGTTTTTTGACGCCTTGGGCGGCTTTCGCCAGCCATGCGCCACTCAGATGATTGCCGATACGACTCCGGAGTAAAATGATGTATCCATGTTTCATCCATGGTCACGTATCGACGCAGAAAATCCTTTTTATTGCAAGTAAATAGCGATGAACAGCTCTCTGAATCGTCGACTCGTTGCTGTTTTTGTTCCACTGAAAGCAATCGCGGCACCCACTTGGAAAAAACCTTTTTCATGCTCAATTTTTCATGAAGGATTGTAAATACGCTTCCAAATGATATCTGTGTCATTTCTGCAATCTCACGGACCTTCACTTTGAGATTTTTCATTACAATTTTTAACACTTCACTCACATTTTTCTGTGTAACGGCTTCCAATGGCCTACCCAAACGTTCCGCATCGTTTGTGTCCGTACGACCACGTTTAAACTCAGCATACCAACGACAAATCGTTGGTTTGGATAGAGAGGAGTCCGGGTAATGTTTTTTAAGCCATTGCTGGGCTTCTACGGTTTTTTTACCCATTAAAAAACAACGTCTTATCAACACGCAAAACTCGCTTTTTTCTATTTTTCAAACAAATTACAAAGTGACTTTACTCTAACCTCGATAACTCTGCTGTCTGTGATCCGATCAACGTGAGATTTTTACACGTTTCATGTAAAGGTTCGCACTCTATGGAAACGTGGCCAGTTTGGTACTACTAGCACCATCTCTGGGTTAGTCTCGGGACTTATTGAACGATGTGTTATGTTTTGAAGGTCGTGGCTTGAGTATGTGATAGCTGGGTCCCTTACTAACAGTGTGGCATAGTTTTCGTCGGGAGTGCATGTTTTACGCGCGTGCTACGACCATGAGTGAACGTTAAGTGCTGACCGCCGTTGCGCAACGTATTGTCATTCGTTTTTTAGGGTGGGAAGGCGTTAAAAACACGGAAATTTTTCTGCATTTGCAAAATCAGTTTGGTAGTGAGTGCTAGAGTAGGGCTGCTGTGTTTAAATGGGTCAAAGCATTCAAGGATGGTCTCGAAACCGTCGAGAATGAGCTGCATGATCGTCGACCGCGAACCAGCATCATACCAGACAACATTTGCTGCGTAGAACAACTCATTTTGGAGGATCGTAGGATGAATGTTCAAGACATTTCGGCTACACTCGGCATCAATATTGGTAGTGTAGAGTCTATCATCCACAAACACCGTCAATATCGCAGAATAACGGCGCGATAGGTTCCTAAACTGTTAAACTTTGAGCAAAAATTCACGCGGTTGGAAGTTTGTCGCCACTTGCTGACGCGATACGTGGATAAGGACGGTTTTTTAACGCGAATCTTCACTACAGACGAGACATGGGTACACTATTACACTCCCTAAAGCAAGGTGTCGTCTAAAGAGTGGAGAAGGAAGGAGGAAGGGGCACCAGTCAAAGCGAAGACAACCAGGTCCGCGGATAAGGCTATGTGTACTGTGTTCTCAGACTGGCGGGGCGTACTTTAAGTCGATTTCCTGCGCACCCAACGTTCCATCAATGCTGCATACTACTCTAACCTTCTAAAAACAGACGTGAAACCCGCTTATCGCTCGAAACGGAGGAGCATTCCAGCACAAAGTGCGATTATTCTCCAGGATAACGTGCGCCCTCATACCACGCGTCTCACGTTTGATACAATATCAAAATTGGGGTGGAAGGTACTGAAACACTCCCCCTACAGTCCGGATTTATTACCCTGCGACTACCACATGTTTGGACCACTGAAAGAAGCCCTCGGAGGTCAAAGATTCAACACTGACGACGAAGTACAGGAGTTCGTGCGCACACGGCTGTCCGAGTTGCCCAAGGAATTCGTCGATACCGGCATCAAAAAGCTTCCGGAAAGGTGGAAAAAATACGTAACTTGTGAGGGGGAGTACCTAAAAAAACTGTAGATTTTTGTAAATGTTTCCGATAGTAAATTAACATGTCAGAGCATTTGTCTCGATCATATTTGAACCGCCCTCGTAAATCGAAGTTTGCAGTAAGGCCACAGTAGCGCAACCTTATTTCTTAACCGATAAAAAGAATTAAACGTAGACCGATGATCCGAAGCCAAAATAATAAGTCTCTGCGATTCTGAGTCTTTTTGGGAAGAAAAACGAATTGACTTGTTATTTTCGGTCACTAATGATTTTCATAGACATTTTCACTTGCTGATTTTGCCAATGTAAACTTCTTTCTATGCGTCAAAACCTAATTTGAATTTTCGTGCTGTCAACTTTCGATATTTTTTGTCAGCCCAGGCACCAGCATTCCAAAAAACGAAATAAACACTGCACAACAAAAATAAAAAAGTTGATCATTTCCTGGACCTAATGAGTCAATTTTTATTCATTTTGAGATGAGAAAAACGAATTTGATAGTAAAAATTTTTTATTCGCTCTAGTTTTCGAGATATATAAGAATATTGTTTTTAAAAAATTAAAAGGTAACGGTAGGCATTAATTACATATGCTTGAAACATTAAATAAGCGATTGCAATTTTTTTATGCTAGATAAATTATGATATGATGAAAAACACCTACTAGATGGTTGGCTAAACAGTAAGTCATTTCGTGGCTTCATTAGATCGTGATCTTTTAGCTTGTATGTGAGCAGTGGAGCATCCCTAGACACAAACCAGCAGTAATCCGCAAGCATTGCTTTGTTCCAGCCGCCTTGATATCTCCGTTCCATCACAGAAATATCCTGATGAAACCTTTCTCCGTGCTCGTCACTTACAGCTCCACAACTTGGCGAAAAAAAGTCGAGATAAGTGTGTAAAAATTGGATTTTTAAGGACATATTGCATCCAAGTTAATGATATTTTTCCAAAAGCACTTCTACTAGCTGAGCGTAGTTATCATCTCTTCTATTCTCTTAAAATCCATGCATAACTGCCTTGAGAGCTTCCCAAGCTTCCTTTTCTTTTCCTTCCAAAACCAGATCGAATGCAGAGTCATTTACAAGTTGGCGTATTTGTGGCCCAACACATATGCCTTCTTTGACTTTAGCCTCACTTATTCTCGGAAATTTTCCTTTCAAATATTCAAAAGCCTGATCTTCTTAGTTCATTCTTTTGACGAAATTCTTCATTATACCGAGCTTGATATGTAGAGGTGGAAGAAGGATATCGTTTTGATCCACGAGAGGCTTAGCAACGACATTTTTTTTACTAGTGTTAAGATCTCTTGCAGGCCAATCTGCTCAAACGTAATGAAATTTTTTATCCCTACTATCCCACATACACAAGACACAGCAGTGTTTTGTGAAGTCTGATTGCATTCCCAAAAGAACAGTGATTACTTTCAGATCACCGCAGATTTTCCACTTGTATTCGACATACTTGATTGAGTCGAGAAAAGCTGTCATATTTGCATAAGTTTCCTTCATGTGAACTACATGACCAACAGGAATCGATGGAAGCTGATTGCCATTGTGAAGCAATACAGCTTTCAAACTAAGTTTCGATGAGCCAATGAACAATCGCCATTCACTTGGGTCATGTTTTAAATTTAAACTTCTCATCAAACCACTGATGTTACTGCAAATAACCAGGTTATTTTTGTTTTCAAAGAAAGGCGCAAGATCTCGTTGCCGTTTTCTGTACATGGAGACTCGAACATCATGTCGAAGAAGTTTCCATTGCTGTAATCTTGACGCTAGAAGCTCCGCCTTCTGCTGCCATAAGTCAAGGTTTCGGATAAAATCACTCAACTCCGCTTGGCTCAATCTAAGCGGTTGATCATCTTCTTCCTGAAAATCAGGGTTACGAGATGTTGAGGGCTCGATGTCGTCTCTTGCTTCCACACTTTCTTCATGTTCGACTTCAAACTCATAATTTTTCGGTGGAGCAGGAACTGGTAAATGCTCCGAATGCGGGATAGATCGAATAGCGGATGCAAGATTCGGATATTGAACTGTTTTTTTTTTCTTTATTGACAACCCTGATTGTACTATGTTGTTTAAAAAGTTTTGAAAGCGGAAATGAAGATACTTTCTTTTGTTGGTAAAATCACTTTTATTGCTCAGTATAATCTCCCATAAGTTCAATACACTTGGTCCAACGGTCTTCCAACTTGTTTATCCCATCATGAAAATGACTTTCTGCAACGCCTGCAAAATACTCCTCTACGACGGCTATAACCTCTTCGTTTGATGAAAAATGCTTCCCACGAAGGAATTTCTTGAGGTGTGGAAACAGCCAGAAGTCAGAAAGAGCTAAATCAGCCGAATAAGGTGGATACTGCAACAATTCGTACTTTAATTCGGTTATTTTAGTGATGGTTTTTTGAGCTGTGTGAGCGGGTGCATTGTCTTGATGAAAAATGATTTTTTTCTTGTGCAAACCGGGTCTTTTTTTACTAATTTTTTCATCCAATTGGTTCAAAAGGTTACAATAATATTTAGAATTTATTGTTTTGCCAGTTTAGAGATAATCCACCAACAAAATCCCTTTTGCATCCCAAAAAACTGACGCTAACACCTTCTTCGCCGATTTCTGGACACGAACTCGCTTCGGTGCCGAAGTGCCTGGTTGACACCATTCTTTAGCCTCTTGTTTTGATTTAGGGTCATGATGGTAGACCCAAGTCTCATCCATAGTGATGAATCGACGCAAAAAATCCTTTTTATCCTTTCGAAAACGCTCCAAATGTTGCTTAGAAAGTCGCATTCGAACGTGTTTTTGTTCCATTGTGAGCGAATGTGGCACCCATTGTGCACAGAGCTTTCTGAAACCCAAAACTTCATTTAAAATATGACTCACACTGCCTAATGAGATGTCTAGGACCTCTGCTTAATCTCTCTTGGTCAATCGACGATTTTTCAAAACCATATCCTGTACTTTTGCTATGAATGCTGGTGTTGATGCACTTCTTGGACGTCCTGAGCGTGGATCGTCTTCAACGCTTTTTCGACCACGTCTAAACTCTAAAACCCATCGATGCACAGTTGGAAATAAAGGAGCAGATTCCTTTAACACTTTCACCATTTTTTTATGAATTTCCGTTGCTGATAAACCTTCCAAAACAAAGAATTTTATCACTGCACGATATTCGGTTTTTTCCATTGTAAAAAAAATACACTGACACGTCAACTTCAAATGGCTAGTAAACAAACAATGAATTGACAGAGTGGAATGAAACTTTGGGTATGTTTATATGAAAGATAAAATATTAAAATTGCGTAAAAATCTTGGTTCTTCTACTGCTCTATAGATGTCGCTTTCAAAACTTTTTGAACAACCTAGTATATGGGGTGTCAAGCAAAAATAACAGTCATCCATATGGTTTGAAGGCTCGCGCCAAACTATAGGCACAGCAAAAGCCATTAACCTTCCTTAATTTTTAAGCCATTCTCGTAATAATACTGAGCATGAGTTTCAGCATGTGTGTGAAACCCATGGCTTATCCTGGTTTCCTATTTTCATGCGAAAATAATGCTCGTATCCAGACTTTACTACAGGGGTCATCCTACGTTTCTGTGAAGAGAACGTTATTAAACCACAAATGTAGCAAAAGTTGTTGGCATCATTCAGGCATTTTCGTGGTTAGGTCCTTATAAATTGGTGCGTTTCTGAAATGAAATAATAAAATATTATAAACTTGTAAAACAAGAATATTGGCTTTGTGTACCTACTTTTTAGATGTATGTATGTATCTTGTACTGTTCCTTCTTATATAAGATACGCGGAATGATAGCTCTCGGAGTGAGAATCGCTGATATCTATAGTGTTTGTGCTTATTGCAGAAAAAATCCTTACGGTAAGCCTTAAGGATCTTTATCTTAAGGATACGCTAAACATTAAGATCTTTATTTTATTAGAAAAATCCAACTTTTATTGACAAATAAAATATCAAATAAAGAGTGTATCATAAATACTCACAAACAAATGCATAATAGGCTAAATAAAAGAAATATCGTTTGAGCACATTAAAAAGTAGTTGAGATAGGGAAAAGGGATACGATGTGCTTAAAAGGTTACATGAAACGAATGTCTTTAAACATACATTAAGAAACAATTTAGTAAAATGTGTTGAAGGATGTTCTGTCTCATGATTTATTATGAAGCACTAAAGATGTATCACATTTCGTGCTCAAAAAATATTCTAAAGCAGAATTATAAAAATTGCAATGGCAATTTTAACACAATAATTTTGACAGTTGGCGGATGTATCTACATCGAAAAATAAAGTATACAAAACAATCAAAAGCTAATTATTCCTAAATTGATACAGGGTTATCCATTTCAAGGTTGGAAAAGTACAACCCTGCCATCTGATAACTGTCAAATGTAAACGTCAACCAAACTAGTATTTGTTTAGTAGAAGATTTGACATTTTACAATATGGATCGTTTGACCGTCGCACAACGCGTTAAAAATGTTAAATTGTTTTACCAAAACGGTGAATCTCCATTTTTTCGAAAATGACGATGGCGTCGCCGATGCCGTCAATTCTCAGCGCTTTGGCGCCATGATCAATGACTTATTTTTATCCCGAACTTAAAGTTCTTGATCTGAGCAATATGTGGTTTTAACAAGATGGCGCCACATATCACACAACACGGACGGTTTCAGCTCTATTGCGCGAGAAGTTCCCTGGACGCATAATTTCGCGATTTAGCGATGTCGCTTGGCCACCGAGATCATGCGGTTCGCGCCTTTAGTTTTCTTTTTGCGGGGCTACGCAAAAAACCGGGTTTATGTAAGCAATCGTTAAACTTTGGAGCATTTGCGGAACGACTTTTGACAAGTTATGGCCGAATTGCGACCCAAATTATGCGAAAAAGTAATTGAAAATTACCTGTAAAGGATCGTGTCCTCTAAAAGGTCCCGTGGAGGGCATTTGATGAATGATATTGTGTTTCACATATAATGTCATCGTCTAAACATTAAAATGAAATAAAAATATTATCCAAATCTTAACGGCTTGTGTGTTTTTTTAACTTTACTTGCTCAAGGTGAAAATGGGTAACCCTATATTTGAGAGTACAAAATATCACTATATCTAAAAAACAAGAGCTAATCGGCACTTTTATGTTAATTTTCAAATTTAGCAGATCCAATTACATAAGAATCAGCTATTTTAAAGCCTAAAACATTTTCACTGTTGGGCAGTAAAATCAAATGTAATAAAAACGATTCTAATCCAGACTCTGTCGAAAAACGAGTGGCAACTATTTTTAGTAAATTCATGTACAATATCTTTCTTTAATTCGCGAATGCTGTTTAATTCGAAAATTTCCAAATAACAATAAAGTTACGGAATTGTTATGATCTCTCGGCATTTTCAGTCACTGTGCGGGATATCGTAACCTACAAAGCAATCGACTTTTTCGTACATATACGCTCAATGGCGCATGTACACGTGATGTGTTGGCAGCAATAATGGATTTCAGTTCCTCTAAGAGCATCGGCTGCACAGATCAGGCCTATTGCAATAAATTCAAGCGTTGGCAAATTTAGCATTGCAGCTTTAGTAGCCTGGTTCTAGAGGCCGAATTGTAAAAGGCAAGGGGACTCACATTAAAAAAGCACCCCATAAGGACATGCTTCTACTACGTCCACGTCGTTGTCCCTGAATAACGCTAAAAGTAGAATAAACATTTTTATCAAAACAGATTTTTTTTAAACGTACCTATCCATAGAATTCTAATTTGCAGAACACGATGTGTATTCCTCGAGCAATTCTGATTCAGTAACGATTTTTGTACGCCTTTTTAATTTTGTCGATTACAGCGACATCTGTCACATATCTAAAAAATTTCCATATTTTTCGATGCAGAATCGAAATCTGCAATATAAAATTAGGGTATCCATTTCAGATTTTTAAGTTAAAACCGCTCCATACGGCGGTTAGAGAGGGGGGGGGGGTCGATTGTGGTGTCATTACATGTCCCCTATCCAGATTAACAAATTTTCCTTTTCTACCTTTTCATATGCGTAGTTGTTGAGATATTCGCATCGATAGATTAAAACTGCCGATTACAGCGTTATCTGTCACGCATCAAAAAAAATGTTTGAGACAAAACTCTCATATCTTTCGACGCAGAATCAGAATCTGTAATAAAAAATTGGGATTTCTATTTGAAATTCGCGATTTGACCCTCAAATAACCTTCAAACTTGACCTTAAGGTTAACGCCAAGGTCAGCGTTGGACGACCCCCTTCAACCCCTACAACTTTTGTCGGAAACATTTTTTAACATAATCATCTCCCTTTGAAGTTATTTTGACCGATTGATTAAAACGGACTACCCTGTATATAAACGAGAAAAAGTGCACGCAATACACGAATTTTTTTATCTTTACCACCTTGCTGTAAAATAATAGAAGTTCTAGAACAAGTTATTTTCTTACCTATAGCATGCAGTATTATAGATGATTCTGCAGTTACGCTTCATTGATTTAAATAGAAACAAGATGAATTTCCAAGATAAAATCTCAAAGATTAGACTACATATCAAATACATATATATAAGGTGTAGTAAAAAGAAATCCATTATTTTTGTATTAAATTGAAGGTTTTATTTAGCATAGATAGAATGATACGATTTAGGTCAAATATGCACCGTTTTGTTCGATAACTTGTTGCCATTTTGGAGGTCATTTCATAATGCCTCTCTTGTAGAAACCCTTGTCCCTATTATTAAAAAACTAGGACAGTCGATTTTCACAATCTTCTCTTGAGGCAAATTTTTCACCTGCGAAATCATTCGTCATAGACAGGAACAGGTGGTAATCACTTGGTGCCAGGTCCGGACTATAAGGTGGATGCATAAGAACTTCCCAACCAAGCTCCCGGAGCTTCTAGCGAGTCACTATTGATGTTTGTGGCCTGGCGTTGTCCTGATGGAACACAATTCCTCTCCTATTGGCTAAAGCTGGCCGCTTCTGAGCGATTGCTTCTTTCAGACGGTTCAATTGTTGACAGTACAGGTCCGAATTAAGAGTTCGGCCGTAGGGGAGCAGCTCATAGTAGATGATTTCCTGCCAGTCCCACTAAACACACAGCAAAACCACGACCGTTGTCGCTTAACGTTGTCGTAAGTGATCCACTTTTCATTACCAGTAACCATCCGCTTCAGAAATGGATCGATATTGTTACGATTCAGCAGCGATTCGCAGATGGGAATTCGGTCCATGAGGTTTCTTTGCGATAACTCGTGTGGCACCCATACATCGAACTTCTTTTTGTATCCAGCATTATTTAAGTGGTTCTAAACGGTTTTTTGTGCAATGTTTAGCTCCTGGGCAATCGAAACAGTGCTCACGTGACGGTCGGACTCGACGATTTCCATTATTTTATCGACATTTTCGACAATTGGCCTTCCAGAGCATGGTGCATCTTTGACGTCAAAATTACCGGAACGGAATCGACGAAACCAAAATTGCGCGTGATTGGCTGTTACAGTATCAGGGCCATAAACACTATTTACATTTTCAGCTGCCTGGCTTGCGTTTTCGCCTTTATCAAAGAAAAACTGTAAAATATGGCGTATTTTCTCTTTGTTGGTGTTCATCTTTGACGCGTGCTAAAAAAATACTGCATCAAG
Source organism: Chalcis sispes (assembly GCA_949987625.1). Classification (NCBI taxonomy): domain Eukaryota; kingdom Metazoa; phylum Arthropoda; class Insecta; order Hymenoptera; family Chalcididae; genus Chalcis; species Chalcis sispes. The sequence goes on along the minus strand of OX465098.1, from coordinate 20,109,092 downwards.
CAATCACAAAACTATATCAGAAGCTTTTTTAGTACGAAATCTTATCTTTCTAACGCCATCTAGTGTAACCCGATCGCACTTTTACAACGGGAGATACAGACTACTAAAGCCATCTATTGGCGAAATAATGGATTACTTTTTACTTCACCTAATATATATATACAGCTAATTGCAGATGCATACGCATAAGCTCTATACCTCATTACTTGCCTCTCAGGATTATGGTGCTTGTTTAAGCGAGTTTTCCTTGTCTCTCGCGTTTAAAGTGCTTGTTAAACGTAAGTTCTTTACCTGTAACATTTAAGTTGCTTGTTTAAAATGAGTACACGCATCTCTTAAGATTGAACTGCTTATTTTACGAGAGCCCTTGCTATTCGTGATTAGGAAACCATCTTTTTATCGTAACTTTCCAAGCCTTTTACTTTTATTTCATTGTATATTAGGTGTACAACTAAGTTCTCGCTATTTTTCTTGATAAGAATGCAACTTCATTGTAAAAGAATCGTTACAGCTAAATCATTTAAAGTATTGCCTATTGCTAGCTACAACTTTTTTTTATCTTTCTGGCAGAGCTTAAATACTGTTACGGCAAAATTATTTGTCTCTTGAAACTATCCACAAATCAAGCTAATTTTTGATATCTTCATATAAGCTGTATTGATTACCAGCCAGACCATGTGCCAGCCGATGAAATAAATGACAATCTGAAGGCGCAACATCTCGGAAATATGATGGTTGGGGTAAGACTTCCCATTTAACGGCGTTCCAAGTAGGTTTTAACAGGTTCGGCAACGTGAGGCCGAGCGTTCTCGTGCAGTAGAATCACTTTTTCGTGTCTCTGCTCGTATTGTGGCCGTTTCTCGCGTAGTGCTTGGCTCAATCGCATCAATTAAATTTGATACCGTTTCCTAGCGATGGCTTTGTTTGGTTTCAACAGTTCATAATAAATAACACTGACCTGGTGCCATCAAATACACAGCGAAACCTTCGCAGGGTGAATATTGGGCCGAGCCGAAGACGTAGAAGCATGACCCGGCAGTCCCTATGACTTTCTTCTTTTTGCGTTGCTGTAATGAACCTATGTATCACCTTTTACCATGCAAAGACGAAAACCCTTTCTTTTTTGCCACTAGAGCAGTTGTTTACAAGCGAAAAAACGACGCTCAACGACCCTTGGCTTCAAATCATAAGAAACTCAAGTTCCCTACTTATGAATCATTTCTAACGCATGCAATCACTTACCAAATAGCTTGGCGAATAACTCCTGACACTAAAGCAAGCTTATTTTCTATTTGGCGTAAATCCTCGTCCAGCAATGTCTCTAATTCTCCGAAAGTTTTTGGCCTTTCTTCACGCGGATGGCGTCAATATTGATATCACCGTCTTTGAAATGACGGAACCAATCATGGAACGTTGTTTCACTTAGAACAGCATTTACGTGAACGTTTTGGAGCTCCCGATGTACATTCTGTCAAAAAAGTACCGGGAATTGTCGATTTAAATCTGGCGGGGCAATTTAGGCAGGTAAATTTTTTTTTCTAGGTTGATACAACTGTCCTTAATGACTATGTCAAGTTTAAGCGAAATCTGTCAACGAGTGTGTTTACAGTAGCTGGTTAAGTCAGTCGATGTCAATAGTGCGAGCCGATTTTTTACAATCGGTGATTACATTGAACAAAGAATTTGTCTAAAATTTTGTGTTGTGAATGATATTTCGTGTGCCGATGCACTAAAAATGTTGCAAAAGGCTTTTGGTGATAAAGCACTATCAAAAACCCGTGCGTTTGAGTGGTACAGAGCCTTCAAGGAGGGTCGTGAAGTCGTCGAAGACTTGCCTCGTTCCGGACGCGCATCGACGGCTTCGACCGCAGATAACATCGATAAAATTAAGAAAATTGTGCTTAAAAACCGTCATACCAGCTTGAGAGAGATAGCACATGAACTTGAGATATCCTACGAGTCCACACGTACGATTTTAATTGATATTTTGGGCATGAGAAAGGTGGCCGCAAGACTCGTTCCAAAAGAGCTTAATTTTCTTCAAAAACGCTATCGCGAACAGGTCGCTTCGGACATGCTGGATCGCGCCAATTCCGATCCTGCATTCATGGAATGCATCATAACTGGTGACGAAACGTGGGTGTACGAGTACGATATGCAAACAAGCCAGCAAGCATCGGAATGGGTAGGAACAAACGAGCCGAAACCGAAAAAATCACGCCAAAGCCGCTCAAAAGTGAAGGTGATGCTCATTGTTTTCTTCGATATCCGTGGCGTGGTGCACTACGAATTCGTTACAGAGTGTCAGACGGTAAACAAAGAGTATTACCTGGGCGTTATGAAACGTTTGCGTAAGCGTATCCGTAAGAAGCGGCCAAATTTGTCGGCGAACAACTCGTGGATTTTGCACGACGATAACGCGCCGTCTCACCGAGCTACGATTGTGACCGACTTTCTCGCCAAAAACTCTACGAACACGCTTGAACAACCACCGTATTCGCCGGATTTGGCTCCCTGTGACTTCTTCCTCTTCCCAAAACTTAAATTGCCGCTCCGTGGCACCCGTTTTCAGTCGATTGAAGCCATAAAACAAAATTCGGCGCGCGAGCTGAAGGCCATCTCGGAAAGCGCCTATAAAAAATGGTTCGATGATTGGAAGTGCCGTTGGCATAGATGTATCGGAGCAAATGGAGCCTATTTTGAAGGCGACCAAATAAATTTTGATTATTAAACATAAAAATGTTGTTTTAATTTAAAATTTCTGGTACTTCTTTGACAAACAGTACTTCAGCCGGCGTTTTCTTTGAATAAAAAAAAAAAAGCAACACTTCCCACAAATCTCGATGATTTGGTACAAAATGAGACATTTTTACACAACCAAAGTATATTACGCGATGAATCCGGCGCTTTAGACGTTTAAACACCTCTACGCAATACGCAGCATTCACGGTGGTGTTTGGGGGCACAAATTCTTTGTGTATTAGGCCTTTGGAGTCGAAGTAAGCGATGAGCATCGTCTTTACCCGTGATTTTTGTTGGCGCACTTTTTGAGGCCTCGCACGGCTCGGACTGAGCCAAGCGGATGACTGGCGCTTCGTGGAAGGATCGTATTGAAAGCACCAAGTCTCGTCTCCAGTCACAATTAAGGTTAGAAAGCCCGGAGTGGTGTCGCAAGTCTCGATAGAATCTTGACAACATTGGATACGAGTTTCTTTCTGCTCTGGTGTGAGAAAGTGCCGAACAAATCGAGAGCAGACCTTTCTGCGGTTCATTTTTTCTTTCAAAATCAACACGACGCTATCCTTGCTCATGTTCAGTTTGTCTGCCAACATTCTGAGAGACATGTAGCAATCCTGCTTCAGTAGCGCGCGCACGCGAGCCTCGTTTTCGTCGGTAACAGCTGTTAACGGCCGGCCGCTTCTCTCGTCATCTTCTAACGACTCTCTACCCTTTTTAAACCGACTAAACTACGTGTAAACAGTTGTACGCGACACTACACCTTCACTGTAAGCCGAATCAATCATTTTTTTTGTTTCCACGAAATTTTTTTTTAAGTTTATAGCAGAATTTAATTGCGCCACGATGTTCGAATTTCTCATTTATCGTAGAGCTTGCACGGGGTACTAAACACACGTTCACTCAAGCACGTCTATCTCGGCAACTAATTAACGGATACTGGTGAGAAAATTCTCAGACACTCCAAAGGGATGTAGCAACATAGTCCTGGTGTCGTCCAAAAGGTGGCGCCACTCGTACAAGCGCTACAAAATAAGTTCGGGAACTTTTCCGACATACTGTGTATTTTTCTTCTTTGTAAATTGAAAAACCAAACTTTTTGTCCTCAATCTTAAATAACTGTTTAAGTTTTTTGATCATAATATTTCTTTACTTTATTTGATGTCATTTGCATGTGTTTTCGAGCGAACTTGTGAATTTAATTTAATTTATTATGTAATCTTCTAAGGTATTTATGGTTCGATGTACTATTTCGATTCCTGGTAAATAACATTGTAGTTAATCCAATGGAAGTCGAAGATCAGTACTGGTTAGCATTTCCGCAGGTGTGACACCAGTAGAAGAATATTTTAAAGACCTGTAAGCTAATAAAAGAATGAAATCCAATTATCCCAATCTTTTTGATTTCGTGTAATGTATTCGCATCAATAGTGTAAAATTTGTTGCTGTTGTTTTTCTACCTGATCATTCGATTAAAGGTGTAATGGTATCCTTGTTTTATAAATCCCTAATAAAATCAACAATTCTTCAATCAATTTCGAATCAAAAATTTTACCTTGATCTGTATAAATTATTACAGGAACACGATATCTACAAATTATTCAGTTAATTAAAATTTAAACTATTGCAGTCGTACCTATATTTGAAATCGAAAAAGCTTTAACCCATTTAGTAAACGTATCAATTATTACTAATAAATATTTGTTTCCTAATAATGATATTAATAATGGGCCAAGTACTCGTATATCCAATTGAATTTTTTCAAATCATGTACCAGAGTTATAAATTAATATTTTGCTACGTTCTTCATCAGAAGGACATTTTTTCGAAAACAAGTCCAATTTATTCCAACCATCTTTCTAATTATCCTTCTCAATCACAAAAAGGCAATAACCATTTTAATGCAGAATGATCAGTCCTTATTAAACATTTTTATCCTGATAAATAATACCAAAAATTTTTCATTTAATTAACAATAACCAAAAGTTCTCGTCGAGTTACATAATAATTCTATTCTGCTTTAAATACTTAACTGTAATGAACTATTAAACGTTCTTTTCCCTTTTGAACTTGAGACGAAACAGATCCAATTCCATGGGCAGAAGCATCCGTATCAAGAACGGACTGCGTTTCTTTTAAGGGAAATGCTTATAATGGTGGTGATGTTGAGATTTCCTTCAATTTTATAAACGTTGCTTCACATTCATCTGACCAATAAAATTTTACATTATCTTCAGTTAATTTATAAAAAGGTTAAGCGAATAATAAAAAACCTATTACAAATCGACAAAAATGCCAGCAAAAAATTATAAAACTTCGAATCTATTTTTTATTTTCGGGAATAAGCTAATCCACTATGGGTCTGAATTTTTCAGGATCAGTCTCAATGCTATTTTCGGATATAACATGTCCTAAAAATTAAATTTTTCTCTTTAAGGAAACTCATTTCTTCTTATTTAATTTCAAATTTGCATTCCTTAAATAAATGAAAATTTTTTCTAAATTATGAAGCATTTCTTCAAATAATAAAGCCTACACCATATTATCGTCTAAATAAACTTGAAAAATTTTATTAATAAGATCATGAAGAATTTTTTTCATTAACTTTTCAAATATTGCTAGTGCATTGCACAAATAAAATGGCATGATTCTAAACTGCCATAATCCGTTTCCAATTGAAAATACAGTTGTTTTATCTTCTCTTCTAATTGTAACCTGCCAATATCCACTTTTAAGATATAATGTAGAAAACTAAAAAGATCCTTTCATTCGATCAAAAATTGTATCAATCTTTGGCAACGGATACGAATTTTCCAGTTACAACAGTAAGCTTTTGAAAATCTACACAAAATCTCAAAGATCCATCTTTCTTCTTTTTAATAACCGCTACAGTATACCAAAAATTTAAAATTTTAATGCTTAATTATTGTCATGCGCGGGCAACACGCACATAATGAAATTTTTATTTCTATTTTAATGACCCACTAACCCGTCCCTTAACGGCCCGCTCACGCATCGCGAACTGGAAAGAGTCCTATTATTACGCTTTACGTAAATTCCCGAAGCCACCTCTGCCCCATCGGATAGGGAACATGGCAAAGGGTACATTTTAATAATTATAAATAGATTGTCATGATAAAAATTCTTACTTGTGACTTCCGGTGACTGTTGTAGCCTCGTAATCTGGTTCAGATCTCCGCGTGAGGAGATTGGTTAAAGCAATTAGGTGCAACGCAATAAACAGCAGCTATATATTTCTGTATTATTTTCGTATTTGTAACTATAACACATCGTTCAATAAGTCCCAAGACTAACAACGAAAACAACATTTTTTTTCAAAAATCATTTTTATTCCTCAATATAATCTCCTTTTAGAGTGATACAATCTTTCCAACGCCTTTCCAACATTTCTATACCATGTTCATAAAAGGATTTATCCTTTGCTTTAAAATAGGCTTCAGTTTCGACAATGACCTTCTCATTCGAGCCAAATTTTTTTCCTTAGAGCATTTTTTTGAGATCAGCAAAGAGCCAGTAGTCGCTGGGGGCTAGATCTTGCAAATACGGGGGGTGGGAAAGAAAATCAAAGCCCAATTCGTTCAATTTTGCCATTGTTTTCATGGACTTGTGGCATGGTGCATTGTCTTGGTGAAAAAGGATTTTTTTCTTCTTCATGTGCGGTCGTTTTGCTGCGATCTCCTCCTTCAAACGTACCAACAAGTTAATATAATAATCACTGTTGATCGATTTACCTTTTTCCAGGTAGTCAATGAAAATCACGCCATGTGTATCCCAAAAAACAGACGCCATGACTTTGCCAGCTGACCGCAGCGTTTTTGGACGCTTTGGGCGGCTTTCACCAGCAATGCGCCACTCAGATGATTGCCGATTCGACTCGGGAGTAAAATGATGTATCCATGTTTCATCCATGGTCACGTATCGACGCAGGAAATCCTTTTTATTGCGAGTAAATAGCGATAAACAGCTCTCTGAATCGTCGACTCGTTGCAGTTTTTGTTCCACTAAAAGCAATCGCGGCACTCACTTGAAAAAAACCTTTATCATGATCAATTTTTAATGAAGGATTATAAATACGCTTCCAGATGATATCTGCGTCATTTCTGCAATCTCACGGACCTTCACTTTGCGATTTTTTATTACAATTTTTCACACTTCACTCACATTTTCCTGTGTAACGGCTTCCAATGGCCTCCCCGAACGTTCCGCATCGTTTGTGTCCGTACGACCACGTTTAAACTCAGCATACCAACGACAAATCGTTGGTTTGGATGAAGAGGAGTCTGGGTAATGTTCTCAAGCCATTGTTGGGCTTCAACGGTGTCTTTACCTTTAAGAAACCAATGTTTTATCAAGACGAGAAACTTGCTTTTTTCTATTTTTCAAACAAATTACAAAGTGACTTAACTCTAACCTCAATAACTCTGCTGTCTGTGATCTGATCGACGTGAAATTTTTACACGTTTCATGTCAAGGTTTACACTCTATGAAAACGTGGCCAGTTTGGTACTACTAGCACCATCTCTGGGTTGGTCTCGGGACTTATTGAACGATGTGTTATTCATCTATATATATATATATATATATATACATATATAGGTGTGTGTGTGTAGATGAATATAGTTACAAATAAGAAAATGATACAGGAATCATACAAAAATATATACATATATATACACAGTGTGTCCCATGGAAAACGGAACTTTTTCAAAACATCGATTTATATTGGCGCTACCTATTGGTAGATGTTAGCAATGGAAAGGTCCATTCTTAACTAACATCCTGTCAAAATTGTATGACATTTGGTCTAATGGAAACTAAAATGTCGCGCTCAAAGTGACAGTATGTTTGTGGCATCAGTCGAAAAATGAACTTCGAACAAAGAGCAAATATTAAGTTCTGTTTTAAACTCGGTAAATCCTTTACTGAGACGCATTATTTGCTGAAACAAGTTTATGGCGATAATTGTCTATCCCGTACCAGAGTGTATGAGTGGTATAAGCGATTCCAGGAAGGTCGGGAAGACATTCAGGACGATGAACATCCAGGTCCTTCGAATACCGTGGTTACTCAAAGTAACATTGAAAAAGTGCGTGAATTTATAAAAAATGAGCCAAAATCTTCATTGCGATACATGGAAATGGAATTGTATATGTTCGAAAATTCAATTCATCGCATTTTGATCGATCATTTAAATCTACGGAAGGTGTGTGCACGCTTTGTTCCACACAAATTGACCGACTACGAAAATTGCTCCGAATTCAACATTGTAAGGATTTGATCAAAGAGTCAAAAAAGGACCCAAACTTGAAATATTCAATTGTGACAGGTGACGAGACATGGTGTTTCCAATATGATCCCGAAACCAAGCGTCAAAGTGCTGAATGGAAGCACCCAACCGAGCCCAATCCGAAAAAAAAGTCGTCTTGAAAAGTCAAAAGTGAAGACAATGTTGATTTGTTTCTACGATTCGGAGGGTATTATTCATCGTGAATTCGTTCCACCTGGTCAAACGATTATTGCTGTGTTTTATCTTGGTGTTATGAAGCGTTTGCTCAGCCGCATTCATCGTGTGCGGCCACAATACCGTGAAAAAGGGAGCTGGCGTTTGTTGCATGATAATGCCCCGTCTCATCGATCGAACTTAATCACGGATTTTTTTAACGAAAATTCCATTTTAACCATCAACCATTCACCGTACTCGCCGGATTTGGCTTCGTACGACATCTACTTGTTTTCCAAATTGCACTTGCCTATGAAAGGAAAACGTTATGCCGACGTAGAGGCCATCCAAAGAGCGACGACCGACATACTAAAGTCGATGGATAAAAATGATCTGAAAAACTGATTCGATATGTTAATTAATCGTGTAAAACGTTGTATTGATGCAGAAGGAGACTATTTTAAATAAAATATATGAGATTTGCCGGAATATTAAGTTTTTGTCTTTATTTTGAAAAAGTTCCGTTTTCCATGGGAGACACTGTGTATATATACATATATATATATATATATATATACTTGTAACGTCGGTAAACGACTTCCGTTCTTTTTTGTGTCAGCCGATAAGTTTTATCACTGCTTTTTTTTTCTGCCCTTGCCGATTAGCGGGAAAGCGCTTCGATCTCATCGACCACTTGCATCGAACTATAGTAAATTTTTTCCTCCAATGAAAATCTTTCCCTCCAAAACTCACTCAACGCGCGAGCTATTGACACAGACCGTTGTGAAAGAGACCCTAAGCGTGGGCCAAGAGTTTACGAGTTTTCCCAGAACGGTAGAAAAAACAGTACATGCACTTAAGTCTAACGAAAGGACACTAGGCCAAGCACGTGCACGTCAACTCGGCGCCGAAAAACATAAAACTGTCCTATAAACACCGTTTTTTCTACCCGTAGTTTTCCTATTTAAGATACGTATTTTCTTTTTTTCGAACTTTCCTTGCGTAATACAATTATAACGTTATGCAATATTTTTAAATTGTTTTATTATCGCAAATTATAACCGTAAATTTCGCTTATCGATACACTGTACAGGTAGCGTAATAAAACAATAAATAGGTCACTAAGACGACCTCGGTAAATAAATTAAGTAACTGTTTTAAACTAGGAATATATTAAATAATATTTAAATAAAATAAAAAATACAATTTCCTATATAATAAAATAATAATAACAAATAATAAATATTAAATAATAAAAACACGTATCTCCATGAGCGGTCGTACATAAATGATTCCAATCATTTATGAAGATTTCAACCCACTATCAGCAAGTAGCAGGGAACAGGCCCTGGAAAATCGCTTTGCTGCTTTAGCAGAAACTATAAGGCAGCAAGAGAATTTGCTAATTTCCTTTTATAAAGAATTACAGTTCTACCAAGTTAAGAACGAAAGAAACGAGAGGAAATTGCAAATTCTCTTCAAATATTCTTGCGACTGTTCACTCCAATCTGATCGAGTCGACCATTAAAATCGGAAAGTGAACAAGTTAGCGGGAATACAGATCAGCACGACCAAAGCGGTGCTCAGAGGACTCTCGCAAATTAGAAATAACAAACAAATAGACGATAAGGTTATAGATTAACTAGAAAAGGCGATGAAAAATTTAAGTATAAACTAAAAAAAAAAATATATATTAAAACGTAGCAATAAAAACAAAAAAATGCACGTATTATAAAAAGAAAACCTTCTCGTAGATGATTTCTCTCAACTACGGAGAATTCAGCAGCGACAATATCCACCAATTAATTTCCTCGCTGAGCAGTAGGGTGATCTTATTGGAAAACACCTCACGAGAGACCAACGCGGTAGTGGACAAGTTGGTCATCGAGATCCTTGAGCATCGGCGACACATCAAGGAAGACCACGAGCTGAGTTACGCGGTCCACCGGAAAACAGTGCAGATACAAAAGAAAACCCGGCAAGTCGGCAAACATTTAGGAAGTTTCGTAAAAGCCTACCTTAGAGATAGGGTGGCTATCGAACAACAATTCAAAAGGGCCCAAGAAGCCTGCGGAAGGATCGATAGGGCACTAGCCCTAACGAGCTCAGTGATCCGTCGGAACCAAGTGGACATAGAAGCGCTAGTCGAACGAGTGGCAGAGCTGCGTATTAAAGAATAGAAAGTAATTTCATCCGTTCCCTTCATCTCCCTCTCTACTTTCTTCTCTTAATATATTTTTTATCTAATCTTTATTATCTCCTATTTTTTTTCCCTTCCGCAGTAAACCCAACCCAAGACAATCCAGGGTATTACACTTCGCCAGACTTGGAGACAGCCCTCCAAAATCTACCTCCCCTCAAGCCAAATTTAAATCAGAGGCAAAGGAGGAGATACCTGAAGGCATTCCGGGAAGCCACGGGGCAAAAGTGGATCCCTGGCAAAGAATACGAGGGTAGACTCCAAGTACGCATAAAAAAATTAAAAGAAGTCGAAGCAAAACAGACCGCTACCGATAGATTCTCGAAAGAAAGGCTACCACTCGACGAGAGGATAGAAAGGCTTCTGTGCGCGCACAGGAAATTCCCAGCGCACTGTTCGATTTGTGTTTCGAACTTAACGCAGACATATAGAATCCCAAAAAAGAGGAGGGATAGCGAGGACAGCGAGCCTGATCTCAAAAAGAGAATAAGCCGAATAGAGCCCCAGAGGCAACATATCATAAAAAAATATATAGAGGATTTGTAAATATTTTTTTTTTTCATTTTATATAAACGGAATTTTTATTGATAAATGCTTCTTATTATTTCTAGACCCACTTCCTCTACCTATCCATAAGTTTTCACTTCTAAAGTAAATTTTTATTTTATTTTCATTTCTTATTTTCATATGTGTAAATTTTTTTTACTTATATTTCAATATTAAAAAAAAAAAACAAATATTCTTTTAGACTCCTTCTATATTTTTTTTTCTTTCTTTCTTTTTCCTACGAGAACCTAAATCTAATAAAACAAGAGGAAGAAACCAGTCACCTGTTAAATAACTAAAATATCAAGAAAATTATTTAAGACAAATTTTTTTTCCTCTCCTTCTGAGATCAAAAAAAAAATATAGAAACAAAACCTATGAGATAAGACCTCAAACCGTATGCAAAGAGGCTCTTGTGGTCAACAAACTTTAGAAGACCAGATATTAGAATTTTTCATCAATAGCGAAACTGTCGTCGCTCGCTTAATAAAATTTGAGGAGAAGCTCGATGAGTTAACCGAAGAGCTATATAGCTTAAAGGTTACCGAACGACAAATGACAGATAAAAGACAGACTAAACAACAGGTCGCCAATATCTTAAAAGGAAAAAAGAGCAGTGGGAAACTTACAGACCCTTTCTCCAGCAAGCCACTCGTGTCCCACTCCCCCAAAGACAAAAGCTTTAGCTTTGTCACACCGAATTCAAGATCGTCCGATATTTCTGACAAAGATCAAGACGTGGATTAGACGCTTGCCAGTAAATCTCTAATCGATTTTAATATCTCGGATCAATACCTCCCAACGATGGCGCAATCAAGCACGCAGAGGGCAACAAACGGAGTCGACCAGAAACCCGTATTCCAAGCCTCATCAAAGGATGCCCTCAGCGTAGTGCCCGAATTCAATGGAAAAAATATTTCATTAAGCGAATTCTTGGAAGGGTGTAACGAAGCCAAAGAAATACTAGGCCCTTATGACGAAGCAAACCTAGTAAGGCTGATCCGGAGTAGGGTCAAAAGGGAAGCACGCGCTGCCATCCTCGGATCCACGTTCCTAACCATCGAGTCGTTCAAAGATTTTCTAAAGGACATTTACGCTTCGAATAAAACGGAGCAACAACTATTAGGAGAGCTTGGCAATGAGTATCAAAGGGACAATGAGAGCGTCCTCGCATTCGCCAATCGCATGAGAGACCTAGGAGCTCAAATTAACAAAGCTCATAAAGTAAGCACAGGTGCCCTCGACCACGCGTTCAAATTACAAACGGAAGCTCACATAATAGAATGCTTCAAACAAGGATTGAAACCAGAGATAGAAAAGAAAATGAGGACCACTGACAACATATCGGATATCGTAAAAAACGCGATACTCACCGAACGACAGATCGCCTCTAAAAACGCCCTTCGTGATAGACAAAAAGGTCAGAGAAGAGGGTTGTTCTACACAAGCGAAGACTTGGAAAGGCCAGAACCAAAAAGGACTGAAGAGGCGAGGTACGAATCTCGCACCAGTAGGCCAATCGCGTGTCGCTACTGCAGAAAATCAGGACATTCCGAAGAAACTTGTTTCCTTAAGACAAAAGCGTGTCAAATCTGCGGAAAAACAGGGCACAGTGCTAACATCTGCAATAACAATATCGAATGCCAAATGTGTAGGCAGAAAGGACACACCGCAATAAGATGTAACAGGAACAAACGCGAGGTCGACATATGCCAGCAGTGTAACAAGCCAGGACACTTGGCACTCAACTGCTTTGCGCGAGCAAGTAACGCGCCTCGAGCTGAGATACGATGTTACAAATGTAACATGCCCGGCCACACGGCAGTGGTCTGCCGCCAGCAAAGGGCATCTAATCCACCTTTTGGCCCAGAATGCAGCTATTGCAAAATAAAAGGAAACACTGTCGCCGAATGTCGGAAAAAGAGGTATAATCAGTCAAAAACGAACAGAACCTCCCACGACCGAGCGCCCCCAGGGAGGCCCAGAGAACTCAAGAGCGCTCAACGCGAGTCATGGAATTGGAGGACCTTGCAGGAGAATCACTACCGTAAGAACTTATAAAATAGCGCCCTTTGTGATCCTCAACCTGCTCCAGAATAAGCTCCCTAATACCCTAATGATAGATACCGGGTCAGAGGTCAGCGCACTAAAAGCTTTCGCTCTGCCGGATTCCAAGTATCTTAACACCAAAAAAGGGTTTAAATTACAAGAATTAGGGGCTGAGGTAGAAGAAGGAATAGGGAAGACTAAAATTAAGATTGGTAAAACCATAATTAAATTCATTATAGTTCACAATAGCTTCCCGATTTCTTTCGACGGAGTGTTGGGATCGAATTTCTTTGAGGCCACAAAAGCTAAAAAGTCTTCGGCGCAGGCCAAATTACCATAAACAACCTAAACACTAAAATACATTGAGAAGACGAAGATCACTCAACCAGGGTCAAGGCATTACATAACATCACTGCTAGCGTAAAACATGGCCTACCGTTTGTTACCATACTTAACCCTCCTAGCGGTATGAAGGAAAGACTGATGATCGACTCCGGATCAGAAGTCAATCTGATTAAAAGAAGTTTGGTACCACCAGAAGCAGATTTGGACCCGACAATTAAATGTAACCTGAAAGGAATCGGCAAAAGCCTCATACCTACTCAGGGAACTATTGAGTTCACCTTATTTGGTCGGTCAGCGACCTTCTGCGTCATAAATGACGACGTATATATACCAGGGAAAGGGATTTGAGGCTGTGACTTTTTACGGGTTGGCGAGGTATATCTAGATTACCCCAACCGAATAATGATACGGGACTAGTACGTACAGCCACTCGAAATCGAGACCTTAATTGCCAAAACGGATGAACATGACGGAGAATCTTGGGAAATCATAGAAGAATTAGACGATGAACCTGTCAATAGCAGTGCAGCTGTTAAAGACAGCTATTCCACTTCCGAAAGCGCTATTGCCTCAGATCTAGATTGTAATCTGGACCCTATTGTCGATTTCGGAGACCCAGGACTCTCTGAAGATGCAGAAATTAAACAAGACATTATAGACTATCTGCGGACTGAACATTTATCAGAAAACGAAAAATCATACGTAACCAATTTAGTACGAGGAAACAGGAATGTATTTTATTTACCTGGGAATGATCTTCCTGGTACTAACCTTATCATGCATCAAATTCCAACGACAGACGATGAGGTGGTACATACCAAACAGTACAGATTTCCACATCCAATAAAAGAAGAGATAAACCGTCAGGTTAACAAGCTCTTAAGAGCAGGAGTAATTAAGAACTCGAATTCACCTTACAACGTGCCAGTTTGGGCCGTTCCGAAAAAACCAGACGCTCAAGGTCGCCCTAAATAGCGGATGGTGCTGGATTTTCGTGCCCTAAATAAAAAAACCATAGGCGACTCCTACCCGCTCCCAAACATCGAGGAAATATTCGATTAAGTCGGATCAGCTAAATACTACACAGTCCCCGACCTAGGCTCAGGATTCCATCAGATAAAAATGGACCCTAAAGATGCACATAAGACGGCTTTTAGTACAACCTTTGGCCATTACGAGTTCGTGCAAATGCCTTTCGGATTGAAAAACGCACCTGCCACTTTCCAACGGTTACTGGATAAACTATTGAAAGGATTACAAGGCGTAAGCCTTTTTGTATATTCAGACGATATTGTTATTTACTCTGACAGTATCGAAGAACATGACAGGAAGATAAAGGAACTCATGGGAAGACTAAGGAAAGCAGGATTAGAACTGCAAATAGACAAGTGTGAGTTCGTGAAACAAGAAGTTATCTACCTTGGGCACATGCTCAGCGTAGAGGGACTGCGTCCCGATCCTAAGAAACTGGAAGCCGTAAGGAACTTTCCTCGCCCCAAGAACATGAAGAATGTTCGTCAATTTCTGGGATTAGCCGGGTACTACCGTCGCTTCATTAAGGGATTTGCATACCTCTCAAAACCCCTGACTAAATTACTGAAGAAAGAGATACCTTTCGAATGGGACGAAAAAACAGAAGAGACTTTCAACTCGTTAGAAGATATGTTGTGCACCGCCCCCGTGTTACAGTTCCCGGATCTTTCGCAGCCCTTCATAATAACGACAGACGCCTTAGGCTACGCAGTAGAAGGGGTTCTGTTTCAAGGAGGAATCAGGAAGGATCGGCCGATAGCTTACACTTCGCGCATGTTACGTGGCGCAGAGGGTAACTACGAAGTATACGAAAAAGAAGCTTTGGCCGTAGTACACAGTGTCACAACCTTTAGATCCTACGTGTACGGACGAAAGTTCACGATAATAACCGATCACCAACCCTTGGTTTGGTTTAAGATGGCAGATTTGAATACAAGGGTCCAAAAATGGCGATTTAAGTTATCCGAGTACGATTATAAGATAATCTACAAACTAGGAAAATTAAACGCCAACGCAGATGCGCTATCATGCAAATCAGTTGAAGAAGGTGGCGTTAGCGTGGTAACACGCGCACAACTAAAAAAGAATAAACCCACCCTAGATGAAATCCAGGAAAGGCCACTAACGCCCAAACCTGCGAAATCAATACAAAAAAAACCCAGGGAACGACCGAAAAAGGTCCAAGAAATCACCCCGATTGAAGAAAAAAGAGTATCGCGACCCAAGAAAAAGGTCGAATACCAAGAAAGCAAAGACAGTGATTCCGACGAGGCCGCGAATCTCAAACCCTTCGCGCCCTCACCAAGATCCCAAGTTAACAACGAAGAAGACTCCGATTCCGATGAATCAGAGATTACCGACGAGAAAACATTAAATAACCGACCCGTCGTAGAAATAAGAGAACCACTACACTCTCGAAACGACAACATAGTTTACTTTATCGCCTCGAATGGAGATAATTGCGACGAAGGCGCAAAAACATTGGCGGAACACAACAAAATAAACTTGATCAAAAATTCATTAATAGGCGAAGTACACCGAATAAAACGCCAGGGTCGGAAGTCATTACTAGGTTGTTCAAAAAGTTTTGAAAGCGGAAATGGAGATACTTTTTTTTGTTGGTAAAATCACTTTTATTGCTCAGTATAATCTCCCATAAGTTCAATACACTTGGTCCAACGGTCTTCCAACTTGTTTATCCCATCATGAAAATGACTTTCTGCAACGCCTGCAAAATACTCCTCTACGACGGCTATAACCTCTTCGTTTGATGAAAAATGCTTCCCACGAAGGAATTTCTTGAGGTGTGAAAACAGCCAGAAGTCAGAGGGAGCTTAATTAGCCGAATAAGGTGGATGCTGCAACAATTCGTACTTTAATTCGGTTATTTTAGTGATGGTTTTGTGAGCTGTGTGAGCGGGTGCATTGTCTTGATGGAAAATGATTTTTTTCTTGTGCAAACCGGGTCTTTTTTCACTAATTTTTTTATCCAATTGGTCCAAAAGGTTACAATAATATTCAGAATTTATTGTTTTGCCAGTTTGGAGATAATCCACCAACAAAATCCCTTTTGCATCCCAAAAAACTGACGCTAACACCATCTTCGCCGATTTCTGGACACGAACTCGCTTCGGTGCCGAAGTGCCTGGTTGACACCACTCCTTAGCCTCTTGTTTTGATTCAGGGTCATGATGGTAGACCCAAGTCTCATCCATAGTGATAATCGACGCAAAAAATCCTTTTTATCCTTTCGAAAACGCTCCAAATGTTGCTCAGAAAGTCGCATTCGAACGTGTTTTTGTTCCATTGTATGCGAATGCGGCACCCATTGTGCACAGAGCTTTCTAAAGCCCAAAACTTGATTTAAAATATGACTCACACTGCCTAATGAGATGTCTAGGGCCTCTGCTAAATCTCTCTCGGTCAATCGACGATTTTCCAAAACCATATCCTGTACTTTTGCTATGAATGCTGGTGTTAATGCACTTTTTGGACGTCCTGAGCGTGGATCGTCTTCAACGCTTTTTCGACCACGTCTAAACTCTAAAACCCATCAATGCACAGTTGGAAATGCAGGAGCAGATTCCTTTAACACTTTCACCATTTTTGTATGAATTTCCGTTGCTTATAAACCTTCCAAAACAAAGAATTTTATCACTGCACGATATTCGGTTTTTTCCATTGTAAAAAAAATACACTGACACGTCAACTTCAAATGGCTAGTAAACAAACAATGAATTGACAGAGTGGAATGAAACTTTGGGTATGTTTATATGAAAGATAAAATATTAAAATGGCGTAAAAATTTTGGTTCTTCTACTGCTCTATAGATGTCGCTTTTAAAACTTTTTGAACAACCTAGTATTCGCGGTGTGCATAAAAGGAGAACAACCTGAGTCCCTCACACAGATTAAAAGTAACTTGATAAGAGGACTGACCACTTTAAGAGATTTATTAATGAACTTGAAACAGAGAACCGTCAATATTAGTAAAAGCAAATTTATAGAAAAACTTGAATGGTCCGAAGTTTTAAGTTTAATAAAAGCTTCTTTTAAGGACACGCCAATGAAGATCATAGTTTGCAGCGGAAGACTGAAATACGTCCCAAACGAAAAACGGGACAAAATATTTTCAGAATTGTACAAGTCACCGATTGGAGGTCAACAAGGAATTTCAAAAACCTTCAACCGGATACGCCAAGCATATTATTGGGAAAATTTAAAAGATGACATACAACGTCGTGTCCAACAATGTCTCGAGTGTCAACTGAAAAAGTTGGTGCAATTAAAAACGAAACAGCCAATGGTGATCACCGATACACCCGGCAATGTTTTCGACAAAATCGCCATGGACATAGTAGGTCCGCTTAAAACCACGAGAAAAGGACACGAATACATCCTGACCATTCAGGATCAGTTGTCAAAATTTTGTTTAGCCGTCCCCTTGAAGAACGTGCTGCCTACCACCATCGCGGACGCTTTAATCAAGAAATTCAAATGTCTATTCGAAGCACCAAAAGCCATCCTAACAGACCAAGGGAAAAATTTCTTGAGCCACCTCATGAATAGGATTGCGAAAAGATTCCGCATTAAAAAAATAAAAACGACTGCTTTCCATCCTCAGTCGAATGGGTCATTGGAAAGATCTTACCATGCGCTCGGTGAATTTCTATAACAGTACACCAACAAAAACAACGAACGGGACGAATGGATCAAAGTAGCTATGCTAAATTATAACTCAAGCGTACAGGAAAGCACCAAACACACACCATACGAGGTAGTGTTCGGCAAGCTCCCACGGCTACCATCCAACGACCCATTTCACGCTAGTGACATGCTCCCAACATATAAAGATTACCTCACGGAATTGGTCATCCGTCTAAACGACATCCAGAGGTAAGCATATGACAATTTAATCAAGTCCAAGAAACGCAACAGAAAGCTTTATGATAAAAAAATCAATCCTAAGAGCTTTAAAGTAGGAAACTACGTGTTCGTGTTAACTGGACCCAAACCAGGGAAATTTGGCGACCATTATTTAGGCCTCCATGAGGTATTAGAAACCCTCAAATCCCATAATATAAGAATACGATATAAGAAAAGTGACAAAATAGTACATGCAAATCGACTACGAAAATCCTATCTAGACAAAGAAGTGAAAACTAAAAAGAAAAAAACTACCGCCGGATAAAAACCACAGAGAATAAATCGGAACCTAAAAACGCATATAAACAAACTTCAAAAAAAATCCTTTTTGTATAAATAAATAAACTAAAACGAAAAACATAAAACTAATAAATAAAAAAAAAAAAAAAAAAAATAAATCTAATAGAAACAAAGATGTGAGATAACATAACGAAATAACAAAAAATAGAGAAAAAAATAAAAAAAAAACACAAAAAAAAAAGTATATGTTAACCTTCTAACAAAACGGAACAAAAGATATATATAATGTATCCTCAACCTTACTAGGGCACTGTTAATCTCTTTATTTTTCAGATGGATTGGACCACTGCCTTGCTATGCCTCCTCGGCCCAGTCTATGGCCTAATCGGCTATGATTGCGGATCTCGCCACCTGAACATAACCAGTGTATCTCTACTAGAAGTAGGCGAATGCGATTTCCCCATGAACCCTGTAAATGTAACTCGTCGCTACATACAACTATTACAAATAGTAAATTATCGCCAAGCCCATGTAATACAGTGTAAAGTAGAGATACAGCGGACAGTTAACTACTGCGGAATGTCCTTCTATAATTCGATAGTTAACCATGGTCAGGCCGAATATATACACGAAATTAGTAGGCGCGCTTGTAAACAAATGCATGAAACTGGAATATTTAAGTTTGGAGATAGCACGGTAATTAGCGAAATAAAAGTTAATAGCACTGTAACGCACCCATTAATCTACGCAGGTACACTCTCTGAGAATGGGCGATGCTCCGGAAGCGTTTACCGAGACCCTTATGGTGCTTGAGAAAACGTGGTCGTACAAGGCCTACTAAGGATCACCTTGAAGGAGCCATTTGCTCAAATCGATCTCGATAACAACAAAATTCATTTAAACTCCGGGACGTCGTGCACTCTCTCTGAAACCTCGTGCATGGACTTTGAAAGTGGTTATACCTTCTGGGAAGCTCTACCCTTAGACCAATGCAAATTTGACCATTACGGACTGTTATACGAAGGACTAGCTAATAAAATCATAGACAACAGTTTTAATCATGAACGAACTATTTACACCCTTACAACCGACGATGTGACCTTTGCCCTATCCAGCAAGGGCAGTGAGAACTTATGCGGATATACAGTGGTCAGAACCGAGCACTCTAAGCTCTTTATCCTAGAAACCACCAAAGGATATTCATTCGCGAAGCCAGGAAAGATGGCGATAGAGAATTTGGACATCTTCGCGTATGTGAATTCTGAATTCGTATACGTCGAGAAACACATCAAATCACAGATTCAATCTCTATACCGTAACATCCTACAACAGCAATGCAAAATTGAGAGACAGATATTACTAAACGCTCTAGCTATAGCCGACCAATCGCCAGATAAATTTGCTTATAATTTGATGAACGGACCTGGCTACATGGCAACTGTGGGCGGCGAAGTGGTACACATTATTAAATGCGTACCTGTAGAAGTAAAACTCCGACATGGAGAATACTACTACGCCAAATTGGAAGTCACTTGGAACAACCAAACTCAATACTTAACCCCAAAAACACATGTTTTGAAAGATCATGGCACCAGGGTATTGTGCAATGCCATCCTGCCATCATATTACAGAGTAAACGAGGAATGGCTGAAAATCATGCCAAGACCTGTAGAAGGCAAAAGCGCCTCTCACACTGAAACCCTTCACACAGATGACATGGAAATACGTCGACCCAGCTTCTTTGGCGACCAGCGGCATTTATACGGAAAAGAATCTGGAACAATTACAAAAACGAATTATGTTTCCGATCGAAAAACCGTCACTATTGAACGAATTTGCCAAAGAGATACATGGCCAATCAATAATAGACAATGAAGTCACTGTCTCAAAACTTCTCAATGAAGAAGCAGTAGGAAAAATATTAGATTCAGTATGGGCAACAGCATGGAACAGGCTAATCACGTTTGGAACTATCAGCTCCGCCGTAATAGCCATCTTCCTCATCATATTCACAATAAAAACAATAGTAAATGGTTTAGTCAACGGACTTTTTCTTCACCGAATGTATAGATGTTCAATACACATCCTAGCCGCTCTCTGCGGATCAGTAACCCGTCTATTTATGACGCTTGACACAACTAAAAGCCCCGTAAATAAACCTGATCACCAACAAGATGTAGAAATGGGACTACTGGAACAACCGTCCACTACAGAACAATTCGTGACAAATAAGATACCGGCCCCATCAGCATCATCCATCACCAAAGCGCCGACTTCAGCCGGACCGATATCAACAGCGCCCCAACAAGTCTTGTCATCCAGGAGTTTCTTCAGTTACAGTCACTAAAGAATCACGCCTAGCAGTTACAAATTGTCATCGATTTCTTTCCGACTACGTCGATACGATTCATAGTTGATCCTACGATCACCTAGTAACCGTTTTAGCATGGGGGTGTAACGTCGGTAAACGACCTCCGTTTTTTTTTTGTGTCAGCCGATAAGTTTTCTCTCTGCTTTTTTTTTCTGCCCTTGCCGATTAGCGAGAAAGCGCTTCGATCTCATCAACCACTTGCATCGAACTATAGTAAATTTTTTTCTCCAATGAAAATCTTTCCCTCCAAAACTCACTCAACGCGCGGGCTATTGACACAGACCGTAGTGAAAGAGACCCTAAGCGTTGGCCAAGAGTTTACGAGTTTTCTCAGAACGGTAGAAAAAATGGTACATGCACTTGAGTCTAACGAAAGGACACTAGGCCAAGCACGTACACGTCAACTTGGCGCAGAAAAACATAAAATTGTCCCATAAACACCGTTTTTTCTACCCGTAGTTTTCCTATCTAAGATACGTATTTTCTTTTTTTCGAACTTTCCCTGCGTAATACAATTATAACGTTATGCAATATTTTTTAATTGTTTTATTATCGCAAATTATAACCGTAAATTTCGCTTACCCATACACTGTACAGGTAGCGTAATAAAACAATAAATAGGTCACTAGGAAGACCTCGGTAAATAAATTGAGTAACTGTTTTAAACTAGAAATATATTGAATAATATTTAAATAAAATAAAAAATACAATGTTTTACGAAAAGTATAAAAACTGCGATTTCCAAAAATACCTCACAAGGTATATTTTTTATACAAAATAAATTCCAGAATAATTATATAAAATCTTACAATTAATACCTCTGCCGTCCCGAGCCCATTAGTTTCAGTAGTTAGGCTTGAAAAAGGCACAAGGCAGGTTCGCTTCAATTTAAACGCAATAGTAACGTCACCCCGACGTTACACACTCTTGTCCACACAACTCATTTTTTTTTCACCGCATGTCCACACGGCACGGCGTACACCGAAAACCGAAGGGATGAAAAAAAAGAAAGAAAAAGGGGAAAAAATAGTATTGTTGAAAATATGGGAGGACTTCCCCGAAAGCCTCTCGCGTGAAAAGAAACTCTGAGAAACTAACTAAATTTTGTTCAAATGATGCGTTACAGGACGGCCAAAAAACTTACTCCAAAAATTAATTGACAAAATTCTCACCCGAAAATCACTCAAAAAAACTCACAACCGACTCACGGGCCCGCTCTTCCCCAATACTTAAAGACCGAGTCTTTAGAGAGCATCATTGGGATTTTGCCTATTAGGCATCAGCATAAGTCTTTGCAGACTCTTGAATCTTTCTCGCGGCTTCCAAATAAAATGCAACTTCAGTTCATTCATTTCTAAGTGTATGTGTGTGTGTGTGTCGGTGTATGTGTGTGTGTGTGTGTGTATGCCAAGAAGAGTTAGATTACTCGGTTCTCTATACGTAACTTGGAAGAATATTATTCTCTAATTATAAGAATAAGTTTATTCTCCATGTTTTCTAGATTTTTCCACAAGAGTCAACTTCTAGTTATGCTGCAAGCATTACACATTTTGTATATGTGTAGGTACAAACACATCATTCATTGAACATTTGCTAGGTGTACAAGTATAAAATGCGAATTTTAAAAGAAAAAATAACACGTTAAATTTGATAGAATAATAAAAAGTGCTTTATTCAAAGTATGCTCCATCGCTTTTTATGCATTTTTCCCATCTTTCGGGCAATTTTTGAACACTACACCAATAAAAATCTTTCCCTTTTGCCACAAACCATTCATCGAGCCATTTTTTTAAATCTAGATAGGAATCAAAGCAATGCTCAGTAAGTGCGTGACCCATCGATGCAAACAAGTGGTAATCAGAAGGAGCCAAATCTGGTGAGTAAGCCGCATAAGGCAGAACTTCCCAGTTGAGTGCTTCCAATGTGTCGCGAACCGGTTTTGCCGTATGTGATGGAGCATTGTCATGGAGAAAAAATACTTTGTGTTGCCTCTTTCAGTATTCTGGCCTTTTTTCAAGCAGCAAACGGTTTAAATCGGTTGATTGTTGTTGGTAACGTGTAGTATTAACTGTTTTCCCAGGTTTTAATAGCTCATAAT
This sequence comes from Chalcis sispes, assembly GCA_949987625.1. NCBI lineage: Eukaryota > Metazoa > Arthropoda > Insecta > Hymenoptera > Chalcididae > Chalcis > Chalcis sispes. Next base: position 20,086,088 of record OX465098.1, on the reverse strand, counting down.
AGACCACGCCCCTCTGGTTCCACCAAACACAGAGCATCGTCTTTCTGCCAAAACGATTTCGTCTTGCGGTCGATTTGGATGGTGCTCCTGGGTCTACCCATGATTTCTTGCGTTTGGAATTTTTAAAATCAATCCACTCTTCACTCCCTGTTACTATTCGATGCAAAAACGACTTCTTTTTGTACCGAGCGAGCAAAACTTCTCATGCGATTTTGCGATTTTCCAGTTGCCTGTCATTCAACTCATGTAGTACCCATCTACCGCTCTTCTGAATTTTCCCCATCGCTCGTAAACGATTGGAAACAGCTTGTTTGGAAACTCCTAATTGCTGTGCGAGTTATTTTTGTGTTTGCGAATCATCTTTGTCCAACAATGCTTGCAAACCCATATCTTCGAATTTTTTTGGCGGTTTTCCATGTTCCTTGTCTGCAACGTCGAAGTCACCTTTTTCAAAACACTAAAATCATCCTGCACACGGATCTTTCGATGGAGCATGTTCACCATAAGCTTCTCGTAGTAACCGAAAGAATCCAGCAGCAGTTTTCTTCAAATAAAAACAAAAAATTAATGCTGCTGGCGAATGCTCTTTGTTCGGTATAAATTTTGACATATTAACCCATTAAAGCCCAAACAAAACTCAGGCTAGATAGCGTCAAACTGACTATGCCATTCATAGGCAAATGGAAAAAAAAAGTATCCATGTTTTTTCTTTTGTCATTTGCAACAGTTTATAAAAAATTATTTAAACAAATTATGATCAAAGTTGTAATTTTGAAAAACTAGTTTTACCAATCGCTTCTACGAGAAAAATTATGACGGGAAGCTATATAACACTTTTTTGTCAAAGTTCAATTTGTCAGTGTAAAACAGTTATAAACAATTGCATGATGAAGAGGTAAAGTTAGTACGCCAAACCCCAAGCGAAACTCAAGCTAGATAGCGTCAAACTAACTATGCCATTCATAGGCAAATGGAAAAAAAAGTACACATGCTTTTTCTTTTATCATTTACAATTGTTAATAAAAAATTATTTAAACAAATTATGATTTAAGTTGTAATTTGTTAAAACTGGTTTTACCAATCGCTTCTATAGGAAAAATTATGACGAAAAGCTCTATAACACTTTTTTGTCGAAGTTCAATTTGTCAGTGTAAAACGGTTATAAACAATTGATTTTCTGAAATATGAGTGGCGGGCTAACAGTTGGATACGTGAGTTGGTGTAAATGTTTTGTTGTTAAAAAAAATTTTTTAGTAGCTTTTGGATGTTTTTCAATTTGTATATTGAATTCTCTCGTGTAAGAGATCATGTTTGAGTGGCGGGCTAACGGTTAGATACGTGTGCTAATAGAATTTGATTTTTTCATAAAAAAATTTATTCATAAAATACGTATTTGTAACGTATTAGATATTGATGAGACGGAAAATAGCAGATGTATCCGCCTTTGTTGATGATACCGATGTCGACGTAGATCAACATATTGATATATCATTCATTCCTAATGGAGAAGAGAGTTCGAAGTATTTCGAAAATTTTTTTTCTAATCCGGACCTTATGATTCTTTTGAAAAAAATGGACTATCGGCAACTGGAACTGTTCGACAAAATTGTGTCAAAGCCAAAATTGAAATGTAAAAAAAGGCTTAGAGAGGAAATTCCATTTCTGTCCATGACAAAAATTTAAAATTGTATTATATTACTGTCATGAATTCGAAACCCGTGTCCATTCTCTTAACAAAATATGGAAATGAACCTAAAGTAGAAATGCAAAGATGGCATGAATCATCGAAAAAGTCTATTCTTTTTCCCCAATCATTTTTTATGTATAGCCAAAACATGGGTGGAGTTGATCTTCATGACCAGCACAGCAATGTATTGATGCCTCCAATTAGGAGTAAAAAATGGACATAGTGTCTCTTTATACGGATCATACAAGCATCATTAGCTAATGTAACAGTGATTTGGAAGAAGCTTCATCCAGATTCGCGAAAAGGATCCAAGGACATTGTATAGCAGGTATGTGAATATTACCTTAAAAAATTTGCATCTGCAGCTTTATCTCGTAAGCGAACAAAAACGGACCATGCGTCTTCAAAAGAACATGAGATAAAAACACGGTGTCTATAAGAACTGTAAAATTTCGTCGTGTGCGAAAAAAAACTAAATATTATTGTACGAAATGTACAATGCCTCTCTGCAAAAAGCACAGAGCAGAACAATGCGAAAGCGATAATGAATAACTGGATCGGGCGAATACACAATAATTTTCATGTATCAGAAATTTAATTATTTATAAACGTTTTACACTAACAAATTGAACTTTGACAAAAAAGTGTTGCAGAGCTTTTCGTCATAATTTTTCCCGTAGAAGCGATTCATGAAACCAGTTTTTCAAAATTACAAATCTGATCATAAATTGTTTAAATAATTTTTTATAAACAATTGCAAATGACAAAAGAAAAAACACGGGTACTTTTTTTCTATTTGCCTATGAATGGCAAAGTTAGTTTGACGCTATCTAGCCTGAGTTTTGCTTGGGCTTTAATGGGTTAAACACAACAATACAACACGATGCACACACTTTTTCAGTCTATCACTAATGCGCGTCTGAACTTGTTGATGATACAACAAAATGGCGCAGTTTCAAATCATAACAGCTTAAACTGCATTGGTACACCATCTGTTGTCTTAAATCCGCATTTAATACTTGTACACCTGGTATGTTTTGCATTTATAACTAATCTATTGGAAGTGTGAATAAGTTCTCGCCGTTTTACTATCAGATTGCGGTACAAAAATTTTGTGTGGATAATTAAAGATGATGATGCATCTAGATTAAAGTTTTATCACCTATGTTCAAAATCAGTGCGTGTCTCTCCATTAAGGCAGTCACCCCCAGTGACGGTCAATTTTTTTAGCTTTTTGGGATTTTTTTTTAAGATCAATTAAAATATAGAAATTTTAACTTCTTACTATAGATTTATTCATATTTCAACAGTAAGTCAGACAATTTTCAAGCCAAAATCTATATCAGAATCTGTGTTGTACTACTCTAAAGGCACCAGTTTCGAAAGGTCCGACATCATTAGGAATGATACAAAAGCAAAGATCTTGGGTGCCGTACGAACTGAAGCCGAGAGGCGTCGAACGGCGTCTTTTCACATGTGAGCAGCTGCTTAACGGCAAAAAAGAAAAGGTTTCTTACATCATATTGTGACTGGTGATGAAAATTGGATATACTACAGAATCCCATGTGTAAAAAATCGTGAGATAAGCTCGGCGAAGCAGTAGCATCAACACCAAAGCGGAATATCTACGGTTCTAAGCTAATTCTGTGCATTTGGATCAGCTGGAGGTAGCGTATTACGAGCTGCTCCAACCCAACCAAACCATCACAGAAGATTTCTATCGACAACAATTGATGCGTTTGAGCCGAGCATTGAAAGAAAAACGGCTGCTATATGAGCAAAGACACGATAAGGTGATTTTGCTGCTTAACGCTCGGCCGCATGTCGCGTCACCAGTCAAAACATACCTGGAAACGCTGAAATGGGAAGCCCTACCCCACCCGCCTTACTCTCCAGACATTGCGCCTTTTGATTACTATTTATTTCGATCGATGACTAACGGCCTGACTGAGCAGCACTTCACTTCGTATGAAAAAACAAGAAAATTGATCGATTCGTGGATAGCCGCAAAAAAGTGTCGTTTTTTCAACGTAAAATTAGAATGCTGCTAGAAAGATGGGAAAAAGTAATCTTCAGTGTAACGTCGGTACACGACCTCCGTTTTTTTTCATCGTGTCAGCCGATAAGTTTCCTCTCTGCCTTTCCTACCACGATAAAGCCCCATCTAGAAACTACGCAACGCACTTTCCACTGACGTAGACTGTTATAAGACAACCTAAGCTTAAACCGAGAGTTGAATACACGAATGACTTATAAAAAAATAGCCGCTCTCGTTAGACTCAATTTGACTACGATGCAAATTTTTACAAACAATCGCAAACAAGTACTCATAAAATCGTCCATACTACTGTAAATAATGTTCTTCTTTTTAAGTCAGTTAATAAAAATTTTATTGACATTCGGAACACAAATTTTTGCAAAGTAGTTCTTTTTTTTTGAGTAAACATCATTAGCGTAATTTGGGACATCGCGCAATAACCTGGAGTGTCACAAATTTCTCTTGCAAAACCCTCATAATAATTTTTAAAATAAATATTAAAAAAATTAAATAAAAAAACTAAAATAAATAATTAATTAATTAAATAAAAAATTAAAATAAATAAATAATTAATTTAAATTATTTATCATCTATTATAAAAACATTCCTCTAGTTGAATTTTAACTTATAGGGCTATTATTCGGCGGTAATTTAATTATCCTATTTATTATTATTTCACTATTTTATAGAGTGAAAATCTTATATTTTTAATAACTGTCTACGACATGCGTTTTTATAAAAATAGTTGCGTTTTGTAATTTAAATTATTTCTTCGATTAACTCCCTACAGAATAATTATTTCTATATTATTACTGGTAATTCCAATTTAATTTACAATTGCATAAGTAAATATTTACTTAATAACTCTTTGAAAATAAAATTAATTGAATAAGTACTTCTCCAACCATCCATTAATTAAAAATTATAACTTCTAAATAATGATTATTTAGACTATTATTCTACAATTATTTTTTTTTGTGATTATGAATTACTCATGTCTATAGTATCTTTTTTTTTATTTAAGAAATCATTCTTTATCTAAAAATCATTATGTAAATTAATCGCTTCAAATGCGACGAAAAACTTCGTTCTTTTTTGTAATATACGTTAAATTTTAAATAGAACACGATCGTACAATTTAAATTAACATGTTATTACAAATAATAAATAACAAACTTATGTGAAAATTCCGCAAAAATGGATCATCTCTCTCTCTAATTCTCGCTCTCCCCGCCTCGGACCAAGAAGCCCGCCGGGAAGAAGGGGCCAAAAGAACTTGCCCTTCCCCAAATTTTCAAAAATTGCGGGATAGCTTCTCCCACTTGCTTGAATACGGCGCAAAATTTTCACCAAGTGCAGACCTCAGGCAGCACTCGAGGAAAACTTTACTACGGATCATAAAGACGAGAAGATCTCAAGCAACTACAATGAAGCAACTAGGAAGCAACTACGAAGTGACTACGACAAGCAGACTATTCAGTTTTTTGAATAAATCAAAAGAAGAAGAAGACGACGAAAAGTCAGCAACAGCAACAGGAAGATGAGAGAGAGAGAGAGAGACAGTGTGAGAAAGAGAGAGCGCGAGAGAGAGAGCGAGAGAGAAAGAGAGCGCGAGAGAGAGAGAGAGAGAGAGAGGATTGATCGCACCAAAGTTCAAAATCAATAAAAGTGAGTTTAAACTTAAATTTTGTATTGTAAAGTTTGTTTCAGTTTATCTCTATACTCTCATATATCCTATGTCCTCCCAAAGGTAGACTTAGTCTGAGTTTCGGCTAACTACCTTTTACCTTATATCGCATTGGTTAGGTCCTTATCCAGAGCGGCGTAGCTGGCCTGAGTTTTGGCCTAGACGTACGTTTAATCCTGAACTACACCACCGCATCCTCAAAAGAAAAGGAAAGATAAAGCTCCGAATCTCATTCGCTATTCTGAGCCTATAAGCTTGGCTGCTTAGGCTCAAAAAGACAACGACGAGTTTGTGTTACTCAAATTAACGTATGGTGGCGTCGCGACCGACGTTACACCAGCGATGGGCAACACTTTAATTGACTAGTTTTTTTATTATTTTTTTTTCAATGAAGAATTTATTTTCACAAAAGGCGGCGAGAACTTATTTACACTTCCAATTTTAGGTTTAAATATAATTAATTCTAATTTTTATTTCCATGATTGATAATAATTTTATTATTTATAAATATTATTAGGTTGGAAACTATGAAACGGGCGTGCAGCTAAACACAGACTAAACAAAAAACGCCCGTTTCATAGTTTTTAACCTAATATTTTAATTATTTTTTTATAAATATTACTTTAATTGTTATTTCACGTAACATCCTCCCCCCTTCCCTCTTAAAGACTTTATACCGTCCCGGTAAACAGAGGACTTGCTGCGTGATCTCTGCGTTTATAATCGATTCTCAATCTATACTCAAGTTTGCTAATATTTAGGGTTATTATTAGTACTGAATGTCCGAGATTATATATAAAATTATACATAAATATTTTTCTGGTTTCTCATTGTGTGATTAAATATAGAAGTACGTGTGACTAAATAGGTATGTTATTCCTTATAATAATATTATACTTGTAGGGAATCTAAATTATGTAGATTGATTTTACTTGTAAGAAATGCAAATTGATAGATTAAAAAACTGTTTAGATTGCCTTTATATGGATGAACTTACTCTAGAGATTAGTATCTATAATTGTTGTTAGTTTTGTGTTGTTAAAATTCGTAATTTAGAAAATGGTTAGTTTGCTTAACAATGTTAGGGTTGTAGGTAATCTAAACCCATTTTATAATATTTATAGTGAACTATAAAGATAGAAAAATAGAAACTATTTAGATTGTCTACACATAAGAAGGTTCTTAACTTAGTTAGTGTACTCTTCTTTTTATGGTTAAAAGGTGGTTCGGTTAGTACTAGTTAACAATATATAAGGAAGTAATCCAAGCTGATTTACTTATTAATATGATACAAATTTACTGTGCGTGCCTGTGAAATGGAACCGTTTGGATTGCTTTTACAAGATTTATGCTAATACAGGGTGCGTACGGTATTTGAGGACATGCATAAATGTGACTATAACTTCGCGAAGACAATTTTATTTTTAACTTGAATATAATCTCGAAATATCTTGAAGTGACGCCATGTTCCTCTGTATATCGCAGTATATACTTTTGAACCACGTCTTTCTTCTGCAAATCATATACCAAGTTAGACGACTTCAGGGAATCTTGTGCGATACGAAGATTTAAATCCCATCGAATAACTTCTTCTAATCAAAATATTGTCTTCTTTTATCTTGATAAATTCTTAAAAATCAGGAGGTAATGATAATTTTTCTTTTATTATGTTCGATATTTATTTTGATGATTATTTTTAGATAAAAGTGGTGAAATGTAATATTATTTGCTGTGGAACCACATTTATCTTACTCTGGCATTCGCCTTTCGGTTCATGGGAAAAACCACAGTCAAAATAACCATGAACAGAGTAATTAGAATTGTCTTCTTTCTGTGAATGTTGCTAGTCTATCTATATATACTATCTTATTTTTATGTTTATTAGATTTTTAAATACAATATACAACATCATACATTTTCTCAATGATTGCATAAGGTCCTTCTCAGTTATTATGAAGTTTAGTTGATATTCCTTTTCTTCTTAGTGAATTATAAAAACCGAACTTTTTGTCCTTCATTATAAATAACTGATCGAGCTTTTTTATCATAATATTTCTTTGCTTTATTTGATGTCATTTGCATATGTTTTCGGGCAAATTTATGGATTTTATCTAGTTTATCAAATAATTTCCTAAGGTATTCATGGCTTAATCTATTCTCGATTCCTGGTAGATGTCCTCGTAGTAAGTCTAATGGAAGTCGAAGATCAGTGCCAGTTAACATTTCTGCAGGTGTGACACCGGTAGAAGAATGTTTTGAAGACCTGTAAGCTAATAAATAGAATGGAATCTAATTAGCCCAATCTTTTTGGTTTTGTGTAATATACTTGGATAAGTAGTGTAAAATTTGTTGATGTTGTCTTTCTACCTGACTATTTGATTAAGGGTGTAATGGTGTTGTTCTTGTTTTATGAATTCCAAATAAATTTAATTCATAAAACAAGGACTAGATAGGGTTTTGTCGCGATTAGTCGAACTCACCCCAATTACTTCGGCTAAATCTATTGGGTGTACAACTTTGCTTCCGCCGTTTTGCAATAGATGGCTGTAGCGGTAAGTCGTAGTTGAAATAAATAGATCATAGATGTCATACAATAAGCTTAGGTACTTGTAAACATAACGCCAATATCGAAATATTAGTCGATTTGTGTCTTTATCATGAAGTTATTTACGATTAAACATGTCAGCTTACGAGCCAAATTCTCGTCTTTTGCGGGAGGTTTTAATTTTCTGCTTTAATATGAAGAAATCTGCGACTGAGCCTCATCGAATGCTCTCAAATACCTATGGTGCGGCTGCTATTAGTAAAAGAACGTGCCGAAAGTGGTTTCAACGCTTCAAGAACGGCGATTTTAACGTCGAAGACCAGCATGGCGGTGGAAGAAAGAAGGTTTTCGAAGATGCAGAATTAGAGGCATTACTTAATCAAGACTCGTGTCAAACGCAACAAGAATTGGCAGGATCATTGGGAGTGACGCAACAAGCCATTTCAAAACGCCTGAGAGTCATGGGAATGATTTAGAAACAAGGAAATTGGGTGCCGTACGAGTTGAAGCCGAGAGATGTTGAACGGCGTTTGTGTGTTTGTGAACAGCTGCTTGCAAGGCAAAGACGAAAGGGTTTCTGCATCGCATTGTGACTGGGGACGGAAAATGGGTTCACTACGATAATCCCAAGCGCAGAAAATCATGGGGATATCCCGGACATGCTTCCACGTCGACGGCCAAACCAAATATTCACGGTTCCAAGATCATGCTCAGTATTTGGTGGGACCAGCTCGACGTAGTGTATTATGAGTTGTTAAAACCGACTGAAACAATCACAGGCGATCGTTATCGAACGCAATTAATGCGTTTGAGCCGAGCATTAAAAGACAAACGGCCGCAATACAACGAGAGACATGATAAAGTGATTTTACAGCATGACAATGCTCGACCCCATGTTGCGAAAGTGGTCAAGACATACTTGGAAACTTTGAAATGGGAAGTCCTACCCCACCCGCCGTATTCTCCAGACGTTGCTCCCTCGGACTATCACTTGTTTCGATTAATGGCACACGGCCTGGCTGACCAGCACTTCCGGTCTTATGAAGAAGTAAAAAATTAGATCGATTCGTGGATCGATTCAAAAGATGACCAGTTTTTTCAACGCGGGATTCGTATGCTGCCTGAAAGATGGGAGAAAGTAGTGGCCAGCGATGGACAATACTTTGAATCATAAATGTATAACCAGTTTTTAACAATAAAGCCTCGAATTTCGGAAAAAAACAGCGGAAGCAAAGTTGAACACCCAATAGTTTCTCTGTTTCTTAATTAATTTTGGACATTCATATCTTAAATATTCTTTAGATCCGCAATTATAACATTCTTTATTTTTTTTGAATTTTATATTATCTTTTTTAAATCGAATCGACTTTTTTTGAGTGAATTTATCAAAATTCGTGTTTTGATTATAAGGTGTCGAGTGTATGTATTTTTCTTGTTTAGAAAAATTACTATTCCTAATATCTTTTAATTGTAAAGCTCTTATAATCGCTTCTTTTAAAGAAGTTATTCTTTTAATTTGTAATGTTTGACGAATATTAAAATCGGATAGTGCTAAAATAAATTGTGATCCTGCTATTTTATCTTGTATTTCAATTGAACTTTCAGGATATGCCAATCTGCATAATCTTCCTAAGTTATATCCAAGAGAAGGATAGTCATCTCCGAATTTTAATTTTTGATTAGTGAATTGTATATAGTATGTTTGTGTAGTATGAAATTCACCAAATCTTAACTCAAGAGATTTCTGATTTCTTTATAAGTTGTATCTATTTCTGTATTATCAAAAATTACTCTTGCTTTTTCTCGTAAACTTGAAGCTAAAGCAATCAACTTAACTGTATCATCTCATCCATTTGATTTTGAAATAAATTCAAATTGTGATAAATATTAACGTAATGGAGATGTTTTATTAAAAATATCAAGTTTAACTTTATAACCTAACCTGTCATTCATATTTATTTGTTTATTAATATTATCTCGAATTCTACCATTAACATCGGGATTCATCAATGGTACATTCGTTATATTCATATCTCTTATGTTAGATAACTCTAATAAATTATGATTGCGTAATGTATCTTATGTATCTGTTTGAAAATTTGTTTGTGTATGTATTTCAAAATTATTATTATCATTATTATTATTATTATTGTTGTTATTATTATTATTATTGTTGCGACTTAGCTCTTCAATCCTTTTTGTGAGTTCACGAATTTGCATTTCTCGTTGTTCAAGGAGGCGAGGTTCCTTAATTAATTCGCTATTTCTATGGCGAATTCAGCAGTCAAATTTATTTTTATTAAATTATTTTTTATTTAATTTTTTTATTCAATTTATTATATCCCGGCTGAGCCCCCAAAAATTGTTATATTCGTATAATAGAATAAACAATTTATTTAAAAATATAAAAGATTAAATTTCTTAATTCAATACAACAACTTAAGGGGGGAAGTCCATGTAGAAGCCCCAAAATCGGTCATTTTTTAATAATATTTTTAACGATAATAAAATAATTTTATTGTTTTTAAATTTTAACACAACTTTAATGAATCTTTTTGGAACACAAAAATAATTTTTTTTTTTTTTTTCAATCTAAAATGGTGGCTCAGTATGATTTGTTGTCTGCTGCCTCCGACGCGAGGTCCCAAACTGCTCCAGTTGTCACTCATTAACCGTTGATCTGAAACACAAAAATTAAAGTTGTTTTTTTAGGACATATAAACGGAAAGGATGAACCTATAAAATAAAAAAAAAAAGTATAAAATTCAATATAAAATAAACTTTAAAAAAAAAGTCAGAATTTAGGGCTATTTTTTGACATGTTTGACCCCAAAAAAATATTTTTTCAACGCAAAATATCTGAAATTTTTGGTTTGTCCTTCCGATAATAATGTAAAGAAAGGCCTCAAAAAATTTCAGCCAAATCGGTCAATAATTTTTTGAGTTACAACACGAGCAGTTTTGAAAAATATAGTTTCGAGATAATCGCATTTAAAGTTGAAGTACAGGAAAATGGCCAGTTTTAATTACTTACCGATTAATCGACAATCCCAGGTTCATACAACAGTCCTTCCTTCTCCTCGAAAAGCTGATTTTCTTCCATTTGTTGTTGCCTGCGAGCTGTACGAGCATCTTTGGTTTCTGAAAGGCTCTTACGATTATGTCGGGTTTTTCACGCCTCGTCTGTATTATAAGCAAATACTTTAGCATAAGTGCTAATAGTCAAATTCAGAAGGTTCATTATTCTTAATACTGAACTAAAACCTTCATTAAATATCCCAGCAGCAATGTATGCCGAGATTTCAACTACTTTTAGTCGAGAATGCAGATGTTTATCATATATTTTTTTATCACCACATGGACACGTGACAACAATTTTAAAACCAAGACCTCTAGAGCCACACTCACTGAATTTTATCTTCTGCTTACATACCGAGCACTTCAAAATTCCAGACAAAGCTGTAAACACTGTAAAAAATTCAATTATTCTGTACCCGTGCAAAGGATTAGTTATTATATCTTCACTATCACGCGTATACAATTTTTTTCCACTGGCACTGTCATTATGGCTTGTACTGGCTTCAAATTTTTCACCTTCTTTATCGGTAAACTGATTGCCCAGATATTTTCGTTTTTTGGGGTTATTTCGTGCAATATTGCCTCGCGTACCTTTTTTATAATTCGGCATTTTTACATTCCGAAATCAACTGAACACGATGAATTCTTCGGCTAAACTACCTATATTTCTCGACTAACCTTTATTCGTATAGCAATATTACACGTGTACAGGAACGTAAATGTAGATACATATACTTACATATATACTATAATATTAAGTATTATTTCCGGGTATGGGACAAAATTAGTTTTTTGAGTTATTATAATGGAGAGAGCCCTTTTGTCTGAAGCGCTCCGACTACCTGGCTCGCTACTTTACAATACGTACTCCGGCCCGCTCCATTATATTAGCTGTAACTTCGTAAATATTCGAGATTTTTTTTTTCGTCTCGTCAGTACACGCTCAACATAGTATATTTTTAGATTATCAAAAAAAAAAAATCGATTTTTTGAAAATTCTATATGGACTTCCCCCCATAAAAGACATGACAAATCAATAATACATCTATTTACTATCAGATCTTGAGATAAACTGACTTGTTTATCAAAAACTATGCACGTCGTCAAGCGTTGTTGATGTGCATTTCTTGTAATATCTATATGTCATGATTTCAAACATAACCGTGCGAGATATTATTTTCGCAGGATATATATATATATATATATATATATATATATATACAGGGTGACAAATAGGAAGTTGCCTAAAGTATATGCATCTCTTTTCCCCTCTACTGTATCGTATAAGGCTGAGCCCACATAGGTACATTCTAAAATGTTGTCAGTTTCTATTGAGACGCCGTAAAGAGCAATACGTGTACTTTGAAATAAGTAACCTAACGAACGAAGAAAAGATGTATCTCATCGAGTGCTTTTATTCTTAAGGTAAAAACTATACTGAAGCGTATAGAGGTTTTCGTACCAAGTTTGGAAGTAAAAGAGTAGCCAGTCAAAATACTCTTAGAAGGTGAGAATGAAAAAAATCATACTTGACTTTATCGTATGACCAAATTTTGTAATAAAGTTTTCGATTTTTTTTTACTTCTTTCTTAGAGTAATTGATAACTTCATCAATTATTATACTCTTGACGATCGTCGTCATAATCTTCCTGGTCCTTCATACACAGTTACAACAGAAGATAAGATTACCGAGGTCGAAGAACATTACAAGAATAATCCAACGGATTCAATAAGAAAAGCTGCAGCAGCTTTGAAACTGAATCAAGGGACGCTAAGATAAATAATAAAAAATTTCATTAAGTTACATCCTTACAAAATTTTTTCCTTCCGCTAAGAAACGTGGATTAGTCAGGAACTATTATTTTATGCAAGATAGTGCTAAGCCACATAGAACTCAAGAGGTATTTAAAGCTATTTACGAAGCTTATGGTGAACGCGTCATCGGTTTAGGATATCCTAAGTTTGCACACGCAGGTACAGAATGGCCCCCCTATTCACGGGACTTAAGCCCGTGTGATTTTTTCTTATAGGGCTATCTGAAAGATTACTGTTATGCGGAAAAACCCAAGACCAAAGATGATTAAAGAGAAGCTATTAAAAAAGGAATTTCTAGTATTTCTTCATCTAAAATTGAACAAGTTTTTCATAGTTTCCAAAAACGGCTTGATTATTGTGCAAGTTCAGATGGGGATCACTTCGAAAATATTTACCATTATTAGTTATTCCCTAACCAGGTTTTGTAATTTTTTTAAAAACGTAATATGTGTCTGTTGAAAATGTTCGATTAAACTGAAACCTATTTCAAATAAAAATGACCACTTTACTGATTTAATATGTATTCTTATTATTCTCTTTTTTCTGCCCTCATCGTGGTCCGTTTTAATCTATCGGTAAAAATAACTTTAAAGTTAGATAGTTATATCAAAAAATGTTCAGACAAAAGTTGTAGAAGTTGAAGAGGGTCGTCCAACGCTGACCTTGGCGTTGACCTTGAGGTCAAATTTGAAGGTTATTTAAAGGACAAATCGCGAATTTTGAATGAAAATTCCAATTTTCTATTGCAAATTCTGATTCTACGTCGAAAAATATGAAAGTTTTGTCTCAAACATTTTTTTCGATGCGTGACAGATGGCGCTGTAATCGGCAGTTTTAATCTATCGTTGAAAATATCTTAACAACTACGCATATGAAATAGTAGAAAAGAAAAATTTGTAAATCTGAATAGGCGACATGCAATGACACCACAATCGACCCCCCCCCCCTCTAACCTCCCGTATGGAGCGGTTTCAACTTAAAAATATGAAATGTGTACCCCAATTTTATATTGCAGATTCTGATTCTGCGTCGAAGATTATGGAAATTTTGTTCGGAACATTTTTTAGATTCGTGACAGATGTCGCTGTAATGGACAAAATTAAAAATGCGTACAAAAATCGTTACCGTATTAGAATTTCTTGAGGAATACACATCGTGCTCTGCAAATTAGAAGTCTGCAGATAAATACGTTTAAAATGAATCTGTTTTCATAAAATCGTTTATTCTACTTTTAGCGTTACCCGTGGACAACAGATTTTTTTTAAACGTATTTATCCACAGAATTCTATTTTGTAGAACACGATGTGTTTTCCTCGACAAATACTAATTCGGTAACGATTTTTGTACGCATTTTTAATTTTGTCGATTACAGCGACATGTGTCACAAATCTAAAAAATGTTTTGAACAAAATTTCCATATTCTTCGACGTAGAATCAGAATCTGCAATATAAAATTAGGGTACCCATTTCAGATTTTTAAGTTGAAACAGCTCCGTACGGGAGGTTAGAGGGGGGGGGGGGTCGATTGTGGTGTCATTGCATGTCTCCTATCCAGTTAATCAAATTTTTGTTTCTACCGTTTTATATGCGTAGTTGTTAAAATATTCGCAACGATAGATTAAAACTGCCGATTACAGCGTTATCTGTCACGCATCGAAAAAAATGTTTGAGACAAAGCTTTCATATTTTTCGACGCAGAATCAGAATTTGTAATAGAAAATTGGGATTTCTATTGAAAATTCGCGATTTGATCCTCAAATAACCTTCAAATTTGACCTTAAGGCTAACGCCAAGGTCAGCGTTGGACGACCCCCTTTAACTCCTACAACTTTTGTCTAAACATTTATAATGTAACCATTTCTTTTCGAAATTATTTCGACTGATAGATTAAAACGGTCCATTCTGTATATATTGGGTTGTTCGGTAATGAATGTCGTTTTTTTCATGTTTTTCAAAGTGAATTTATTTATATTAACCACAAACATTAATCGATGATATATTAACCGTTTTGTTGGATGACCTTTTGCCATCTTGCAGTAAGCTGAAAAATTCCATGTTTGAAGAAGCCTTCGTTTTTAGAAGCGAAGAACTGGTCCAACTTATTTTTAACAGTCTGATCGGAATCGAAAGTTTTACTATTCAAATGGTTTTAAAGGGAGCGAAACAAATGATAGTCTGATGGTGCTAAGTCAGGGCTATAGGGTGGATGTGGCATCAGTTCCTAATTGAGCTTCATTAATTTTTGACGGGTTATCAAAGAGGTGTGAGGCATGGCGTTATCATGATGGAACATCACACCTTTGCAATTAGCCAGTTCAGGGTGTTCTTTCTTGATTGCTTCGTTTAATTTCGATAGTTGACGACAGTAGACATTCGTATCAATAGTTTGGTTTCTTGGAAGCAGCTCGAAGTAGACTATAGCCTTGTAATTCCACCACACGGAAAGCATAATCTTCTTTTGGTGAATATTGGCTTTGGATGTCGATCGTGGGGGCTTATCATGCTTGATCCATGATTGTTTTCAGACTACGTTATCGTACACAATCCATGTTTCATCATCCGTTATGATTCTTTTTAGAAACAAGTCATTTTCTTTACGATTCAGCAAAGAGTCGCATATGTAAATGCGTTTGGTGAGGTGGATTTCCTTTAATTCGTGAGGAACTCAAACATCCAGTTTGTTTGCGTAACCAAGCTGTTGTAAGTGCAAGTAAACGGTTGAATTCAAGATGCCAAGCTTCTTTGCTATCTCTCAAGTTATCATGTGCCAGTTAGTTTCGATTAACGCCTTTATTTTGTCGTCATCAGTAGTGGTTGGACGACCAGTATGTGGTGCATCTTGCACATTAAAATTTCCAGAACAAAAGCGAGCAAACCAATGCTGACACTAGCATTCAGTAAGGCAGTCCTCACCATAAACTTCACACAATTTCTTCCGAGCTTGCACCGCATTTTTGCCCTTTTCAAAGTAAAACAATAAAATATGCCCATAATGCTTACTTTGATTGTCCATTTTTAACTTAATTCTTAACCAACTTGTTATTTACTAATGACGCTCAGTTTTTGACAGAAGATAGTGTACAGTCTAACCTTTATAATATTATATAATAATAAACGCCACGCAACCGCTACTACATAAAATATGCAGTTCACGCTATCTACGAGAAAAAAGCGACGTTAGTTATCGAACCTCTCAATATATGCAGGGTATCTCCTTTTAATCGCCCTACGTAAATAACTTTAAAAATATGTCCTTTGGAAAAAATATTTTAAAAAAAAGTTGTAGAGTTTCAAGGGGGTCATCTAATGGTGATCTTTACTGTAACCTTAACAATGATCTTCAAGGTCATTTGAATGTCAAGAAAGTTTTTGTAAATGGAAACTTCCATTTTTGACCCCGGATATAGAAAGAAATAGGTACCAATACGACTATGACCTTGACCATGACCTTTAAGTTCATTTAAAGGCCAACAAGTTAGTTTTTTTAATGGGACAACCCTACCTTTAAATGTTGAGATAGAAAGAGTCAAACATTTTACGACGGCGTATGATCTTGACCTTGACCTCGAGGTCAAAACCATATTAAGATCGTGATAATTATTGAAGAACATCTCTGTTTTTGTGCCGAAATTAATGAGTGCGAAGAAAGTGTCGTTGAATTATGACCTTGGCCAGTTTAGTTCAGGAGACGACTTCTGCTCAGTTAAGGAAATGCTATTGTATTCCAGCTGCTGAATTCTCTATCCTTTCAACCCCCGTTTCGCACCTTCAACTCTCTTCTACATAGAAACGAGCCATGGCATCATGATTAGTGATAAGAAAAAATTAGAATTTTTTTTTCGTTGTAAGGTCCATACAAAAATAGTTTTAATTCCAATAATTTTAATCTTTGTAATCAAGAGTATTTATATTATTTTTTATCTGTGGACTTACATTTTTTGCCGTCACGGCTGATTATACGCCACAAGAAATATTTAATATGATTAAGGTTCTTGGCGAGTGTCAAGATAATTACAGAGCTCAATTGAGGCGTTATGCGGATAAATATCCGGATTCTCGTCATCCAGATAAAAAGACTATTAACCCTAACCATCCCAAACTGAGAGAAGTTATCAAAAAAATTATTCAACCCAAAAAAAATGTTTACCTACCATCACTTATAAAGGACAAATAATCACAAAATTTTTAGATTAATATTAATCTAAAGAATCTAAATGTGCCATCAGTGGCACATTGGGAGTATTGAGGTTCTATGAAGAAGAATACATAAGCAATAGTTTTTTTAAAGAACATGTTTTATTAGTGAATTTTTGTAATTACAATCATATCTTGAGCTTCCTACAGAGAGATTTATGAGTTGAAAAAATGTACATCAACTTATTTGTTTTATAAAAATTTAAAAAGCAGTTGTTTTTCAACTTTACACACAACGGTATTTTACATTTTTGGCAAACCCAGAAAGATTTACCTGTCTTGCAATGTCGACATCTATTTCGTGTTTCTGTATCGAGTGGGAAATGATCCACACAGTCCAATCGCACATTTTCCATAGGGCGAGGTTTGCGTGGTTTTTGTATAACTGGAATTTAACGTAAAAAAAAAGGGCGTCCAAGACTTTTTTTCTCCTTACCTAATTCAATAAGTGCACGCGCAACATAAATTCGAAATTTTTTTTAAATTTATCACAAATATTTTAGATAAAATAATATTTGTATCGATCAGTATAGATCAATATTATAATCTAACACTCACAACGTGCCACTTATGGCACATCCAAAAAAAAGCGTATTCTAGGCTAATCTTTAAAGCAAAAATAAAAACCAAATTTACCTTCTAAATGTTTATACGCTCCAATTGAAAGATATATTACTATAATTATTGATAATTTATTTATATTCATTTTAGCACTCACACGTCAATACGTAGTTGCAACGTGACAAGATTGTATGTGAAACGTTTGACTTATTAAGACTGTTGTTATGCAGCAACTGCAGCACTAAAATGACAACGATCCAAACGGTTCTTTTTTGATCTAAAGAAATGCGCAATATAGAGGCCTTTTATAATCGATTGTGCCGAGAAAAAAATTATTTCAGTGAATGTGCCACAGGTGGCACCGTGGGATGGTTAGAATTAAGCGATTAGTGAGTAGAGCTGAACGAGGTAATCTGACACGAAAAAGGTGCAAAACTGCCGTAGAGAGCATATTGTACTAGGTGTGTTAGCTTTGGTTGCTGATGATCCCTATATTTCTACTCGGCAAATCAGTCGAATGCATCGAGTTCCAAAAATAACTACTAACCGCATTTGGGAAGTCTGGAATTCCATCCGTACCATATCCGTCTCACTAATGGTCTTGAGATCGGAGATGACCAGCGGCGTTTAAATTTTTGAAGATGGGCATCTAATAGACTGCGCCAAAATCCGTAATATTTCGACAAATTCTTATTTACAGACAAGGCAAAATTTGACAATATAGGAGGTGTCAATCTCCATAATGCCCATTACTATTCTTAAGTAAATCGTCATTGGCAAAGGGATCATCGTGTTTAGAGACAGTGGTCATTGAACGTATGGGGAGGTATAATAGGAAATAATATCATAGGTCTATTTTTTATAATAATAATTTAAATGGTTCTTTCTACTTAAATATTCTCCAGAATAAAATACCACAATTGTTAGAGGACGTCCCGTTAGCCTTGAGACAAATCGTGTGGTTTGAACAAGATGGGACACCAAAACACTATACACTACCATTTAGGGCATTCTTGGGTACCACATATCCTAATCGTTGGATTGGCATTGGCAGCCAAGTACATAAATGGTCAGCCAGATTGCCAGATCTCACACCGATGGATTTTTTTCTATGGGGTGTTGTAAAAGAGCAAGTATTTGCGCAAGCTCCAACAACCACAGAGGACATTGAAGAAAAAACATAGAGAGTTTTTGAACCTATCACGGTTGAAACATTAGAGAAGCTCCGTCTCAGTTTCCGTCAAAGAATAAATATGTGCATTCAAGAAAATGGATGACTAATTAAACACCTGTTTTAAGAAACATCTTAACTGGTTGAGTTCTAAGAGTCTTCCCTTGACTGGGCGGAATCGTTACCTTGACCTTGACTTGCTGCGTAACAGTCTTTCCTCAACTGGGTGGACTCCATGCCTTGCCTTGACCGGCAAGGTATTAAGATACTTCCCTTAAATGGGTGGAGCCTATGTCTTGCTTTGTTCTAATTCCGGCGTTTAGATTACGGGTTTTAATTTGAAAGAAGTAACTTGACCTTCAAATGACCTTAAAAGTCATGGTCAAGGTCGTATTCAGGCATATAATTTTCCACTCTTTCTATTTCCGGAGTCAAAAGTAGGTGTTCTCATTTGAAAAAACTAACTCGACCTTAAAATGACCTTAAAGGTCATTGTCAAGGTCACAGTAAATGTCATTCGATATCCCCCTTAAAATCCTATAACTTTTATTCAAAATATTTTTTTCCAAAGGACATATTTTTAGAGTTAAAGGCGTGGGGGCGATTAAAATGGGATACCCTATATATATATATATATATATATATTAAGTGTAGTAAAAAGAAATCTATTATTTTTGCATTAAATTGAAGGTTTTATTTAGCATAGATAGAATGATACGATTTAGGTCAAATATGCACCGTTTTGTTCAATAACTTGTTGCCATTTTGAAGATAATTTCATAATGCCTCTTTCGTAGAAACCCTTGTCCCTATTGTCAAAAAACTGAGACAGTCGATTCTCACAATCTTCTCTTGAGGCGAATTTTTCACCTGCAAAATCATTCGTCATAGAAAGGAACAGGTGGTAATTACTTGGTGTCAGGTCCGGACTATAAGGTGGATGCATAAGAACTTCCAAACCAAGCTCCCGGATCTTCTGGCGAGTCACTATCGATGAAAGGCCTGGCGTTGTCTTGATGGAACACAATTCCTCTTCTATTGGCCAATGCTGGCCACTTCTGGGCGATTGCTTCTTTCAGACGGTCCAATTGTTGACAGTACAGGTCCGAATTAAGAGTTCGGCCGTAGGGGAGCAGCTCATAGTAGATGATTCCCTGCCAGTCCCACTAAACACACAGCAAAACCTTCCGGACTGTCAATCCTGGCTTGGTCACCGTTTGCGCCGGCTCACCGCAATTTGACCACGACCGTTGTCGCTTGACGTTGTCGTAAGTGACCTACTTTTCATCACCAGTAACCATCCGCTTCAGAAATGGATCGATATTGTTGCGATTTAGCAGCGATTCGCAGATGGGAATTCGGTCCATGAGGTCTCTTTGCGATAACTCATGTGGCACCCATACATCGAACTTCTTTTTATATCCAGCCTTATTTAAGTGGTTCCAAACGGTTTTTTGTGCAATGTTTAGCTCCTGAGCAATCAAAACAGCGCTTACGTGACGGTCGGACTCGACGATTTCCATTATTTTATCGACATTTTCGACAATTGGCCTTCCAGAGCGTGGTGGATCTTTGACGTCAAAATTACTGGAACGGAATCAACGAAACCAAAATTGCGCGGGATTGGCTGTTACAGTATCAGGATCATAAACACTATTCACATTTTTAGCTGCCTGGCTTGCGTTTTCGCCTTTATCGAAGAAAAACTGTGAAAAATGGCGTATTTTCTCTTTGTTGGTGTCCATCTTTGACGCGTGCTAAAAAAATACTGAGTAGAGCAATGACAAAACTGTATCAAGAGCTTCTTTTGTACGAAATCTTATCTTCGTAACGCCATCTAGTGTAACCCGATCGCACTTTTACAACGGGAGATACAGACTACTAAAGCCATCTATTGGCAAAGTAATGGATTACTTTTTACTACACCTAATATATATATATATATATATATATATATATATATTGTAACGAGGTTTTCTTTCGGAGGCACGTGCGGGACTTTCCCTCGCACGTGCGCACTGCTACAGTTGCAGCTATCCCTTGATGCGGCTTTAAGTGCCGACGGACGTTAGCCGTCGTGTAATAGCACTCTCGTACAGTGCCGATCCGCTTACAACGCAGGATCCTCCTCGGATCCTGCTTTCTATCACTTGTCAAGGGTCTTACCCAAAGGCCCTGCTGCTGGTGCTATTTCCACCGGGCTCTGCTACTCAGTTTGCGTGCCAACAGTTGGTTTGCACGCTCGCGGAAGCGGCGGTAGTCGGGAGAGAAAAGCTAAAAAGGGAAAGAGTAAATCATGCACACCCATTTTGCGCCAACAACTTTATAATTGGCTTTAATCGCTCAATTGAATATAAAAGTCAATTATTTGCCGCGTCGAGGCCTCTTGCCGAGGATCGCAATTAGTATTGCCCGAAGAGCAACAACTTCCTACGGGGCGCGCACTACGCGTGCGCGCTGTCTACTCGCCTTGCTATATTCACGCAGCAAGGTGTGTGTACTAACCTTAATGACTCGCGGGCTAATTTTAGGCGCGTGAGCCGGCCTTAATGTTTGGCGGGCTAGTTGACGGCTGGGCGTGGCCTTTCGCGGCCAACCGTGAGACTACGCACGTGTAGTCTCGCACACGCTTACGCATACACTTATCTATATGTATATATTGTATGTAATCACCCGCATGAATGTTACAATAATTAAACGCAGCCGCGCGCGTTTATTAAATATTACTACTTAAAAGTGGCCACTTACTACTCTCTTCTCATAGGCTCGTCCTCTCGAATTTCGCTCGTAACGTGGTCTATCTAGCGGGTCTCTCTTGGCGTACGTGGTTGCTGCTTGGCGGGCAAGAAGAGAAGAAGGATCCGCTCTTGCCCGTCTCGCGTCACGCCAGTCGCTTTTTTCCGCGCAGCGCTATCGATTGCTTGATCAATGGCGCCACGTGTAGTCACGCCGCGAACTATACCTCCAGCCACATGGCAGGTGGTCTAACCTCGACGGGTCACCTGTCAAAATATGAGCCATTTATAGTGACCCACCCAAATTTCTCCGTTGGTAAGCCAGATACAGAAAAATGTTTCAAACAAAAGTTGTATAGTTTTAAGGAGGACATAATATGGTGCCATTGGTTAGACCTTGAAGAGTAATTTGAAGGTCGCGTGAAGGTCACCTTAAAATTTCTTAAATGGAACTTACTATTTCTTGTTACATATTCTTGTAGGTTATCTCGAGAGCTTCCAAAACATTACAATAAAATATTCTTTTTTGAGTAATTTTCGAATTATGAGGCTCCAAAGCAGTACTTTGCAGTACTTTGACATGAAGTACAAAATATCTTGTACAATGTCATGTTATGGGTTAAGTTGATCTTTAGGTGTCATTCGAAAGTCAAATCAACTTTTTACCGAAATCTCTATAGTTATGTATGTTATGCATCAGAAATACGAATCACTCTACGTTTAACGCTATCCAGGAACAATGACGTGGACGTAGTAGAATTCTGTTTCCTTTGGGGTACTTGATTAACGTGAGTCCGCTTATCGCTCACTATTATAACAATTATAATTATTAACCACAAAGCAAATGTTAGAAGTTGCCTCCATTGGCTTCAAGGCATAAATTTAATTGCCTCTAGAAACGTTGTACTGTTCTTAGCAAAGTTTCTCTTGGAATTGCTGCGCAAGCTCGACGAATCCTGTTCATTTCCCGTATGGCCAAATTGTGTCACGCGCTTTTGGACGAACGCGCGCGATCAAATAAATAGCCAAAACGCACCGCGCGTGAGCGGTGAACTAGCTGGACCGCCGAATACTGGGAGGGAGCACGCGTTAACACTAGAAGCGCCGCGTAGCGGCTAACAATTGTCATAGCTCCACATATGTTGTAAGCAATTGTTAGTCAGAGAAAATTCCCGAGCAGCTCCGTTCGGATCGATCTCCACCGATCACAGGCTAGGAGAGTCCGTATATCAACATTTGTATGTAAACAAGCTCTTTTTGTAAAATTCGATCTTTATTTGTATGTAAACATGCCTGACTATCCGTCTAACGAAATTGTTGATATTATAACGGTTTTAGGGGAATGTCATAACAATTTTCATGCAGCGGCAAGACGGTACGCTGAACACTTTCCAATTAGGAGACACCCAAATCATAGGACAATATATAGAGTAACCGAAAAAGCTCGCGGTGGACATCTTGTTAGCCAACGCAGGCGCCACGAATACGACGAAAATGATGCTCGCGCTATGACTATCCTAGCAGTTATTCATCTTGACCTTCATATAAGCAGTCACCAAATTGAAAGAAAAATTGGTATACCACAAAGAACGATTTTAAGAATTCTAAATATTCTTAGATATCATGCCTACCACGTAACTTTGGTTTAAGAGTTCAGGCCACATCATATTCAAATGCGTATTGAATTTTGCCAATAGGCTTTAAGAATGATAGCAAATGATCCTAATTTTTTTTAGATTTGTACTTTTTTCTGATGAGGCTAAATTTTGTAGTGATGGACAACTTAATAAGCACAATTCTCATTATTGGTCAAATCAAAATCCCCAAGGGCACATACCTGTAGACCATCAAAATCGATGAAGCCTTATGGTATGGTGTGGCATAGTCAGTGGTTATTTCATCGGTCCTTATTTTTTGAGAGAAATGTTGATAGAGATAGCTATTTGGAGTTGCTAAGAGATCAGTTGCCAGAATTGTTAGATGATGTTCCTTTAGCTACAAGACAAAAAATTTGGCTCCATCAAGATGGTGCAGCACCATAGTTTGCACGAATAGTACGTGACTTCTTAAATTATAACTATAATGAGAGGTGGATCGGACGAGGAGGTACAGTTAACTGGCCTCTTTGCTCACCAGACTTCACATGTCCAGATTTTTATTTATGGGGCTACTTAAAAAATGTGTTTGCAGAACGGCCAACAACTAAAGAAAACATAAAAGACCGTATTTAGTAGTAGTATAGTATAACATTTCTAGAGGCGATTACATTTATGCCTTAAAGCCAATGGAGGTAGCTTCGAACATTTGCTTCGTGGTTAATAATTATAATTGTTATAATAGTGAAATTGGACATATTTAACACAGTTGAAAACAAGATTTTTTTATGAAACTCGAAGCGATATACTCTGAATATTATTGACAGATGTCTAACCTCTTTCAAACTACCGATTTCAGCTGTTACTTTGAAATATTCATAATAGCCAGAACCATCTTTTGAAAAGGGACCGAACTAATTTATACTCTTAATATTTTCTTCTGTTTATTTCACAACGATATTTCTAATCTCTTGTGCGCGCTTTTCCGTATGTTTCATTTAAATGTACTTTCTTCTCGTTTGTTTCCTTATCACCAGTTTTACGTTTCGCGGGTGTTGGCGCAATCGCGCACATACACGATTGCGCTTGCCGGAATGATTCTTAAAAACAACAAAATTAAAGAACAACGCGACGTATTTTTTGCTTTTCTTGCATTTATGGTTTAGTTTGATGAATCTTATTTCCATTCTCGCGCTCGCATGCTCTCTGCTTCTTTTCTTTTTCTTCTCTCTTTTTACATTATTCTTCTTTCTTACACGTCATCGTTATGTTTACGACATAAACATATATACTGTCTTGACTTTAATACACTACGCAAAAATTTAAGCACAGCACCTGTTGATTTGAAAATGGCTTTGTAGAGAAAATAGTCGAAAGGAGGAAACTCTTGGATGAGTATTTTCTTCGACTTATCTTTTTATGTTAAACTTTTCTTATTCATTCTAGTTATAACGTTGCCTTTCTACCTTTTTCCAAATTAAAGGCTATTTTATTCAATATTAAATTTTATTGGTCACCTTGAAGAGTTCAAGGCAATCTATTCATTCTTTAATTTTGACAAATTCATTTAAACATTACTTCATAAAATTATAAGTGTCGTTTTTTTTTCCATTTGTTTATAGAATTATTATGTTATATTATTAACTATTTATAGAATAATTCAATAGTGATATATATATATATATATATATATATATATATATATATATATATATATATATATATATATATATATATATATACACACAGAGTCTTCAAAAAGTCCCGGACCGGTTGACTAACTTGAAACGTAAACGTTACTCGAAAAAATGGTTAAGACACAGGTTGTCGGAAATTTTCCTGGCTATCTAACTGCGACCACGGTTGTGACCTTAACATTGAACTTCAAGGCCATTTTAAGGTCAAGTCCATTTAATAGGACAATCCCCAATTTTGATACCAGAAATAAAAAGGGTGGATAATTTTACGTCCAGATACGATCTTCACCATTAGAAAAATTCGACCTTGGTGGGTCAAGTCAAGGTCAAATAGTGACCGGCTGAATATCTTGAAAAGTAGGTGTGACTCAAAAAAAATGTTTCAGCAAAACGTTGTAGGAAATCGCCCCGACTGTCCCATGGTATATCTTGATCTTCAAGATCGTATTAAGGAATAATTTTTTTATAGCGTTCGATAAAATCAGGCTTGCATTCATACTAGCTAATTAAGGTAATGTAGCGTAAAAAAACTGAGATTTGCGTTCATTCCAGTCAACCAAGGCAAGGTGGTGTGATATCCAGCCAGTAAAAGCAAGGCTAGAGTCTATCACAGTCAGTTAAGGCAAGGTGGTATGATGCCCAGCCAGTAAACACAAGGCTAGAGTCCACCTTAGCCAGTAAAGGCAAAACTTAAGTCTACCCTAGTCAGTTAAGGAAAGGTGGTATAATGCCCAGTCAGTTAAGGCGAGATGGTATGATGTCCAGCCAGTAAAAGCGAAGCTACAGTCTATTCCAGTCAGTTAAAGCCAGGTGGTATAATACCTAGCCAGTAAACAGAAGGCTAGAGTCTACCCCAGCCAGTTAAAACAAGGTAGTATGATGCCCACTCATAACTTTATTAATTGGAAAATTGTTGTCAGAAAATTTAAATCTCATGATGCTTTGTCGAAACAGATCATATAACGAGCGAACTTCCCAAACTTTATCGTCACTAATTCGATCCATGCTTTTGTAAAAACGTAATTTTTTTTATTTTAATAAATTCATTTCTTGATATTATAAAATATTTGATACTACAAAACAACGTAACAATGATTTCGCAGATCAATAACTTCTTTGAATTTTTTTGGAATTTATTATTGAAATAAGTAGTATTGTTAAAAATTTATTCAAATTCATAATAGATAAGTCGTATTTACATTCTGCAGTGGCCTTAACAATATAATATTTCATTGAATCTAAAAAAAAATAATTCAAATAAATCGGGTAAACTTTTTTCTTTCATATTTTTAATTACGGTTGTATTAACATCATACTCACCATTACTATTATCATCATAAAATAATTTTTTTCGTATAATTGATTGCTGATATTAGTTTCTCGAAATTCAGAGTTTTGTACTAATTTGTTTGAACAATTTAGCAACAAATAATGAAACTGAAAAACAAAAAAAATACGGGTATTTTATTTTTCAGTAAAGTCCCATTTGCGTGGTTAGTGTTATCCTATATAGTCTGGGTTTCGCATGAGTCTAAATATGTCAATAAGAAAAGTCGAAAGTCAATTGCTCGTGGAAGGAAAAACACGCGGGAGGAACTTACGCGAAAGTCAGAATTTCTAGAGTTTTTCGAGAAGGCGCGCGTTAGACGACGGAAATGTTATTTCGTTGTGGGTTGTCGAAAAACGAAGGAATCATGTGTTTGTTTAGTGTCTAATAAGCCCGCATTGCAATTGCAAAAGGAAAGTGCGCAATTAGATTTTGCTCGCCGATTCAGAAAATGTGGTTAGATTTTCAAAATAAAAAATGAATATTTTCATAATTTGAAATAATGTATTTCTAAGAATTCGAAAATTTTAAGACAGAATTTTGCTAAAATTGTGCATAAATCGGTTTTTGAGGTTGCTAAACTTAAATCTGGTCTTAGACTTTGGAAGATAAAAATAGCAGATTTTCAAAATTTAGTGATCTCTTAGTAAATTCGAGTCTCATAATTATTGATCGAAAACACAAAATTACAACAAAATCCCATGTCTGTATTTTCACTGCTATTATGAATTAGCAGTTTTACATTTTTTAAATCTGAGGCCAGATTCATTATTAATTATCCAAAAAAAATTAATCAAAACATGCAAAAAATACTTAAGCATGTTTTTAGCAAAATTCATCAAATTTTTCGAATTTTTAGTCGCTATCTTAAATCCGCCATTTAGAATTTTAGAAACTTGAGTTCAGATTCGTAATCAGCGACCTAAGAAATAATATACTCGTATAATAATTTTTCTAGTAAACTATTGATCTGAAAAATGTATACCAAAAGGATTAATGAAGTTTTTGTAAAAAGGAAAAAATAGAAAAGTTATAAACTGTGTACTTCTTAAATATGAACCCACTTATTTCCACGGTAAAATATAGACTGACTTAATGCATCACCATAATATTTAATGCTAAAAGTAATATACTGATGCACTTTTGAAAAATATTTAAATAACAGTATCTTTAACAAAGAAGGTTGAAAAAAAAACAAAGAAACAATCCAATAGTAATATTAGGTTTAAATTGAGATATGGATGGAGTGACTTTTTTCGTGTTTGTTTATTGTTTGAAACTCGTATAGTGCAACTTAGTGAGAGTTGCCTATCCTGAACGAAAATCAGTCAAGCTGAGAAGATTAATACCTCAAAGGAAAATAAACGTAATTAAATGAATCAGAGTCATTTTAAAGTTTAGAGCAAATTTCCTTTACAAAAAATCGTGTGCAATTGTTATCTTCTTTAAAATGATTGCAAAAAAATTAAATCTTCTGATATACATCGACTTCTTGTTCTAAATGAACATTTTTTACAAAATAAAAAATATGCGTTAAAGCTTTAATGTATTACAAATTATTTATTTCCATCAAGAATGTGTTTTTCTGTATAAAAATTAAAAAATATTTCTAGCACAAGGGGAGGGAAGGAAAGTAAATATTAGGTGTGCAATTAAGTTCCCGTTGTTTGTCAATAGATGGCTTCAGCAGTAAGTGCTCAACGATTTCGACATCCAAAATGTCATAAAGCAAACTTAGACATATGGTAAGCAAATCGCTTTGACACATTAGTGATTTTGTTTTGGCGTCATAAGCTTTTGGTAGTGTGAAATGTCTCATTCTGTGCCAAATAATCGTCATTTGCAGAGTGTTGCTTTTCTTCTTTAATTATAAAAAAAACAGCGGCTGGAGCTCTAAGACGTTTACGGAGATGCTGCTGTAAGTAAAACAACGTACCGTTATTGTTTCCATCGTTTCGAAGACGGTGATTTCGATATTGATAACTGTCCGCGTGAAGGAAGGCCAAAAACTTTGAAAGACGCTGAATCGTAGGTATTGCTCGACAAGGATCCATGCCAAACGGAAAATAAGCTTGCTTCAGTTCTAGACGTTATCCGTTAAGCTATTTCCAAGCCATTGCATGCATTGGAAAAGATTTAAAAGCAGGGAACTTGGGTTCCTTATGATTAAAAGCCTGTGAACAACTAATCCAGCGGCAGAAAAGGAAGGGTTTTCTTCGTCGGATCGTGACAGGTGATAAAAAATAGATTAATTACAGCAACCCAAAGAGAAGAAATTCATGGGGACTACCCGGTTATGCTTCTACGTCATCGGCTCGGCCCAATATTTACGCTGCGAAGGTTATGCTATGTATTTGGTGGGACCAGGTCGGTGTTATTTATTATAAACTGTTGAAACCAAACGAAACCATCACTGGGCAATGGTATCGAATTCAATTGATGCGATTAAGATAAACACTACGCGAAAAACGGCCATAATACGAGCAGAGGCACGAAAAAGTGATTCTACTGCATGACAACGCTCGGCCTTACATTGTCGGACCCGTTAAAACCTACTTGGAAACGCTTAGTTGGAAAGTCTTACCTTGCCCGCCATATTGCCCAGATATTGCGTCGTCCGATTATCTATCGTTCCGTTCGATGGCACATGGTCTGGCTAATCAGCAATTCCGCTCATATGAAGATATCAAAAATTGGCTTGATTCGTGGATAGCTTCAAAAGATGAACGCTTTTACCGTAACGGTATTCGAGCTCTGCCAGAAAGATGGGAAAAAGTTGTAGCTAGCGATGAGCAATACTTTGATTTATTTGTAACCAGTTTTTTACAGTACAGTTGCATTCATCAAGAAGAACAGCGAGAACTTAGTTGCGCATCTAATACGATCGGTGCAAATTAAGCAACACAAGACCTTTATTGCTGATTTGGCTCTAATCATTGTTAACCAATGCTTTGACCGACTATCTTACTCGTGCTTGTTCACCTATACAAAGATCCAGTTATTGTTTTAACTGTGGCTGAATGAGTACTAAGGTGCAGAAATGTCCGAGGTGCTGCGTTGCTTATTGTAAATACCGAGTATGGCAAGAGTGCTTGTCCTCTAAGCAAAAATCGATGCGGCCAAATGTTAATTCAGAAGTAAGGTAACACGTCGTAAGACTGTTAGGGGTGGGAGATCGATCACCGACTAAACAGTGATCTGCCTAAAAACCGCCAGCAGAGCAGTTCCTAAGGAGTCGATCGACCTGGCGAACAACGGTCCCGCAACGGGTAACAAAAATAATCTTAATAATCAGAACCGGTTGAGTCAGAATGTGTCGAAAATGTCTACTTCGAGAAGAAGACATTGGGAAGTTGGTTAGGGAAATTAGTGAGCTTCTTATAAATATGCGTGTCATGGTATTAAGCTGCACTTTAGTGAAGAGGTAAATAAATAACTCTCCAAACATAATCAAAGCAAGTCAGAGAGGAAGAATAAAAGTAAGTTTGCAGGAAGAGGAAGAGTTGATACCCATAGTGAATGAGGGACGAGGTCAGAGAAATAAGGTGAGAGATCGAGAGGAGTTTAAAATAACTAGAAGATTTCTGGCATAGTAAGTGTACGCGGTATACTTTCTGAGTTTAGGAGGAGTGTATGCGACGCTGTGCCAACCTCGCAGTCTGGGGACCGACGAAAATGGGTACTTATGTACTTTTCGGAGAGAATTTAAACTAATTGAAAGATAATATCATATTTTTTTAATATAAATTTTCAAAAGATCATTTTGAAAAAATGTATTGAGCAGTAGGTCAGCCCTTACTGGAAAATAATTAACAGATTCACTTTCAATTAGAAGATATCTTGTAGTTAGCATATTTATTGTAAGTAAAGATCAAAGAATTAAGAAAAGTAGAATAAAGAAAATCAAGAAAATGGAGAGAAAGAGAATAGTCAGTGAGAAGAAGAAAGAATACTGACAGAGAAATGTGAGAGAAATTTGAAAGGTAAGTAAAAAAATAGAGGAGGAGAGAAATATTGGCGGAGATATTATAGATTATATGATTATTTTCAACGTTGGAGATATTTGACGCAGTCAGATGCCACAGTCGATTTTCCTGGTCTTGCGAATCTTACAAGCAATCAGCAAAATTAATCACGTGTTCAACGTTTGTTTTAAGGATTGTTTCCTCGGGTAATACCTTTTTTTAAGTCTTCAAATTATTATAAAATTTATATTCCTATGCAGAAAAAAGGACCTCTGAATCATATTATTTAAATTTATGAAATTTTGCTTTGCAAGATATTGACCTATACTTTAATTGTAATGAGACTTAGTTCCGTTTTGGTAGAAAAAAATTTCATGTAAATCACACTTCTTCGGTTGCGAGTCTAAGCTGCATTGTAGGGTAGTTAGAATCTTACATTTAGGAATAAATTAGAAAAAAATAGAGAACATAATAAATTAATTACTTTAAGAAACTGTAAGTGGATTATATACTTATTTAAGAATTAAAGTGTATTTATGATATAACTCTGCAAAATATTTACTTAATCAGAGAAACAAAGCATTCTTTTATGATACTAATTTATCATGATTATGTACAATAGATGTGTTAGATTATACATATTATTATATTATTAGGTTGCTGCAGATAAAATGGCCGAATTAGTAATAAATTTGTAAACAGCTGTAACTTTTTATAAAGACAATTTATTTAATCAAAATAGGTACCAATAGATGCAACACACTTTTCCCAACGAGATACAAGTACATTTATTCCAGTTTTGTAGAAGTCCGAGTTTCTGGTTCGAAGAAACTCTTCGAAGGCATTTTTGACAGCAGCTTCATTATTAAATCTTTTTCCTGTCAAAAAGTGATCCAAATGTTTAAAGAAATGGTAATCTGTTGGTGAGAGGTCTGGTGAATATGGAGGGTGAGGAAGAGTCTCAGCACAACTCGTTTAATTTTTAGACCGTTGTTCTCGATACATGAGATCGTGCGTTATCATGAAACAGTATCACTCCATCCCTGTTGACATCGTAGGTCGTTGGACTATCAATTTCTGATGCATTTCATCCAGTTGAGCACAGTATTTCTCAGCATTGATGGTTTCGTTAGGTTGCAGGAACGAATAGTGGATAACTCCAGCTACAGACCACAAAACAGTTACCATTATTTTCTTTGGATGAAGGCTTGGTTTCGGCATGTGTCTTGGCGCTTCATCGGCATCTAGCCATTGGGCCGATCGGCGACGATTATCGTATAGAATCCACTTTTCATCGCAGGTCAGAATTCGGTGCAAGAACGGTTCCTTTTTGTTGCGGGAGAGAAGAGAACTTGAAATCTTTATTCGACTCGTCATATTTTGCTCGGTATGATCATGCAGAACCCATTTGTCAAGCTTTTCACTTTTCCAAGTTGTTGCAAGACGCTGCAAACTGTCGAATTGTGAACGCCTAATTTTTTGGCAAGATCCCTTATGGTTTGGCCGGGGTCAGACTTGACTAATGCACGCAGCTTGTCGTTATCGATCGATGGTCCTGGGTGTCCACGTGGCTCATTTCCAAGGTCCATATCTCGGGATCGAAATTTTTCGAACCACCGCTGAGTGGTTCGTTCGCTAACTGTATCAGGCCCAAATGCGCTGTTGATATTTCTCGTTGCTTCCGTTGCGTTGTGCTCTGATTTAAATTCGTATAGTAAAAGTAGCCGTTTTTGATTCACTTCCATGTTCACTTTCTCTTTTTGTTTTTACGATCACTATGAAGTGCAAAACAGAAATGACTCCATAAACCAAGGTAGCAGTATTTATACTTCAATATGTCATATCATTTGCGCCGCCTTGTGCCAACATAATACACTAAAATTACAGCCAACTTTATGTCATTGCTAAATCGGCCATTTTATCTGCAGCAACCTAATATTATACAATAGATATTATTAAAAACGCGTTTATTCATTAATTTTTGAATATACTAACCTAATAATGTAGCTGCTAATGGCTGAGATGTAGTTGTCGTTGAGGAAAATTTTCTATAGTACATTGGTACTTTATGCAAGTGTACCCGAAACGCTAAATTAGCATCATGCATTAAACTATTCGCATATTGATCTTCAGATATACAAGTTAAGATTAAAAAACTTAACTTTACATTGTGAATTATTGTGTCGGTATGAGTTGCTTGAATGACAATCGAGCTGAAAAAAAACTATTATTTATTGGATGTATTAATTTCTAAAATTTTGTGAAAGTGACAATTATTAACCAATTTTTTATTGAATTAGCATAAAATTTTATGTTTTATCTTAATACTCTTATGCAAGAAACAATAGTTAGCATAATTAATTTATTGGTTCTAATGATGTAGACATAAAATAATTCAATTCTTTTTTCTTACTACTATACCAAATCACTTACATCTATTTTTTTTGCACTCTTTCCAAAATCTATAGAATGCAAAAGTGTATAATTTAAATCGATATTATTGCTTCACAAACTAATGAGAAACTTTTCAGAAAAGAAGTCCTTGTGCTAAAATGTTTGAAAAGAAGAACGTACAAAAAATCAGTCAAGCGAAAACAAAGGATAAAAAAAAAAGAAGAATTTTAATGTGGCGCACATGCATCACCTTGTCATTGCAACGCATCATAAGTTCTGCAGTTTTGCAGTGCGTGCTATGGAAGAGGAAATGAATAAACATTCTGTAAAGAAAAAAAAAAGTTTAATAAAAGAAAGAGAAAAAGTATTATAAGTAGTTAATACGTCTAACATAAATTATTATTCAGTACAATAAACTCTCAACCCAATTCTCAGAAGATAGAAAAAAAACGATTTCCAATGTCAACACATAGGGATTATAACAAGACAATTTTCTAAAACAGTATCTTTAACTGCCTATAAGCATCTATTGATGAACTCTCGAACAGCAACGCAACCTAGCAATTATATCTTATCTTATATTACAACTAATTTTGTAATTTCCGACAATAACATTAAAAAACGCAGCTGTGGCAAATATTTGTGTGCGAGCATAATCTTTTCTTATTGTTAAGAGGTTTTTGTCACTGTATAGACATATTTTAAACGAAACTTTTGGGCAAGAGGCTTAAAATTTTAAAATTATTAACTGGCACAGTCTAATTAATGCAATGAATCTCATCTTTTGTGAAGCATTTCTTATTTTAACTTAAGGGGAGGTTCTCACCTAGCGACCCAAAAATAACGTGATTTTCGCGACTTTTTTTCTCATGGAAGGAAATGAATAAAGTAGTCAAGTTTTTTGGTTCTTATTAAGTATGTTATTAACTACTTTTACAAATTTTTTTCAACAAAAATACCGAATAGTTTATTAGTTATATGCATTGAAAAATAGTCATCGAAAAAAAAGACACCTCCACGGGCGGCAAGGTAACTCATCCAATTTTTGTCTGAAATCAAAAAATCAAAGTTTGTTATAAACTAGAAGACATTTGCTGGATCTTGAATTAAAATCACGAAGAAAATTTCAAAATTAACAAAATGGCGGACTTGCAAAAAAAAATTTTTTTTGCACTTTTTTTTGCTCTAAGAAGTGCAATAACAATAAAAATAATCATTGTAAAATTATGATTTCAAGTCAAGATCCAGCAAATTCAATTATTTTCAAAATAAAAAATTCATCTCGATGTCTATAATAGTTTTTGAGATATCTTGCCCCCTGTCTCAAAAAATATGGTTTCGAGAAAAACGCGTTTAAAGTTTTAGTACGCGATTTAGTACGTAAAAGACGACTTCGGTTTTTTGACTATAACTTTAAAAATAAATTAAATTCGGCAAAACGGGTTTTACGAGCGTATTTAACGAGACATTTGCCAACTTTTAAAGCAAAAAAAAAAAAAAATCGATTTTTTGGTCGTGCTTGATGAGAACCTCCCCTTAATTTTTATTAATACCTCATCACCGTGATGATGGAATTGAAACGACGTAGTTCAGCACCCACATAATAAAAAAATTATAATAAAAATAATGCTTTTTAGTAATCTTATTATACCTTTTGGGTAAATTAAAATTTAAATTTGTAAAGAGATTTCCTGACGTCTTATCAAGAAACTTTCCTGGATTTATTCACTACTCAGTTTGTCAATAATAGAAAACATTCTACTGAAGAAAAAATACAGTTTATGAGAAATCTTGATCTAAGAACTTTTATTGTTTGCTAACAATAAAAATAATGCATATATCATCTTGATTGTAGTTCACTTTCCGATAAATACTTTAACAATAAAAAAAAGAAAAAAAAAGGCGATCCATCGAGTAGTTTTTTAGTAATTGTGGCCAACAGTTCGAAAAACGTAGTTTCAAGAAAAACGCGTTTAAAGATTTGATTAACGATTAATCTGTGTTAACGTCGGTCTCGTTTTTGTTCCATAGCTTAAAAAAATATATATATACGACCAAACGGTTTTGGAAATATATTCTACACGTAATTAACTACAAAAAAATGTAAAAAAAGAAAAATCAATTTTTCGGTTTAGAAAAAGGTAAACCTCCCCTTAAATGCAAAAACAACAGCGAGAGAAAAGACTGATTTTTAAGTATTCGGAGTGTGAATGAGTTCTCGCCGTTTCACCGTCAGATGGCGGTACAACAATTTTGTGTATAGAATGCAAGATGATGATGCATCTATATTGAAGTTCTATAACCTATGTTTAAAATCAGTGCGTGTCTTTCCATTAACCTATAAAGAACATTTTCTTTTTGTAGCGTAAAGCACGTCAAATTTTGTGCCAAATAAACCGTTTTTGCGGGGAATTTTACTGCACTATTTGATTCAGAAGAAATCTGCAGCTAAAGCACACAAAATTCTTGTAGAAACCTATGGTGATCATGCTCTGTCGGAAAGAACATGCAGAGATTGATTTAACCGATTTAAAAATGGTAATTTTGATGTTCAAGATAGAGAACACAGTGGTGCACCAAAAAAGTTTCAAGACGAGGAATTGGAAACATTACTTGCTGAAGATCCATGTCAGACGCAATCCGATATTACAAAATCATAAGGAGTTGATCGAACAATAGTTTCAAAATGTCTGACAGCATTAGGAATGATACAAAAGGAAGGATCTTGGGTGCCGTACGAACTGAAGCCGAGATACGTCGAACGGCGTCTTGTCACGTGTGAACAGCTGCTTCAACGACAAAAAATAAAAGGTTTTTTACATCGTATTGTGACTGGTGATGAAAAGTGGATATATGTTACTACAGTAATCCTGAGCGTAAAAAATCGTGGGTTAAGCCTGGCAAAGCAGTAGCATCAACGTTAAAGCGAAATATCCACGGTCCCAAGCTCATGCTGTGCATTTGGTAGGATCAGCTAGGGGTAGTGTATTACGAGCAGCTCTAACCCAACTAAACCATCACAGGAGATCTCTATCGACGACGATTGATGCGTTTGAGCCGAGTTTTGAAAGAAAAACGGCCGCTATATGAGCAGAGACACGATAAGGTGATTTTTCAGCATGATAACGCTCGGCCGCATGTCGCGTCATCCGTCAAAACATATCTGGAAACGCTGAAATGGAAAGTTCTATCCCACCCGCCGTACTCTCCAGACATTGCACCTTCTAATTACTATTTATTTTGATCGATGACTAACGGCCTTGCTGAGCAGCATTTCACTTCGTATGAAAAAACGAAGAAATGAATCGATTCGTAGATAGCCGCAAAAGAAGTGTCGTTTTTTCGACGTGGAATTCAAATGCTGCCAGAAAGATGGAAAAATGTAATCTCCAGCGTTGGGCAATACTTTAATTGACTTGTCTTTATTATTATTTTTTTTCAAATAAAGGATTTATTATCACAAAAAACGGCGAGAGCTTATTCACACTTCCAATAGTTTTATTTATTTGCTTATTTTAATTTAAATCATTTATTTTTAATGTAATATAGTCATTTTCTCAATTTCCGAAATTTTCATATTAAATTATATTTTATATTTTATGACTGACCTGTACTTGTCACTAGCTAGTCGTTGACTTGTACTACTGGGCTGACCATACATTGATCTGTTTGATTATTTGTTGACTCGAAATCTGCTTTTTGCCTTCTCTGCTCTTTTTTTGCTCTCTTTTAAAACATAGCACTGTTAGCTTGTTTAAAGTGTAAAAAAATAACTAGAAAAAATGGAACTTTTTATTTTAGCTTCAAATGCAATAAAAACTTTCACGACATTTGTAATAATATTACGCTACTTAAATAATCAATAAAAATACTACTACTGTACAGTATATGTGTAAAAGCTGTTACACCATAAAAATCCGACTCAGTAGCGACTCAGTAGCAGTCAATGATAGCCTCAGTACCCCAGCGAATGGTACTGAACCCTTAAAAGTATTTTTTATTTCTATCATTTTACACTCACTCATTCTAACACAGCGAAAGAGTATGTCTGTATAGGTCTTACGTACGGAACACTCCAGTTGTACTTTCTCTTGGGTTGTCAAGGCTCTGAGTGAGTCTAAAGCTGCAATAATAAACGATGATGTGGATAATTCTATAAAGAAATTAATTAGTATTCTGATACAATTTGACAATTTAACAAAGAATGTTAATGATAATCCAGCTAAGAAGGAATTAAATAAATCAATTAGCAAGTTAGGTCTACTAAAAGTTGGCGCTGAATTACTAGCTTCAAGGTTAAAAGAAAGAAATCTATTCACAAAAAATACGAAAGTATCATTTTATAGATAGAGAGATGAATCTTATAGAAAGTATTTTACTCAAGAAAACGACTTAGTGAACTGTAATGATATTATTGAACTAATAAATGAACTAAAAGAAAAAGTGTACAAAAAAAAATTGGAAATTGTTTATCGACTCTTCTATGCGAAGCCTAAAAACTGTATAATACATACTGCAAACAAATATGCTATGATACCCATAAAACATTCAGTAACACTGAAAAAGGAGTATAAAAATATTGAGATTGTTTTAAATAAAATGAAATGCAAAGAATACAATCAGCAGGTTTGTAGCGATCTTAAGATCCTTACTATGATTTTAAGTCAGCTATCAAGGTTTACAAAATTTTCAGGCTTCTTATGCTTATAGGATAGCATAGATCGAAACAATCATTCTGTGAAAGTAAATTGGCCTACAAGGGAATCGATGACATCTGATTTAAATAACGTAATCAAGCCTTTAGTAAGGACATCTAAAGTTTCTATTTCTCTACTACATATAAACTTGTTTTAATGAAACAATATGTAAAAGTTTTGGATGGGGATGGTCAGTCTAGTGCATACTTGGCATATAAGAATCCAACAATATCTGGTGCTAAATTAAAAGAAGAAGTCCTTGACGGTCCCCGAATTCATACAATGCTAAAAGAGAAAGCATTTATTGCTACAATGAATAATGACGAAAAAGCAGCATAGCTAAGTTTCAAAAAGGTGATTAAAGATTTTCTAGGCAACCACAAGGGTAAAAATTATGCAGAATTGGTAGCTTGTTTGTTTGGAAATTACCAAAAATAAGGCTGCCTATTGAATTACAAATTACACTTTTTGCATTTGCATGTAGATTACTTTGCACTGAAACTTGGAGATTACAGTGAAGAGCAAGGCGAACATTTTTATCAAGAAATCGAAGAAATAAAGCATCGTTAAGGTACGTGAGGTATAAATATGATGGCTGACTACCATTAGCCATTAATTCCTTAATGATGGTTACTCCTACGACATTTTTGGCGTGATTAAGACCTGGCTGAATTAAAATGGACCATATGACGTCATTCAGATCAGGAGTTATAAAGTATTTAGGTAGGACCGTAACATCAATAGCGATAAACTTGCACTCTACATTATAAACAGCTCGAAGTGTGAAATAATTTTTTCAACAAACACGGAATAGACCGGTGTAACGTCAGTACACGATCTCCGTTTTTTTGTCGTGTCAGCTGATAAGTTTCTTCCCTGCCTTTCTAACCACGATAAAGCCCTCTCCACAATCCACTCGACGCACTCTCCACTGACATAGACCGTTGTGAAACTTAACCTAAGCTTAAGCTGAGAGTTGAAAGTTGATAATACATGAATGACTTATAAAAAAAAAAAAACAGCCGCTCTTGTTAGAATCAATTTGATTATGGTCTTATTTTAGATAATGCAATTGTCTTTGTTTTTTATTTTACAAACATTACAGGAATAACTGCGCTAATATTTTACCTTAAATGCTATTAAAATATTAAAATAAAAAGACTGTATGTATTTTTCTATCCTTCCTCAAATAAAAAGAAAAAACTATGTAACATCGAATTATATTGTCCATCACGTAATCGCACACAAATAATCATAAAATCATGCATACTTCAGCTGAAAATAATGTTCTTCTTTCTAAGTAAGGAAATGGCTAGATCGCTAAGTCAGTCAAGACAAATTTTATTGACATTCATAACACAAATTTTTGCAAGGTAGTTTTTCTTGAATAAGCATCTATAGCGTAATTTGGAACACCGCGCAATAACTTGGAATGTCACGAATTCCTCTTGCAATACACTCCTAACAATTTTTTTTATACAAAATAAATAATTAATGTAATTAATTGCAATTAGCCAATTTTTAGCTGTTACATACACCTATTAATTATAATTTTGAATATGATTTTAGTAAAAACATTTCTCATTTACAAGCAAAATTGTACAAGAATAGTTGCATTAATGCTTACATTTTGTAATTAAAATTAATTCTTCGATTAATTCCCAACAGAATAATTATTTCCATATTTTTAATGATTTCCTAAAAGTGGTAATAATTATTATTGTTTCACTAATTCCAAGGAATGTATATCGATATCCAATAAGGATATCGTTTGTGCTAATAGTAGCAATCTTTTTTTATTTAAATAATCATTCCTTATCTAAAAATCATTATGTGAATTAATCGCTTAAAATGCGACTAAGAACTTCGTTCTTTTTTGTAATATGCGTTAAATTTTAAATAGAACACGATTATACAATACAATTTAAATTAACATCTTATTACAAATAATCAATAGTGCACTTATGTAAAAATTCCGCAAAAATGGATCAACACTCTCTCTCTCTAATTCTCGCTCTCCCTCCCTCAGACCGAGAAGCCCACTGAGAAGAGGGGGCCCGAAAAACTTGCCCTTTCTCCGAATTTTCCGGATAATAGGAAAATTGCGGGATAGCTTCTCCCACGTGCTTAAATATGGCACAAAATTTTCACCAAGTCGCAGATCAAAGGCAGCACTCGAGGGAACCACTTCAACTCAACTACAAGGAAGCTCTTACCACGAGCAGACTTCAAGCACCTACGAGGAAGCTATCACGACAACCCACAAGATTTTTGCCAGTCGACCAGCAGCTCCAGCGGCCGCACATATCAGCACACGCACACGCACACGCACACGTATATATATATATATATATATATATATATATATATATATATATATATACAGTCTGTCAAGTAAGAGCGTGGTCATGTTAATTTATAAAAAAATGTATTTGATAAAACTTTCATATTTATATATACATTGTACACATTACAAACAATGATGCAATTCGGTCAATAATGTGTCCAGTCACCACCAGCGTCAATAATTGCCTGGCATCTCCGAAGCATGCTTTTTACTAATTTGACGGCGTATTCTAGTGGCAAGGATCTCCAGATCCGACGAATTTCGTAAGACAACTGCTTCAAAGTGTATGTGCGTCTTCCACAAAGCTTCCGTTTAATATATGCCCACATATTTTCAATAGGGTTTGCATCGGGCGACTGGGACGGCCAATCCAATGTAACGATGCTAGATTGAGTCTTCCACTGAGTACAGAGCTTGCTGCGGTGTTTAGGATCGTTGTCCTCCTGCAGAATCCAATCTTCATTTTTTGTGATGAACCATCGTTTGGCAGATGGCAGTAAAGCCTTTTTGTAGATTTTTATCATTTTCTCGGCATTTAGGTTGTCAGTAAAGAGGTGCAAAGTGCCGAATCCCTGCTTTGAGAAGCAGCCCCAAAGATGCACCTTTATTCCATGTTTTACGGTCCGCTGAACAAGCCTATTGGTGGAACTTGACCAGGCTCGCGTGAGGACAGAACGTGCCCATATAGAACATTCATCAGTAAAAATGACATTTTCAAAATCTCTATCAATATTCTCATGCGCCCAAGCGAGTCGCTTTGTCACATGTTTTTCAGTCAACAGAGGCTTCTTTATTGTGTTGCGCCATTTCAGGTATTAAGTACTAAGATGGGTTCGGATAGTTTCGTAGGATATATCTAAACCTTTTGCCATTAATTTTGCTAGTCCTTGCCGCAGTGTTAAAGCGGATTTTCGCGAAAACAGATTAACTATTCTTTTTTCATCTTTTTTGTTCACTTTTCCTATCGAGCCACGTTCTGGCCAATCATCGACATTTTTAGCCACTTTATATCGCTGTATCCACTTCTGTACAAATGCCTTCGACTTTCTCATATATTTAGCAGCCGCTGATTGCGACATTTTGGGACCATTCAGGTGGATGCAAAGGAACACAGCCTTGTAGCGCGACGCGTACTTAGCACTCATGGTGCTTAACGTGATTCTCTTTTAGAAGATCAACAACAACTAAATTTTTGTTAACAATGCATCAAGAACAAAGCTTTCCTCTATCGGCTCGCGAAAGAATTAGAGCAAAATCTTTTATTACCTGTCGGTGAAATCGACCACGCTCTTACTTGACAGACTGTATATATATATATATATATATATATATATATATATATATATATATATATATACGAGGGTGGTCTGAAAAGTTTCCGACCTAACACAGATACAAGACATTTTTTCTTAATTTTTTTTTTCATTTTCTAACATAGTCTCCTTGCAATTCTACACACTTCTCCCAGCGATGCTTCCATCTCTTTAACCCATCCAAATAGTACTCAGCGTTTTTCTCTGCAAAATGACTGTTCACGAAGGTGATTACCTCCTCATTTGACAAAAATCTCTGTCCTCCGAGTGCAATTTTCAGTTGAGGGAACAAAAAGAAGTCGCTTGGGGCTAGGTCTGGAGAGTAAGGCGGATGGTCAAGCAGTTGAAACCGTAAATCGTGGATTTTCGCCATGGCGACCGCTGAGGTGTAAGACGGCGTGTTGTCTTGGTGAAACAGGATTTACTTTTTCTGCAAATGTGGACGTTTTTCCGCAAGTTCTGCCTTTAGCTTATCAAGTAATGATGCGTAGTATGCTCCTGTAATGGTTTTTCCTTTTTGAAGATATACGATTAAAATAACTCCATGACTATCCCAAAAAACAGTCGCCATTACTTTCCTAGCCGAAAATACAGTTTTTGATTTTTTCGGGGCCGGTTCCCCCTTTGCAGTCCACTGTTTTAACTGTATTTTTGTTTCGGGCGTATAATGGTGTATCCAAGTTTCATCTACAGTAATTAATCGGCGCCAAAACTTGGATTTATTGCGCCTAAACTGCGCCAATAGAGCGTTGGAAATATTCATTCGTACACGTTTTTGGTCTAACGTGAGCAAACGCAGTACCCAACGTGCGGACAGCTTTCTCATGCCTAAATCTTGATTTAATATGTAGCAAACACGTTCTTTGGACAAGTTCATAACCTCTGCTATCTTTCTCACTTCAATTCGGCGGTCGTCTAGCGCCATTTGGTGAACTTTGGCGATGTTATCGTCAGTGGTTGCAGTTTTTGGACGTCCCGAACGTTCATCGTCTTGAATTCAGCTGCCCAAAATTTCACTGTGGTAAATGATGGTGCAGAGTCCCCATACACAGAGTTCAACTCATTTTTGATTTGCGTAGGCGTATTGCCTTTCAAAAACAAAAATTTAATGACAGCTCGATACTCAATTTTATCCATTTTCACAACAACACTTATATCGACTCACTCAAACGACTGTCAACTAAGAACTGCGCATCCAAAATGGCTGAAACTTTGGTGAGCAACTGTCAACAGATTAACAACGAAATTCGCTAGCCTTTATTGACGAGTGCTGCTATCTTCACGTTGAGTTTGGAAACTTTTCAGACCACCCTCGTATATATATATATATATATATATATATATATATATATGTGTAAACTGTTTTTTTAAGAACAACCTAACTATTCAATTTTTCAAATAATAAGAAAAAGACGACGAGAAATCAACAACAGCAACAGGAAGATAGAGAAAGAGAAAGAGGGAGAGAGACAGTGAGAGGATTAGTCGCAGCAAAATTCAACATTAATAAAAGTGAGTTTAAATTTAAATTTTGTATTGTATATTTTGTTTTCTTTTTTTCTCCTCTATACTCTTATCTATCCTATATTTATTCAAAGGTAGACAGCCTAAGTTTCGGCTATCTACCTCTTACTTTATTTCTCATTGGTTAGGTCCTTATCAAGAGCGGCGTAGCTGGCCTGAGTTTCGGCCTAGACGTACGCTCAGTCCCGAACTACACCACTGCATTCTCAAAAGAAGAGAAAAAGGTAAAGCTCCAACACTCCTCTGCCATCCCGAGCCCGTTAGCTTAACTGCTTAGGCTTAAAAAGGCAGCGACCAGTCGCGTTATATCGAGTTGACGCATAGTCGATACGAGGTCTGGCTATTAAATAACGAGACTGGTTACAAAAAAGGGTTTTATTATAAAAATTATTCTATAT
This sequence comes from Chalcis sispes, assembly GCA_949987625.1. Classification (NCBI taxonomy): domain Eukaryota; kingdom Metazoa; phylum Arthropoda; class Insecta; order Hymenoptera; family Chalcididae; genus Chalcis; species Chalcis sispes. The sequence goes on along the minus strand of OX465098.1, from coordinate 20,043,320 downwards.
TCGAATGCTCCCCTTCAATATACTCCCCTTCCCTCGCCACACACCTTTCCATACGTTTTTTCCATTGATCGAAGCAGTGCTGGAAGTCTTCTTTGGTGAGGGCCTTTAGAAGCTCTGCCGTTTTTTGCTTTACCGCTTCCATCGACTCAAATCGGGTCCCTTTCAAAGCAGGTTTTATCTCCGGAAACAAAAGAAAGTCGCAAGGTGCCAAATCTGGCAAGTACGGCGCGTGTTTGAGCACTGAAGTGCGCTTACCGGCCAAATACTGCTTCACAGATAGCGCGTTATGGGCAGGTACGTTGTCCTGGTGCAAAATCCACAAGTTGTTCTTCCACAACTCGGACCGTTTCTTACGAATTTGTTCTCGCGGTGTTGCCAAAACTGACAAATAGTAAGTCTGGTTGACAGTCTAACCTTCTGGAACCCATTCAGTCATCACGATACCGTTGATGTCGAAAAAAACGATCAACATTGCCTTGAATTTTGATTTAGACATCCTTGCTTTTTTGATTCTGGGCGATTCAGGCGTCTTCCAATGCATCGATTGCCGCTTTGTTTCAACATCGTAATGAAAAATCCACGTTTCGTCGCAAGTAATAATGTTTTTCATCAGTCCGGAATCTTTTTTCAACCTTTCGAGGAAATCTGAGCAGACCTGTTGACGCAAGAGCTTTTGGTCAGGAGTCAGGTTTTTTGGCACCAACTTCGCACAGACTTTTGTCATGTGTATTACCTCGTGTAAAATTTGTCTAACCGTTTCGTTATCGGCGTTTACAGCTTCGGCAATCATCCGGATTCTCATTCGACGATCTGCACGCACAATTTGGTTGATTTTGGTCACTGTTTCCGGAGTTGTAACAGTGACAGGGCGACCTGAGCGTTGGTCATCTTCAGTGCTCACTCGGCCCTCATTGAAGCGCTTACACTACTCAAAAACACGCGCACGAGATAGAGAATTGTCCCCATAGGCCTCTTGCAACAATTTACAGCACTTAGTCGGAGTTTTTTTCAATTTAACGAGAAATTTGAGATTGATACGTTGCTCCTGTTTTTTGTCACACATGGTTTTCGGCACGAGAAAAAAACACGTTCGTTTCAAACCGCTACTGCACGAATACAATAATAGTGACGAGAACATGTTTTGGTACGTGCATAGACGAGGTATCTAGATACCCAACGCAATACTCGTTTTTTTCCCCACCCCTCTACGGCGCTCTCTAGGCGCGGAGTCTCGTTATTTAATAGCCAGACCTCGTACATCTTGTCTAAACTATAGTCATAAATTAATCATGGGTGATCTGAAAGCCGATTTTTTCAAAGATATCTATCTATTTATTTCTAGACATTTTCTCCTGTTGGCCTCTCACTGACACTGTTTTCTCCGATGAGTCTTTAAATTCAATGATCCGATTTCTCTAATACTTGAACAATGACTGTCGTTCTTAAAAGAACGATTTAAATACGGAATATGTTGCGAAGCTGTTTTGCGCTGTCCCGTCGAGTCCTGCCTGATATCTGCAGCTTGCTAAAAATTCTGTGAGATGTTTATACACTTTGGTGAAGCTGGGCCGCAATTTTCCTATTTGCCCGAATAATTTTTGGAGACCCCTCCCAGCGGCGGCCCTTTCAGACAGAGATAGGGAGAAGGCATGGAAAGCCCTTACAAGAGTGGGACCACTTAATAGTGTAGAAAGATTTAGATTTAGATTCTTTTTTTCAAGACGATTAGGTAGAACTCCAACTGGCTCAATAAATTACATGAAGATAAAAACAATATAATATAATATATTGTTCTCATATACAATAATAAATATAAACAATATAAGAAAACAATAAACAACAAAAGTAAAAACAATAAAATATAAATAGATATAAGATATAACAATTTAAAACATAAAAACAAATATACATACTACTAAAATAGATGATGTAACTAGGAATAAAATAAATACATAGCTAAAAACATTAAAATCGCAAAGTCAAAAGATGGTTGCATAGTAATGAGGATCGGGCCAAGAGAATTAAGCAACAAAACTGCAGAGAAAATATAAATAAATAAACAGCATAGACACAAAATTGGAACATTACAAATGGAACATAACAAAACATAATAGTCATTGGCAAAAGAGATACAAATATGCAGACGAAACATAAAAAAGCAAATAAATTAATAAAAAAAGTCAAAAGCTAAAATTAAGTTAAAAGACAGTTAAATAAGAGAGTATAAATACGGCGAATTAACTGATGACGTCAATAGAATAAAATAAAGAATAAAGTAAAATAAGATAAGAAGTTAATATAAATGAAAAATGAAATAAAATATGAGATGCGCAACTAAGTTCCCGCTAATTGTTAATAGAAAACGTCTTATTTCGTACCAAATAATCGTCTTTTGCGGGAAATGTTACTTTTCTTCTTGCATTCGAAGAAAACAGCGGCTGAAGCACATCGGAAGCTCCAAAACATTTACGAAGATGCTGCTCTAAGTGAAACAACGTGTCGTGATTGGTTCCATCGTTTTAAGGACGGTGATTTCGATATTGACAACCGTCCGCGTGAAGGAAGGCCAAAAACTTCCGAAGACGCTGTATTGGAGGCATTGCACGACAAGGATCTATGCCAAAAGGAAAATAAGCTTGCTTAAGTTTTAGAAGTTATCCGCCAAGCCATTTCCAAGCGATTGCATGCAAAGATTCAAAAGCAGGGAACTTGAGTTCCTTATGATTTAAAGCCAAGGGACGTGATCATTTTTTTTTTTTGCCTGTGAACAACTACTTCAGCGGCAGAAAAAGAAGGGTTTTCTTCATCGCATTGTGACAGGTGATGGAAAATAGGTTCATTACAACAACTCAAAGAGAAGAAATTCATGGGGACTGCCCGGTCACGCTTCTACGTCATCGGCTCGGCCCAATATTCATGCTGCGAAGGTTATGCTGTGTATTTGGTGGGACCAGGTAGGTGTTATTTATCATGAGCTGTTGAAACTAAATGAAAATATCACTGGACAACGGTATCAAATTCAATAGATGCGATTGAGCCAAGCACTACGCGAAAAACGGCCAAAATACGTGCAAAGGCATAAAAAAGTGATTCTACTGCATGACAACGCTCGGCCTCACATTGTCAGACCCGTTAAAATCCACTTAGAAATACTTAAATGGGAAGTCTCACCCCACCCGCCATATTTTCCAGATATCGCGCCGTCCGATTATCTATTGATCCGTTCGATGGCACATGGTCTTGCTGATCAGCAATTTCACTCAAACGATGACATCAAAAATTCGCTTGATTCGTGCATAGCTTCAAAAGATGAACACTTTTACAGTAACGGTATTCGAGCTCTGCCAGAAAGATGAGAAAAAGTTGTAGCTAGCTATGGACAATACCTTAAACGATTCATTCGTAACCATTTTTTCACAATAAAGTTGCATTTAAGGAAAGAAAATCTTAAATTACTACCGGATAAATGTGAATTTTCAAAAACTAAAGTAGTATACCTTAGGCATTAATTAAGCGACAAAGTGGTAAAAACCGATCTGCGAAAGTTAGACGTGAAGTTTCCCTACTTCCAAAACTTAAAAAAATGTTTGGCAATTTTAGGAATTTTCTGACCAATCGAAAAAGTGCGGGACAGCTCTATGGAAGCGCATAAATATGGTGCGAAATTTTTTTACATCACTACTCCAAGTTCCCAAGACGAATTCACAACTCTCAAAGTAAGAGAGTCGAGCCAGGATCTAAATAAGTGAGATATTAATTCAATTTTCTAATCCTTTTGATTTAATAATTAATAATTTATTCTTTCTTTTACTACCCTTTTTCTTAATTTTCTCAATAATTCAACTCTTCATTTTTCTCTCTACTATGCAGAAAGTAACAGGGCCTTACACGAAGAGACCTAATCATTTTCTTACCTTATCCGGAAGCTCGACCGGGCCTTACACGAAGAGGCTTATTCAGCTTCCATTATTGTTTCCCTCTTTTCTAATAATATTTTTTCCTTTTGCTATTAACTTCTTTTTTTTACCTTACTTAACATATTATCTTATATAATAAAACGGTCTAGCATTCCTAGCCCAAGCTATATGGGAAAACCCAGACTCAAAAAGGAAAAGTTACATCAATGTAAGCGACGTGTTTATTGTTTTTTAATTTTGGACGTCATAAAATCAAGAAATGCAAACTGCCTTGAGAGATAGGATCTATCTAATCATAGAGCGCGTGCTGAGAAAGGATCGACCGATCGCTTATGTTTCACATGTTCACTCAGATACTGAAAGAAAATAGGATACATACTCCAGCGAGGCTTTAGCCATCGTCTATTCAATTTCAAAATTTCGGCCATATCTGATTGGCAGAAAATTTGGCGGACTCTACATCGAAAGTAAGTTGATGAAGAATAAAATTTAACGCTTATGATTATGAGATCGTTCGTAAGAACAAATGTCGCCGCAAATGCATTATTATGAATTCCACTAGAATAATCGGTACTAGTAAACGAAACACGAAGTTAAACAAAAAAAGGTGCAATAGTGAATTAAGACAAACGGCCCAAAAAGCCGAACCATAAAAAAGAAACTGGATCCCCAGATACAGCCCCCGGATTAATCCATTAAATCCTGAGCCGAATCTAGGGTAGATAGCATCTATTTAACTATTGAATCGATGCCATAGCCGAAAAAAGTTTTTTCTTTTATTATTTGTAATTGTTTGTAAAAAATTATTTAAACAAAAAAATAAAAAATTTAGTTAACTGAATTTATATTGTACACAAATTTTCTTTTTGAGTTATATTGAAAAACTAAAAGCGGTAATAAATTCTAGGGTAAAAATCACGAAGATCTTTGTGATGTTTTTTTGTAAGACATCAAATATTAGTATAAAAATGGTATAAACAAATGCATTCTCATAGACATAGCTAATTTGGTCAAATCATGAGCCGAATCTAGACTAGATAGCATCGAAATAACTATTGGATTGATGGCATAGCATGAAAAAAGTACCCGTGTTTCTTCTTTTATTATTTGCAATTTTTTATAAAATATTATTTAAACAAATAGATAAAAATATTGTAATTTTAAAAAACCAAAAGCGAAAATCAATTTTATGGAAAAAATGAAGAAGAAAACCTTAGTGACGTATTTTTGTTAGACTTCAAACTGTTAGAGTGAAAATGGTATAAATAAATTCATAGGTGAAATTATGAGTGATCATTTTCGTGACTTTTGCACAGATATTTTTTACATTTAGAGCAAAATTTCTGAGTTTTTGAACACTTATACTGAATAAGTAGAATTAATTAGAACAAATATAACCATGTATAATATATTAATTGACTTCGCTTTGCCACTTAAAATGCACAAAGAATAGTATTTTTTTGACACATGTATTTTAAAAGCAGTGTATTTATATGGTGTAAATATAGATATAGTATACTCGTATGTATACATACGATATACATAAATAAACTATACGTGGTTTAAAATCTTTTAACTAACATATAATACTGTTCAAATTTAGATTTCGTCAATTCATATTTGTTTAAACCATTTTCACACTAACAGTTAGAAGTCTGTCAAAAGAAGTTACAAAGATTTTCTTCATGATTTTTCCATTCATTGTATTAACCATTCACTGTAACTTCTTGAAATTTTGTTCGGCAATACTATTAATGATAAAGGTTCGTGAGGCAAAAATTTTTAATTAATTACTTTTTTTTTACAGTAATACACCGCATAAGGGATATAAATACTGTATGAATTAGTATTCTAAAAAATGGTTCACTGGCCGTCAAATGAGCTGCACGAGCAGAAAGAGGAGCCTTTAATCGACCATCTCTACATATACGAGTAGAATTTGAATAAACAACTATATGAAATTCAAAACATAGTGAGAAATAACTTCATTGAGGCGAAATTATAACTTCAACTCACACTAGTAGATTCTAACCAACCAAAGGCATTTCTATCGACTCGAAAATTACGAAATGCAGCGATGCAATATTATAGACCAAATGATCTGTTCGCTACGATGGTTTGTGATTAATCAATACAATGAAGGCCTGTTCTAATTACTCAACAACGAGGCAAAGATAATGCTGTCAAAATACGATATCTGCTTTAGAAATAAAAATAGGATAAAATTCTATTTTAATAAGCCAACCTCTCAACTTTACATATATTTGCGAGTATAGTAACTTCCCACTGCAAATAAAAGAGATAGTAATGTTACGGTTTACAAACTAATGTAATATTCATTATAAGGGAAACAAGTTGACTCTAAGTAGAAGGGCGACTCCACGGAACTCATATTGCCGCGAATTTCATCAATCGTGGATTAGCCAAAACGGGGGTTCTAAACCAAACTATAGATCGCCTACCAGCAATGAAAATGTATGAAGAGAAAAAGATAAGCTTTTGGAGCATGAAACGTGTGCAAGGGAAGCCAGCACCTCGGCAAAATGACTTACTGATGGCCATCCTTTCGGTAGCTGTAACCTTAACTCTAGCGGTGCGACCCTTGTTTTTTTGTTATTTAAAGAAAATATTAAGCGATACTCTCGAAGAAATGAAATCAAAAATCAGATATGACGAGAGTTGTAAAACAATTGAAGAAGGCACAAATGACTCACCCCAAATAGGTGTGTTAAAACTTTTATAAATTAATACAGTCTGTCAAGTAAGAGCGTGGTCGACTTCAACGACAGGTAATGAAAGATTTCGCTCTAATCCCTTCGCAAGCCGATAGAAGGAAGCTTTTTCCTTGATGCATTGTCAACAAAGATTCAGTTGTCGTTGATCTTTTAAAAAAAAATCACGTTAAGCACCATGAGTGCTAAGTACGCGTCGCGCTACAAGGCTGTGTTCCTTTGCATCCACCTGAATGGTCCCAAAATGTCGCAATCAGCGGCTGCTAAATATATGAGAAAGTCGAAGGCATTTGTACAGAAGTGGATACATCGATATAAAGTGGCTAAAAATGTCGATGATTTACCAGAACGTGGCTCGATAGAAAAAGTGAACAAAAAAGATAAAAAAAGAATAGTGAATGTTTTCGCGGAATCCTGCTTTAACACTGCGGCAAGGACTAGCAAAATTAATGGCAAAAGGTTTAGATATATCCTACGAAACTATCCGAACCCATCTTCGTACTTAATATCTTAAATGGCGCAACACAATGAAGAAGCCTCTGTTGACTGAAAAACATGTGACAAAGCGACTCGCTTGGGCGCATGAGAATATTGATAGAGATTTTGAAAATGTCATTTTTACTGATGAATGTTCTATATGGGCACGTTCTGTCCTCACGCAAGCCTGGTCAAGTTCCACCAATAGGCTTGTTCAGCGGACCGTAAAACATGGAATAAAGGTGCATCTTTGAGGCTGCTTCTCAAAGCAGGGATTCGGCACTTTGCACCTCTTTACTGACAACCTAAATGCCGAGAAAATGATAAAAATCTACAAAAAGGCTTTACTGCCATCTGCCAAACGATGGTTCATCACAAAAAATGAAGATTGGATTCTGCAGGAGGACAACGATCCTAAACACCGCAGCAAGCTCTGTACTCAGTGGAAGACTCAATCTAGCATCGTTACATTGGATTGGCCGTCCCAGTCGCCCGATGCAAACTCTATTGAAAATGTGAGGGCATATATTAAACGGAAGCTTCGTGGAAGACGCACATACACTTTGAAGCAGTTGTCTTACGAAATTCGTCGGATCTGGAGATCCTTGCCACTAGAATACGCCGTGAAATTAGTAGAAAGCATGCCTCGGAGATGCCAGGCAATTATCGACGCCGGTGATGACTGGACACATTATTGACCAAATTGCATCATTGTTTGTAATGTGTACAATGTACATATAAATATGAAAGTTTTATCAAATAAATTTTTTTATAAATTAACACGACCACGCTCTTACTTGACAGACTGTATGTACTCGTGTAGTGCTGCCTAGTGAGAGTAGCCCACCTTCAGCAAATTAGTTTCAGTAAAAATTGGACAAACTATAAAGTTATATATCATGGAGGAAAATAAACATATTTAAATAAATCAAATGTTATATTCAAGTTTAAGAAAATATTCTATAAATCCATGTAGTTTCGTTAAATTAATTTCAAATTCAGTTTTTTACAGCTGATAAATTATATTTTTCTTTCATGTCTCACATTATGACAGGTGACCCGTAGAGGTTAGACCACCTGCCATGCGGTGCAAGATAGAGTTCGCGGCGTGACTACACATACATCGAGCAATAGATGGCGTGCCGCGGGAAAAGGCGCGAGAATCTGCGGCGTGCCGACTCGCGGCGCCATCGATCAAGCAATCAATGGTGCGACGCGGGAAATGAGGAGAGGCGCGACGCGAGAGGGGGAAGAAGAGAGCCTTCTTCTCTTCTCAACCGCCAAGTTGCAACGACGCGCCGAAAAAGAGAATTTTTACCACCGCTGCAGCCGTTTCGATAGATTTGGAGAGTATTCGAGAGGACGAGCCTCCAGATAATAGAAAAGTAAGTGGCCACTTTAAGTTAGTTATCCGCGTCGATAATTATTACACACGCGCGATCGCGGTAATTTATTACATATTATTCGTGCGAGCGGTGAGTGAGAGATCCGCTTTCACTCACACATATATAGTAGCTTATAAGTGTGTGTGTGTGTGTGTGTGTGTGTAGACGCGCAAAAGACTACACGCATGTAGTCTCCTGATTGGCCGCAAGAGGCCACAACCAACAGTCAGTGAGCGCGCCAAAGACTAAGGCCGGCTTACGCGTCTGATACCAGCCCGTGTGTATTAGGGCTGGTTCACATGTCTTGTCTAGCAAATACAGCAAGACGAGTGTACGGTGCGCATGCGCAGTGCGCACCTAGCATATTAGTATTGCGCGTCAAGCAATACTAATTGCGATTATTGGCCGTAAGCCTCTACACAATAAATAACTGACTTCTGTATCTTTTTTTTGTTAACATTAAGCAAAATATAAGTTATTAGCGCATAACGGGGGCGTGTTATTTATCTCCTTCCTCGCATCCTTCGCATCCCCGTCCCGAATACCGCCGCCTCCGCGGGCGTGCCAACCGACAGTTGGCACGCAAACTGAGCAGCCGAGCCCGGTGGAGGCAGCACCGGTATAGGGGGCTTAGGGCAAGGCCCCGCACTCGTAAGTAAAAGCAAGATCCGAGAAGGATCCTGGGTTGTGAGCGGACCGGCTCTGCACGAGAGTGCCATTGCACTGACGGCTAACGCCCGTCGGTACTCGAAGCCGCATTGGTGGACTTGGCGGCCCGCCAAGCCCAAAACCGGAGCCGACAACAGTGCGCACGTGTGAGAAAGAGACCCGCATGTGCATTTCGAATAGACCTGTTACAACGTTCACAAAAGACTGAGCACAATTAAAAAAAAAAATTTAATTTTTAAAAATTCATAATAAAAAAGAAGAGTATTTGTTTCTTCTTTAAAATGAATACGAAAAAAAAAATTTTTTGTCAAGTCGTTTTAAAGATACAAATTTTATGTAAAAAAAGTCACTTATTTTCATCGTTAAATCTTTTAGAATTTGCATGGTATTTTTACAACTTTTAACATCCACCAACGTGTAAACTTCGTTAAAAAGTCAGTGTGGAGAAGTTGATTGCAGTTTTTATACGCAAGCGCACCACCCTCCGTGACGATATGTGTAGAGTAGGTAAATTACATAAAGGTGCGTGAAAGAGTGATAAAACAAAACAGCCCGAGGACAAAGAATAGAACAGCAAGATAAAGAGTGTGTAGCGTTACTTGCGGCCCGAGAGAAAGAAACAAAGGATAGATAGATAGATAACTCAATAAAATTTTTATTGCGCAAAAATGGTGTACAAGGAAAGTAAAGTAAATTAACAGTAAACTAACAAATAAACATTAACAAAAAATAAAAAGTAAATTAACAGTACATAATAATTAATAATATACAATAATAAAAGTAATTTAACAAGAAGCAAACAGATAAAAACTAATTATACAATGAAAAACAAGATTTAATAATATAATAAGCCAAGAGTTTAAAATTATAATTAACATTATAGCCTCGATGGTAGAGAAATTGTATGCTCTCTCTCCTCAACGGAAAAAAGCTAGGTAAAAATAGTGGATTTACCAGGTGTACAAGTATGAAATGCGGATTTTAGACAACACATGGTGTACTAATGCAGTTTAAGCTGTTATGATTTGACACTGCGCCATCTTGTTGTGTCATCAACAAGTTCAGACGCGCATTAGTGATAGACTGAGAAAGTGTGTGCATCGTGTTGTATTATTGTGTTTAATATGTCAAAATTTATACCGATCGAAGAGCATTCGTGGACAGCATCAATTTTTTGTTTTTATTTGAAGAAAATTGCTACTGAATCCTTACGGTTACTTCGAAAAGCTTATAGTGAACATGCTCCATCGCAAGATACGTATAAAAGATGGTTTCAGCGTTTCAAAAAAGGTGACTTCGACGTTGCAGATAAAAAACATGGAAAACCGCTAAAAAAATTCAAAGATATGGGTTTGCAAGCATTGTTAGACGAAGATGATTCGCAAACACAAAAAGAACTGGCACAGCAATTAGGAGTTTCCCAACAAGCTGTTTCCAATCGCCTACGAGCGATGGGGAAAATTCAGACGAGCGGTAGATGGGTACCACATAAGTTGAATGACAGGCGACTGGAAAATCGCAAAATCACATATGAAATTTCGCTCGCTCGGTACAAAAGAAAGTCGTTTTTGCATCGAATAGTAACAGGGGATGAAAAGTGGATTTATTTTGAAAATCCCAAACGCAAGAAATCATGAGTAGACCCAGGAGCACCATCCACATCGACTGCAAGACGAAATCGTTTTGGCAGAAAGACGATGCTCTGTGTTTGGTGGGACCAGAAGGGCGTGATCTATTATGAGCTCTTGAAACCTGGGAAAACGGTTAATACTACACGTTACCAACAACAATTAACCGATTTAAACTGTTTGCTGCTTAAAAAAAGGCCAGAATACCGAAAGAGGCAACACAAAGTAATCTTTCTCCATGACAATGCTCCATCACATACGGCAAAACCGGTTCGCGACACATTGGAAGCACTTAACTAGGAAGTTCTGCCTCATGCGGCTTACTCACCAGATTTGGCTTCTTCTGATTACCACTTGTTTGCATCGATGGGTCACGCACTTACTGAGCAGCGCTTTGATTCCTATCAAGATGTCAAAAAATGGCTCGATTAATGGTTTGTGGCAAAAGGGGAAGGTTTCTACTGGCGTAGTGTTCACAAATTGCCCGAAAGATTGGAAAAATGTATAAAAAGCGATGGAGCATACTTTGAATAAAGCACTTTTTATTATTCTACCAAATTTAACGTGTTATTTTTTCTTTTAAAATCCGCATTTCATACTTTTACACCTGGTAAAGCGGGAAATAGAGGATATAGTATAGAAATAAGAAGGTAGACAGTTTCAAAGTCAAGATGAATAAACAAGAAAATATCTATCACAAAACTCACAATCAGTAGTAGATGACGGCATGGCTAATAGCCTCACATCACCTCGAGTGGGTCTATCTGACTGGTTCCTTACGAAATGTTCAAATAGGTACAGTGAATCATGGTGTTAAAATATTTTATGAAGCAGAGCAATAATGAAGTATTTTTGCCTATCAGAGGAGGTAAGCCAGTCAAGAGAAACCCTATACGGAACAATATGCTCGCGCTTAGTTACACCATAGACATAACGAACACCAGAGTTTATAACTCTCGGCAGCTTGAGATCAAGTTTACCAGAAATATCACAATAAGCGACACAGCAGTAGTCGACTATAGGGAACAAGAGAGTCTTGATTAAGTGCTTACGGAGAGCGAAGTTAGTGCTCTGACGGAAGAAGTTGAGCCTGTAAAGCAGAGAATTAGCTTTACGATAGGTGTAAGCAACGTGTTTCTTCCAGTTAAGCTTAACATCAAGGTAGATACCAAGGTTACACACAGATTTCTTGAATGGCAGAAGAGTATTATTTATATGAACACCTCTGATTGCTATGTTAGTAAACTTATTAATGTAGAAATAAGAGCCAAATATTATGGCTCTTGTCTTAGCGACATTTAGATAGCGATGGTTATCGTCAGCCCATTCCATGACGAGTTTAGCCTGCCTACCAATGAGTTCTACATATGTTACGAGGTTGGTCAGGGGAACTCGGACGTAAATCTGGAGGTCATCAGCATAGATTAAATGACAGATAGTGGTATCAAGCTTGCTGGATGCATCAGTAATGTAAATAAGGAATAATAATGGCCTGAGTACTGAGCCTTAAGGAATACCGGTGTTGAGACTCACAAACGACGATGAGTTGCCATTTCGATCCAGCACTGCCTGCTTCCTACCAGTAAGGTAAGAGGCGAACCACCAAATAGCAGCAGGTGAAAAATCATAATTTAATAATTTTTGCAGTAGAGTGACATGACAGACCTTACAAAAGATTTGCTAAAGTCAAATGCTAGGTTCAAATGCTACGCTACCGAAAAAATTATTTAAATCATCATCAGAAAAGGTATGGAGAGACACAGTAGGGAGAGAGCAGATGCCCAAGTGGCGTAGTTCTTTCCATAGATGAATAGGGTCAGTAAGTTTTGTAAGTCTGTCCTGAAAATAAAGTAAGCGAGCAGATTCAGTTTGTTTCTGGAAGATGTCACGTGCTATTCTGTACTTTCGAAGGTTTGAAGGCAGTCTAGTACGTTTATAGCGTCTGTATAGTTTGTCTTTGTCCTGTAAAAGATTAATAAGGCAGGGAGTGAACCATGGACGGTGGTTCAATCACAATTTTGCTCTCAAGGTTTAAAAATTCAAAATGGTGGATGCAGTATAGTGACCAAAAATTTTCAAAATAATTTAAATTGCTGAAAATTTTTATATAAGGAATTTTTGGGATATTGATCGTGAACTATTATTAGATTTTTTATACTCAACTTAGTTGAGCTTCTTAGATCCTGATATAATATTATTGTTCTTTAAGAAATGATATAATTGTTAAATTTGAAATGAATTTTATATCAAAGATGGTTTCAGAATTTTCTTAACTTAAATATTTTCTATAATAGAGTTTTCTCAATTGGTTCAGTAAAATGAAAATTGTTTTCTTTCATGAATGCCTTGTTTATTGTAATTGTATTGACATTATACTAAAAACTTGATTTAGGTAATAATATAAAAAAGTAATTTAACTTCTTTTGTTATATTTTTATAAAGAATTTGAAGTAAGTTTTTTATTTCTTATAGAGAAAGTATAAAACTTTTTTTAAATGTCTAGTCATAAAAAGAGTAGTGACCTAAACGATCTTGTAATGATAATATTAGAATTCAAGAGTGCGAAAATGGGGGTTATAATGCAATATACATCCCCGATACAAATGATTCTGACGATTCCTTAAAATAAGTCTAATTCTGAATCTGAGACTGAGATTGAATCTGAATTTTATCATTCATGTAATCTTGATAAAATATTTAAAATTTAATATCAGCAAATATTAGACAACTACTCACAAGATCAATCAAAATCAGAACCTGACCGTGATTACGAGGTGCTTGATAGAGAACACAAGCATAGTCGTTGTTTGAAAATGAAAATTTGCTTTCAAATCGTTCAGTTATGGATTCAATGCTTTTAACAGCAGCAGAAAATAGTTTTATACAGTTTTATGCATATAGAATTATGGTTCGAGAAAAAAGAGCATAATCACATACAAGGTGTGATCAAAAAGTAAGGTGACTTTTTGAATTTCGCGCGTCCTGTGCACTTTAATTTCAAATTTTTTCTTGTTATGTTAGTACACATGTCCTTAACATGTGTTCTATAAACATACTATGTTTATAGAAGGATTTATTGTTTGCTTCAAAATAGGCTTCAGTTTCGGCAATGACCTCCTCATTCGAGCCAAATTTTTTTCCCTGGAGCATTTTTTTTAGATCAGCAAAGAGCCAGTAGTCGCTGGGGGCTAAATCTGGCGAATACGGGGGGTGGGGAAGCAAATCAAAGCCCAATTCGTTCGATTTTGCCATTGTTTTCATGGACTTGTGGCATGGTGCATTGTCTTGTTGAAAAAGGATTTTTTTTTTCTTCATGTGCGATCGTTTAGCTGCGATCTCCTCCTTCAAACGTACCAACAAGTCAATATAATAATCACTGTTGATCGATTTACCTTTTTCCAGGTAGTCAATGAAAATCACGATATGTGTATCCCAAGAAACAGACGCCATGACTTTGCCAGCAGACCGCTGCGTTTTTGGACGCTTTGGGCGGCTTTCGCCAGCCATGCGCCACTTAGATAATTGCCGATTCGACTCCGGAGTGAAATGATGTATCCATGTTTCATCCATGGTCACGCATCGACGCAGGAAATATTTTTATTGCGAGTAAATAGCGATGAACAGCTCTCTGAATCGTCGACTCGTTGCAGTTTTTGTTCCACTGAAAGCAATCGCGGCACCCACTTGGAAAAAACCTTTTTTATGCTCAATTTTTCATTAAGGATTGTAAATACGCTTCCAGATGATATCTGTGTCATTTTTGCAATCTCACGGACCTTCACTTTGCGATTTTTCATTACAATTTTTAACAATTCAGTCACATTTTCCTGTGTAACGGCTTCCAATGGCCTCCCCGAACGTTCCGCATCGTTTGTGTCCGTACGACCACGTTTAAACTCAGCATACCAACGACAAGTCGTTGGTTTGAATATAGAGGAGTCTGGGTAATGTTTTTCAAGCCATTGCTGGGCTTCTACGGTGTTTTCACCCATTAAAAACCAATGTTTTATCGACACGCGAAACTCGCTTTTTTCCATTTTTCAAACAAATTACAAAGTGACTTTACTCTAACCTCGATAACTCTGTTGTCTGTGATCTGATCGACGTGAAATTTTTACACGTTTCATGTAAAGGTTCGCACTCTATGGAAACGTGGCCAGTTTCGTACTACTAGCACCATCTCTGGGTTAGTCTCGGGACTTATTGAACGATGTGTTATCTTACTGATATGATGACCAAAATGATATATAAGAGATTAAGCTAGACTCGTCATAACCAAACAAAGTTGTATGCTGATAAGTATATTCATTTAAAAAATGCACTCAATAAAGATGCCGACATACATCCACAAAATATATACCAATCCGACGTTCTCCCTTCTACTTTTACAGCAGGACTTAGCTTCATGAACGAAGAAACACAAGATGTCATAGTAACTAAGGTTGTCCCAATTTATTAAGAACTTTTACATGTAACCTTACATAGCCAGACATACAGAAAGAATTATTGATTAGACAGAAACCTTCTGATAGACATAATATAGTACCTTGAGTTTTTAATTTTAAATTAAAGAAACTTATGAACCTATTGACACAAAAAGTATCTTTAGCTTTGTCGAATAGCACATATAAAGGTGTGGAATGGCAGAAGCGAGGTTTACCTCACACTCACATACTTTTATGGTTACGTACCGAAATACTAGGTTGTTCAAAAAGTTTTGAAAGCGGATATGAAGATACTTTTTTTTGTTGGTAAAATCACTTTTATTGCTCAGTATAATCTCTTATAAGTTCAATACACTTGGTCCAATGGTCTTCCAACTTGCTTATCCCATCACGTAAGTGACTTTCTGCAAGGCCTTCAAAATACTCCTCTACGACGGCTATAACCTCTTCGTTTGATAAAAAATGCTTCCCACGAAGGAATTTCTTGAAGTGTGGCAACAGCCAGAAGTCAGAGGGAGCTAAATCAAGCAAATAAGGTAGATGCTGCAATAATTTGTACTTTAAGTCTGTTATTTTAGTGATGGTTTTTGAGCTGTGTGAGCGGGTGCATTGTCTTGATGAAAAATGATTTTTTTCTTGTGCAAACCGGGTCTTTTTTCACTAATTTTTTCATCCAATTGGTCCAAAAGGTTACAATAATATTCAGAATTTATTGTTTTGCTAGTTTGGAGATAATTCACTAACAAAATCCCTTTCGCATCCCAAAAAACTGACGCTAACACCTTCTTCGCCGATTTCTGGACACGAACTCGCTTCGGTGCCGAAGTGCCTGGTTGACACCACTCCTTAGCCTCTTGTTTTGATTCAGGGTCATGATGGTAGACCCAAGTCTCATCCACAGTGATGAATCGACGCAAAAAATCCTTTTTATCCTTTCGAAAACGCTCCAAATGTTGCTCAGAAAGTCGCATTCGAACGTGTTTTTGTTCTATTGTGAGCGAATGCGGCACCCATTGTGCACAGAGCTTTCTGAAACCCAAAACTTAATTTGAAATATGACTCTCACTGCCAAATGAGATGTCTAGGGCCTCTGCTAAATCTCTCTCAGTCAATCGACGATTTTCAAAAACCATATCCTGTACTTTTGCTATGAATGCTGGTGTTGATGCACATTTTGGACGTCCTGAGCGTGGATCGTCTTCAACGCTTTTTCGACCACGTCTAAGCTCTAAAACCCATCGATGCACAGTTGGAAATGAAGGAGCAGATTCCTTTTACATTTTTACCATTTTTGTATGAATTTCCGTTGCTGATAAACCTTCCAAAACAAAGAATTTTATCACTACACGATATTCGGTTTTTTCTATTGTAAAAAAAATACACTGACACGTTAACTTCAAATGGCTTGTAAACAAACAATAAATTGACAGAGTGAAATGAAACTTTGGGTATGTTTATATGAAAGATAAAATATTAAAATTGCGTAAAAATTTTGGTTCTTCTACTACTCCATAGATGTCGCATTCAAAACTTTTTGAACAACCTAGTACAAATGAATAAAATCGATAAAATCATTTCTGCTAAGTTATCAGACAGAAGATCAGATCCTTTACTATATGATACTAAATCTAGAAGTAATAAAAAAATATAGGGTCCCTGCTGATGCCTAAGCCCACCATCACCGTGCATTAGCGACAGTAAATACTTTAAAAAGTATCCTGAACGGTTCCTTACAGAAAAGCAGACGGGTAATGATACATACCCGGCTTGCTGAAAAAGATTGCCTAAAAATTAAAAATTTATTGCTTTTTTGACTACAAGTAGTTTAACTTTCAAAATAGATAATCGTTGGCTTCACCCATATTGTCCCATATTATCACGGTGTTTCGAAGCTTATATTAATATAAAATACTGTCATTCTGTTCAAGTTATAAGATGTATATGTAAATATATTTAAGATAGAATAGATCTGGAAACGTTATCGATCGACAAAAATTCTGAATGAATTACGAATAACATTAATAGTCGTCGTATATAACGGCAAAATAAGGTTTCACTGCGTTAATTTAAGTAACGTCAACTCGTCGTTGCCTTCTTTAGCGAAAACAGTCGAAATTACAAGCTCGGGATAACGAAGATAATTCAAAGTTTTATCTCTTAAATTCTTTTGTGTATGCGGTAATAAAGTTCGCGACTAAACGTACGTCGAGGCAAAGACTCAGGCCAGCTAAGCCGTTATGGATAAGAACCTAACCAATGCAATATTAAATAAAAGATAGTTAGCCAAAACTCAGGCTAAGACTACATTAAAGAGGATACAGGATCGATCAGAGTAGAGGCAAAAAAAAAAAAGGGTATATCACACAAAATATGGATGTAAACTCACATTTATTAATAGTAATATTTGCTGTAACCAACTCTCTCTCTCTCTGTCACTCTCTGTCATTCTCTGTCTCTCTTTGTCTCTCTCTGTCTCTCTGTCTCTCTCTCTCTGTCTCTCTGTCTCTCAGTCTCTCTGTCTCTATGTCTCTCTGTCTCTGTCTCTCTCTTACTCTGTCTCTCTCTCCCTCTCTATGTCTCTCACTGTCTCTCTGTCTCTCTGTATCTCTGTCTTATTGTCTCTTTCTCTCTGTCTCTTTTTCTTTTTCTCTGTCTTTCTCTCTCTCTTTCTCTCTCTCTGTCACTGTTTCTCTGTCTCTTTCTCTGTCTCTCCGTCTCTCTGTCTCTCTGTCTCTCTGTCTCTCTTTCTCTTTATCTCTCTGTCTCTTTCTTCCTCTGTCTCTATCTTTGTCTCTCTGTCTCTCTGTCTCACTGTCTCCATGTCTTTCTATCTCTGTCTTTCTCTCTATGTCTCTCTCTGTTTCTCTTTGTCTGTCTCTCTCTCTGTCTCTCTGTCTCTCTGTCTCTCTGTCTATCTGCCTCTCTGTCTCTCTGTCTCCCTGTCTCTCTGTCTTTGGGTCTCTATGTCTCTCGATCTCTTTGTCTTTCTGTGTCTCTGTCTCTCTGTCTCTTTGTCTCTCTTTCTGTCTCTTTCTGTCTCTTTTTTTCCTCTCTCTGTCTCTCTGTCTCTCTGTCTCTCTTTCTGCCTCTTTTTCTCTTTGTCTTTCTCTCTGTCTCTATGTCTCTCTCTTTCTCTGTCTCTCTGTCTCTCCCTGTCTCTCTGTCTCTCCCTGTCTCTCTGTCTCTCTCTGTCTCTATGTCTCTCTCTTTCTCTGTTTCTTTGTCTCTCCGTCTTACTGTCTCTTTGTCTCTCTGTCTCTATGTCTCTCTGTCTCTCTGTCTCTCTGTCTTTCTGTCTCTGTCTTTGTCTCTCTGTCTTTCTGTCTCTGTCTTTGTCTCTCTGTCTTTCTGTCTCTGTCTTTGTCTCTCTGTCTTTCTGTCTCTGTCTTTGTCTCTCTGTCTTTCTGTCTTTCTGTCTTTCTGTCTCTCTGTCCCTCTATCTCTGTCTCTCTCTTTTTGTCTCTCTTTGTTTCTCTTTGTCTGTCTTTCTCTCTCTCTGTCTCTCTGTCTCTCTGTCTCTCTGTCTCTCTGTCTCCCTGTCTCTCCGTCTTTGGGTCTCTATGTCTCTTGATCTCTCTGTCTCTCTGTGTCTATGTCTCTCTGTCTCTTTGTCGTTCTTTCTGTCTCTTCCTGTCTTTTTCTCCCTCTCTCTGTCTCTCTGTCTCTCTGTCTCTCTTTCTGCCTCTTTTTTTCTTTGTCTTTCTCTCTGTCTCTATGTCTCTCTCTTTCTCTGTCTCTCTGTCTCTCCCTGTCTCTCTGTCTCTCTCTCTGTCTCTATGTCTCTCTCTTTCTCTGTCTCTCTGTCACTCTGTCTCTTTGTCTCTCTGTCTCTCTCTTTATGTCGCTCTGTCTCTCTGTCTCTTTATCTCTCACTCTCACTCTCACTCTCACTCTTACTCTCACTCTCACTCTCACTCTCACCCTCACACTCACTATCACTCTCACTCTCACTCTGTTTCTTTCTCTCTCTCTCTCTGTCTCTCTGTGTCTCTGTCTCTCTCTGTCTTTCTCTCTTTCGCTCTACTCTCTTTATCTCTCTCTTTCTCTGTCTCTCTGTCTCTCTATCTTTCTGTTTTTCTGTCTCTTTCTTTGTCTCTTTTTGTCTCTCTTTTTCTGTCTCTCTGTCTCTCTGTCTTCCTCTCTCTTTGTCTCTCTCTCTTAGTCTCTCTTTCTCTTTTTCTCTCTTCCTCTCTCTCTCTCTCTCTCTGTCTCTCTCTCTTTCTCTTTTTCTCTCTTTCTCTCTCTCTCTGTCTCTCTCTCTTTGTCTCTCTCTGTCTCTCTCTCTCTTTGTCTCTCTGTCTCTCTGTCTTTCTTTCTGTCTCTCTCTCGGTCTTACCATCTTTTTTTTTCTCTCTTTGTCTTTCTCTTTCTGTCTCTCTCTTTCTCTGTCTCTTTTTCTCTGTCTCTCTGTCTCTCTGTCTCTCTGTATCTCCGTCTTTCTGTCTCTCTGTCTCTCTGTCTCTCTGTCTCTCTGTCTCTCCGTCTCTCTGTCACTTTGTCTCTCCGTCTTACTGTCTCTTTGTCTCTCTGTTTCTCTGTCTTTTTTTCTCTCTATTTTTCTGTCTTTGTGTCTTTCTCTCTGTCTTTCTTTTCCTCTCTCTGTCTTTCTCTCCCTTTCTCTGTCTCTTTCTTTGTCTTTCTGTCTCTTTCTCTATGTTTTTCTCTGTCTCTCTGTCTCTCTGTCTGTCTCTCTTTCTCTCTGTCTCCCTGTTTTTTTGTTTTTCTGTCTCTTTGTCTCTATGTCTCTCAGTCTCTCTGTCTTTTTATCTTTGTCTCTTTCTCTCTGTCTCTCTCTCTGTGTCTCCCTCTGTCTCTTTCTGTCTTTTTTTTTTCTGTCTCTCTCTCTCTCCCCCCCTTTCCTTCCTCCCTCCCTTCCTTCCTTTTTCCTCCTTGTTCAAACATGTTCTAAATTTCGCTATATATGTTTACAAAAAAAAGAATTACTACGCAAAAATTTGTGTTATAAATGTCATGAAAAATTCGTATTAAATGACTTAGCGATGTAGCTATTTTCTTACTTGGAAAGGAAAAAATTATTTCCAGCTGTGTTTGCACGATTTTATGATTACTTGTGTGCGAATACGCGATGGACAATATGCTTCGATGTCACATAGTTTTGTTTGTAAAAGATTGCATTGTGGTCAAATTGAGTCGAACGAGAGCGGCTAAATCTTTTTCATGCGTCATTTATGTATGTATTCAACTCTCGGTTTGGATAAAGTATGTCAGTGGAGAGTTCATCGAGTCGGCTGTGGAGGTGGCTTTATTATGGTAGGGTAGGCAGGGAAGAAACTTATCAGCTGACAAAAAAACGGCGGTTATGCACCGACGTTACATGTATAGGGTAATTTATATTCAGGTTTGGTTTTTAATCTCAAATAAAAGGCATATAGTTGAATTCTATTGTAAAAATTTTATTGTGAGTCGAAAGAACAATCTATGACATTTACTTTATAAAGATTATCTCATTCAAATGTTGACTGCGACTACGCTATAAATGGTCCATCCTGGTATCTCGCGAATGACACGAGTAACGTTGGCTTGCGTCGATTGGAGCTGGCTTATCCCCGAAGACCAGAGACTTCGAGCAACCCCAAAGAAAATAATCTAAAGGTATGATATCACACGATCTAGGCGGCCAATAAGCTGGTCCAGAACGTAAAATCAGGTTCTCACCAAAATCATTTCTCAATAAGTCCATTGTTTTTCTCGCTGTATGCGAAGTAGCGCCGTCTTGTTGAAACTAAAGTTCACCGATACTACGGGCTTCAATTTGGGGTAGCAAAAATCCGTTATCATAGTGCGATAGCGGTCGCCATTGACGGTTACCTTCTGACCGGACTTATTTTGAAAGAAATATGGACCGATGATTTCACCAGCCCATAAACCACACCAAGCTGTGCATTTATGTGGCTTTAGTGGTAGCTGTTGAAGCTTTTCAGGTTGTTTATCAGCCCAAATGCGGCAATTTTGCTTATTGAGGTATTCATTAAGCCAATAACGCGCCTCATCACAAAACAAAATTTCGCGATAAAACAGCGGATTTTCATTGAGCTGATTCAGAGCCCATTCACCAAAAACACGACGCAAACCTAACAATAAGTCGCCCGGCTTCAATTCTTGCACAAGTTGAAGTTTGTAAGCCTTAAAACCAAGATCCTTACGTAAAATACGCCAAGTTGTTGCGCACGACAAACCAACCTGTTGAGAACGACGCTAAATCGATTTGTCACGGTCTTCAGCCACACTCTCAGCTACAGCCGCTATATTCTCTTCACTACGTGCTGGATGTGGTCTAATCGGTCGAGCATCATCCAATAATGTATGCTGGGTTTCAAATTTGCGGATGGTATTGGCTATAGTGGTTTCAGTAGGTCGACGATGCACACCATAAGTTGCTCTAAGAGCACGAAAAACATTTCTCACAGAACGCTGATTTTCGTAATACAGCTGAACAATTTGGATACGTTGTTTTGGTGTAAGTCTTTCCATGATGATTTGTCAAACAATACTGAATAAAAATTACATTGCAGTTTGACAGGAGTCACGCGTGATCTGTAAAATAAAGCCTATTGAAAATCAAACCTCATAATGAATCACCCTTTATATGCCCTTTCAAAGCCGTTTAGAGATTTTTAATTCATGACCGATATACAGCTGCTATACATCTTGCTATTTATCTTGAAAATTATCAACGTGCTTATTTTACAGAAGCAAATATTTACAATGCTGAAAATATAGGGCGTCCTACTCTGCTTCTTTCGAATTTCGTTGATCTAATGAACTTACAAAAACATTGTTGTATTACTTAGATTGTAATTATTACACTTTGGCTAATAAAATTTTAAGAAGAAAACGGGTACAAGATGTCGAAGGTTCCCCAGGAATAAAAAAAGATGCTGCACTGGGCAGAGTTTGTATCATTAATTCAAATCGAACTGAATGTTTCTATTTGAGATAGTTACTACATCAGGATCGTGGTCCAAAATTTTTTTAAATTTAAAGAAAAATTTAAACGTAGATGGAGCGTACTTCAACTTACAATCTAAACAGCTTGCCCAGCATTAGGAATTCTAAAAAATGATGATCAATGGATAGATACTTTTACAAATGTTGCATTATCATAGGCGTTATGAAAATGCTTTTTAAACTAATTTATGTGAAAATGTTCTGCCCAGACAGTGTCAAATACTCAATGATTATTCCTTAATGTATTCTAATAATGTTAATATTGATCTCATGCAAATCGAGGATAAAGTTGTTAGCCTTTATGAAAAATAGCTGATCGACTTTGATCTGCCTTTATCTATCCATAATCAAAATACCTTGAACAATCCACATGATAGCGCATTCATATTCACTTATGACACTAATGAACTACAAAATTACTAAATAGCTTTTGATTTTATTATTGTAAGTTTTAGAAACAATAAGAGTGAAGTTTTGCTCAAAAGCTCCTGAGAGAACTGGAAAAATTTTTTTTATAAATTTTATTCTTGCTCAGGTAAGACCCGCAGGTGTAAATACATAAGCAGTGGTATTATCAGATATTGCAGCAACTCTTTTCACAGCAAAAACTGCACATTCAAAATTTAAAACGTATTTCAACGTTTAAATGTATTTTCCGTCCAAGATTTTGTTTATCATATGCAAGAATGAGAATATTGGGAAAATAATGCGAAATACTATGTTGATTGTGCGAGATAAATGTACAATGGCCCATAAAGCTCTTATTGAAGCTATTAATCAAATTTACAAGACTTACGATTAAGTACGAAACTTATAAGTGGTATTACGTCCGTGTTTGCTAGAGATTTTCGTTAAACTTTACCAATTATTCGGAAAGGGGCTAGAGCAGATATCGTTAAAGCGTGTTTAAAGTCATCAACGCTTTGGCGTGATATAAAAACTCTACATTTGTAAAAAAATATGAGAGCTGATGTTGGAGGCGGTGATACTGAATTCTCTTTGCAACTTCTAAAAGTTGGAGATGGAAAAGTTCAAGGTAACAATGGCTACATATTGATTGATACTAAAATCAGTCAAATCATATATTCGATTAATGATCTTAAATATTGTCAACGTTTATCATAATATTGAAATTCACATGAAGAACCCTGTTTATGGTTATGTGAAAAAGCCATCATTTTTCCACGAAAAATTAATGCACAAGAAATAAATAATATAGTTTTGGAAGAATTTACAGGTGAAACTCGAGAATACCTTGCAATTGATACAGTTGTTAGTACTGAAGATGATGTTTACTATCCTCAAGAATTTCTGAATTCTCTCACACCAGCTGGTTGTCTGCCGTATAATCTCAATTAAAAAATTGGAGCACCCATAATACTGCTCCAAAATTTAAATTCTCTCATTTTTTGTATTAGCACAACATTACAAATTAAACTAATACGTAATAATATTATCGAAGCTATTATTTAAACAGGACCAGCAGCAGCGGAAATCTAGATCATACCTGGAATCTCTATGATTTTTACGGATTTGCCTTTCCAATTTAAACGTTTACAATTTTCTATAAAAGTGTCCTTTACAATTACTATTTATAAATCACAGAGATAAACTTTTAAATGCGTTGGAGTTGATTTATGTTCAGAATGTTTCTTACGCGAACAATTGTATGTCGCTTTTTCACGTACAAAAAACGCGAATAATCAATTCATCTTGACATCCAACACTAACGTAATAAAAAACATAATTTATCAGGAGGTATTAGGAATTTTTCGGCATATATCATTATTATAGTAATAATTCTATCTTAATAATAAATGAAAATATTGAATTCTATGCTTAAATATCGCAGGCGAAGCTGCGACGGGGGACGTTAGTTAGTATATAAAGGGCGACAAAAGTGACGAAAATAAGTTTAGTTCGAGTTCAGTTCAGTCCAATTCAGTTTACTAGACCGTAATGGTCAATTAAAAAAGTCGACTCTAGTTGAGTCGAATCCTTACTCCAGTCATGTGAAAAGTATAAGTAACTAAAGTAATAGTATGAACTGGTAACTCAAAATAAAGGTATTGTAAGACAGTTCAGTAATTCAATGTAAAAAGTATCGTCAAATAATTTAAAAATTAAAAATTTAAGTTAAAAGTATAATATAAATTGTTATAAAGTATAAGTCCGAAAGAAATATAAAGTTAGGAAAGTAACCCGAAGATAGAAAGGTAAAGGTACATTGTCTCAAGCACTGTAACTGATCGTCAGTTACTTACCAGATTGTTAGTGCTTGTGAAATCTTATGACCAACTATTAACATTGTCAAATATTGAAGAGTACGCTACTTTTGAGCTACTAACAGTTCTGAAGTTTGTCTTTATGTCATTTTTCGAGAATTAGTCAAATAGCGGTACAGTACTATGAGTAATTATCACGTTCCACGCATTTTCTTACATTGAACTGAATGGAATGCTTTACTTTTTTATAAATTAAAAAAGTTAGAAAAAAAGCTGAAAATACTAGAGAAATTCATTTTCCTGGCATTTTTTATTTACAATTGCAAATGGCTTTATTTAAATCTTTGCAATAATTTATATAACTAATAAATTAAAAAAATATGTATGAAGCAGAAGACAACATTTTTATAGCAACATAATAAAAATTTGCATTATAAAGAAGTTAATTTATCTAGATGAATAAATCCAAAAATAAATTATTTTATCTATAATAGTATTTAAATAGTATTTGTACGTTATTATTATTACCAATATTGAAAAAATGTCGCTAATAAATTGAATGTTTGGGTTGCAAAATCTGAAACTGTTAATTCCACTGACAATTGATCAGTTGTTAATAAATTATTTGAAAGGACTGGTAGCGTTGAATCGCATTGTGTATAAACTAAAGAAGTGATGAAATTTCTATTAAGATGCGTCGCTTCATATAAAGCTAATAATACAGCATTTTTTTCTAAAATTTGTTGAGTCTTAGATTCTTCATCACTCACAAATATATGTCCTATAATGCTAGTTATAGAAGTGAACCAAGATTCTTGAGCATCTAAAATTCAAACAAATTTCAAAAACAAAAATAATAATCATTAATACGACTAATAATTTCGAACTATAAATAAACAGTGCATATAAAATAATATTACCTTGTTTAAAGCGAGTAAACTGCTTACAAAATGATGACAAAGAACTAGAAATAACTTGACCATAACCATTTAATGCAAGTTCATCATCCAGTATAGATAATTTTACAATAAAAGGATTTGCACTTTCATATTTTTTATAACTGATAAGAAGCGTTAAAATTAATACAATTTTATATCCATGTTTATTCCTTGAAGATGTATCCTTAAGAAGCTAGTTAAATATAAGTTTGTTTATATTAATGAAATCCTTATTTTTTTCAATATAATTAAATTTATATAAATTTACAAAGAACCATTTCTTAACACCAAAAAATTCATTATTATCGATAAAAAATTTGTAATTATCAATATGAATATCTTATAAATTTATGCTCCTTTACAACTGTGCTCGATTAAGCATATTTTACTGACTTAATTTCAAACAATATAATTTTGTATTATGTTATTATCAATACCTAACAGTTAGAACTATTAAAGGGGAATGATACATTCTGTCAAAAAAGTAGCGCGAATTGTCGATTTAAACCTGGCGGGGCAATTTAGGAAGGTAAAATTTTTTTTTCTAAGTTGGTACAATTGTCCTTAATGACTATGCCAGGTTTGAGTGGAATCTGTCAACGAGTGTGTTTACAGTAGCTGGTTAAGTCAGTCGATGTCAATAGTGCGTGCCGATTTTTTACAATGGGTGATTACGTTGAACAAAGAATTTGTCTAAATTTTGTGTTGCGAATGAAATTTCATGTGCTGATGCATTGAAAATGTTGCAAAAGGCTTTTGGTGATAAAGCACTATCGAAAACCCGTGCGTATGAGTGGTACAAAGCCTTCAAGGAGGGTCGTGAAGTCGTCGAAGACTTGTCTCGTTCCGGACGCCCATCGACAGCTTCGACCGCAGATAACGTCGATAAAATTAAGGAAATGGTGCTTGAGGTCATACCAGCTTGAGAGAGGTAGCACATAAACTTGAGACATCCCACGAGTCCACACGTACGATTTTAATTGATATTTTGCGCATGAGAAAGGTGGCCGCAAGACTCGTTCCAAAAGAGCTTAATTTTCTTCAAAAACGCTATCGCGAACAGGTCGCTTCGGACATTCTAGATCGCGCCAATTCCGATCCCGCATTAATGGAATGCATCATAACTGGTGACGAAACGTGGGTATACGAGTACGATATGCAAACAAGCCAGCAAGCACCGGAATGGGTGGGAACAAACGAGCCGAAACCGAAAAAACCACGCCAAAGCCGCTCAAAAGTGAAGGTGATGCTCATTGTTTTCTTCGATATCTGTGGCGTGGTGCACTACGAATTCATTCCAGAGGGTAAGACGGTAAACTAAGAGTATTACCTAAGCGTTATGAAACGTTTGCGTGAGCGTATCCGTAAAAAGCGGCCAAATTTGTGGGCGAACGTCTCGTGGATTTTGCACGACGATAATGCGCTGTCTCACCAAGCTACGATTGTGACCGACTTTCTCGCCAAAAACTCAACGAACACGCTTGAACAACCACCGTATTCGCCGAATTTGGCTCCCTGTGACTTCTTCCTCTTCCCAAAACTTAAATTGCCGCTCCGTGGCACCCATTTTCAGTCGATTAAAGCCATAAAACAAAATTTGGCGCGCGAGCTGAAGGCCATTCCAGAAAGCGACTACAAAAAATATTTCGATAATTGGAAGTGCCGTTGGCATAGATGTATCGGAGCAAATGGAGCCTATTTTGAAGGCGACCCAATAAATTTTGATTATTAAACGTAAAAATGTTGTTTGAATTTAAAATTCCCGGTACTTTTTTGACAGACAGTACATATATTCAAACTCAAGCGAACATTATCACAGAAGTAAATAAAACTGTGTAAGTATTTGACGGGAATAAATTCTTAAAAAAGATGAATTATATGATTTGTTGAAAATTTGCCAGAACATTATAGTTAGTAAATAGATAAATTATAGATAATAAATTAAAAAATTATACTACTATTAAAAAATTTATTTAATCAAGTAATAAAGTCAATACCTTGATTTTATGAGTAAATAAAATAAAGAAAAACTTTTTTTTTAATATCTTTTATATGGTTTCTAATATATTTCACTTTTATTAAAATAACCTTTACAATCTTACAACGAATTTTTCGTAAAATACCTTGATGTGGTATTTTCTATAATTTACTAAACTGCAATAAATGTTTTTAAAAACGCTTGAGATATCTTATAAACTGAAACATCATGGACATTGTCGGACTTGAACAAATTTTTTTGAACTTGTGGTCCAAATTTTCAACTTTTTTCTTGCAAAACAGTAATTAAGGATGATAACAAAATACTACTAGCAGAAATAAAGGCTGTATGGGGTAGATGCGAGTAATAAAATTAATTGACTGTTTCAACACTTCTTGAATTTGTTGATACCGAAAACTCTAATAATCATAGATAATGATTAATCATACAATATATGACAATTCTGACATTTCTAATTTTGTAATTTAGATCTCTAATTTATGCGTAATAATAAATCAGGGCTCGTAAAAAAATTATCAAAAATCACGTGATAATCCGCCGGTTGTTCTGGAGTATCTGCTTTTGTTAGTAATTTATAGAGCATTTTCATAACTACTCTGGTCCCTAAATTACAACTACTCAGTTTTTACTCGAGTTAGTGACTTCTTTTCCACAATAAATTTTAAAATCCATCAATAACTGCCGAATATTTTTGCGAAAAATATCAGTCATACTGCGAACTCTTTAAATGATATCAGCAGAATTCAATTCATTTTTTTTAGCATATTTTGTATAATGCTTGATCTCTAAAAATTTATTTCTACTTATAACTTAAATTTCTACTTATGATCTCTAAAAATGTATTTCTACTTATAACACGTTTGATTCTATCTATACCCATCAATTCATTTTACGACGAGTAATCACGTTTACTCTTCTTAGCACTAAAAATTAAGGAAATCAAAATTCCAATAAACATATTAACCCATTAACGTCGGATCTGCACGTTTTGACATGCATACTTTCAACGCTATAGCAGAGTATGATACCGTCGGAGAAAGATCATGCGACCCAATATTTTATGTAGATTTTTTCAAGATCTTTCGAAACCCGGGGTGCAGAAGTCGAAAAATGCATCCTTCATTCAGATTTTATCGATTTAAAAAAAAAAAACGAGAAATCTTGGGCAATTTTTTCAAAAAACCTGAATTTGGACTGGGATTCTATTTAGCAATAGTTCTCAAACCTACGTAGATCGTGCATAAAATGTTTTTCCTTGAAAATCATACCGTTTTAAATGATGAAATTCAAGATGGCGAATCACATATGGTGACCGAAAGTGGTAAAAATATTAAAAATGTAATCAATTAAGGATTATTTTTTTTCTTTTGTGATTCCTTTATCTTCTTACTGATAAATTTGAAGTGAATAGTGTATAAGAAAATACCTCCAAGTGATTTCATGGGAATAAGATGATAGGAGACAAAATGACGAACACAGAAGCCGGAAAAATGGTGGGATTTCGATGTTTTCTATTAATCAAATAATTTTTGAACCAGATAAAGAGTACTTCGAATGTTTGTAACGGGCACTGATTATAAATCTATTGTCCGATTTTCAAAATTCAAAATAGCGGATCCAGCATGGCGGACCGAAACCTCAAAAATTAAAAAGTATCGGAAATAATAAATTTTTCCCATTGCTACTCGAAAATCTTAGGAAAAAAATTATTCTTACGATTTTTTGTTTTAATGTATTATTCCAAAAAAATGCAAACCGCTGAATAGTCAGTAAACAGAGTCACTTAGAAGCGCTCGGTCATACCGTACATGCTAAAGATGTACCATAAAATATTTAGAACGCCCATTTTAGATTCGCTTTAAAATGATTAAACTTTAAATATAGAATGAATTTTTTGAAATTACAGTGCAACCTCTCAATAAGGCCGCTCACCATCTCTTTCATTCAAATGGTTTTTGCTTTGAGTTAAAAGAAGAGAGAGAGAGAGAGAGAGAGAAAACAACCTCCTTCACAGGTTGCACTGTATTTATAATTTTTATATAATTATTTTTATATAAATTTATTATATAATATTATTATATAATATTTTTATATAATATTTACATAATTTTTTATAACTATACATTAGTTATGTATAAACTATATTGAATTATACATCAATTATATATGATTTTGAAAATTTTTCCACTTAGGTGTTGGTTACCTTTTTTTTGTCAATTGAGCATTTTCCATGCTGTACTGTGTTTTTTTTCGGATAATATTGTTGTGGAAAAAAATAGATATTGGATTTGGATTGTGGTTACCGATGTACCTACGGCACTCACGGTAGGCACGCCTATGGAGTGAGAAGGTTGGAAGCAAGGGTGGAAGAGGGTATGGGGGCAAATTTTTGCTTAGATTAACGAGTAAAATAAGAAAAAATTATTATTCCCAATAATTTTTAATTTTTGAGGTTTAGGTCCACCATACTGGATCCGCTATTTTGAATTTCAAAAATCAGACAATAGATTTATAATCAGTGTTCGTAAAAACCATCCAAAGTACTCTTTATTTGGTTCAAAAAATATTTGAATAATAGAAAACATCGAAATTCCACCATTTTTCCGGCTTTTGCGCCCGCCATTTTGTTTTTTATCATCTTATTCGCATTAAATCACTTGAAGGTATTTCCTTATAGCCTATTCACTATAAATTTATCAGTAAGAAGGTGAAGGAATCGCAAAAGAAAAAAATAATTCCTAATTGATTATATTTTTAATATTTTTATGACTTTCGGATGCCATATTGGATTCACCATTTTGAATTTCATCATTCAAAACGGTATGATTTTCAAGAAAAAACATTTTATGCACAATTTATGTAGGTTTTAGATCCATTGCTAAATGAAATCCCAGTCAAAATTCAGGTTTTATGAAAAAATTGCCCAAGAATTTCTCGGTTTTTTTTTTTTTTTTATAAAATTCTAATGAAGAATGCATTTTTTCGACTTCTACATCGCGGATTTCAGAAGATCTTAAAAAAATCTACATGAAATAGTGGATCGCATGATCTTTCTCCGACGGTTTCATACTCTGCTATAGCGTTGAAAATGTGCATGTCAAAACGTGCAGATCCGACGTTAATGGGTTAAATGATTTCATTGATATACGAGGGCGGTCCGATAAGTACTTAGCCTAGCAAAGAAAAATGAAAATTTGGAAAAAGTGGCTATTTGTTTCTCAACATAGTCTCTTCTTAGCTCGACACACTTAATCCAGCGATGCTCCAACTTCTTTAACCCATCTGAAAAATACGTTTTCTCGAGGTCTGCAAAGTAGGCGTCCGTGGCGGTGATGACCTCCTCATTCGACTCAAATTTCTGCCCGGCAAGTGACTTTTTCAAGATTGGAAACAAAACGAAGTCGCACTGTGCTAAATCTGGAGAATACGGTGGATGGGCTAGCAGTTCGTAGTCCAATTCGATGAATTTGGCCGTGGCGACGGCGAAAGTGTGAGCCAGTACGTTGTCATAGTGGACGAGCACTTATTTCTTCGCCAAATAGGGCCTTTTTTCTGCAATTCGGCGTCGAATCGGCACGATAATTTGGCATAGCAGAGCCCTGTGACCGTTTTGCCCTTCTCCAGGTAGTCGATATAGGTCTCACCTTGTGAGTCTCAGAAAACGGTGGCTATCACCTTTCCGGCCGATAGGATAATCTTCGCCTTCTTCGGAGCACGTTCACCGAGTGAAGTCGACTGTTTCGACTGTTCTTTGGTCTCTGGTGTGTACCAGTGGACCCATGTTTCGTCGACGGTCACGAAACGACGCAGAAACTCCTTCGGATTGCGCTTAAACAGCGTCAAACACTGCTCTGAAATAGTCTCACAGTTGTGCTAGGAGTCTGGTCTGTATAGTCTGGCCTGTCACTGTACGGTCACGCCAGAGTGAGCAAATGCGACACCCATCACGCCGACAGCTTTCTCATGCCCAAAATTGCATGCAGGATATGACCCACGTGGTCTTTTAAAATACCTACTGTCTCAGCTATCTCGCGCACCTTCAATCGGCGGTCTGCCAATACAAAATTGTGGATTTTCGTCACGTTATGCTCCGTAGTAGCCGTTTTCGGAGCACCTGGGCATGGCTCATCAAAAACTGACGTGCGACCACGTTGAAACTCGTTAAACCAATTTTTTACAGTTGCCATTGCAGGAGTAGAGTCACCGTACACAGTCTACAAGCGCTCTTTGATTTTGCTGCGCGATTTCCTTTCCAAAAACAAGAATCGAATCACCCACCGATACTGCTCTTTCTCCATTTTTCTAAAATCCGTGGACACGCCTGCTTCTACACGCGGTCAAAACAAAAGTACGAGTTCGATTTTGCTGAAATTGACAGTAGCCATCTACGAGAATGTACTACACGATAGTGAATTTCTCTTGCGATAGTGGCGCCATCGGGCGATGAGGCTAAGTACTTATCGGTCCGCCCTCGTATCATATCCATTTTCTTTAGTTGCTTCAATGATATGATTTTTTTATTTATTCGAAAAAAATAACTCAAATAGTTCCACAAACTTCATTCCGGAAATCATTTTTTTTGTTCATCAGTAAAGAAATGAGTTTTTGAAGATATAGAGATACAGCGATTCTCTCCATCAACCCATTCGTAAACGTAATTACTTTCTAAAAGTTTTTAGCTCTCATCATATTTTCTATAAATGTATTCTTAAGAACCGTCGGAAATATTTTCATTATTACAATCATTAGCCTCAGTATCGACCGAAGCAGAAAAATAATTATTATAATCTGAAATATCATTCACATCTGTATTTCGTATGAAAATAATTTCAATTTTATCAACACCCTCGTCAGAGCCATCATCGGAATTCCAATTTTCAATTTCGTTTATGACATTGGCCTAAGAGAGACTTGGCTTTCTTGTTTCCATTTTTGCAAGTGGTACTCTGAATATATATTGGGTGTACAACTTTGCTTCCGCCGTTTTGCAATAGATGGCTGTAGCGGTAAGTGGTAGTTGAAATAAATAGATCATAGATGTCATACAATAAGCTTAGGTATTTGTAAACATAACGGCATCGAAATATTAGTCGATTTGTGTCTGCATCATAAAGTTATTCTCGATTAAACATGTCAGCTTACGAGCCAAATTCTCGTCACTTGCGGGAGGTTTTAATTTTCTGCTTCAATATGAAGAAATCTGCGACTGAGGCTCATCGAATGCTCTCAAATACCTATGGTGAGGCGGCTATTAGTGACAGAACGTGCCGAGAGTGATTTCAACGCTTTAAAAACGGCCATTTTAACGTCGAAGACTAGCATGGCGGTGGAAGAAAGAAGGTTTTTGAAAATGCAGAATTGGAGGCATTACTTGATCAAGACTCGTGTCAAACGCAACAAGAATTGGCAGGATCATTGGGAGTGACGCAACAAGCCATTTCAAAACGCCTGAGAGTCATGGGAATGATTCAGAAACAAGGAAATTGGGTGCCGTACGGGTTGAAGCCGAGAGATGTTGAACGGCGTTTGTGTGTTTGTAAACAGCTGCTTACAAGGCAAAGACGGAAGGGTTTCTGCATCGCATTGTGACTGGGGACGGAAAATGGTTTCACTACGATAATCCCAAGCGCAGAAAATCATGGGGATATCCCGGACATGCTTCCACGTCGACGGCCAAACCGAATATTCACGGTTCCAAGGTCATGCTCAGTATTTGGTGGGACCAGCTCGACGTAGTGTATTATGAGTTGTTAAAACCGACTGAAACAATCACAGGCGATCGTTATCGAACGCAATTAATGCGTTTCAGCCGAGCATTGAAAGACAAACGGCCGCAATACAACGAGAGACATGATTAAGTGATTTTACAGCATGACAATGCTCGACCCCATGTTGCGAAAGTGGTCAAGACATACTTGGAAACTTTGAAATGGGAAGTCCTACCCCACCCACCGTATTCTCCAGACGTTGCTCCCTCGGACTATCACTTGTTTCGATCAATGGCACACGGCCTGGCTGACCAACACTTCCGGTCTTATGAAGAAGTAGAAAATTGGATCGATTTGTGGATCAATTTAAAAGATGACCAGTTTTTTCAACGCGGGATTTGTATGCTGCCTGAAAGATGGGAGAAAGTAGTGGCTAGCGATGGACAATACTTTGAATCATAAATGTATAACCAGTTTTTTATAATAAAGCCTCGAATTTCAGAAAAAAACGGCGGAAGCAAAGTTGTACACCCAATAAATAAGTGAAGATTCACTTACCGAATAAGTGAATTGGCTCACGTATGAAAGACGTGAGCAGGTGTTCACTTAAGAAATTAATTTGTAACCTATAAAAATTTATTCAAAAAGTTGTAGTGAATGAGTTTTTAAAAACAAAATGGAAAAATTAATGAACTCAAAAAATCACATAAATTTACGATTTATATGCTAAGTAATATATTCACTTATTCACAAGTTAATTTTACTTATTTGTGATTAAAAAATGTCTTTACTTATAAAACTGAAATTTCGACTTATTCAGATTTAGAGAGTAAGGAAAAAATGTTTGTTAAAATTCAAATACTGGTTTGTATGTACACAGATATGATATTCAAGACCGTCGGATAGAATATGTATTTTACTGTATTTCTCTCTGTCCAAATGTTTTTATTGGCGAATTACCTAGAATCTTTACTTAGATCGTAAATAATTATTATGTAGTGTAAGTAATTTTGATCTGTAAAATATATTGTTAAATAAATTCATGTGAAGAGTCAAAAACCAAAGATTCAAGCATTTTACGTGAATCAATTATTGTACCTCGACTATAAAAGCTTTTCACCCGATCGCCAGGTTGAAACCATACAAAATAATATATTTAAAAAAATACCAACTGCAATAAATTTACACAGTTTTTGAAAAAACTCCGCCATCTAAATTTTCCACCCTTAGAAACTATTTTATTTGAAAACTGATTTCAGCAATCAATCCAGTGCCATCGGAAACCTCTGACGTGAGAGATTTCTGGCTTTCAAACCCTATATCCGGCCATAGGGAGGGTAGTAAACTACGAGTAACAATTATTATTACCATAATCTCAAACCATTCCTAGAAGTATGTGAGGTATACGAGTACTGGACTCTGACTTATTCTCTTTGAATACATAGCGTTAAATTTTTCACCCTCTCAATCTTCAGTCTTGCAAAAATTGCACCCTCATTCCCGTTTTAAATCCTTGAAACACTTTTCTCAAAAACTGACCTTGCCATTAAATACAGCACTCTAGAAAACCCCCGAGTAAGAAATTTCAGACCAAAAAATCGCATTTTTATATCGGAAGTCCAAAAATGTCCGCGTGAGAGATAATGGGTTATTTCAAATTTTCAATTTTACATGAATTTCTTATCTCGGAAATTTAAATTAATAATAATATTTATCGTTAATCACAAATATTTGTCTCCTGCATTTATGCGATAAGTTTACACCAATTTGCATGAGAGGTTTTGCAGTAATTGTTTATTTAATTTTGATAGACAATTGTTCCGATTTCTACAAGCCGACAGCAAACGAAAATGTTGAACTTTTTTAGATATTCGCGAAATTTATGAATTTTGTTAAATTTATTATATGGTATATTCTTTTTAATATAACAACTAAACATAATTTCATTTGTTTATTCTTAGACATATTTGAGAATGCGATTTACTGTTGAATCGAAAATTTTAAATATTTACACATCTCAAAGAAATTAAGAACAACAAATATAATATAAATAACATAAATGGAAGTTTTATTGAGTTAGATAAAAATTGCAATTAATTGGGCTTCTATACTAATTTAAATATAGTCCTGACAAGAAAAACTATCTAACAGGAGGAAGAATTGTCTAACTAATTTCCAAATATTATTTGTTACACATTTTTATGTCGGAGCAATTGCTGCCGAGGTAGTAGGCCCAAAATTATTTTCATATATCATCTGAGACACGTCCTCTCAGCGAGAGGATTGTCAATTATCTTGTAATTTATTAATTGTCAATTTGGCGATGCTTGCAGACACCGCCTTATACCACTACCGATCAAATACTAAAATTCTCTCTATCTCACTCACACGCGACATGCTTTGATTCGACACACGCGGACGTCAAAAGGCACCGCTAACTGTGTCTTCTCTCTCTCTCTTTTACTCATGCTCGAAGATATACATGTACATCTCGACGCATGCGAGCATCGAAGGTCAGTCGCTCTATCCCTCTCCCTTTCTCGCCCTATAACGTCCCCTCTCTCTCTCTCTCTCTCTCTCTCTCTCTCTCTGCTTCATAAAATATTTAAACATTATGATCTACAGTACCTATTCGAACAGTTCATATGGAACCAGTCTGATAGACCCTCTCGGGGTGATGTGAGGCCGTCGGCCATACCGTTATCTACTTCTGAGTTCTTTTCTTGTTTATTCATCTCGAGTCTGGAACTGTCTACCTTCTTCTTATTATACTATATCCTCTATTTCTCGCTTTAAATCCACTATTTTCACCTACCTTCTTTTCGTTGAGAGAGAGCATACAATATTTTTATCATCGAGGCTATAATTTAAATTATAATTTAAGCTCGTTGCTTACATTGTATCTCAGTATGTCTTATTTCTTATTTTATGATTCGTTTATATCTGTTGCGTATTGTTATACTACTTTTATCATACTGTTAATTATTATGTACTGTTAATTTACTTTTACTTTTTGTTAATGTTTAGTTGTTAATTTACTGTATCTGTTACTGTACTTTCCTTGTACACTATTTTCGTACAATAAAATATTTTATCTATCTCTCTCTCTCTCTCTCTCTCTCTCTCTCTCTCTCTCTCTCTCTCTCTCTTTCTCTCTCTCTCTCTCTCTTACACACTTTCTCGGTAAGTGTCTAGCACATACTTTCTTTTGCTCAGGTTTGATTTCATATTTTCAAAGTCTGTGTACTCCTTGGACGGAGTAAACTTGTTGCAGGTTCTCTGAATACCTTCTAGCTCTTGCATATTCGAGCATTTCAGTTTAACTCTATCTTGAGCCAGGGTAGTCTAGAAAAACTTGGTCCAAGCAATTTTGAGGTTAGAGCAGCAAACATTTTTTTTAGATTGGAGGTCCATTTTGCGGAATTTGTAGCAACTAATCTGTGCCAGTTTTATTTTTTTTGTATGACAGCCGTTTTCACGTCGTAAACGCACGTGGATTTAAGTCAAAATTATTGGATGTTACTCAAGTACATGTGTATTCTATAGTTGTTGGCTCCAGTTATTACAAAGAATTGGCCAAACTTATACGCAGATGCCCGAACTCTACTGTAGTGTACGTTAGTGTGCGTGTTGTTTATATTAACGTTACTCTTTAATCATGTGCGTGCAATTTTTTTTCCTAGAAAAATTTAGGAAAATGTCAAAAGAATATGAAAATTATTTTTTTCACTATAAAATAATAAAAATCAGTTAACGTGTTGTGGTATTTTTGCCTAATTTTATTTCGGGGGTAAGCCACCCCTGAATTACATTCAAACCATATTAAGATTTTACGATGAATAAAATGGCTAATGTTTTCATATTTTATGGTTTATCAAAAATTACGAAGCACTTTATATACTTGTATTCTGCAATGAAAAATTTTAAAGGAGTTAAAACTACCCCTAAAGTTCACCCCTTCTCCCCCCAATCACATCTTGAGTATCTTTGGTTCTATTCAATATTTTTGGATAAAACAACAACGGAAAAATTTATCTCAAAAAATTAATAAAAAGTCAAATACAGACCGAAGGCCCGACTCTTTTGAAAAATTAAAACACAAGCTCTTAACCTCCTCACTCAACAAATCTTAAATCGCAAACAAGCCGAAGGCCTGACTTTTGTCAAAATTTTAAACACGAACTCTTAAGCCTCTAACTCAACGCATCCTAAACTACTGACTGATCTTACCTTTTTCAAAAAATTTTTGACACGCTCTTAATACCCTAACCTCCCTCTCCCCTAATCCAGTTCTTAACCTTTTTAAAAATAATAATAGTTTATAATATCCCGTGTACAGATAATTAAATTATTAATAAATAAATCAATTTATCATGAATTTGTTATTTATAATTAGTCAGTAAAATATTATAGTAAGGTATTATAGTAAAATATATTACAGTTCAATATACCTATTATCTACAGTCTTGTACCTTTGTGACCAGATGTACAAGTATAAAATGCGAATTTTAGACAACAGATGGTGTGTACCAATGCAGTTTAAGCTGTTACGATTTGACACTGCGCCATTTCGTTGTGTCATTAACAAGTTTAGACGCGCATAAGTGATAGACTGAACAAGTGTGTGCATCGTGTTGTATTGTTATGTTTAATATGTCAAAATTTATACCGAAGAAAGAGCATTCGCAGGCAGCAATAATGTTTTGTTCTCATTTGGCGAAAACTGCTGCTGAATTCTTTCGGTTACTACGAGAAGCTTATGGTGTACATGCACTATCGCAAGATACATATGAACGATGGTTTAAGCGTTTCAAAAAAGGTGACTTTGACGTTGCAGACAAGGAATATGGAAAACCGCCAAAAAAATTCAAAGATATGGGTTTGCAAGCATTGTTGGACGAAGATGATTTGCAAACACAAAAACCACTTGTACAGCAATTAGAAGTTTCCCAAAAAGCTGTTTCTAATCGCCTACGAGCGATGGGGAAAATTCAGAAAAGCCGGAGATAAGTACCACATGAATTGAATGACAGGCAACTGGAAAATCACAAAATCACATGTAAAACTTTGCTCGCTCGGTACATAAGGAAGTCGTTTTTGCATCGAATAATAGTAGAGAATGAAAATTCGATTTATTTTGAAAATCCCAAACGCAAGAAATCATGGGTAGACCCAGGAGCACCATCCACATCGACCGTAAGACGAAATCGTTTTGGCAGAAAGTCGATGCTCTGTGTTTGGTGGGACCAGAGGGGCGTGGTCTATTATGAGCTATTAAAACCTGGAAAAACGGTTAATACAACACGTTACTAACAACAACTAACCGATTTAAACCATTTGCTGCTTGAAAAAAGGCCAGAATACCGAAAGAGACAACACAAA
This sequence comes from Chalcis sispes, assembly GCA_949987625.1. Lineage (NCBI taxonomy): Eukaryota > Metazoa > Arthropoda > Insecta > Hymenoptera > Chalcididae > Chalcis > Chalcis sispes. The sequence goes on along the minus strand of OX465098.1, from coordinate 20,004,846 downwards.
GTAATTTTCTCTATGACAATGCTCCATCACATACGGAAAAACCGGTTCACGACACATTGGAAGCACTCAACTGGAAAGTTCTGTCTCATGCGGCTTACTCACCAGATTTGGCTCCTTCTGATTACCACTTGTTTGCATCGATGGGTTACGCGCTTACTGAGCAGCGCTTTTATTCCTATCAAGATGTAAAAAAATGGCTCGACCAATGGTTCGCGGCAAAAGGGGAAAATTTCTACTGGCATGGTGTTCACAAATTGCCCAAAAAATGGGAAAAATGTATAAAGAACGATGGAGCATACTTTAAAAAAAGCACTTTTTATTATTCTACCAAATTTAACGTGTTATTTTTTCTTTTAAAATCCGCATTTCTTACTTGTACATCTGGTATATTTAATTTGTTATAGTTATTGTACAATACAATATGTATTATTCTACAAAATTATGACAGCAATGATAATTATCAAAAAAAAATGATTGAAACATAATAATTTTTTGCACCATCCGCAACATACAATTGCAATGTTTGCACACCGTTTAATTGAGCAACTCACTTCACAAGCATTTCCAAAACTGAAGTCTACAGGATTATCAAATTTTTCAGGCTCTTTGTCAATATAACCTGTAACGCCACTAGGGATCAGGATGGCGTACAAATGTAGGGGAAGCGGGCGGGTTGCTTGCTAGTGCAAGTTAAAAATCACAAATTTAGAACAAAACAGAACAACACCGTTTATTCGACTTAAAAATTAGCTACAATAATTACGAGGTCTGGCTATTAAATAACGAGACTGGTTACGAAAAAGGGTTTTATTATGAAAATTATTCTATATTTAAATGCTATCCTTCAATATACTCCCCTTCCCTCGCCATACACCTTTCTATACGTTTTTTCCATTGATCGAAGCAGTGCTGGAAGTCTTCTTTGGTTAGGGCCTTTAGGAGCTCTGCCGTTTTTTGCTTTACCGCTTCCATTGACTCAAATCGGGTCCCTTTTAAAGCAGATTTTATCTTTGGAAACAAAAATAAGTCGCACAGTTCCAAATCTGGCGAGTACGGCGCGTGTTCGAGCACTGGAGTGCGCTTACCGGCCTAATACTGCTTCACAGATAGCGCGTTATGGGCAGGTGCGTTGTTCTGGTGCAGAATCCACGAGTTGTTCTTCCACAACTCGGGCCGTTTCTTACGAACTCGCTCTCGCAGTGTTGCCAAAACTGACCAATAGTAAGTCTAGTTGACAGTCTGACCCTCTGAAACCCATTTAGTCATCACGATACCGTTAATGTCGAAAAAACGATCAACATTGCCTTGAATTTTGATTTGGACATCCTTGCTTTTTTGATTCTGGGCGATTCAGGCGTCTTCTAATGCATCGATTGCCGCTTTGTTTCAACATCGTATTCAAAAATCCACGTTTCGTCGCAAGTAATAATGTTTTTCATCAGTCCGGAATCTTTTTTTAACCTTTAAAGGAAATCTGAGCAGACCCGTTGACGCAAGAGCTTTTGGTCAGGAGTCAGGTTTTTTGGCACCAACTTCGCACAGACTTTTGTCATGTGTAATTGCTCGTATTAAATTTGTCTAACCGTTTCTTTATCGGCGTTTACAGCCTTGGAAATCATCCAGATGCTCATTCGACGATCTGCACGCACAATTTGGTTGATTTTGGTCACTGTTTCCGAAGTTGAAACAGTGACAGGGCGACCTGGGCGTTGGTCACCTCTAGTGCTCACTCGGCCTTCACTGAAGCGCTTACACCACTCAAAAACACGCGCACGAGATAGAGAATTGTCCCCATAGACCTCTTGCAACAATTTACAGCACTCAGTCGGAGTTTTTTTCAATTTAACGAGAAATTTGAGATTGATACGTTGCTCCTGTTTTTCGTCAGTACAACACATGGTTTTCGGCACGAGAAAAAAACACGTTCGTTTCAAACCGCTACTGCACAAATACAATAATAGTGACGAGAACGTGTTTTGGTATGTGCATAGACAAGATATCTAGATACCCAACGCACTACTCGTTTTTTTCCCCACCCCTCTACGGCGCCCTCTAGGCGCGCAGTCTTGTTATTTAATAGCCAGACCTCGTATCTCGCGTTTTTACGCGAGCCCAGGGCGCCAGCTACACACGTGTAGCGTGGTTTCTTAAGTGACACTTCCGTTCGCACGGCGAGCTCACGGTTAGATCGGTCGCGGGCATACAAACTACAAAAAAAAGGAAACATGGCGCGTAGCACGCGTCGCGGTCGCACACACAGCCGGGAAGGAACGGGGACGGTTAGGTCAAGGGATGCCTCCTGGTAGCAGCTACCGCACCGGGGTGCACTTACCAGATCTCTTACACGCACTCGAATACAAAAAGAAACACGTTCCGCCCGCTTTCAACACGCTCATCTTTTCTAAGGCGCTATTTCGTTCGCGACTTCTCGCGAAAACGGACCCTGACGAAGTGTTAACTGCTCGCCATTCTCGTGACTTCTCGCGAAAACGGACCCGAACGGAGTGAACAAGAAGCTCTCTGAGCTGCCGTTAGCGAGTGCAGATTTTTAGATAAGCGTTCTGCGCCGGCGCAACGTACGTCTAAAATACGTTACGCGACGCGGCCGCCACGCACGCTTAGCACTGTCGGCAGTTGACGCCACCGCGCGCCAATAACAAACGTTTAGGTTATTCACTCGCGAGTGCTCGTGTTGTTTATGTTTTCTCCGGAGCGGCGAGAATCTACATCCGATGTCCAGGGAGTCCAGGTAAGTCGACGCGTTCTATGGCTGGTAGGCGTCGACTGATTTGCCTCTTCTTTAACCTTTCCATGTGCGGCATTGCGGCGGATCAACAGCTGGCAAATTAAACGGTGAGCGGCGGAGAAAGCAAAGCATTGGTGTCGGGGACAGCGATAGCCTGCTAGCAGCGGCAGCGAGGCAACGCTATTAGACAATTCCAGGTACGTAATTACTTGCACGTAGGAACTGTGCTAATGTATTTTCCTTGCTCCCTAACTTCCCTTGTCCACTTTCCTATGGTGTTGTGTGGCAGTCTGTACTTTCTTTTCAAGGTGCAGCTGCTGTCATTACTTTCCTTTTCTAATGACTGTCTGGGAGGTTGTAGATAATGGAACAACGACAAAGACAGGAAGGGGCTTAGGGAAAGAACGAGCTGCAGTGTGTGCGAGCACTGCCACGACTAGCCAGGGCTCCTGAGACTAGCTCCTCGCTAGAGCCTGTAATTGAGCTTCGGGCTCCTGTACCTGGAGGAGGTAGAGTATATACAGCCCTGTGTGGCTGTTATTTAGGGCCCAGCGTAACAGTTCTGCGAGACTGCCGAAATTGTGAAGGAGGTATCGCAGGCTACGAGGAGGCTTACAAACTATGCTTTGGCCTGCTCATGTGACTGGTGCAAAAATACCATGTCACAAATCACTTTTATACCAGGAATATTTGAAAAGATTTTTATATCTTGGCAAAGACAGTTGGTTGTGGACTTATTGTATGACTTATTGAATTATATTATTTTTTAAATGCAAATTCGTGTAAAAAAAATTATGGTTTCGTCAATATTTTTTCTTCTTTCAATTATTATTTTATGATATTAAAATATATAAAAGAAAAATATTATGTAATAATTTTTAATATTTTTCATATTTATTAAACTAGAATTTGTACATTAAACTTTCATTTTCACAATAATATAGTATTATTTTTCGTATCACACGACTAAAGAAATCTTGCCCATTGGCGATTCTGTCAAGAAGACCAAGACACTTGTTTTTTCGATTGTACTTCAGCTCAATTGTAAGGTTTTCCTCAAATTGAAGTTTCCATTTTTGTACAGATCTTTCGCATGTGCAAATGTTGTGACCACGTCGTAGCTGATTTAGCTACGTACGCCCTGTGTGCCTTGCACAAAAATAATATTTTAATTAAACTATGCTTCAATCTCACTCACTCTCTCTCTCTCTCGCTCTCTATGACTCGATGTTATGCAGGCCGGTCGCCTGCGACTGTCCCTCCAGCCGAAGGAGGCCTATCGCTTCTCCCAGAGCTGGGAAGTGGCAATCCCTTGCCACCCTTACCGCGAACCCGCTAGCACATAATCTTGCTCTCTCTCTCTCTCTCTATTTCACGCGGATAAGTGAGGACACTCACCGTCGTTGTTCATAAGGCTCGGCCGCAGGCCGTTGAACTCCCGGCTATTTCCTTCCGCGCCGCTGCACCTGGCTCCTGCGTCTCTCCCTCCGGAGAAGGGCTGCCGGACCTTAATGTGAGTCCACCTGAACGCTGACTCCCTCCATCTTACCCTCGGCTTCAGATGTCGCAGTGGCAACCTCCAGTCGCCTCCCGCTGATACCTGACCTCCTCGTCCCCCGTCTCACTTCCTCGCTGCACTTCCTCGTCTTCGCTCTCTTTCCTCGCACTGCTCTTCCTCCTCACTCTCTCTCTCACTCTCTCTCGCACACCTTCACCCTTGGCTTCACTCGCGACACTCACTCTAATACAGTCTGTCAAGTAAGAGCGTGGTCGTGTTAATTTATAAAAAAATTTATTTGATGAAACTTTCATATTTATATATACATTGTATACATTACAAACAATGATGCAATTCGGTCAATAATGTGTCCAGTCACCACCGGCGTCGATAATTGCCTGGCATCTCCAAAGCATGCTTTCTACTAATTTGACGGCGTATTCTAATGGCAAGGATCTCCAGATCCGACGAATTTCTTAAGACAACTGCTTTAAAGTGTATGTGCGTTTTCCACGAAGCTTCCGTTTAATATATGCCCTCACATTTTCAATAGAGTTTGCATCGGGCGACTGCGACGGCCAATCCAATGTAACGATGCCAGATTGAGTCTTTCACTGAGTACAGAGCTTGCTGCGGTGTTTAGGATCGTTGTTCTCCGGCAGAATCTAATCTTCATTTTTTGTGATGAACCATCGTTTGGCAGATGGCAGTAAAGCTTTTTTGTAGATTTTTATCATTTTCTCGGCATTTAGGTTGTCAGTAAAGAGTTGCAAAGTGCCGAATCCCTGCTTTGAAAAGCAGCCCCAAAGATGCACCTTTATTCCATGTTTTACGGTCCGCTGAACGTGCCTATTGGTGGAACTTGACCAGGCTCGCGTGAGGACAGAACGTGCCCATATAGAACATTCATCAGTAAAAATGACATTTTCAAAATCTCTATCAATATGCTCATGCGCTCAAGCGAGTCGCTTTGTCACATGTTTTTCAGTTAACAGAGGCTTCTTCATTGTGTTGCGCCATTTCAGATAATAAGTACGAAGATGGGTTCGGATAGTTTCGTAGGATATATCTAAACCTTTTGCCATTAATTTTGCTTGTCCTTGCCGCAGTGTTAAAGCAGGATTCCGCGAAAACAGATTCACTATTCTTTTTTCATCTTTTTTGTTCACTTTTCCGATCGAGCCACGTTCTGGTAAATCATCGAGATTTTTAGCTACTTTATATCGCTGTATCCACTTCTGTACAAATGCCTTTGACTTTCTTATATATTTAGCAGCCGCTGATTGCGACATTTTGGGACCTTTCGGGTGGATGCAAAGGAACACAGCCTCGTAGCGCGACGCGTACTTAGCACTCATGGCGTTTAACGTGATTCTCTTTCAGAAGATCAACGAAAACTGAATCTTTGTTGACAATGCATCAAGGACAAAGCTTCCTTCTATCGGCTTGCGAAGAAATTAGAGCAAAATCTTTTATTACCTGTTAGTGAAGTCGACCACGCTCTTACTTGACAGACTGTACAAAGGAACAGAACTATGTTCACTGCGGGACTTATCTCTCCGTCCTCGCGGGAACGCGCAGCGAAACTTACTTGCAGGAGAGCACAGCGTAACTCAACTGTTTCGCTCGCTCTCCTCTCCCCTTTCCTCACGGCTTCCAAAATTTCTCGCCGATCGTCGCCGCAAGTTCGAAAATCGCATGGTTTTCGAACGTTGCCGGTTTTTCCGATAAGTCCGCATTTTCGAGGCTAAACAGGCTTACACAAGCTGGCAACCTGGAGACAGTCGCGCAAGAATGTAAAAACTTACATTCTTCATCAAAGACCTATGACAGACTCTCCGTCACAATGTTTATTTAATGAACGGTAAATTTATTCAAATTTAATTGTTCACTCGATATTCTTAATGTTAAACAAAGGTTTGATCTAACAAGAGTGTTCACACGTTCGATGTTTTTGTCGGTTTTCGAAGTTGAAGGCCTTTTTGAAGGGTGATCATCTTCAACCTGTTCTCTGCCTTTCAAAAATGATTTATGCCAGCAAGAAACTTGAGCCCGGGATAAAGAATGTTTCTTATAGGCCTGTTTCAACTTTTGAAACGTCACACTTGCCGATTCTCTAAGCTTAACACAAAAATTAATGGCACAACGTTACTCCAAATTCCGCTGTTCCATTTTGCGTGACGCACAAGCAAAACACAAATCACTAATAGCAGTCACAAACATCGCGTAGTTAACGGAAGGAGTTGAAACTCGCACTAAGTCATGGGAGGGTACTGATACACGTGCAAGCAATCTGGCAACAGCGTAGCGTTGCTAGATCGCTTGCGGTGCTGCTAGTCTCATTACTTCTCAGCCATACCTTGTAAACTATATAAATGATACAATTTCTCATTAAAAGTAAGTTTATTATGCATTAATTCATGATTCTAAATTAATTTTGAAATTTTCCCGTTGTAATTATCATTACTCCTTTGTTAGTAAATGATTGATTTGTCTGGCTAATGATAAATAAAAAATTTTTAAAAATATTTTCATTTGTTATGACGATTAAATCATAACTGTATACAGTTGACAGTTGTGTCATTTTTGAGTAAGTGAGTGGTAAGAGTACGGTAGCGATAACGTCAGTAACGGTTAATAATAAAGCTTTGGCACTAATATCTCGATGAATGTAGCTGTACCGTTGTTTCTTCAGAATTGAACGTACAATTTTTCAAATGATTACATATTGTTTGAAACTTTCATTTGGAAAAGTCTTCTATAATTAATGTGTTTCCATCAATGATCAGTTAAAACGTAAGTTTTTCTACGGTATTATTAAATACTAGTATTTATATTTGTTGTTAAGTTTAAAAAAATTCATAAATAAAATTTTTTCCTTTTTAAATACTTTATAAATTGGTAAACAAGAAAATTTTCCAATTTTTTGGTGATTGCAAATATTAATTCGATTCCGTAAATAGTGAAATACTATTTAACAATGCAATTAATGCCAAATATATTATTTTTATAATTGTTTGATATTAAAAAATTTATATATATCTTAGTAAAAGAAGTTTTCTATGCGAAATTATTCTGAATAAAAAAATACTAATAGACATTCAATAGAAATTATGGAAACATCAATAAAGAACAATCTTATTCATTGCAAGTTTAGACATAGTTTTCTAAATAATTCTTTATGTTTCTAAAATTAATTCGTTTATTTTTATTAATAATTTTTCTTGAATTCTAAATGAATCATTCAATATTTTATTCGAAGCGAACGTGATTTGTCAATCAACTAGGTTCTTTATTTTTTTATTCAATATTTGAATCTAGATACTTATTATGAGTTTACTTATAAGAGCAATAATAAATTTTAATCGATAAATTATATATTATTAAAATAAGATTGATAGATCAATAAACGAGTCTTTTGTACTTCTAGACGGTGAAGATACTTGATTAGTGGCAAAGCTAAAAAAATACACGAGGGTTTTTGTATATTTTTTTCAATTAATTTTTATTTACGTAACTTTTATGTATTTATTCATTGAAAAATATATGCTCACTCCTCTTGATAAATGCATGATAATAATTTTTTGCGATCTTCTTGAGAGCCATATTGTTTCTGTGAACTATCTTGAATTGGTAATAATCTTGCTGCCGAGGAGACCGTTGAAAAATAGATTTTATTTTTTTGTTTACTGAATAATATTTCCATTTATAAATCCATTAATTCATTTATTTTATTATTCATTTATTTATTCATTATTTTTTTATTTACAGTTACTTTTGAATACTCATTTGAACAAATTTCCGCAAATTTCAGAATTCCGAAAAACTCAATTCGGCAATCGATTCTACGTAAAATATCACGCTTTTATTTATAACATTTTTACATTGATAATTTGAGTTTTTACAAAAATTCAAATAGATTTTTTCATAATTTTTCCTGTAAATTGCCGCGTACAGTTTTTCAGAATTTTGAAATTTTTTGTAATTTATTTTTCATCAATCCAAATTGCATTTGTGTGAATTGCCACAGTCCCGAACTCGGTATCGCAAACACCATATACTTACGATTCGAACGCTTTATCGTTAAAAATACGCCTGCTTCAAATCTATCGTCAATAAATATCTTGCTTTGCGCAATTTATCCAAAATCGTATCCATATTCGGTATAGGATACGCATTTCTCTTGATTACTTTATTTACATTACGAAGTCTACATAAAATCGCTACAAACCTCGCAGACCTCTATAATTCCACTCTTACGCATTTTCTTGACTTCTCGCTGCGCGATCTTCATCATCTTCGGCGACATGCGACGGAATCGGTGCTTGATTATCGGAGTACCTAGGACGTCAATATGATGCTCGGACATGTTCGTTAATCCAGCATTTGTCACGCACTCTCGCAATAAATGGTCAACTAAACGCTCGACTGCCTTGCGTTGCTTCTCTTTTAATATTGAAATTCCCGCGCATTCGGCAAAAACTCTAATATTTTCGATGTTATCACTCGCATCAAACTCATGTCGCTTTTCTTCTTTCAGACGCACATATCTTGTATCTACATTGAATTTTTGAATAAAATCCATTTCGAGAATAAGATCGCGATGGAGATCTTTTGTCGCTTTTAATTCGATTTTCTCGGTAAGCCCGTCAACCTCAAAATTTACTTCCTATGCAACTATCAGCCGTTCCACTCTGCCCATTACACTTTGTACTACAACTTAAGTCGTTATCGAACGATTGAAAAATTGTTCTACGACTCGTGGACCAGCGAGCGAAAGTATCGCGCCTGAGTCAAAGAGTGCTTAATACACATTATTGCCAAATTTTACGGCAATAAAGTGCCAATTCTCAGACGTCTCGACCGCCATTTTATCTTCGTTATTCTCACTCCTCACTTCACTATTTATCATTTTATTTTTCTTGCTTGTATAACGTCCGCCTGTTCGCTAAAAATTTATTTTGTTTTCTTTTTTCTTTTCTTATTCTTCACACAAATTTTTCCGTCAATTTAATTTACTGCATTTTTTATTCAATATCTTCCTAGAACCGGGGCACTTAAAATTCAGTCTTCTAGATATCGGTGCATGTGCAAGTATCACAGATAAACTTGCACGGTATCTAAAACAAAACCGCAAACCGTCTCACGCATGCCTTGTATCTAAATTTTGAAATGTTTGGAAAAAATGTAAAGAAAGCGTATCCTCTTGTACTTTTTGTATTCCTCCGAGAAAAACCGTAATAAAATGTCTGTGGCTAGATAAATAAAATCAATTAGCTGCACAATCGTATTTTTTACATACATCAAAAAAGCACTTAAAAGATTCCGAACAGAAAGGACACTTTACGACTTTTCCCTACAATTAACACGAACGCGACACCCAGGAAAGTCTATGTAGAAAAAACGACGTACCTAACGAAAGGAACTGCGCAACGAAAAAGTACCGCAGCGCACGTGCATGCGTACATGTATATAGAATAGAAGCGTTAGTTTTTAAGAATTTTATATTTAGTACCATTTTGTTAAAATAAAAATAATACTATCTTAGGTTTTGAATAATAACCTAATGAAAAATTTAATTTTAATCATTGACTCAATTTTATGACAATATTATGTTTTATCTTATCAAGTAGAAAATATGCGTTCTATTTTAAGTTAGAATAAAGTGCAGGTTTCAATATAATTGTAGTTTATACATACGTAAATGAAAATACTTATAATTTGTTAACATATATATATATATATATATATATATATAACACATCGTTCAATAAGTCCCGAGACTAACAACGAAAACAACATTTTTTTTTAAAAATCATTTTTATTCATCAATATAATCTCCTTTTAGAGTGCTACAATTTTTCCAACGCCTTTTTAACATTTCTATACCATGTTTATAGAAGGATTTATCCTTTGCTTCAAAATAGGCTCCAGTTTCGGCAATGACCTCCTCATTCGAGCTAAATTTTTTTCCCTGGAGCATTTTTTTGAGATCAGCAAAGAGCCAGTAGTCGCTGGGGGCTAAATCTGGCGAATATGGGGGGGGGGGAAGCAAATCCAAGTCCAATTCGTTCAATTTTGCTATTGTTTTCATAGACTTGTGGCATGGTGCATTGTCTTGGTGAAAAAGGATTTTTTTCTTCTTCATGTGCGGTCGTTTTGCTGCGATCTCCTCCTTCAAACGTACCAACAAGTCAATATAATAAATACTGTTGATCGATTTACCTTTTTCCAGGTAGTCAATGAAAATCACGCCATGTGTATCCCAAAAAACAGACGCCATGACTTTGCCAGCAGACTGCTGCATTTTTGGACGCTTTAGGCGGCTTTCGCCAGCCATGCGCCACTCAGATGATTGCCGATTCGACTCCGAAGTGAAATGATGTATCTATGTTTCATCCATGGTCACGTATCGACGCAGGAAATCCTTTTTATTGCGAGTAAATAGCGATAAACAGCTCTCTGAATCGTCGACTCGTTGCTGTTTTTGTTCCACTGAAAGCAATCGCGGCACCCACTTGGAAAAAACCTTTTTCATGCTCAATTTTTCATGAAGGATTGTAAATACGCTTTCAGATGATATCTGTATCATTTTTGCAATCTCACGGACCTTCACTTTGCGATTTTTCATTATAATTTTTGAAACTTCACTAACATTTTCCTGTGTAACGGCTTCCAATGGCCTACCCGAACGTTCCGCATCGTTTGTGTCCGTACGACCACGTTTAAACTCAGCATACCAACGACAAATCGTTGGTTTGGATGGAGAGGAGTCCAGGTAATGTTTTTTGAGCCATTGCTAGGCTTCTACGGTGTTTTTACCCATTAAAAAACAATGTTTTATCAACACGCGAAACTCGCTTTTTTCCATTTTTCAAACAAATTACAAAGTGACTTTACTCTAACCTTGATAACTTTGCTGTCTGTGATCCGATCGACGTGAAATTTTTACTTGTTTCATGTAAAGGTTCGCACTCTATGGAAACGTTGCCAGTTTGGTTCTACTAGCACTATCTCTGGATTAGTCTCGGGACTTATTGAACGATGTGTTATATATATTTATATATATGTAGGGTGATGCATTATGAAGTTTGGTTTTTAATCTCAAATAAAAGGCATAAAGTTGAATTCTATACGAAAAATTTTATTGTGAACCGAGAGAACAATCTATGACATTTACTTCTTGAAGATTCTCATTTAAATGTTAACCGCGACTAAGCCGTAAATGGTCCATCCTGAGGGTCCAATTTTGGACGACGCGTTCCAGCATAGCGACCGGTATCTCGCGAATGACACGAGTAATGTTGACTTGCAAAGCGTCGATTGAAGCTGGCTTATTTCTGAAGACCAGAGACTTCGTGTAACCCTAAAAAAAATAATTTAATGGTGTGATATCACACGATCTAGGCGGCCAATTTACTAGTCCGAAACGTGAAATCAGGTTCTTACCAAAATGATTTCTCAATAAGTCAATTGTTTCTCTCGCTGTATGCGAAGTAGCGCCGTCTTGTTGCAACCAAAGTTCACCGATACCACTGGCTTCAATTTCAGGTAGCAAAAAATCCGTTATCATGGTGCGATAGCGGTCGCCATTGACGGTTACGTTCGGACCGGGCTCATTTTGAAAGAAATATGGACCGATGATTCCACCGGCCCATAAACCACACCAAACTGTGCATTTCTGTGGCTTTAGTGGTAGCTGTTGAAGCTCTTCAGGTTGTTCATCAGCCTAAATACGGCAATTCTGTTTATTGACGTATCTATTGAGCGAAAAATGCATCTCATCACTGAACAAAATTTCGCGATAAAAAAGCGGATTTTCATTGAGCTGATTCAGAGCCTATTTACTAACACATCGTTCAATAAGTCCCGAGACTAACAACAAAAGTAACATTTTTTTTCAAAAATCATTTTTATTCATTAATATAATCTCCTTTTAGAGTGATACAATCTTTCCAACGCCTTTTCAACATTTCTATACCATGTTTATAGAAGGATTTATCCTTTGCTTTAAAATAGGCTTCAGTTTCGGCAATGACCTCCTCATTCGAGCCAAATTTTTTTCCCTGGAGCATTTTTTTGAGATCAGCAAAGAGCCAGTAGTCGCTAGGGGCTAAATCTGGCGAATACGGGGGGTGGGGAAGCAAATCAAAGCCCAATTCGTTCAATTTTGCCATTGTTTTCATGGACTTGTGGCATGGTGCGTTGTCTTAGTGAAAAAGGATTTTTTTCTTCTTCATGTGCGGTCGTTTTGCTGCGATCTCCTCCTTCAAACGTACCAACACGTCAATATAATAATCACTGTTGATCGATTTACCTTTTTCCAGGTAGTCAATGAAAATCATGCCATGTGTATCCCAAAAAACAGACGCCATGACTTTGCCAGCAGACTGCTGCGTTTTTGGACGCTTTAGGCGGCTTTCGCCAGCCATGCGCCACTCAGATGATTGCCGATTCGACTCCGGAGTGAAATGATGTATTCATGTTTCATCCATTGCCACGTATTGACGCAGGGAATCCTTTTTATTGCGAGTAAATAGCGATAAACAGCTCTCTGAATCGTCGACTCGTTGCTGTTTTTGTTCCACTGAAAGCAATCGCGGCACTTACTTGGAAAAAACCTTTTTCATGCTCAATTTTTCCTGAAGGATTGTAAATACGCTTCCAGATGATATCTGTGTCATTTCTGCAATATCACGGACCTTCACTTTGCTATTTTTTATTACAATTTTTAACACTTCACTCACATTTTTCTGTGTAACGGCTTCCAATGGCCTACCCGAACGTTCCGCATCGTTTGTGTCCGTACGACCACGTTTAAACTCAGCATACCAACGACAAATCGTTGGTTTGGATGGAGAGGAGCCCGGGTAATGTTTTTCAAGCCATTGCTGGGCCTTTACGATGTTTTTACCCATTAAAAAACAATGTTTTATCAACACGCGAAACTCGCTTTTTTCCATTTTTTAAACAAATTACAAAGTGACTTTACTCTAACCTCGATAACTCTGCTGTCTGTGATCCGATCGACGTGAAATTTTTACACGTTTCATGTAAAGGTTTGCACTTTATGGAAACGTGGCCAGTTTGGTACTACTAGCACCATCTCTGGGTTAGTCTCGGGACTTATTGAACAATGTGTTAAAAACACGACGCAAACCTAAGTCGCCCAGCTTCAATTCTTGCACGAGTTGAAGTTTGTATGTCTTAAAACCAAGATCTTTACGTAATATACGCCAAGTTGTTGCGTACGACAAACCAAGCTGTTGAGAACGACGCCGAATCGATTCGTCACTGTCTTCAGCCACACTCTCAGCTACAGCCGCTATATTTTCTTCACTACGTGCTGGATGTAATCTAATCGGTCGAGTATCATCAAATTTATTAAATATATGAGAATATTTTGTTAGTTGTGACAGGTGGCTTATCGAGGTTAGGCCACCTGCCATACAGTGCGAGATAGAGTTCGCGGCGCGACTATACGCGGCGCCATCGATCAAGCGATCGATGGCTTGACGCGGGTCAAGGCGCGAAAATCTGCGGCGCTATCGATCAAGAATCGATAGCGCTACGCGGAAAAGCCGATAGGCGAGAGGGGAAGGAGGAGCCCTCCCCTTAAGCCTTCTCCTCGTTCCACCGGTCCGACACGCTGCACGTGCTTCGAGCAATTAGAAAATAGACAGGAATTCTTTGAGGGTTTTCCGCAGCGTTTCCACAGAGTAATAGACGGGACGATACCGCGATTAGCTATTAATCAAGTAAGTGGCCACTTGATAGTATAATTAGTCCGCGAATAAATTATATTGAGTTTTCTTGACGCGTGTGCGATCGCGTCAGGCATATATATATATATATATATATATATATATATATATATATAGATAAAAGAGAGCTACGCGCGAGACCGCGTAACTCAAACCTGATTAGGCCGTGCGAGTGCGAGTGAGAGGATCAATCTCTCTCTCGCACTATCATAGAATAGGCGTACGAGTAAGAAAAAGCCACTCTTACTCGTACAACCTGCGAGCACGCAGTGAAGCGAGAGGAACGAGCTCTCTCGCTCAACCATAGACTGCAGCGTCGAGTGAGAAAGAGAGAGACGCTCTCACTCGGGCAGTCACGGACTATGACAGTATAGAGAGGGAACTGCTCTCTCTATATCCGTCGTCCATAGACTACACGTGTGTGTGTAGCCGCGTGAAGCGAAGAGGGTGCACATGCGCAGTGCGCACCTCGAGAATTAGTATTGCGCGTGAGGCAATATTAATTGGTCTTCGCATTAACGGACCTCTCCGCAATAATTTATTACTTTTGTATTATTTTTGTTGTTTTATTTATTAAAGAAGCAGTTAGCTCTGAGCCAGTGCATTCTTATTTTAATTCCCTACAGCTCCCCTATCCCGAATACCGCCGCCTCCACGGGTGTGCCAATCTAGCATTGGCACACAAACTGAGTAGCCGAGCCCGGTGGCAGCAACACCGGTAGCGGGGCATCAGGCAAGGCCCCTCCCACACACAATTCAAGAGATAAAGCAGGACCAGAGGAAGGTCCTGCGTTGTTAGCGGGCGTGAACAAATTTACCCCGTTACAAAGTATTTAAATTGTTGTTGGTATTCTTCAAAACTAATGACGTGGACATAAATCTTACAGCTTTAATTTATTTATAATTTGTAAAATATAAAAAAACCTTTTTTTGGAAAATATTCGATATTCTATCCACTAAAGTACCCATACAGACTAGCTAAAGTTTAATATAACTTATGTTAATACTCAATTTACACTTTCTACATTTAAGAAAACTCGAATTAACGGTCATTGCGTATCGATTTCTCGAAGAGATGGATTTTTATTGCTTTTATACAATGTATCCATAACGAAAACTTGCATTTTCGTTACTAATTGCAATATTTTTTAGTTATCGTTTTTGGAACCGACATATATATTTTAAATAAATATTTTTTTTAATTTATTTTACTTAAAGTGTGTTTATAAATTATATAATTTTAATTATAATAATTTTAAGAGATAAGAAAACGTAGATAAAAAACATTCCATTTTAAACATTTGATTTTTCTAACATCTAATTGTTATTAAATCAATTATAAAATTTAATGATGTTCAAATTTTTTTTTAAAAATTAATTTAAATTTTAAATCTTATGTTCATTAATGTTTTACTTTACATAATATTAACAATGAAAATAAATTTCATAATTATTATAATAAATTGTAACATCACAATTACACTTTGCAGAAGTGTAACTTGTAAGTTAAGTAAAAAAAAAGTATTTTTCTCTTGCAAATAGGTAATTCAGAGTCTTAATTATGTTTCAAAGAAATACAAAAAATATCTACATCACTGAAATACTTGGAATATTAGAATCATAAGGCCACTTCATTTCAACAATTTTTAGCCAATGTAGATATCTTCTTTTGAATGAAGAAGTATTAAATATCTAGTAAAGAACTTACAATTTTTCAGATTAGTGAAACATTTTTTTAAATTTTATTTTATAATGGTAATTTTTTTACCGAAAATTCGAATTATACTTTTAATTTTTGCAAATAATCTTGGCTACTTTATTTTGCAATATTATATACTTTTAACATATTTTTGCATATTTCGTTTGTGCTGTCTTATAGAACAACTACAACAGCTTCGATATGCAGTACTACTTCTATATCGGAGGATCTGACTATGAATAACAGTATTTATTTTTGGCATATACTTTATATTATATTTAATAAAAGCTCTTATGTTTAAATCGTATAACGTATACAGCCTTTTGATACATTTATATCATTGTAATACTCATGTGTACATTTTTCCACAGAAAATTATATATGAAGTCTGTCCGAAAAGTATTCGACCAACTTTCATATCTCTGCGGTGCCGTTATTTCTCGTAATCGGGTGAGTGGAATCCTTTAAAGTCGTCCTCATTTGATTGAATAACGTGTTTCTAGCGGTGTTCCCACTTTTCGAAGCAGTCCTGGAAGTCAATTTTTGAAATAGCCTTGAGTGCCCACGTCGCATTATTTTTAACCGTCTTTTTGACATCAAACCAGTGTCCTTTGAGAGATTTTTTCAAATTAGAGAATAACTAAAAGTCACAAGGAGCTATATCAGGACTATACAGAAGTTGACAAAGTAGTACGATATTGTGTTTCGTTAAAAACTGCTGCACAAGATTCGATGAGTACACTGGCGTATTATCATGATGGAGAAGCCAATCACCGCTTGATCAAAAATGCGGTCGTTTTTTTCTCACTGCATCACGCAATCGTTTCACAATCTTAACGTACTATTCCTTATTAATCGTCTGACCTGTCGGTACACATTCGTGGTACACAACACCTTCATATCCTGTGTCGTCAAAGGACGGCCAAAACAAGGATCACTATCAACAGATGTACGGCCACTTTTGAAACGATTATACCACTCTTTTATTTGTATTTTGTCCTTACACTTATCCCCAAAGACCTTCTGCATCATCTAAATAGTTTCCGAACTAGTTTTTCCGAGTTTGAAGCAAAATTTGATGCAAATTCGTTGATCTGATCTTCCAGCCATTTTTAACAATAGTTAAGTCCGACAAACACAAGAATGCTTTGAAAATCAATACACTCTGCGCATAAACTATACGTTCTGTAAGTATCAGCGAGCAATCGATAAATTCGTAAGGGTTTACTGTTGACGTTCATGCCTCGCAGAGGTCGCTCAAACTCAAACGCAAACAAGACTCTGGCGCGAAGATATAAAAGCAGGTCGGATGTTTTTCGGACAGACGTATTTTCAGAAATTATTTATCTTTGTTTTATTTACATAATAACCAATAATAAATTATTTTTCACACCTGTCAGCCGTTCCGCGATGGCTTTATTTGTTTTGATTTATAGATATTTTAACTCTAATAATTGGAAAAAATTCTCTGTTTTTCCAAGTGCTAAATCAAAATCGTTAACCTACTTTTGAATTAATAGAATACCAGGCAAAGTACATTTTTTATAATTTTGAAGAAAACCATAAGCTTTCGGGGACTTATAAAATAAAGATAAAGCAAATTACTTTTCTTTATTTTCCCATTTATTTTTGTTTAACGTGATTAATTTGCATTATGAAAAAATTTTTCAACACGTTTTCGTATTTAAATTGATTTTAATAATTTTTAATCGGTTTAAATAAGTCCTAATCAAATATTTTTAGCAGGGTGATTTTTAAAATTTTGCTCGCCATATTGGATCCGACATATTGAATATGTATAGTCTGATTTTAGATCCATGATCAGCGACTCAAAGAAACTCTGTGTACCAATTTTAGTTTATTTTTATTGATTACAAACAGATGTATGCAAATACATCAAAATTAGAAAAAAAATTTCAGCTTCTAGACATCAGATTGGGTCCACCATCTTGAATTTAAAAAACCGACTCCTACATTTTTAAGGTTGGGATCCATAAATGTAAAACATATACGAATAGAAAAAGGTTTCGATGCAAAAATATAAAATGAAAAATTTATATTAGGAAATTCACATTTTTTGTTAATTAAACAATTATAATTTTTTTAACAAATTTTTTTTTAATTTTGATAAGGTCAGTTATAAATTCAAATAACTTTACGTCAGAAATGACTTATTTCAATTTTTCCACAAGCGACTAAGTTCCCGCAGTTTGCCAATAGATGGATCCAGCAGTAAGTGCCTGTCGATTTCGACATCCAAAACGTCATAAAGCAAGCTTAGACATATGGTTAACAAATTACTTTGATACATTAGTGATTTTGTTTTAGCATCATAAACTTTTGGTTGTGTAAAAATGTCTTATTTTGTGCCAAATAGTCCTTATTTGCGGGAAGTGTTGCTTTTCTTCTTTCATTCGAAGAAAGTGGCAGCTGAAGCACATTGAAAGCTCCAAAACATTTATGGAGATGCTGCCCTAAGTGAAACAACGTGCCGTGATTGAGTCCGTCACTTCAAAGAGGTGATTTCGATATTGACAACCGTCCGCCAAGAAAGGCCAAAACCTTCGGAGACGCTGAATTGGAGACATTGCTCGACGAGGATCCATGTCAAACAGAAAATAAGTTTGCTTCAGTATTAAGAGTTACCCGCCAAACCATTTCCAAACGATTGAGTATGTTGAGAATAATTCGAAAGCAAGGAACTTGAGTTCCTTATGATTTCAAGCCAACGGACGTTGAGCGTCGTTTTTTCTATTGTCAACAACTGCTCTAGCGGTAAAAAAGGAAGGGTTTTTTTTCCTTTGCATCGTGACAGATAATAAAAAATGGATCTATTACAGCAACTCTAAAAGAAGAAAGCCACGGGGACTGCCCGGTCATGCTTCTACGTCGTCGGCTCGGCCCACTATTCACACTGAGAAAGTTATACTGTGTATTAGGTGGGACCAGCTCGGTGTTATTTATCATGAGCTGTTGAAACCAAACGAAACTATCACTGGGTAACGGTATCGAATTCGATTGATGCGATTAAGCTTCTTTGAAAATTCTAGGAATTCCAACGTTTACGCTTTGTCACGAAGCCGAAATACGTTACAAAATTTAAACATTAAACATCGACATGTATAATGTTTCTTTCTTTTAATCGTTTGAGACAATTCAAAAGATTAATCTATGTATACGACCAATAAATAAAATTAAACATTTAATTCTTCGCGTTTTAGTTAATCATAATTTAATGATAAATTAATTAATTCGAAATTGTTTATCGCTAGAATAACAAAAAATTTTAAAACATCAATTTCGTTTATTTACATTCAGTTGAATAAAATTGCAAAATAAATGTATTTAAACAATAATTAAAATTATTTAATCATTTAATAGTCAAAACTCGATTATTAATTTTTTTCATTAATTTATTAAATTGTTTAGTTAAAAATCAAAATCGTGTAGTTATTAATTACAATTATTATATCTTGCGTTAACAATTTGACGTTCAAACAAGATTTGATTTTTGAATTATCATTCGATCATTATTATTATATTTTTTTTTTTTTTTTGAATTTTTGAGTTATTTTGGATTTTAATTTTACATTTGTTTTATTATCAGGCAATTCGTTTAAGGGGTTATACGCAGTTAGAATTTTCAAAAAATCGATTTCTTTTTTTGTTTTTTTTTTGCATTTTCAGAATGTACATATATTTAAGGGGTTACCCCCACTTGTAGCTCAACAAAAAGGCCTTTTTCATGAATTTTTTTAAAGAAAACTACAGAACTTTTTTGAACGATTATTATATCATCTTAAAGAATACATCTTGAAGAACTTTCAGTAATTTTTTTATTGCAAAATATTACATTGTTAAGTGGCAAATGGCCGCCAATGAAATAGTGTTTTTATTTATACGGTTTGCGGTGACCAGCATTGCGGCAAAGTGGATCATTTGAAACAACAAATGTGGATAGATTTAGTTAAATATAAGTATAAACTAGTCTTTAATCAAAGGATTTGTAAAAATATTTATTTTTTACAAAATGGCGGACAGTCAAAGTTAATGGTTCGATTTTAACGAAAAAAAACGGCCGTTTTTTGGCTATAAAACGGCCATTTTTTTTTAAACAAAAAATCGAACGAATAAAGACTACATTTTTATGTATTAAATAAGCCAGCAAAATTTTAAGAAGATCGGTTTATTAGTGTTTAAGTAATCTTGGTCACCCACTTCAGAAATGCCATTTCGAGAAAAACGCGTTTAAAGTTTTAATTTCAGTTTACACGAAGAAAATAATTTTTTTTGTAAACGGACATAGAGTCATCTATTCCGGGTCCGGGGTAGAAAATTCGTTTCTACGAATTCCAGTCTATTATATAAACGTTGTAAATGCCAGGTATACGACCATTGTCATCGAACAATCGACTGAAACCGTCGAGAGGGTCGAGCGTGCCAGGTGTCAGACAAGCCGGTTGTTTACACAACGGATTCTTCTCTTTCAACGCTCATATCTCAGTCAATTTTGTTTGGATCGACTTGAAATTTCTAGGTCATATTCTCAGATACTTATAATTCAAAAAAATGCAATTAACAAAAAATCGATTTTTTCAAAGTCGCAAGTGGGGGTAACTTCTTAAGTATATTCTCTCAAAATTTTAGGCCAATCCGATAAATATTTTCGGAGATATACCTGAATTTGTAAGGCCACGTCAGAGTGTTAGAAAGCAGGTAGAGTAAGAACCGGAATAGCAGCTGCACTCACTGCACGCGCTACCTGAGGTTCCTTTTTCTATTGTGTTTTTTCGTAGAAGGCGAGTATAATAAGTCCACTAACTACTTCAAGGTCACATTTGGCTATTATAACCTAAAATAAAAGTATTTCGTCAGCTTAAAGAGTTCTGCCACGTGGTAAAGTCGTGCGTTCAGTTCAAACTTGTTTTTGGTGATTTTTTGTTTTATATTGGAGTAAATTTTATTTAAAAGTTATAAAAATGCCCCGTAAATGTTCAAGATTACGTAGAAGTACCAAAAAAATACAAATCTCTAAAGTTAAAAAGAGAACACAGGCTTCTAATCTAAAGACTGCTGAGACAGATAAGAGTAGTTTTAGTGCATCCGCTAGAAAATTCAAAATGCAGGAAAAGATTTTAGTTTCACGTGATCCTTCGATTGAATATACAATTTTAAATTTCATTACTGTATTTTCTGCGATAAGTGATTATGTGAAATGTAACTTTTGTGACGGAAAAATAAAATTTGAAACTGCTTCTCCCTGTGGACTTGTTTTTAAAATCGTTGTAGTGTGTAATAAGTGTAAAAATCGTGTTATAAACTGCAGTCCTTTTGTGAAGCATTCTTACAAAATAAACAGATGATTTATATTTGTGATGAGAATTATGGGACGAGGATTAAAAGGCGCAGCTAAATTTTGTGGCTTGATGGACATGCCTGCTTTTTTAACGCAAAACATTTATGACTTCATTGTTGACAACATTCACTCTTGTGTGAAAGTAGCAGCTGAAAAACTGTTTGAAAAAGCCTGTACCGAGAAAAAAGAAGCGACTGCTGAAAATCAAGGTGATGAAAATAATGTTGGTGGATTTACACAAAACAATAATGAGAGTTATAATCAGTTAATATGGAAAATAACTCCAGAATTTGTTCCATGAGGCGGTAAATTTATTAAAATAGCGGCTTAAATTGCAGCTGGAATGTTTAATGAAGGTACAAAATCAGTATTGTACTTTATGAGTGCATTAGGAGTTTCAATAGGCACCGCAGCTCATGCTTATGTAGACAAAGAGGACGCAGAGCGTGTGATGATCTCCGACGCACGAGCGCATGGAAGCACGCGAGAAAGAAGAATGGCTCGACGACAAGACCAGCTGGACTTATTAGAAGCTAACGATACTGCAGAAGGTCCCTCTTATGGCCCTGGAATAGATGATACCACGTAAGTTGAAGAAAAAAAATTTTAACTATGTGTAAACTACTTCTGAAACTTTAAACGCGTTTTTCTTAAAACGGTAATTTCAAAGTCGGTGATCTCGATTTCTCAGAAACGGCTTAACCGATCAGTCTCAAATTTTTACACAATCTTCTTAGATATATTCCTCAGGTATTTAACGAGAAAAAAAGATTTAAAAAAATTATTACTATTTTTTTTTAACAATTTGGAGCGAAAATTTTAGTCAAAAACGAAAAATTCCTTTCAAATAGACGCCATTTTGTCTTTAATCTATCCTCTAAAAGAATCCACCATATTTTTTGATTTCAGATAATCCAAACCGCGGAAATGGAGATCACCGCCAAGCGCCTTTTTTTGGAGGTCGTTCGGGACATCATCTACAGGAGCGGTGTATATCAATATTTGTACATGATCGACACGCTATTGTATTCTTAAAAGTTGGCTCTATTTGAATTACCATCACTTGTAATTGATAAATAAAAACTGATTCTATAAAAAATTCATTAAAAAACGTCTTTTTGAGCCTCACAACTGCGTATAACCCCTTAATGTAATTTTTTTGATATTCACTTTTTTATTTCTATTATAATTGTAATTGATTATCTTTTGATACGCGTTTACTTTAATTATTTTAAAATTTAAGTAAGAGTTTTACTTTCATTTTTCAATTTCGTTCTTCATTTTATTATGAATTGCGTAAGATATATCACGCAAAAACACGCGACACTTAAAGCGCAATTAACTAATCTACAAAGAATTGTAAACGAAGATAGACTTGATGTCGCAAATTCGAGGCTTCGATTAAGAAGAGTAAGGGAGTTATTTACGGCGTATGAAGAGTTTAACGACGAATTCAACATTTTAAATCATAATAAGAATCAGGATGATGAAAATCAGGACGAGTTTACGGGCATTCAGAATCGTTAATATTCGCTCGCGACGCAAATTGATACGCTAGCTAAAACGAATACTACGCAAAACGAGACGTTAAACATAACCTCTAACCAAATCGATAAATTACTGCGCTTAAAATTCCCGGTCGCAGAACTCCCACAATTCAACGGTACGTTGGAAAAGTGGTTGTCTTAGAAAAACACGTTCAAATCGATGGTTGACGCGCGTAATGATTTAACGGATTTACAAAAATTAATTAATTTAAAAAATTCTTTAAAAAAGGACGCGTTAACTAAAATTTCCGTATACGATGGTGAGCGAGGAAAACTACGGTAATGCATGACAGCTCTTGGTGGACGCGTATGAAAAGAAACGAATTTTAATAGCTCAGCATCTCGACGCGATTATTATAATAACCACGCAATCGAGAACATCACCGAAGGAGTTAACGAAATTCATCGATAGCGTACGACAACACGTACACATCCTAACCTATTTAGATGTGAATATCGGCAAACCATTGCTCATGCGATTATTGAAGAGGGCATTACCGCTTGACATATGTTCCAAATGGGAAGAAACGTTTAATTTGGAACATTTTTCTACGCTTGCGCAATTTTATACATTCGTTTCGGAAACCGTATTTTGCATAAAAAGGTTAGGACGCGTCGCAGGTGCATCCATCAACCGGTTACAAACGGAAACATTCAGGAAAGATCGACGCGAATCATTTTAAGGTATCTAAGGGATAGATATCCGCTTATGTATTATTTCAAGAACAATAGTCGAATTGTCCGGTATGTAAAGGCAAGGGACACTCGTTGTATCGATGTCTGAGTTTTATTAAGGCTTCAATAGCAGATAAGTAGGAGGTTGTAAAAAGGTTCAAATTATGCAAAAATTGCTTACGTTTGCACAGTGGGTTGTGCATGCTTTCGCATTGTAAAAAATGTTTAGATTATTATAATACGTTGTTACATAGGGACAAAGGTGGTAATTAAAATAGGGATGAAAGCGCACAGTGAAGACTTCCGGCTACTAATGTTAACAGCGATCAGCGAGACTAATAGTAAGAACGTTCAATACTATTTTTGAAGCTCTTCATTCACAGTTAATAATGAGTGCTTTGGTTGAGGTAGAAGATGTTTCTGATAATTTTCTAAAATGTCGTACGGTCTTAGATACTTGTGCAACGGTACACTTAATTACTGAGGATTTAGCGCGCCGACTTAACCTCTCTATTCAACCGTGCACTATACCCATCGGCGCAATTAACAATATAAGTACGTTTTCTAAAAGAATAATCAGTACATCCATTTATTCGGTTCATAGTAAATTTAAAAAACGTTTCTCTTCCTCAATTATTCCTTCGATTGCTAATTCAATTCCAGATAAAGCTTTTTCCAGCGAATCGTAATTATTACATCAAATCTTAAATTGGCTGATCTTTCCTTTCATTAATCCCGTCCTGCAGACATGCTTGTAGGCTATGGAGACACTTTATCTTCATTTTCAATAGGGCAAATCAATCTTTCGCAAAACGATTGCGATATTTTCATTCAAAAAACGCAGTTAGGTTGGATTGTTATAAGTGGTGTATCCAACGATAAACAAAGATACGTGTTGTATGCAAATTAAATTAATTAAATTTAGATTGTCTAGAGTATTACAACAGTAATATTACTCGCGACGCATCGGGACGATATATAGACTGTTTACTGTTTACTGTTTCGTTCAGCCACGTGTAATTTTTGTAACACAAAATCAGTCGCTTTACGAAGATTGTACAGTCTATGTAAAAAGCTTGATGCGGATCCGGCGTTTAAAATAAAACACAAACGCGTGTTACAGGAATATATCGATAAGGGATATACATTCTGTCAAAAAAGTACCGGGAATTGTCGATTTAAATCTGGCGGGGCAATTTGGGCAGGTAAAATTTTTTTTTCTAGGTTGGCACAATTGTCCTTAATCACTATACCAAGTTTGAGCAAAATCTGTCAACGAGTGTGTTTACAGTAGCTGGTTAAGTCAGTCGATGTCAATAGTGGGTGCCAATTTTTTACAATGGGTGATTACGTTGAACGAAGAATTTGTCTAAAATTTTGTATTGCGAATGAAATTTCGTGTGCCGATGCATTGAAAATGTTGCAAAAGGCTTTTGGTGATAAAGCACTATCAAAAACCCGTGCGTATGAGTGGTACAAAGCCTTCAAGGAGGGTGGTGAAGTCGTCGAAGACTTGCCTCGTTCCGGACGCCCATCGACGGCTTCGACCGCAGATGACGTCGATAAAATTGAGGAAATGGTGCTTGAAAACCGTCATACCAGCTTGAGAGAGATAGCACATGAACTTAAGATATCCCACGAGTCCACACGTACGATTTTAATTGATATTTTGGACATGAGAAAGGTGGCCGCAAGACTCGTTTTAAAAAAGCTTAATTTTCTTCAAAAACGCTATCGCGAACAGGTCGCTTCGGACATGCTGGATCGCGCCAATTCCGATCCCGCATTAATGGAATGCATCATAACTGGTGACGAAACGTTGGTGTACGAGTACGATATGCAAACAAGCCAGCAAGCATCGGAATGGGTGGGAACAAACGAGCCGAAACCGAAAAAACCACGCTAAAGCCGCTCGAAAGTGAAGGTGATGCTCATTGTTTTCTTTGATATCCGTGGCGTGGTGCACTACGAATTCGTTCTAGAGGCTCAGACGGTAAACAAAGAGTATTACCTAAGCGTTATAAAACGTTTGCGTGAGCGTATCCGTAAGAAGCGGCCAAATTTGTGGGTGAACAACTCGTGGATTTCACACGACGATAACGTGCCGTCTCACCAAGCTACGATTGTGACCGACTTTCTCGCCAAAAACTCAACGAACACGCTTGAACAACCACCGTATTCGCCGGATTTGGCTCCCTGTGACTTCTTCCTTTTCCCAAAACTTAAATTGCCGCTCCGTGGCACCCGTTTTCAGTCGATTGAAGCCATAAAACAAAATCGGGCGCGCGAGCTGAAGGCCATCCCGGAAAGCGCCTATAAAAAATGTTCCCGGTACTTTTTCGACAGACAGTATGTCATTAGTAGCAGACTAAAATGACGATGGTTGTTTTCTTTCTCATCATGCGATAGGAAATATCAAAAACTTTTCTGGTTAAATAAAAACCACGTTTGTACATTTCAGTTAACCCATTACTGCCTGAAATTGAAAAAATCTTTACTTAACTTTGAGACTATGACAATATGAATTGGGATACATAGAATTAACGAAACTTACATACTAGTAGTATACGGAGCTTTTGGGGTCGCTTTTCCGATTACCGCCATCAAAATTGAATTTTATTCACGAGAAAGAAAATTATAGTCAACAGAACCTAAAAAGATATAAAAAATTTGGATTGTTTTTTCTTGTAATCGATTTTGCTCATAGAAATGCATCACCACTGAAATACCTTCAGAGGTGATACATTGATGTATAAATTGATCGAACTTTCAAAATGCATTATTAAAAAATGAGTAATTCTATATGGCAGATATAAAATGGAGAATTTATCATGGAAAATACGTGATATGAGAACAGTGAGAAATTTGTTTGATATATGCACTTTTGTAGCCGTCGAATTCGATCGAAAAAGTACACTCGGAGGTTTTTGAGATCGCTAATTGCAAATTTATCATCATAATTTTGAAATTAAAAATGGTGCATCCAAGATAATGATTGAAAAGTTTAAAAAAGCGATTACTCTAGCTCAAAAGGTATATACATGGGTTTTCGGGGTTGCTGATCACGAATTTTTTATCGGAATTTCGAGATTCAAGATAGCGGATCTAAGATGGTAGTTTGAAGTTGAAAGAAAGCAATAAAATCAGATGGAAATGTATGTGTAAGTTTCTAGAGTATGTATCATTGATTTGCCATCCTGAAGATGTTACTAACTCTCACCGCGGGGAGGTTAACGATTCAGAGAGTTTTTTTTGTTTCTCTTTTGATCGCTTTCTTTAGTTCGTTAGTGTTAAATAATGAAGTCGATACTATTATACTGGGAGTACAAATTAGTTCGGCCCATTTTCAAAAAATGGCTATGTCTATTATGAATATTTAATAGCAACAGCTTAAGTCGGTAGTTTCCGTCTGTCAATAATACTCAGTCAAACATATGTCAATAATATTCAGTTTACATCGCTTTGAGTTTCATAAAAAAAAGAATTTTGTTGCCAACTGTGTTAAATATGACCAATTTTGTGTTAACTCAGCAGTATTTACGGGAGGTTTTAGTTTTCTGTTTTAATTGGAGAAAAAGTGCAGCTGAAGTGAAGCGCATCGAATGATTGTAGAAGTTTATGGTGACTATGTTTCAACTGATAAGTCTTGTAGGGAATGGTTTCGACGTTTGAAGAATGGAGATTTGAGCGTTGAAGACAAGCCTCGCTCTGGACCGCCAAAAAAATTCGAAGACAAAAAGTTGGAGGCATTACTCGATGAAGATCCGAATCAAACGCAAGAGGAGCTTGCAGAATCATTAGAAGTGACTGTACAAGCAGTTTTTGTACGATTGAAATCCATGGAAATGATTCAAAAGCAAGACAATGGGGTGCCTTATGAACTGAAATCGAGAGACATTGAAAGGCAATTTTTCTGTTGCGAGCAGCTGATTCAAAGGCAGCAGAGAAAGGGTTTTTTTTACATAGAATTGTTACTGGGGATAAAAAATGGATATTCTATGATAACCCTAAGAAGAAAAAATACTACGCTATGCCCAGTCAATTGTTGCCATCGACCTCAACATCAACACCAAAGCCGAATATTCATGGTTCGAAGATCATGTTATGTATCTGATGGGGCCAAAAGGGTGATGTGTACTATGAGCTGCTGTTACCTGGCGATACCATAACGGCAGATCGGTATAGGCTGCAATTGATTCGTTTGAGCCGTGCATTACGAGAAAAACGGCCGGAATACAAGGAAAGACATGACAAAGTTATTTTTCTGCATGACAACACTCGGCCTTATATCGCAAAAGTCGTGAAAAAATATTTGAAAACGCTCAAGTGGGATGTTTTGCCACAGCCGCCATATTCTCCAGAAATTGCTTCTTCTGATTACTGGTTGTTCCGAGGAATGCAGCACGATCTAGCAGGTTATCGGTTCACTTCTTTCGCAGAAATCAAAAATTGGCTCCTAACTTAGATCACCTCAAAAGACGGCACATTTTTTCGAGATGGAATTCGAAAATTGCCTGAGAGGTGGGAAAAAGTAGTAACTAGCGATGGACGATACTTTGATTAATCTTTTAATTTTTTTTATTTTCAAATAAATGCATTTTTGACCGCAAAAAAACGGACCGAATTAATTTGTACTCCCAATAGTTCTTTTCTCACTGTCGATATGACTCTTTAACATTTCTTGATACGTCTTTTCTTTATACCTTCTTTGATAATTTGCCAGCCTAGCGATATCGATTCACGACGTGACATTGAAAAATCTCGCGCAACCGAGACATTGTACTTATCTTATCCAAACTGTCGAAAATAGCATTAAAGTTTAGAAAGAGGGAAAGGTGCGAAAGATGTGACATCAAGTTCGAATATCATAATGCTCATGATCAACATGATTACTTCATATGCACACTCAATCCACATGATTCTAGTGATACGGGTAGCTACTCATATAATGATGATGATGGTAGTGTTGATAATTTATGTGCGAGAGTCCCGTTTGAAAAAATATGCGATAGTTATGACGAGAAACAAAAGAAATTAAAAAATTATTGTATTTTCAAATGGGTGGATGGTGAGAAGAAGCACAACGACGCGATCTCAAATAGATGTCTATTGACCGCTTCACAAAAACAAGTTATTTAACAAGTTTCCTAGTTTAAATTTTTGAAACTTTCTTTTCCATTGACATGAAGAACGATATTATTGAAACTACGAAATTGAATAATTGTGATATCTCTCTATCTGATCTCGATATTTTCATAGGAATTTTGATTTTATTAGCTTTAAATAAAAGAAAAGCACAAAGAGATTACTGGTCAAACAACCCTTATTTATATTGTCCAGTTGTAAGTTTATCAATGTCTCGCGATAGATTTAAAAAGATTGAATCAAAAACAAAATGTTCAAAATCAAAAGATTTCAATGAAGAAAATACAAGTTGGCGAGTACGTTATTTTATCGATGGCTTTTGTAAGAATTCTATGAAATATGGATTTTTCGAAACTGAACTGAGTGTCAAGTCTAATGTGAAAGCTTCACTCGAACAGTTTATAAGAGGTAAGCCAATTTGTTTTGGAATAATATTATGGATATTGTATACATGGGATAGACTTTTATTGAATTTCGACTTATATCGTGGAAAGAATGGTATCACCGGCAAAGAGAAACTAAGTGAATGTGCTTTGGGTACTCGAATCGTTATAAATTCGATAAAACCTCTCCTTTTTATAGCTAAATATTAAAATCGATTGACGTATCATATTTATTTTGATAATTATTTTACGAACTTAAATTTAGTTTTTCACTTGAAAAAATTAGGTTTGGGATCTACTGGTACAATTCGAGAAAATAGGATCAAAGAAAAGAATGATATTGATAGAAAGGCTATACCGAGAACACTAACAGTAAAACATGATGTAAACAGCGGAATGAATTATATATCTATCATAGACTCAAAGGTTATATCCATGTTATCTACAGCTGCTGGCATTACACCGTTGGAGCCATCACAACGATATAGTTCGACACAGTAATCAAAAGTCGATATCCCATTTTTATGTGTTTTTCACAGTTATAACAAATAGATGGGGGGAGTCGATATACACGATGGCTATTGTAATTACTTGATGCCATTATTCAGATCGAAGAGATGGACATGAGTTGTTTTTGAAAGACTGATTCAGAGTGCTGTTGCTAACATTTTTGTTTTGTCCAAATTCAGTAATAAGCGATAAAAAGTCGAAGTCACGTATGAAGGATTATGCTATGACAATCGCTGAGCATTATTTAAATTCTTCCAGATCCAAGAGAAAGATACAGAGATCATGTTGTAGTTTACAAGAAATTAGTGGTTTGCCCTTCAGATAAATGTGTTACTAGAACCACCAAATACTGTAAAACTTGCAACATGGCTTTATGTCAAGCATGCTTTGATCTCCATATTATCAAGTAGATATAGAAAAATAGTGGGTAGTGAGTTTGTGCAAGAAAATACATTGGAATTTAAAATACAAACGATATACAAACTACTTTAAATTTCATTCCGAGTAAAATTATTTTTTGGTGTGATGTCACGATCGTGTTGCATTGGCTTAAAAAATTTCCGGACGCGTTAAAGGTGTTCGAATCAAATAGTGTAAACGAAATTCAGCGAATAACCGAGTCGTGAGAGTGGCGACAGGTAAGAACGTAACATAATCTAGTTGTGATCGCGATCGCGAAGTCAATTCTCGCAAGAATTCATTAAAAATACTCTCATTCATGCAAAAATTCATTAAAGTGTACTCTTATCTTAAGCATTATTATCATGAAATCATGAACGAATCCGTATTATATATAACTCTCCAATATACGTAAACCAGATATTAAGAGCTAAAAAAATCGAGAAGAATCTTTACATAAAATAACATATTAATTAAAGCAAATAGGATAGTAAAAATTAAGCATAAGCAATGCTTCTTTAATATATGGAAGAGCTCTAGAACAAGAAATCATAACCACCATAATTATTTATACGGTTTGGAGATGCTGAACCAAGAAAAAATTTTGACATTATAAAACAAACTATAAAACAGAGATAGCTTCGTGTATTCATAAATTCATTGCTGTGTATGACAGAAGTGCAAGAAGAACAAATGATTGCTGCCCAACAATGAATAAAAAAAATTAAAGAACGATCATTATCAACACCCTACCTCGCTTTACTAAGCTGAGACCTCTGACCTATCATAGTACGAGGGTGAATCAAATATAAACGGTAATTTAGTTATTTTGCTTAGCACGCACTTCTAAACTATATAATATGGAATGGCGGTTGCTGATTCGTTTATAAGGAGTGGGGGAACCAGCTTAGTTAGCGGCCACGCTCGGTTCTGTCCTCAGTACACCTATAACTGAGCAAGAGGTACATCCGTCTGTCGCGAAACGCGTCATCATAAAGTTTTTAACCAATGAAGGCGTTAAATCATCGGAAATTTTTACTTTTTTAAAGACGCAGTTTAAGGGACACTACATTGTCTCAGAATCGAGCGTATACGTGGACCAGAGAATTTAAGAGTGGGCGAGAATGCATTGAAAACTGAAGTCATGATCGACGTCCAAGGACAAGTCTTACACATGACAACATTCGTGCCGTTCGAGAGCTTATTGATTATGATTGGCGGTTAACTGTTTCAGAAATCTTGTCGAGAGTGGGTATCAGCTATGGAACTGCTCAATCCACTATCACTGATCATCTTGACTTCAGAAAAATTAGAGCTCGATGGGTTCCGAGGTTGTTAACTAAGAATCAAAAACAGGTCAGATCAGGGATCTTTGAGAGACTTCTAAATCGATTTCGATGAGAAAGGGAGGATTTTTTGAGGTGCGTGATCACATGTGATGAGAAGCGGGTCCACCATTATACCCCCGAATTGAAAATGGCGAGTAAAGAGTGGCGAAGGAAGGATGAAGGCTGTCCAGTAAAGGCCAAAACTCGCCTCTCAGCCGGAAAAGTGCTAGCCAACCGACAGTTGGCACGCAAACTGAGCAGCCGAGCTCGGTGGAAGCAGCACCGGCAGTGGGGCCTTAGGGCAAGGCCCCTCACACGTAAGTAAAGCAGGATCCAAAGCGGATCCTCCGTTGTCAACGGACCAGCACTGCACGAAAGTGTGATTATACCGACGGCTAACGTCCGTCGACGCTCGAGGCCGCATCAGTGGACTTAGCGGTCTGTGAGGCCCAAAACCGACACCGACGGCAGTGCGTACGTGCGAGGGAGAATCTCACACGTGCATCCAAATATACCCGTTACATCCTACATATCATTACTTTTGTTTTCTCAGCATTTAGTTATAGCTTTTTATTTCTTAACTATTTTTCCAGCCGCTTTAACATTCTGTTCATTCCCTTCTCATCTTTGGCGTGTCAAGTTTTGGAAAATTTTATAAGATCTTTTCTCAAATATTTGCGGCACAAAAATGACGTCACTTCTATGTCAAAAAATGTAATTTTTATACTGTATTTCTTTATTTCGGCAAATTAATAATTTAGTTGTAAATTGTCGTTAATGGGTTGTATACAGTAATAATTCATAAAAAAAACGCAGAAAAATTTTTGGCCTACGGTGGGATTGAATTCGGGGTCTTTGCATTATAAAGTAGACACTCTAACCACTATATTATGCGCAATGCTTGTGCAACTAAAATTTGAATTTTAGTTATAAGTTGGCGGGTGTTGCGTTGTTTAAACACTTTAGTATTTGTAGCAATTGAAACTGAGTTTGAAAAAAATAAAATTTCCTCGAAGTAAACTTTGTTTTATTAGCGTAAAAAAAAATACTCAAATTAAATTTATATTTTAATTATCTAAAAAGTTCAATAATAGATCAGATAAGACTACATTCTTTTAGAATAAATACTATCGCACATGATATAATATAAATGTAGACTTATGTAAATTAATAAGGTGAGTTTAAATTAAACAATTTTTTCAATTATAACCAAAGAAAATAATACTTGCATGAAGATTATTTTCTAGTTGACGAGAGAGTACGGTAACCGAAATTCAAGTAAAGATACATTCTGTCAAAAAAGTACCGGGAATTGTCGATTTAAATCTTGCGGGGCAATTTGGGCAGGTAAAATTTTTTTTTCTGGGTTGGCACAACTGTCCTTAATCACTATACCAAGTTTGAGCAAAATCTGTCAACGAGTGTGTTTACCGTAGCTGGTTAAGTCAGTCGATATCAATAGTGGGTGCCAATTTTTTACAATGGGTGATTACGTTGAACGAAGAATTTGTCTAAAATTTTGTATTGCGAATGAAATTTCGTGTGCCGATGCATTGAAAATGTTGCAAAAGGCTTTTGGTGATAAAGCACTATCGAAAACCCGTGCGTATGAGTGGTACAAAGCCTTCAAGGAGGGTCGTGAAGTCGTCAAAGACTTGCCTCGTTCCGGACGCCCATCGACGGCTTCGACCGCAGATGACGTCGATAAAATTGAGGAAATGGTGCTTGAAAACTATCATACCAGCTTGAGAGAGATAGCACATGAACTTGAGATATCCCACGAGTCCACACGTACGATTTTAATTGATATTTTGGGCATGAGAAAGGTGGCCGCAAGACACGATAACGCGCCGTCTCACCGAGCTACGATTGTGATCGACTTTCTCGCCAAAAACTCAACGAACACGCTTGAACAACCACCGTATTCGCCGGATTAGGCTCTCTGTGACTTCTACCTCTTCTCAAAACTTAAATTGTCGCTCCGTAGCACCCGTTTTTAGTCAATTGAAGCCATAAAACAAAATTCGGCGCGCGAGCTAAAGGCCACTGACTTAACCAGCTACTGTAAACACACTCGTTGACATATTCCGCTCAAACTTGGCATAGTTATTAAGGACAGTTGTACCAACCTAGAAAAAAAAATTTTACCTGCCTTAATTGCCCCGCCAGATTTAAATCGACAATTCCTGGTACTTTTTTGATAGAATGTATATTTCTTTGCATTAATTTTATTATTCTTAATATACTTATTAAATTTATTTGAAATTAATGTAACGTCGGTACGGCGTTTCGTCGTTTTTTTATATCACAAGACCGATCGGTAATTTCATCTTATCGATCCTTGCTTTCTTTTTCACCTACACTCGCTTTAGAGGCGCGGGTGAGTAAGATCTTTTTTTTAGAAAAAGAAAGGAGAATATTTTTTATTCTTTCCTCTTCGGATTTTCTCCGGGGATCTTACTTCTTTTTTGCCTTTATTTAATTTCATTAAAAAAAAAAGAAGAGAAATAATAAAATAATTTATTTTGATGTCCAGCGATAATGCGAAAGAATTCATAGCTTTAAGACGTCGGGAAAATGCATCTACAGCGCGATTTAAGACGTCGCGCAATAACAGCGTTTCCGGTCCAACTTAGAATGCCAAAGTATCATTCTTTTATCGTACACTCGTGGTAAAAATTTTTTTTCTCTCCGCAAACAAATTAATCATTAATTTAAATTAATTATCGAACTCATGCCAAAAAGGGCGGAAGCGAGCAGTTTTTCCGTTGCCTCATACAAATAATTTTATTCCTTTTTATTTATATCAATTTATTAGTTTATAAAATAAAAAGATAATGTGAAACATAATCACTAATTATTGTAAAATACGCCAATGTATTTCAGTCACGATCAAGTTGTAATTTAATTGATATCTTTAGGCCATGGATCTAAAGACTTAAAATTAACCTATTTCTAATAGTAATGAGTTTTACATTTTCCCGTAAATTAACCGTACGTACAAAATCTTGTGCTACGCTTGTTTGCTTAGAACTTCTACGTTATAATTCAACTATTCTAATTCCTCCAAATTATTATTATTATTGTATTTCTCAATAAAAACAAAAACAACTTATGCTGTAAGCTTACTTATTCCTTATAAGGTACCAAGCGGATTTCTATTCTTTATTAATAAGATGATTAAGTGGAATAGATAATAACTTATCCGTCATTGTAATAATTTTTAACCATTTAATTTCGAATCTACTAATCGAGCATTATTGTCGACACGCTGCACTATTATCATTATCTCCAAAATCAATGTAATATTGAAATTTTCCTTAAAACAAGTAATACAATAAGTCTGCGACTTATACCAAAATTATTTAATAATAATACCATACCTATATTCTTCATAATTAATTTCTTATAAAATATCATATCAATTTTATTTCATAATTTTCCCTCCGATAATAATTATAACTATAAGTTAAATTCTTTGACATTATATTAAATCAAGCGTTATAATATTCACCGCTCTTATATTCGAGAGAATCAAAATTTTCTTTATTTTTACCTTCATACATATTCTATGTCCGAGGAATTTTAATTTTGTGATAAAATTTATGTTTCTTTGCGGGTTTAAATTAATTTTACATGGTTATATACCTAATAATAATTTTTCTTGTCGCATTTTATTTTGTATAATTAAATTAAGTTAATCATTTATTAATTCTTAAAGTAACAATTATTACTATTCCCCTAGAATAATAATTAATCCTATTACATATTAATTTATTACAATAATTACTCTTAAATTCAATTAAAGTAACATAGCACATGGTACAGACAACGCAAAAACTCAAGGAATATTAGTTAAAAACTCTTTAATTTTATTTAAGAATAACGTCAATCGATTAATTATACCGCCGACATTTCATGGCAAATATTCAAGAATTAATTAATTGTAATTCTTAAAGAATAATTATTTAAACTATTATTTTGCACTTATTTCCTGTCTTTTCAACAATCTCGTAATTATAAATTACTTTTGCTAACTTAAAGTTGTCATTCTTTTTTTTAGCGACAATTATTTTTAATTTAAATAATTATTCTTTATCTTTCATATCATTGCATAAATGCATACATCGCAAATTGCGTAAAATGCGACGAAAAACTTCGCTCTTTTTTGTGATGTGCGTTAAATTTTAAATAAACTACAACCATGTAATTTAATTTAACATATAATTATCACAAATAATAAATGATGGATATGCATAAAAATTGTGCAAAAAGAATCTCCTCTCTCTCTCTCTCTAATTCTCGCTCTCCCACCCAAGTGGAATACGCTCAAGATATGCGATTAGCGCCCACCGCGCGCTAATTTTGCGCTATCTGATTGGTGCAGAATCGTCTCTGTACGAATGCATAAAAAGGCAAGCTTGACTTGCGGAGACGCATTCAACGTGATTCTTTAAATTGGCCATCACCATCAGCCCAGACCATCTTCAACGCGAATTGCCAACGATACGTTGCTGGATCTCAACGAGCTGACTACGCCCCGGACCGAAGGACTTATTAAGACCCCAGCAGGCAGAGCCTGATCCGGATCACCATGAGCCAACCGCGCCCCAGTGCAACATCGTTCAACCGACTTAGGACAGAAAAAGAGAGAGAAAAAGAGCGAGGAGTTCTATTAGTTTTTGTTAAAGTGAGTAAAAGAAAAATAAAATTAATTATAATTTAAATCTATTCTTTTTTTTCTCTCTGTTATCTATTTCCCTCCGAAAGTCGCTGGACTAAAAGAAAAGTGTCCTTCGGCTTTTACCTTAATATTATATTTGTTAGGTCCTCTACCGAGAGTAGACAAGCCTGTAGTGGCTTGCCGCATTCTCAATCTCAAAATTTACACCTATCCAATAAAAAAATTTAATTAATTTCTTCCTACTCTGTTATTCCTTCGGCCGCCCCGAGCCCATGGACTTCAATGTTCAGGCTTCAAAAAGAAAGGCCAAAGCTGCATTTTTAAGTTAAGACTCCGACATTATATTAATATTATTTAGTTTATTAATAAATTCATTAAAAATATTTTTTTTATTGCATTTTCTTTCAAAATTAAATATAATTGTGTAAAATTAATTATTTGAAAATCCTGTTATGAACAACTAATCAACGATTGAATATAAAAGGCTTATGAAAATGGTGCAACATCTGCCAACTTATAGCTATAATTTAAATCTTAATTTCACAAGCGTTTCGCACAGCGCAGTAGTTAGGGCGTTTACTTCATAATGCGAAGGACCCGAGTTTGATCTCACCGTACATCAAAAAATTTATCAGCGTTTTTTTTATGAATTACTAATGTTTGTAATAAATTAAGGACAATTTACTAAAAATATTCAATTTAAAAGCTAATGTCTCATTTGCGATTTCTTTTATTCACATTATTTTCCACAATTCCTCTTTAACTAGGTTATCGAAAGCCGCCTTTAAATATACAAATAGTAGAACTGCTTTTCCTCTTTTTTTTCGCATTCGTTTTTCTCTAGGTTTTTTAGACAGTATATTGCTTCTATTGTCCCTCCATTTCTTCTGAATCCTATTTGTGTATCGCTTGAGCACCTTTTCCCTTCCAATTGTTTTTCATAGTCTCCTCCTTATTATCTCTGTATATATTTTATATGCTGAACTCATCAACGTTATCCCCCTATAGTTTTTAGTCTTATCTTTCTCCTCTTTCTTACATAATGGTACTAACAGCTCTATTTTCTAGTCCTCTGGGAATTTCTTCCATCTTCATATTTTATTAAAGTATCTTCTAGGCTCCTTCAATAATCCTGTCCCACCTTACTGCTATACCTTGTTTACTAGTCCATTTTGACCCGACGCAATCTATTTTCTACTTATAGCTATAATCTCTTCTACTTCTTCTTGTGTAATGTCTTTCACTAATTCCGACTTAATCTTATTTATTCTCTTGCCTCTTTCCTCTCTCTCTGCCTTTCTCTATATCCCCCCAGCAGCTCAAAAAGTGTCTGACACACTCCTCTATAATTTTTTCTGATTCAATCCTTTCCATCTTTCATTTTCTTCTGACATTCACTTCTTTTCCGAAGTTTGTTTCGATCTCCCTTGTTTTATTTTCATTAATAACTTTTCTCTCTCTTCTTTCTTTTGTTTCTGAATCGATTCCCTGTATTCTTCTTTTCCTTCAGATAAATCTTTCTTTTGGTTCAGACCATCTAAGTTTCTCTGAATAGGACGCTTGTATTTCACCTTCTTTCTTAACACACCTTATCCCACTATTTTTTTCATTTCTCTCTTTCTGCGTTGTCTTCTCTTCTATATATTTTTCTAGTTTTTCCCTTATCGATCTTTTTATTTTTTCTTTAAACCTTCCATTGTCTTCTTTGACCCTTGCTTTTCTTTTTGCTTTTTTTCTTACCCTCCATTTTATGTCTTTTCATTTTGATTTGAATTGTATCTCTATAGGCATGTATTCTGACTTCTGTACGTCCACAAGTTTTTCTTTTCTTAGCTCATTCCTTCCAATCTTGTCTGATAGTATATAATCTAAAACCACCGATTCTGCATCTTCTACATACGTAAGGTACTTTTCTTCATCACCTTCAATTTCTCCGTTTATTACATGCAATTCATTTTCCTTCAGCTAATTTAGAACACTTTTCCTATCTTCATTACTTGTTTTATCCTTTAAGTTTCTTTTAAACTCTCTCTCTCTCTCTCTCTCTCTCTCTCTCTCTCTCTCTCTTTCTCCCTCCATCCCTCCCTCCCTCTCTCCCTCCCGCTCCCCCCCTCTCTCTCTCGCTCTCTCTTTGTCTCTCCCTCTTTCACGCTTTTCGTCACACTCTTGTTTCTATACTGTTTTTCTGCCGCTCTTTGCCTTCGGGCGACTTTCTTTTGCAAATCTTTGCATCCGCTTTATTGCAAACTATACTTCTTTGCTGTAACTTGCTGCTTGCTGTTCATTTTCTGCTGTTAGTTTTACATTTTATTTATCTGGAGCAAATTTGAAGTTATCTTCTTGTTTTGTTAACGTTCGACGTGTCAAAAGTCTCTGCTGCCATCTCTCTATATATACTGGTACTAATTTACTCACTTTTACATCACGTCGATAAGACTAATATCTGCTTGGTGCTGCTCTCACTGAGAGCCTATCTATACTACACTATTCGATCCAACTAATAAGATCATTTTTATTTTATTGGTGCTGCCATCTTTCAACTTCTGGACACACCACGATATCAATTATATTCATACATTTATATAGGTTTATATATTTATATATTTATTTACATTTATATATATATTTATATATTTATATATTTCTATACATTTTTATATTATATATATATATATATATATATATATATATATATATATATATATATATATATATATATATATATATATATATATCTATATATAACACAACTTTCAATAAGTCCCGAGACTAACCCAGAGATGGTGCTAGTAGTACCAAACTGGCCACGTTTCTATAGAGTGCGAACTTTTACATGAAACGTGTAAAAATTTCACGTCGATCGGATCACAGACAGCAGAGTTATCGAGGTTAGAGTAAAGTCACTTTGTAATTTGTTTGAAAAATGGAAAAAAGCGAGTTTCGCGTGTTGATAAAACATTGTTTTTTAATGGGTAAAAACCCCGTAGAAGCCCAGCAATGGCTTGAAAAACATTACCCGGACTCCATCCAAACCAACGATTTGTCGTTGGTATGCTGAGTTTAAACGTGGCCGTACGGACACAAACGATGCGGAACGTTCGGGTAGGCCATTGGAAGCCGTTACACAGGAAAATGTGAGTGGAGTGTTAAAAATTGTAATGAAAAATCGCAAAGTGAAGGTCCGTGAGATTGCAGAAATAACACAGATATTATCTGGAAGCGTATTTACAATCCTTCATGAAAAATTGAGCATGAAAAAGGTTTTTTCCAAGTGGGTGCCGCGATTGCTTACAGTGGAAAAAAAACAGCAACGAGTCGACGATTCAGAGAGCTGTTTATCGCTATTTACTCGCAATAAAAAGGATTTCCTGCGTTGATACGTGACCGTAGATGAAACATGGATCCATCATTTCACTCCAGAGTCGAATCGGCAATCATCTGAGTGGCGCATGGCTGGCGAAAGCCGCCCGAAGCGTCCAAAAACGCAGCAGTCTGCTGGCAAAGTCATGGCGTCTGTTTTTTAAGATACACATGGCGTGATTTTCATTGACTACCTAGAAAAAGGTAAATCGATCAACAGTGATTATTATATTGACTTGTTGGTACGTTTGAAGGAGGAGATCGCAGCAAAACGATCGCACATGAAGAAGAAAATCCTTTTTCCCCAAGACAATGCACCATGCCACAAGTCCATGAAAACAATGGCAAAATTGAACGATAAGGGCTTTGATTTGCTTCCCCACCCCCCGTATTCGCCAGATTTAGCCCCCAGCGACTACTGGCTCTTTGCTGATCTCAAAAAATGCTCCAGGGAAAAAAATTGGCTCGAATGAGGAGGTCATTGCCGAAACTGAAGCCTATTTTGAAGCAAAGGATAAATCCTTCTATAAACATGGTATAGAAATGTTGGAAAGGCGTTGGAAAGATTGTATCACTCTAAAAGCAGATTATATTGATGAATAAAAATGATTTTTGAAAAAAATGTTGTTTTCGTTGTTAGTCTCGGGACTTATTGAACGATGTATAATATATATTGAATAGTCTAAAAAGTATCGAGCCTTTTTTTGTCATTTTTCGATTGAATATTTCTTTTATTTGAAATGAATTTTATTTAAGTACATATTGTCCATTATTATCTATGACCTTTTGCCATTTTTTGGGTAGAGCCATTATTCCATTTGTGTAGAACTTTTGTGGTTATCGTCGCAAAACTTGGCCAAGTTATTTTCACAGTCCCTTTTTGGAGCGAATTTCTTTTTATTAAGGAAGTCTTGCAGAGACCGAAACAAATGGTAGTCTGATGGTGCAAGATCTGGACTATATGGTGGATGCATCAAAACTTCCCAGCCAAGCTCTGTCAATTTTCGCCGGGTCATCAAAGATGTGTGTGGTCTGGCATTCTTATGATGAAAGACAGCGCCCTTTCTATTGATCAATTCTGGCTGGTTTTTTTGAATTGCTTGTTGCAATCTGGTTAATTGCTGACAATACAGAGCCGAATTAAGTGTTTGGCTAGGGTTTTAGTACCTCATGATAAACAATTCCCTTCCAATCCTACCATACACACAGCATAACCTTATTTGGTGTCAATCCTGGCTTTGAAGTCGTTTTTGATGATTTACCTTTTTTTGACCATGATCTTTTTCAAACGACATTCTCGTATCTTAACCATTTTTCATCGCCCGTAATAATTTGCTTCAAAAATGGCTTGATTTCGTTGCGTTTTATTAGCATTTCGCAAATGGAAATTCGGTCGATCAAATTTTTTTGTGTTAATTCATGCAGCACCCAAACGTCGAGCTTCTTTGTGTATCCAGCTTCACGCAAATGGTTCAAAACTGTTTGGTGATGGATATTCAGTTCCTTAGCAATGTCATGGCTGCTTATGTGTCGGTATTCTATTTTTTTTAAGATTTCATCGACTTTTTCAGTGATTGGTTGACCTGAGCGAGGTGCATCTTTGACATCAAAATTTCCGGAACGAAAGCGAGCGAATCATCTCTTGGCTGTGGCTTTTGATAAAGTATCTTGACCGTAGATACCAAAAATTGTTTCACGAGC
This sequence comes from Chalcis sispes, assembly GCA_949987625.1. Classification (NCBI taxonomy): domain Eukaryota; kingdom Metazoa; phylum Arthropoda; class Insecta; order Hymenoptera; family Chalcididae; genus Chalcis; species Chalcis sispes. Next base: position 19,964,051 of record OX465098.1, on the reverse strand, counting down.
CTGCGATGCATTCTTACCTTGATCGTAGTGGTATTGTAAAATATAACGAATTTTTTCAGAAATTTTACTCATTTTTAAATGAATACAACTTTTGACACGAATGACGAAATACAAAACTGTCCGAATGAAAATTGTAGACTGGAATATCATCTTTCAAACGCATGTCAGTTTGATTCAATCTGATTAGTATTGCCCGATATATGACAACGAACATTATCTAGTGACAAAAAAGGCTCAATACTTTAGAGACTATCCAATATATTTATATTTATATCATCTTAATTTCTACATATTTCATTTATTAATCTTATCTCTTATACGAGGTCTGGCTATTAAATAACGAGACTGCGCGCCTAGAGGGCGCCGTAGAGGGGTGGGGAAAAAAACGAGTAGTGCGTTGGGTATCTAGATATCTTGTCTATGCACGTACCAAAACACGTTCTCGTCACTATTATTGTATTTGTGCAGTAGCGATTTAAAACAAACGTTTTTTTTTCTCGTGCCGAAAACCATGTGCGACGAAAAACAGGAGCAACGTATCAATCTCAAATTTCTCGTTAAATTAAAAAAAACTCCGACTGAGTGCTGTAAATTGTTGCAAGAGGCCTATGGGGACAATTCTCTATCTTGCACGCGTGTTTTTGAGTGGTGTAAGCACTTCAGTGAGGGCCGATTGAGCACTGAAGATGACCAACGCCGAGGTCGCCCTGTCACTGTTTTAACTTCGAAAACAGTGACCAAAATCAACCAAATTGTGCGTGCAGATCGTCGAATGAGCATCCGGATGATTGCCGAGGCTGTAAACGCTGATAAAAAAACGGTTAGACAAATTTTACACGAGGAATTACACATGACAAAATTCTGTGCGAAGTTGGTGCCAAAGAACCTGACTCCTAAACAAAAGCTCTTGCGTCAACAGGTCTGCTCAGATTTCCTTGAAAGGTTAAAAAAAGGTTCCAGACTGATAAAAAACATTTTTACTTGCGACGAAACGTGGATTTTTCAATACGATGTTAAAACAAAGCGGCAATCGATGCATTAGAAGCCGCCTGAATCGCCCGGAATCAAAAAAGCAAGGACGTCCAAATCAAAATTCAAGGCAACGTTGATCGTTTTTTTCGACATTAACGGTATCGTGATGACTGAATGGGTTCCAGAGGGTCAGACTGTCAACCAGACTTACTAACTTTTCTGAAGATACTACTTTTTCCGAAGATAAAATCTGCTTTGAAAGGGACCCGATTTGAGTCGATGGAAGCGGTAAAGCAAAAAACAGCAGAGCTCCTAAAGGCCCTCACCAAAGAAGACTTCCAGCACTGCTTCGATCAATGGAAAAAACGTATGGAAAGGTGTGTGGCGAGGGAAGGGGAGTATATTGAAGGGGAGCATTCGAATGTCGAATCATTTTTATAATAAAACCCTTTTTCGTAATCAGTCTCGTTATTTAATAGCCAGACCTCTTAGACGCTGGGTTACCTTACTTTTGCTATTCAATTTCAGCAAAGCATTTGACAAGGTTTACCATATCACTCTTCTGCGAAAACTATTAAATTATGATTTTTCACTATCAACCATTCGATGGTTCGCCTCTTACCTTACTGGTAGAAAGCAGGCAGTGCTTGATCGAAATGGCAACTCATCGTCGTTTGTGAGTCTCAACACTGGTATTCCTTAAGGGTCAGTGCTCGGGCCATTATTGTTTCTCATCTACATCAATGACGTATACAGCTTGTTTGACATCACTATCTGACATTTAACCTACGCTGATGACCTTCAGATTTACGTTTAATTTTCTCTGTCCTACCTTGAAACATATGTTGAACTCATTGGTAGGCAAGCTGAACTTGTCTTGCAATGGGCTGATAAAAACCATCTTCATCTCAATGTCGCTAAGACAAAAACTATAATCTTTGACTCGTATTTTTATATTAACAAGCTCACTGACATGCCAATCAAGGGAGTTCACATAAACAATACTCTTGTGCCATTTGAAAAATCTGTACGCAATCTTGGTGTCTATCTCAATGCGAAGCTTAACTGGAAAAAACATGTTGCTTACATCTGTCGTGAAGCAAACTCTCTGCTTTATAGACTCAACTTTTTGTGTCAGGGTACTAATTTTGCCCTGTGCAAGCGCTTAATTGAGACTCTCCTATTCCCTATAGTAGACTACTGCTGCATCGCTTATTGTAATATTTCTGGTGAACTTGATCTCAAGCTGCAGAGAGTCATAAACTCTGGAGTTCGTTATGTCTGTAGTGTAACTAGGCGCGAGTATACTGCTCCGTATGGGGTCTCTCTCGACTGGCTTATCTCGTCAGATAGGCGTAAATACTTCATTATTACAGTACTTTATAAAATATTTAAATATCGTGAACCACTGTACCTATTTGAAAATTTCTTATGAAATTAGGCGGATAGGCCCACTCGGGGTGATGTGAGGCCGCTGGCTATACCGTGGCATTGACTACTAAGTTACGTGATAGATCTTTTCTTGTTTCTTTGTCCCGCTTTTAGAACTGTCTACCTTCTTCTTTTTATACTATAAACTCTATTTCCCGCTCTAAATTCTCTAACTTTACCTTCCTCCTTTCCGTTAAGAGAGAGAGAGAGAGAGAGAGCATACTGTATCTCTACTAGCGAGATTATAATGTTAATATTGTTATGTTCTGTAATATTATAGTACTATTATTCTGTTTTACTACTTTATTCACATAATATGTTATTCTTAACTTTTATTTTATTTTATATATTGGGTGTACAACTTTGCTTCCGCCGTTTTGCAATAGATACTTGATCAAGACTCGTGTCAAACGCAACAAGAATTGGCAGGATCATTGGGAGTGACGCAAAAAGCCATTTCAAAACGCCTGAGAGTCATGGGAATGATTCAGAAACAAGGAAATTAGGTGCTGTACGAGTTAAAGCCGAGAGGTGTTGAACGGCGTTTGTGTGTTTGTGAACAGCTGCTTGCAAGGCAAAGACGGAAGTGATTTCTGCATCGCATTGTGACTGGGGACAAAAAATGGGTTCACTACGATAATCCCAAGCGCAGAAAATCATGGGGATATCCCGGCCATGCTTCCACGTCGACGGCCAAACTGAATATTCACGGTTCTAAGGTCATGCTCAGTATTTGGTGGGACCAGCTTGGCGTAGTGTATTATGAGTTGTTAAAACCGACTGAAACAATCACAGGCGATCGTTTTTGAACGCAATTAATGCGTTTGAACTGAGCATTGAAAGACAAACGGCCGCAATACAACGAGAAACATGATAAAGTGATTTTACAGCATGACAATGCTCGACCCCATGTTGTGAAAGTGGTCAAGACATACTTGGAAACTTTGAAATGGGAAGTCCTACCCCACCCGCCATATTCTACAGACGTTGCTCCCTCGGACTATCACTTATTTCGATAAATGGCACACGGCCTGGCTGACCAACACTTCCGGTCTTATGAAGAAGTAAAAAATTGGATTGATTCGTGGATCGATTCAAAAGATGACCAATTTTTTCAACGCGGGATTCGTATGCTGCCCGTAAGATGGGAGAAAGTAGTGGCCAGCGATGGACAATACTTTGAATCATAAATGTATAACCAGTTTTTTACAATAAAGCCTCGAATTTCGGAAAAAAACGACGGAAGCAAAGTTGTACACCCAATATTATCTCTATTGGAGGTCATTTTATTAATTAGTTGATTTGCTGATTAATTATTGTAATTTTAATTAGTTGATTATTTATATTTTACTGTTAATTTAGATGTATAATATTTGTACAATAAAAATTATACCTATTTATCTATCTATCTCTCACTCTATTTTCATTCTTTAGGTGTTGCCGGTTCTTCCTTCTCATCCCATCTCGTTTCCTTATCTTACTCCTCACCTGCTTCGTTCTTTCTTCTAACAAAAAAAACAATGAACTTTTCACTTCTATTTTATTCCTCAATTTCAACTTTACTTTCTAACTTTACCCTTTACTATCTGCTCAAACTTTACAACTTCAAAACGATAAGTAACTTGGAAAAATCTAATAAAACGTTCACATAATATACGTTATCTGATACCTTAACCTTATCATACTTTTGCTTACAAGTGTTAGATGTTGATTTCCGGCGTCGTTACGGACTTATAGTTAGATAGGTAGGTGGGCACGCCGCGCTTAGTGTTAGCTAATAGCTGGCTGATGGCTGTGCAAAGAGCGTGAAGATGATTTTAGATACAAACTATCTGATTGCAATTCTTCACTCGTACCTTTTCATCTTCAGGTTATTTATCCAAATTTTATATTTTTTGCGAATTGATACTTTTTAAGGATTTAAAAAATATTTTTAACTTATATTTTTAAATTACTAGCCGATACTTACATTTTTCACTTTGAATAACTGACATAATACTTTTAGTCTGAGTTACTAGTTTACACTTAAACGTTAATTACAGACTTATACTTTTTACATGACTGGAGCGAAAATTCTACTCAACTACAGTCTACTTGACTTAATTGACCGTTCCGGTTGACTGAGCTAAATTGCACTCAACTGATGAATAAAAATTATTCTAGATCATTTTTTTCCACCATTTCTATACTGCAAAAATACATGGTCATTTGTGGCTTCCCTCTTTTTGACCGCATTTCCTAAGATTCATCACTTTTTTTCCTATCGGTATCCTATTCCTAATCTTTTCTTTCCTCGATGCATGCGCTCCTTGATTGCCCTGAATCTTGACTCATCGATAAAGACTTCTGTATTCTTCATTGCATCTTTACCTGTACCTGTGTACTTACTATGTCTTCGTAAAGAATATATCAGTATCTGTGCAACCATGCGGTTACAGAGAAGTTTGTCGGTATCACCAATTGTGTCTGCCTATTGAAAAAAAAAAGGAATCCTTTTTATATTTATTATGATTAAATAATCTGCTGCTCTGAAAATGAATGATTATCACATTTGGTACTGTCTTTTTAATTAAATCTAAAATACATTGCGAAGTGCTCTAATCGCGAGAGCTTCATAACTCAGACATTCAGATATCGTACCAAACGTAACGTTTTCTAGATTATTTTTATTTTTGAACCAAAACAACCCGGTATGTAAAGAAATCCGTTTTTGAGAAGCACCGAAATGGACACTTTGAACATCTTCAGTATACTTGCAACAATGATTTTCCAAGAAATTAATGGCTACAAATACTTCATTAAATTTTAACTTATCGCGCATAATATTTAAAGCTTTATGTTTATGATTAGTTTCATATGCATATTTTAAATAATTCGAAAATTTTAAATTTGATTTTTTCTTTATTTATTTTAATATCATACATGCGGTTTTTAGCGCCTATTCGCTAGAAATCATGCGTTGATAAAAGCTAGCAAATCTCGTTGTTCATCTGTTGACAGTTGCTCACCAATGTTTTAGCCATTCTGGATGCGCAGTTGTTAGTCGACAGTCGTTTCAGTGAGTCGATGTATGTGTTGTGTAAATGGACAAAATTGAGTATTGAGCTGTCATTAAATTTTTGTTTTTGGAAGGCAATACGCCTACGCAAATCAAAAATGAGTTGAACTCTGTGTATGGGGACGCTGCATCATCATTTACTAAAGTAAAATTTTGGGCAGCTGAATTCAAACGTGGCCGTGAGAGCTTGGGAGACGATGAATGTTCGGAACGTTCAAAAACTGCAACCACTGACGATAACATCGCCAAAGTTCACCAAATGCTGCTAGACGACCGCCAAACTAAAGTGAGAGATAGCAGAGGTTCTGAGCATGTCCAAAAAACGTGTTTGCTACATATTAAATCAAGATTTAGGCATGAGAAAGCTGCTCGCACGTTGGGTGCCGCGTTTGCTCACGTTAGACCAAGAACGTGTTCGAATGAACATTTCCAACGCTCTATTGGCACAGTTTAAGCGCAATAAATCCGAGTTTTGGCGCCGATTAATTACCGTAGATGAAACTTGGATACACCATTATATGTCCGAAAAAAAATACAGTCAAAACAGAGGACTGCAAAGGGGGAACCGGCTTCAAAAAAAAGCAAAAAATGTTTTTTTTCGGCTGGGAAAGTGATTGCGACTGTTTTTTGGGATAGTCATGGAGTTATTTTAATCGATTATCTTCAAAAAGGAAAAACCATTACAGTAGCATACTACGCATCATTACTTGACAAGTTAAAGGCAGAACTTGCGGAAAAACGTCTACATTTGCAGAAAAAGAAAGTCCTGTTTCAGCAAGACAACGCGCCGTCTCACACCTCAGCGGTTACCATCACGAAAATCCGCGAATTACGGTTTCAGCTGCTTGACCATTCGCTTTACTCACCAGACCTAGCCCCAAGCGATTTCTTTTTGTTCCCTCATCTGGAAATTGCACTCGGAGGACAGAGATTTTCGTCAAATGAGGAGGTAATCACCTTCGTGAACAGTCATTTTGCAGAGAAATACGCCGAGTACTATTTGGATGGGTTAAAGAGATAAGAGCATCGCTGGGAGAAGTGTGTAGAATTGCAAGGAGACAATGTTGAGAAATAAATTTAAAAAAAATGTCTTGTATATATGTGTTATGTTAGAAACTTTTCAGACCACCCTCGTACATCTCACTGTGTAGGTAAGTTGGATTTTGAATAGTGCAGAGAAAAACTATACTGCCATCAAAAAAAAGTATTTATAATAATTTAAGCAATTACGAGGCTACAGCCGTACCTAGAAGGATATACATTTGATGTTATAGTATACCAAAGTGAACTAAGATAGTTGCCAAATTTAAGCATCCCAATAGAAGATGACAAAAATAGACTTTGGAGATACAGCCACCTAGACAATGCTTCGCGACTATCGTCATAGTCATTATCTCTATTAGCAGGTATCGCTTAGGCATTCAGGATCGACTGCGAAAAACGAAGGTCAGATTGGGCCAAAAAGAGGTCACCGAAAGAGTGCTAATTAAGGGGGGGGTATGGTTTTGAGGGTTCAAAAAAAGTGATTTTTTTTTATTGCATATTATGAAAGTATAGTAACTCAAGAATGTTGTCTGTTAATATGAAGTCAATCGGAGCAAAACTCACAAAGATATAGCTTTGGAAGTAGGCGTGTCTCGAACGACTACCTGAGCTGTAACCGCTCAGCGGAAAGGCAGCTGTTTCTCAATCTCTTTTGTTATTGTCCCTAAGCAGTTTACAGAAAGGTCTTAGACAAGGTCGTTGTAACGGTACCTGGTGTTGGTTCATTTTCGAAGCAGACGCGGAAAATAAAAAATAAATAGCTTACTAAGTTTTATCAGGGTCTTTTCGCTACGAAAAACTTTAAACGCGTTTTTCTCAAATCGATGTTTTTTGAGTCGGTGCATTCTGTAACTCAAAATCTATTCAACCGATCGTTCTCAAATTTTTTACAGTATTTCCTTACATAATTCATGAGGTAACCCTGTTGAGATTTTTTCGTTTTTGATTTTATTTTTTTTATTATTAACAACAATAGTCATGAATTCAGGCCAAAAATCGGTATTTTCACTTTCAAGTCTTGTAAAAAGTTCAAAAATTTAAAAAAAATGGAAAAACTCGACAGGGATACCTAGAGGGACATAAAAATTAAAAGAAAAACTTTGGTTATTTCATTTCAGATGATCCAGTGCTGAGGTATGACGTGCATTGCAAAATGTATTTTTTCTGAGGCGCCTGCGAAGAATTGCTGCCATTCGGTCAATTTTCAATATTTTTCAACCAATATTTCACAGAATATAGTTCAATAACTACTCTTTAATGTATAATAATTAGAAATAAATTTACTTTTACCGTACGCCCAAAAAAAAATCTGTAAAAACCTGTTTTTTTCTGCCTTCAAAACCCTACCCCCCCCTTAAATCAAGCTAGATCTTTTTTAATAGTTTCGCTTTTATTTCCGTCATTTACTTAATAATTTTTTTAAATGAAAATAAATAGTCGCATGATAAGTGGCATAGCAAAAACAAAGATACCAATAACTTAATTACAAGAATAAACTTATGCTATTTGATAGTAGTATGAAAGCAATTATTATTATACATTTTACAAGATACAATTAACTTTATAAAATGATTTAAACGAATTATACTTACATGAATTAATGATTCAAATATATTATTACCTATAATTATATCTGCCAATATATTTCCATTTATATCATCTTCACCAGTTACAATAATTAGAATAAGGTTTATGAATAAAGCCTTTAAATTCGCTGAGTATTCACCTAAAAAATTATTTTGATTTTGAATTCTAATTGAGACTGAAAATATATTTTTTTGTTATTAATAAGCTTCATCCAGAAGCACGCTCGAATACCATCTTCATAAAATAATACAGTTTATAAAGATTGGGTATTTCGACATGAAAATCTCATCGTAGTTGAAATCATAATTGATATATATATATATATATATATATATATATATATATATATATATACACAAGGTCTGGCTATTAAATAACGAGACTGCGCGCCTAGAGGGCGCCGTAGAGGGGTGGGGAAAAAAACGAGTGGTGCGTTGAGTATCTAGATATCTTGTCTATGCACGTACCAAAACACGTTCTCGTCACTATTATTGTATTTGTGCAGTAGCGGTTTGAAACGAACGTGTTTTTTTCTTGTGCCGAAAACCATGTGTGACGAAAAACAGGAGCAACGTATCAATCTCAAATTTCTCGTTAAATAGAAAAAAACTCCGACTGAGTGCTGTAAATTGTTGCAAGAGGCCTATGGGGACAATTCTCTATCTCGCGCGCGTGTTTTTGAGTGGTGTAAGCGCTTCAGTGAGGGCCGATTGAGCACTGAAGATGAGCAACCAAATTCAAGGCAATGTTGATCGTTTTTTTCGACATTAACGGTATCGTGATGACTAAATGGGTTCCAGAGGGTCAGACTGTTAACCAGACTTACTATTTGTCAGTTTTGGCAACACTGCGAGAACGAGTTCGTAAGAAACGGCCCGAGTTGTGGAAGAACAACTCGTGGACTTTGCACCAGGACAACGCACCTGCCCATAACGTGCTATCTGTGAAGCAGTATTTGGCCGGTAAGCGCACTCCAGTGCTCGTACACGCGCCGTACTCGCCAGATTTGGCACCGTGCGACTTTTTTTTTGTTTCCGAAGATAAAATCTGCTTTAAAAGGGACCCAATTTGAGTCGACGGAAGTAATGAAGCAAAAAACGGCGGAGCTCCTAAAGGCCCTTACCAAAGAAGACTTCCAGCACTGCTTCAATCAATGGAAAAAACGTATGGAAAGGTGTGTGGCAAGGAAAGAGGAGTATATTAAAGGGGAGCATTCGAATGTAGAATAATTTTTATAATAAAAACCTTTTTCGTAACCAGTCTCGTTATTTAATAGCCAGACCTCGTATATACACAGTGTGTCCCATGGAAAACGGAACTTTTTCAAAACATCGATTTACATTGGCGCCACCTATTGGTGAATATTAGCTATGGAAAGGTCCATTCTTAACTGACATCCTGTCAAAATTGTATGACATTTGGTTCAATAGAAACTAAAATATCGCGCTCAAAGTGACAGTGTGTTTGTGGCATCGGTCAAAAAATGAACTTCGAACAAAGAGCAAATATTAAGTTCTGTTTTAAACTCGGTAAATCCTTTACTAAGACGCATAATTTGCTGAAAAAGTTTATGCCGATAATTGTCTATCCCGTACCAGAGTGTATGAGTGGTATAAGCGGTTCCAGGAAGGTCGTGAAGACATTCAGGACGACAAACATCCAGGTCCTTCGAATACCGTGGTTACTTAAAGTAACATTGAAAAAGTGCGTGAATTTATAAAAAATGAGCCAAAATCTTCATTGCGATACATGAAAATGGAATTGAATATGTCCAAAAATTCAATTCATCGCATTTTGATCGATCATTTAAATCTACGGAAGGTGTGTGCACGCTTTGTTCCACACAAATTGACCGACTACGAAAATTGCTCCGAATTCAACATTGTAAGGATTTGATCAAAGAGTCAAAAAAGGACTCAAACTTGAAATATTCAATTGTGACTGGTGACGAGACATGGTGTTTTTAATATGATCCCAAAACCAAGCGTCAAAGTGCTGAATAGAAGCACTTAACCGAGCCCAATCCGAAAAAAAAGTCGTCTTGAAAAGTTAAAAGTGAAGACAATGTTGATTTGTTTCTACGATTTGGAGGGTATTATTCATCGTGAATTCGTTCCACCTGGTCAAACGATTACTGCTGTGTTTTATCTTGGTGTTATGAATTGTTTAATCAGCCGTATTCGTCGTGTGCGGCCACAATATCGTGAAAAAGGGAGCTAGCGTTTGTTGCATGATAATGCCCCGTCTCATCGTTCGAACTTGATCACGGATTTTTTGATCAAAAATTCCATTTTAACCATCAACCATTCACCGTACTCGCTGGATTTGGCTCCGTGCGACTTCTACTTGTTCTCCAAATTGCACTTGCCTATGAAAGGAAAACGTTATGCCGACGTAGAGGCCATACAAAGAGCGACCACCGACATACTAAAGTCGATGGATAAAAATGATTTCAAAAACTCATTCGATATGTTAATTGATCGTGCAAAACTTTGTATTGATGCGGAAGAAGACTATTTTGAATAAAATAATTGAGATTTGCCGGAATATTGAGTTTTTGTCTTTATTTTGAAAAAATTCCGTTTTCCATAGGACACACTGTGTATATATATATATATATATATATATATATATATATATATATATAAGCTACTGTGATCAACAAATAAGGTGAAATTGTCATTCGAAACTCCCGGACATTAGGAAGGCAGGTAAATTTTTTTCTCTAGGTTGGTAGGACTGTCTATAACACTTGCCAAGCGTCTGTTTGTCAGAAGGTTTAATTATTTCCGAGTTACACGTGTTTTTGTAAACAACAAAAAGTGAATTTTTCGATTTTCACAATGGGTGATTTTGTTAAGCAAAGAACTTGCATCAAATTTTGTTTGCGGGACGAATATTCTAGTGCGGACACGTTGAAAATGTTGCGGAAGGCCTTTGGTGATCGAACAATGGCACAAAAAAACGTTTATAAGTAGTACAACGAGTTCAAAGCGGACCGAGAACGCGTTGAAGACGAACCGCGCTCTGGATGACCATCAACGTCCACCGACGAGGGCCACGTCTAAAAAATCAAAGATTTGGTGCTTGAAAATCGTCGATTGACAATTAGAGACCTCGCTCATAGTGTTGGAATATCATTTGGCTTAGCCCAAACCATTTTGAAGGATGTTTTGTGTCTCAAACGCGTCAAGTCTCGATTGGTGCCAAAATCGCTTAATTTTTTGGAAAAAACGCGTCGCGTTGATGTGTGTGAAACTTTGCTGTCTGACTATCAGGACCACTTGAAATGCATCATTACTGGAGATGAGACTTGGATTTACGCATACGACCCTGAAACCACCGATCAATCCATCGATTATCGTGCAAAAGGTGAAGCAAGACCGAAAAGACCACGGCAAAGTCGATCGAAAAAGTAAGGTCATGTTGACAGTTTCTTTGATTATCGTGGTGTGGTGCACTAAGAATTCCTTCCGCCGGGCCAAACTGTCAACAAAAAATATTATTTGAGCGTTATGCGTCGTTTGCGTGAAGCTATTTGTCTGAAACGGCCGGAATTATGGGCGAACAACTCTTGTTTCCTTCATCACGATAATGCACTATGTCATACTGCATTGGTTCTTCGCGACTTTTTTGCCAAAAACTCGACTCATATCGTTCCGCAACCACCGTATTCGCCTGATTTGGCTCCGTGGGACTTCTGGCTATTCAGCAAATTCAAAAGGCCAATGCAGGGACGCCGTTTTGACACTGTTGAGGAGATAAAAACCGAATCGAAGAAGGTCTTGAAGGCTATACCGGAAGAAGACTATTCCGACTGTTTTGAGGACTGGAAAAAGCGTTGGCAAAAGTGCGTTTTATCGGACGGGGATTACTTTGAAGGAGATGAAATTGATTCGGAAGAATAAATAAAGAATTTACATTTTATAAACAAATTCACCTTACTTATTAATCACAGTAGTATATATATATATATATATATATATATATATATACGCGATGTATAGACAAAATCACGACTAATGATTAGGGTTCAGTACTCGAACAAGTGTAGCAAACAAAATAAAATTTACATAAATTTTGAATTTTTGATTGGCGTCTCTGGATGAAATAACCGGACCTCAACACATTGTTACGCGACGAGAAAATTTAAAATTCAAAATTAAAATTAATTAAATTAAAATCTTTTAATTATTAATAAATTGATTAACGAATTTTAATTATTTTGCTATCATAATTAATGAATTTGTCTAGAAATTTTAAGATTCATAATAAACAAAAACAAATGATAATTTATATCAAAAGGCAAATTAATCTATGGGCAAATTCGAAAGCTATTAACAAAATTATGAAGATCATACAATTTTTCATCGAAGCCATATAAGACTCTCACACTGTCGCGCATATATTCTGCGAGGGATGTGCTAATGCACGTATGCAGCACTGCACTTGTTTAACATAAAATAAATTTTACACTGAAATGAATTGTCCATAAGTAAAGTAATTCAATATTAAAATTAACTTGAATAAAATTATTCGATACATCAATAATAATCCTAAATTCTAAGTGCATCTTATTGAATAAACTGAAATTGTTGTAACCTTGGTATTTCAATTCAAAATAAAAAAAAAATAAATTAATAAATAAATAAATAAATAAATGAATAAATAATTAAATAAATAAATAAATAAATAAATGAATAAATAATTAAATAAATAAATAAATAAATAAATAAAAGAAAATAATGAAATGAATAAGATGAAAACGTGAAGTTAAACTTAATTGATAGTTATTGCAAAATCTATTACTTAGATTTTATACACACTTAATTGCAAAATTTAGGTAAATTTAAACTTTAATCTATTACTTAATTGAAGAATAATTTAAATTAATGTAAATAGTAATTTACAAAAAAAATGCGTATATTACATTTAGCAAATAAGCGTACGATAGAAGATTTGTCATCTGAAATATTATACAAAAATTACACAGCAGGAACGAGCAAAATGACAAAATTACAAAACAACAAAATCTATAATAAGATAAATTACGAATATAAAAATAAGCGACAAAATAGAGATGAAGAGGGTTTATAACTCGATCAAGAATCGGCAAGAGCATATAAAACCGATCTTTTTCACAATTCATTTTATTGATTTCAAATCGTTAACCTGTAAATAGGTATATAAGCATACAGAATGAGAGCTTGTCCTGCTAGAAATAACCAATGAACATCTATTGGAATTAATAGAAATTGAATTGACTTTAATGGAATTCAATAAAATCATTGTCATTTATGAAAAACTTCATTTGGTTTGTATTAATTTAAATGGACTTTAATCAAATCTAATTTTTAATTGAGTTGTATTAGCAATTTACCTATTAAATTTTATTGACTTTAAGGCCTTAGGCCACTCTAGGATTTTCAAAAAATCGTTTTTTTTTTTTTTGTTTTAAATGATCCCTTAGAACCTCAATGATATACCAAAAGATTATGGCCAGGAAATATTTAGGTAGGGCTATAACTTAAAACTTTAAACGTATTTATCTCGAAACTACATATTTTAAGTTGATCGCACCCATAACGCTGATAATGAATGAGGCAATAAAAGAGACTCTACCAGCCATCGTTGAGGAGTCACTACCTCGAAGAAGGCCTGCAGAGCGAGAAACTTCTAGCATACCACCACCAGCCGAGGATGTACCAGTATCGAGCAGCATCGTGAATCGAACTTCGTATACGACGCCGGTGACTTATTTGAGCTTTGTGAGTAACCAGATTACGACTAAAACTGGAATACATAATTCTACAATAGTTATAGTGTTCCGACGAACATCCTACCTAGAGCCCCTGAAGCATATGCGCCTGCAGATTGAGCACATGAAGAGCCATTTGCATTTAATGGAGTCCTCGCCGAGCCCCTCTCGTAGCCAGGTAGAGCAATGAAATGTCTGGGGTATAGAGGCTATATGAGAGGAAGACGCCATCTATGTTCCCTGAATGCTATAGCTCAAGCTGAAGAAGGGGAGCAAGATGCCAGGAGAAGGCGTAGGAAGATGATCAAGCTCGAGCCAAGGTATCAATGGATCTCATTAATTTTGATACGAGCCCGGTAGAACCTAGAGACTTACTGAAGCTAGCCACTCCCGTTGCTCGAACTGCGGAAGAGGTCATGGGACGCAACCTCATTGACCTATCTTACTGGATGCTTGCTAGAGTAGCATCCACACCGGTAACTATAGCTCCAGCGAGTTCGTAGGTGCCAAATTTTCATAAAACAGCTCCCCTAGGACCACCAGTGTCAGCACTACTTGATTTCCTGGGTGTCACAGAGTCCTCTGAACATGCAGCTGAGAGAAGGAAACGGCATCTACCCCTCAAGCTAACGTTCAGTTGAAAGCAGAAACGGCGGAAACGTCGTCGAATAGAGTTCTAGCTACAGCAAAACCAGCAGCACCAATTACAGTGCCGCGGCCGCGCATGGAATCAAGCCACTGGAAGTGTAATTCTATAGCTTTACGTGTACGTGCGTACAGGGTCTCGACTCTTTCCTAACCCCTTTCTCGCCATTCCTACTTCCTACCGCTTACGAGAGGTGGCGCACACGCAGTCGGACGACTGGTGCCGCTGCGTGGAAGATATTTTCCCTCTCCACCAACACGCTAACCGTGGTCGAACGCAAGTTCGACGAGCCACTTCCCTCCAACGGTCAGGGCGTCCTAAGCACCTAGGTTCGGGCTAGCGATTTGCGTTCACACGCTAAGCGCTGTAGTCCCGGAGATGAGCGAACACCGCACCTGGCACGAACCGCTAATCTCGTCCCGCCTTGTGGGACTCCTACGGGGCTCTAACGACTCCTTTCCGTTATCCGTTCCCTATCGCACTTTATCGTTTTTCTTTTCTCATTCACTTGCTCTCTCTCACACTCTATCATGCACTCACACATGCACGCACACGCGCACATTTCGCAGACATACACAGCCCCATAGACGCGACATAAATCCAACTCTTTGTGTTGTGTCCGCTCATTTCTCTTTCTCGAATATTCTTTTTATTTCACCTCCCCGTCCTCCTACCAGGCAGCTTTGACAGAGCTCTGCATTTGAGCTCAAGTCAAGCTTAAAGACACTTTAGCCATAGCTCAAAGTTACACTAATAGCTGATGAAATTAAGACACTTAAAAATAATAATCTTTAACAGATAAACAGCAGTTGGAAGACTTATGGTATATAGTAGTTTCAAGAACTGCTCTCTTGGCTTGTTGGAAAGAAGACAGCCTGTAGAGGTTAGGGTGGCACGTTTTTGCCAATAAGCTATTGTATTAAGAAAGCACCTGCCCATCCAAAACGTTACCTCTTATTATAACTGAAGTGCAGAAGATTATTCAAGAGGAAGCTGCCGACAGCACAAGTCACGTATTAAGAGAAAAGCCTTTTAAAAGATTTGAGTAACTTTTAGCTACAGCTGTAAATTAAACAAAGATGAAAGATTTAACAGCCATAAAGCTATGAAGAAACAGAATATCGGCGAACTAGACGAAAAAAAGTCATTCTCTGTGCCAAAAAAAGTAGTTAGCGTCAAGCCGTCTTGCGAGAGTCATCAGTTGGCTGTCTGCGTAATGTTAAATTTTAGTCGTCTTAAGTCGTCGGTCGAGCTGCCATTGTACTAAGAATCGTTTCGCCGCATTTACCTTACGCGAATTTATTTGAGGTGCGTTGCGCTTAATATTAAAGCAAATATTTTAATCGTTTAGAGAGCCGATGCAGAGCATTCAAATTTATATCAGCGAGTTTTCGAGTGTGGATTTGTTGCGAGCGTTTGAGTTTTAGTACAACAAGGTGAGTTATACTGGATGCGACCATTTACCTTAATTGCTGTCCGTGTGTGTAGTTGGTTTGCCGCGAGAATTTTCGAGCTCAAACTAAGGCCCGGGATTTTTAGAAAAAAATGATTAAGTTGATTGATCGAACATTATCGATAATCTTCCGACCTGATCCCCGCAAACATTACAATATATATAGGGTGATTCATTATGAGCTTTGGTTTTTAATCTTAAATAAAAGGCATAAAGTTAAATTCTATAGTAAAAATTTTATTGTGTGTCGAAAGAACAATCTATGACATTTACTTTTTAGAAAAAAATTCAACTCATATCGTTCCATAACCATCGTATTCGCCGTGATTTGGCGCCGTGTAACTTCTGGCTGTTCAATAAACTTAGAAGACCACTCCGGGGACATCGTTTTTACTCGATCCAGGAAATTGAACGTGAATCGCTGCGTCAATTGAAGGCAATTCTGGAAAACGTCTTTTTTGACTGGTTTGAGGATTGGAAAAAACGTTGGCATAAGTGTATTGTATCGGGCGGGGACTACTTTGAAGGCGACGAAATAGATTTAAAAGAATTAATTAAGAATTTAAAAAAAAAAAAAAAAAATTAGTCTTATTTTTTGATCATAGTAGTATTTCTCTCATTTTGAGAAAGCTGTTGTAATATCTATAAAGATTCATTTTTATGGCTCTTATAATACGTACACTTCTCTTCCTATCTCGAGGTGTTGAGGTCAAGCTGATTGAATGTAGTATCATTTGCTTATGACTTCAGAGTTCACTAAATTGCTTCCAACTACTTGTTGAATGCCGTGTAAACTTTTTATAAGGTTGTGTATATAAGAACTGTACGATTCTCGTCCGTCAGGTAGTTTATCTTGAGCTTTAGACAGCTTTGATATCTGATAACGGTATGAAAATGCAAAATTTTGTTAATACATATTGCATCGTTGAGATATGCACGTTGCCGTTAGGTATTTTAGGTACAGTTCTAACAGTGTCTATGACTAGGTAGAAGGGTTCGCTCGGCATGTCGGTAATTACCATAGCCTCGCGGATTTTTATTCAAGTTAGTTTCTGTTCCTGGCAAATAGAACAACTTTTGACAAATTTACTTACTTGGTCTTTCATCCCTGGTCAACAGAACCATTCCCTCATTTTTCTGGATGTTTTTCCAATGCCTTTATGCCCTCCAAAAAGACTCGCGTGATATTCTTTAATAATAAACTTGCCAACTTCAGTGCGAACTAGTTTGCATGTTCTGTAGCATATAGTAAATGTAACGTCTACCTCATGGAGTTCCCTTAGCAGGGTTTTAATAAGTTCGCTTTGCGGTATGGTATCTATGATTTCGCTTCTTTAAGCTATCCAAAATGAGGGTAGTGGCCTGTCTTTTGAATTTTTTTGAGATTTTGGAAGATTTTTAAACTGCTTGGGTATATCTTTCTTCTCAGTCTGAGTAACTATTAGGCTAAATATGTAACGATTCTAGTGTCGGGTTGAAATGACATCACCTACTTTCTGATGAGCAGCGGCTAGGTTGTATTACTGTCTGGTTGTATTACTTGAAGGTCTTGTAGCAATTTGTAATTCTCACACTATCTCGAGGTCCGCTAGGACAAAATGTATTAACTTATCTTTTGGGTACGTTAAATACTCTCTGGGTAGGTAGAAGTTTAATTTCGATGAGGAGGTTTCGAAGATGATTGCAGTTTGATCTATTTCTTGGGCATACTGATTCGAATATGCATGTAATTTAACTTATTGATTTTGACGGGGGATTAAAATGTATGACTCGCGCGTTTTGCGTTTTCAACTACTTTAATGGTGTCTTCGTTTGGTTTTACTAGTTGTTCTGGCAGTACGATTATTATTCGCCGTCAGATGTAGGTTGATTCCCACCTAGGCGCCGTTTGTTCGTCGGTTTCTTCCTCGCTGTATTCTTGTTCGATAATTGACAGTTTGTAACGGTCTTGTGGTGTTGTTGACAATTCTTGTAAAAGGGTGGACCTTGCCCTTATTTTTTTCATCAGTCTTTTAGTCCGTATGTCCGTAGATGGGCTAATGATGTCCATTATGCTGATTGGGTTGTTATTTGGTAATTTGGCTGGTAGCTATATAATACTTGATTTGTTTATGTCGTTATTCGGTCAGTTAAGGGGGGAAATCACAGTAGCACACGAAAAAATAGGCATATTTTCGGGAATTAATTGTGGCTGAATAAAAGTATCAATCAAAAATCCGAAAAGTAGGTTTTATAGCAATACTAAAAAAGTACAAAATGTAATTTTTTCAATAAAAAATATTGAAAAATGGCGGCTGCGCAGCATATGCCCCAAGGCGCCTATTTTTGAAAGCGTGTCAATGGCCGAAGACGTAGACTCCTTAATTTTTGACCTTAAAGAAAAAACTAAAATTTTTTAGTTTTCATATAACAACAGCTAGCGAGCTACGTAGGGTTTTTTCGATGTATTGATTTTTCACAAAATGGTGCATGTTTGAAAATGAAGTTAAATTTTTAACAAAAAAAAATGCCATCAAATCTTTGATAAAAAAAACTAAGCCATGTAAAATAAAAAATCCTACGTTGCTCTGTGGAGAAAGATATTTCGAAGCTACTATCAGAATTTTAAATTGATCGGTAAAGATTTGCTTGAGTTATGTCTTCGGCGAGCTTAAAAAAAGTGGTTTCGAGAAAAACGCGTTTAAAGTTTTAAGTACTGAGAAACCATACCTGAGTGGCGTTACCGCAGAATGAAAAATTTGGGCACTCGGACACTTTTGCCGTGTTCCATCATTTGGTATATTATTTTTAAGACCCTAAAGCACCTCTTAGGCGAAAAAAATTTTTTTCGAAAAATTGAAAATTTTACTGTGATTTCCCCCCTTAATAAAGAAACTTGTCTCTTCTCCGAAGTAACGTTGGACTTAAAATCGTTTGGATTGGTTGCGTTACTTGCGTTAATTGAAGTTTCTCTTATAAAAGCGTTCTTCTTATATAACAATTGATATTCGTTCCACCATTGTAAACGATGTTCTCAGTTTTCGATGAATTCGCAAGCGCTGTTAGGCGAAAACAATATAGGTACCTTTTATTTTTTAATCCGTTTTGCTGTCGTCGAAAGTATCGAAAGCTTTCAGAGGAAGTATCGACTTTCTTAACGTTGAGTGTAACGGTATCCTTATTGCCTCGACGAGGGTGACAAGAAACCTAGTAATGTTATATATTGTCTGTCAGAAAAGTACTGGGAATTCTAAATTAAAACAACATTTTTACGTTTAATAATCAAAATTTATTGGGTCGCCTTCAAAATAGGCTCCATTTGCGCCGATACATCTATGCTAACGGCGCTTCCAATCATCGAAACATTATTTATAGGCGCTTTCCGGGATGGCCTTCAGCTCGCGCGCCGAATTTTGTTTTATGGCTTCAATCGACTGAAAACGGGTGCCACGGAGCGGCAATTTAAGTTTTGAGAAATGGAAGAAGTCACAGGAAGCAAAATCCGGCAAATACGGTGGTTGTTCAAGCGTGTTCGTAGAGTTTTTAGCGAGAAATGCGGTCACAATCGTAGCTCGGTGATACGGCGCGTTATTGTTGTGCAAAATCCACAAGTTGTTCGTCCATAAATTTGGCCGCTTCTTACAGATACGCTCGCGCAAACGTTTCATAACGCCTAGGTAATACTCTTTGTTTACCGTCTGACCCTCTGGAAGGAATTCGTAGTGCACCACGCCACGGATATCGAAGACAACAATGAGCATCACCTTTACTTTTGAGCGGCTTTGGCATGGTTTTTTCGGTTTTGGCTCGTTTTTTCCCACCCATTCCAATGCTTGCTGGCTTGTTTGCATATCGTACTCGTACACCCACGTTTCGTCACCAGTTATGATGCATTCCATGAATGCGGGATCAGAATTGCCGCGATCCAGCATGTCCGAAGCGACCTGTTCGCGATAGCGTTTTTAGAGAAAATTAAGCTCTTTTGGAATGAGTCTTGCGGCCACCTTTCTCATGCCCAAAATATCAATTAAAATCGTACGTGTGGACTCGTGGGATATCTCAAGTTCATGTGCTATCTCTCTCAAGCTGGTATGAAGGTTTTCAAGCACCATTTCCTTAATTTCATCGACGTCATCTGCGGTCGAAGCCGACGATGGGCGTCTGGAACGAGGCAAGTCTTCGACGACTTCACGACCCTTCTTGAAGGCCTTGTACTACTCATGCGCACGGGTTTTCGATAGAGCTTTATCACCAAAAGCTTTTTGCAACATTTTCAATGCATCGGCACACGAAATTTCATTCGCAACACAAAATTTTAGACAAATTCTTTGTTCAACGTAATCACCCATTGTAAAAAATCGGCACGCACTATTGACATCGACTTACTTAACCAACTACTGTAAACACACTCGTTGACAGATTCCGCTCAAACTGGGCATAGTTATTAAGGACAGTTGTACCAACCTAGAAAAAAAATTTTACCTGCCTAAATTGCCCCGCCAGATTGAAATCGACAGTTCCCGGTACTTTTTTGACAGAATGTACATTACTTTGTTTTGCGTGCCGTTGTTTGTTGCATTGGTCAGTAGTTTCATTATTCTTGTGTTATTTGCGTTACTTGGAGTGTCAAACTCATTTACTCTGATAAGTATTTCGGAAAACGGTTCTATTAAAGAAACGACGAAAGAGAGCTTTCGTCTTTTATGGGGTCAAGCGATTGTTTTAGTAGCGATGGTAAAAATGATTGGTTTCTGAGAGGGATAGCAGGGGCTTCTGCTTTACTCGCTGGATCCGTGATTTGAATTATGTCTGACGTGTTACTTCCTGTCGCATTTATCTGATCATCGCGTGACGATGAAGCTAGTGTTCTTATTTATCATCTTTATAACAATTTTTTGACTATCGAACTCGCATCTAAGTTTGCTTGGTCATATTGGATTGCTGATTTGTTTAATCTAGGGTTATTTTTACCACCTTTTTTTCTTTGTTTTTAGTTCTAAAAAATGTTACATAACCCACTTGATTCTTCAGAATCTTAATATTCTAATGGCTTTGTTAGTTTTCACCTAGGACAAAGTCTGAGCCCGCTCAGGCCAATTTTTTAAAATAACTGACCTACGAGGTGCGGCAGAAAAGTGATGAAACTAGCAACACTGCAAGCAAACTGGCAATAGCGCAGCGTTGATACACTTGTACGTGTATCAATACCCTCCTATGGCTCAGTACGAGTTTAAACAACTTCCGTTAACTACGTGATTTTTGTGACTGCTATTAGTTAAATTGTGTTTTGGTTGTGCGTCACGCAAAAAGGAACAGCGGAATTTGGAGCAATGTTGTACCGTTCAATTTTGTGTTAAGCTTGGATAATCGGCAAGTGTGACGTGAGGCATTTCTGTGGTTTCCCAGCTTCTTTATTCACCTGACCTCAGTCCCTGTGACTTCTTACTTTTTCCTAAACTGAAAAATGCCCTTAAAGGATGTCATTACGGGACTTTAGAAAACATCCAAAAGAGTGTAACGGACATGCTAAAAACTATACCAATTAAAGACTTCCAGCGCTGCTACCAAAAGTGGGAACAACGTCTCCATCGGTGTGTGACTTCAAGGGAACAACTTTGAACAACTTAACATTAATGTTTGAAAAAAATAAAAACTTTGGTAAATAAAAAATCAGCCTCATTACTTTTCTGCCACACTTCGTATATTTTACTCGTAAGTTTCTTTTTTTCAAATCTTATTGAGGTCAAAAAAATATTCTCCGACCGCTCTATTCACAATGAAACTTGTTATAGATATCCGTTCTTTTAAGCTTATCCAGATTATTTTTCAAATATTAAATAGTGGATTCAAAATGGCGGTCGCAATATAATGTTTCATACATAAAGCAGTTTTATGCACATTTTCTAAGGAATCCCGTATTCATTTGTAAAAAATGTATGTAAATAGGTTTTTATAGCACATTTTCTTTAAAACTCGACAGTCATCGTTCTTTTTCATTCAAAATTAAGATGGCGGATCGTCAGAGAAATTTTATTCGACATGTTATTTAGAGAAAATTTTTTTTCTTTTGTGAGTCTTATTCTATAGAAATTGAATCCTATTTGATAAAAGATGTCATCTAGTACATATATTATGGTGCCACCCTATCAAAATTAAAAATGGCAGATCCAATATGACCGGCAATACTCTTGTGATGTCCCGCAGACGCCACTAAGCTACGTATCAGGCTGTTTAATAAGTTTTGCGGTTCGATAAGAGAGGGTGTTGCTAATAGCCTAAATTTTTTTTTGTTATGTTGGTATACTCTTCATATAAACGTATGTGAAGTTTTATTTTTATCTGTCAATTCATTCTTTGTTTACAAGCCATTTAGTATCGACGTGTCACAGTATTCTTTTACAATGGAAAAAATTAAGTATCGTGCAGTGATTGAATTTTTATTTTTGGAAGGTTTAAAAGCAAAGGAAATTTATGAACGAATGTTGAAAGTGTATAAGGACTCTTCGCCTTTAATTAGTATAGTAGAAAGATGGGTAGCTGAATTTAAACGTGGTCGTACAAGTCTTGAAGACGAGCTACGTCAAGGACGTCCAAAAACAGCAACAACACCAGAAATCGTAGAAAAAATACAGGATATCGCATTGGAAAATAGTCGAGTGACTAAAAGAGATTTAGTAGAAGCCCTAGGCATCTTATTGGGCAGTGTAAGCAATATTTTGACTGAAGTATTGGGTTTTACAAAGCTGTGTGCACAATGGAAGCCGCATCCGTTAACAATGGAACAAAAACACATTCGAATGCGACTTTCTCAGCAACATTTAGAGCGTTTTCGAAAGGGTAAAGTGGATTTTGTGCGTCGATTCATTACTATGGATGAGACTTGGGTCTATCACCATGATCCTGAATCAAAACAAGAGGCTAAAGAGTGGTGTGAACCTGGTTCTTCGGCTTCGAAACGAGTTCATGTCCAGAAATCGGCCAAGAAGGTGTTAGCATCAGTTTTTTGGGATGCGAAAGGAATTTTGTTTGTGGATTACTTAAAAACTGGTAAAACAATAAATTTTAAATATTATTATAACCTTTTAGACCAGCTGAAGGGAAAAATTCGTGGAAGAAGATACGGTTTGAAGAAGAAAACAATCCTTTTTCATCAGGACAATGCACCGTGTCACAAGAGCATTTTGACAATAGCTAAAATCCATGAATCGAAATTCGAATTGTTGGAGCATCCACCGTATTCACCAGATTTAGCCTTTAGCGACTTCCATCTGTTTCCAGACCTAAGAAAATTCATGTGTGGAAAGCGTTTTTTATCAAATGATGAGGTCATAACAGATGTGGAAGCATATTTTGCAGCCCTTCTAGGTTCTCACTTCAGGGATGGAATTCATAAATTAGAATTTCGTTGGAACAAGTATATTGATGTTTAAGGAGACTATACTGAATAATAAAGTGTATTTCAAACCATAAAATTGTGTTTTTCTTGTCGAACCGCAAAACTCATTGAACAGCCTGGCATATAGCTTGGCTTAGGACACATCGAGCAACCACTCACGCTGTGTCGAAATCGCGGCGCCAGCTAATCGCGCGACAAAAGATCTACAGCCCACCGTGCATTAAAACTTGTTTTAGCGATTCTACGCTACCAACAATTTTGTCGATTGATCAATTGACGAAAAATATTTTTTTGCGCGTCGTCTTCGTATTGGTTAAACATTTTACCACGCAATAGGAATTAAGGGTATTAATACCCTGGCCTCCTGTCGCACCTTGTTCTTCGCTCGTTCTTCGTCGGTTTCTTAATGGTTCTCCGACCGCGTTTGCCCGCCGAAGTTGGCCACCGTTAGTGTCTAATCTGTGTGTACTTATGAACCACGGTAAACCTGTTTAGATTAAGTTTGGTACCATGAATCGGAGTTTGCGACTTGTAAGCTCTCGATTCATAAGTGTGCAAGTGCCTTCTGAGATATTGGAGTCCACAACTAACAAGCTCTCTGAACTTTCAATATCTACGAGGGTGGTCTGATAAGTTTCTAACTTTGAAGTGAAGATAGCAGCACCCGTCACTAAAAGCTAACGAATTTCGTTGTTTATCTGTTGACAGTTGCTCACCAAAGTTTCAGCCATTTTGGATGCGCACTTGTTAGTTTACAGTCGTTTGAGTGAGTCGATGTGAGTGTTGTTGTAAAAATGGACAAAATTGAGTATCGAGCTGTCATTAAATTTTTGTTTTTGAAAGGCAATACGCCTACGCAAATCAAAAATCAGTTGAACTCTGTGTATGGGGACTCTGCACTATCATTTACCACAGTGAAATTTTGGGCAGCTGAATTGAAACGTGGCCGTGATAGCTTGGGAGACGATGAACGTTCGGGACGTCCAAAAACTGCAACCACTGACGATAACATCGCCAAAGTTCACCAAATGGTGCTAGACGACCGCCGAATTAAAGTGAGAGATAGCAGAGGTTATGAACATGTCTAAAGAACGTGTTTGCTACATATTAACTCAAGATTTAGGCATGAGAAAGCTGTCTGCACGTTGGATGCCGCGTTTGCTCACGTTAGACCAAAAATGTGTTCGGATGAACATTTCCAACGCTCTATTGGCGCAGTTTAGGCGCAATAAATCCGAGTTTTGGCGCCGATTAATTACTGTAGATAAAACTTGGATACACCATTATACGCCCGAAACAAAAATACAGTCAAAACAGTGGACTGCAAAGGGGAAACCGGCTCCAAAAAAAGCAAAAACTGTTTTTACGGCTGGGAAAGTGATGGCGACTGTTTTTTGGGATAGTCATGGAGTTATTTTAATCGATTATCTTTAAAAAGAAAAAACCATCACAGAA
Organism: Chalcis sispes; assembly: GCA_949987625.1. Classification (NCBI taxonomy): domain Eukaryota; kingdom Metazoa; phylum Arthropoda; class Insecta; order Hymenoptera; family Chalcididae; genus Chalcis; species Chalcis sispes. The sequence goes on along the minus strand of OX465098.1, from coordinate 19,939,272 downwards.
GCATACTACGCATCATTACTTGACAAGCTGAAGGCAGAACTTGCTGAAAAACGTCCACGTTTGCAGAAAAAGGAAATCCTGTTTTACCAAAACAACGCGCCGTCTCACACCTCAGCGGTTGCCATCGCCAGAATCCACGCCTTACTCACCAGATCTAGCCCCAAGCGACTTCTTTTTGTTCCCTCATCTGAAAATTACACTCGGAGAACAGAGATTTTCGTCAAATGAGGAGGTAATCACCTTCGCGAACAGTTATTTCGCAGAGAAAAACGCTGAGTACTATTTGGATGGGTTAAAGAGATGGAAGCGTCGCTGGGAGAAGTGTGTAGAATTGCAGCTCGTACGACCTTGCCTAAACTCAGCTACCCAATATTTGACCGTTGTAAACGAAGGAGCAGACTTCCCCAGAGTAGAATTCAACTCGGCTTTGATATCGGTTGGACTTGGACCTTTCAAATGAAAGTATTGTATCACATAACGATGCCCGATTTTTTCCATATTTACAAATTCACTGAGAGCGTTCACTTTGGATGTCTGTAAAAAAAATAATAATAAACGTACCGTTATGAATTTTTCACATTAAGTTGTTGAAAGGTGGTATTGTCAATCGCAATAATTGTTTTTTTAAAACTACCTGTATTTATAAGTCAGGTCGGGTACTTTTGGAAGTACCCTCGTATATTTAAACAAATAAAATAAATCAACACGCTGTTATGAACTTTTCTATGTCATTAAGTTTGAGCTAAATACTTGTGTGAATCTAGGCATTCTTATTATTTAGAATAAGTAAAATTGTACAATAACTAAGAATGATGTTAGATGCATTTTTATAAGTATTCTTGTCTACAAGTTTACATTTTTTTTTGCTGTAGGAGTGTTATTTTGAGATATGTTAAGATATGTAATTATTAAAATTGTATATGAGGAGGCTTTAATTTGGTGGGAGTGTTAAAAGTAATCTAAATTTGGCGCCTTCTTCATGCCTCAAAATTGTCTATATAGGTTGTGTGTCAACTGCACTGCTCTGTTCGCGCTCGTATATGATTATTGCTTTCTGTATAAATAAAAGTATTTTTTTAAGTAATCCATTTTAATTACAACAATTTTAAAGCAAAAGTGGATATCATTTAGTAGAGATAGTTTCTACGAGTTTAGTTGATTGGGAGGTAGGTAGTTAGATGGATGACCTCGCTTATAATGTGTAATTTAAATTATTTCACGAAAAATAAGTTAATAAACTTGCTGTTTCCAGGGTTCGATGGACTTGTCAGCTTGTGGATTGGTAGCGCTGGTTTTAAGAGATTAGGTGAATCAAGAAGAGGGTATTTAATTGGGTTATGTTGATCAAGAAGTTGATGGTTAGGTAGGTTCGATTATCGTATGATACTCAATTATTAACAAAAAAAAAAAATAAGCGATTAAACTCGTTGTTTCCAGGGTTAGGTAGGTTAACTTGCTTGTGATTTGATAGGGGTGATTTCTAGGGGTTAGGCGGTAGGTAGGTGGGTTGAGGGTAGGTTGGTTAATCCACTTGTAATATGGGATTCAATTTCTTGAAAAATAAGACTCATTTCAAGAGAAATAAGCGACTAGACTCGATGTTTCCAGGGACAGATGGGTTAGCCTGCTTGTAATTTGGTAGGGGCGATTTGTAAAAGTTAGGTAGTTTAAGGAGTAAGTGGTTGTGTGGGTTAGTCCGCTTGTGTTGTGGAATTTAATTATTGTAAGAATAAGCTATTGAACTCGTTTTTTCCAGGGTTAGGTGGGTTATTCTACTTCTGGTTGGATAGTGGTGGTTTATAGGGGTTAGGTGGGGTAGGGGGTGGGTCTTTTGATGAGTTGCGTTGGGTAAGGGGTAGGTGATTAGACGGGGTAGCTTATGGCGTAAAATTTAATTATTTTGATAAAAATGAGCGATTAAACTTGCTGTCCCCAGGGTTAAGTGGGTTAGGCTGCTTGTGGTTTGGTAGGGGTGGTTTCTATCCCTAGAAAGCGGATTCTGCCAAAATAAAACACGGGTTCAATTTTTCTTAGTGTTTTATCGACGTGCAAAGTTTGGTTTCAATCGGTGAGTGACACTTGGGTAGTGTTAATTGTTAGAGCAGCATCTCCGTAAACGTTTTGGAGCTCCCGATGTGCTTCAGCCGCCGTTTTTTTCGAATAAAAAGAGAAAAGCAATACTTCTCGCAAATGACAATTATTTGACACAAAATGAAACACTAATTTTTACACAACCAAAAGTATATGACGACCGAAACAAAATGTGTAAAAGCGATTTGTTTATCATATGTATAAGCTTGCTTAGTGACGTTTTAGATGTCGAGATCGACAAGTATTTACTGCTGGAACCATCTATTGATAAACAGCAAGAACTTAGTTACGCACATAATATTTTAATAACTTAACTTCAATTTATGAAAGTACTAGCGTCCCCCGTCGCGGCTCTACCCGCGATATTTGTGCATAGTGTTCAATATTTTTAATTATTAATAATATAGAGTAATAGCATGCCTTGTTGCAGCTTCGCCCGCGATATACTTTAACGGAAATCCTAATGCTAGATAATTATATAGAGATAGCTTTTGCCCGCGGCTTCACCCACGTAGAATTTGGTCTGTCACATAAAGTTTCGTGAAAGACCATTTTAAATAAATAATGACTATATTACAATACATAGGACATAGGTAATTTATCGATATGCTTTCAGTTTTGGCGGTTCAACATACCTACTGCAATATACCCGTATAAACTATGTTACGTGATTTATTTCGTTCAGCGAAAATATGTAGATTTTGCGAGTAAGAAACACGTGAGCAAGCTATGTAGAGCTGACCGTCGGAAAAATATGGCGTGCTTAAATGGGTATCTGCTACCTTTAAAGTTAGCCCATGGGATTTATTGATGGTCATTAGAAATGCTACTTTTAATGGGAACTGCAGACGTTTAAAATTAAAAGGTAACTTATTGGGTATTATTGGGATGCGTGGTATAAGCACATTGTCACTCAGTAGCTTCTGCAGTTAAAATTGTGGCCTTCACAATATGCCTTCCTGGTTCAGTGATCAGCAATCTAGTACCGTTGCATAATCTCGGTGCGTCTAAGTTACGCATTAATAAAACGGGTATACCTACCTTCAATTTTAGCTTACGGGATGGCACGCCGGATATCTCGTAAAAGTTTAGAAATTCCACGGGGTAGCTCGTACATTTTTCCGATTACATGACTGTGTCAATCAAGTTGCGCGTTGATGTATCGCTGGTTATTTCATCTAAGATTCTTTTATTGATTTTCGCAACTGTCTCATTTCTTGGTGCCGAAATGGTTTTTTCAAAAAGCCAATTTTCATCCTGGATGTTTTGTAGCAAATTTGGAAAAACTTGAGCATTAACACGTTGACTGCCAGACGGATTTTCCATGGTTTGTCCGAGGCGCCAAAATTTACTTTTTATTATGCGATGCATATTATGATGAAATATTATTTTCAGCAAATAATATGAGTTATAAAATCATGTTTGAAGCATTTTTCGTGGTGGGGATCACCGGTGACCCCCACGGCGCTGTAGGCAATTATTACAATTTTCTTTTTTTTTGAATAATCGGGCTTCGGTACTTTATGTATTGACTGCGCCGCCGGTCACCAGTGGCCCCCACGGCGTTATAGCGAAGTCGAGTGCCGGTCACCGGTGACCCCTACGGCTGTCAACGTGTTAAGCGCGTCATCCAAATCCACAACATGACAAAATTGGTTGGTGAGTAGAAACATACCTTCTTCGTCAGTTTCTATTCGACCTTCAGCTATTTCGAGCAGTTTTTCAGCGTACGCGCCCGACTCTATATCGCTGAATAACTAGACATGTATGTTACTGGCGAGGTGCAGCTTTTTGACTTTGGTTAATATTATAATGATTTCAGACATGCGTTAATTTCGTCTGCTGCAGTGCCTTGCTCGATGACAGGCAAAGTCTGCCGAAAGTCCCCAGCCAATAAAACTACCACAACACCCATTAACGTTAGTTTGTTGTGTAAGTATTGTAGACAGCGATCAAGAGCTTCGATGGCGCGTTTGTGTGACATAGTGCACTCGTTCCATGCGATCAGCTTGCACTGTTGCAACAGGATGCCACGGGCGCTGTTCTTATTGATATTGCACGAAGGGGTTTCTTCTCTCGCCAGATAAGAGGTAATTCAAAGATCGAATGTGCCATCCGTCTACCGCTTAGCAATGTTGCAGCGATTCCAGAGGAAGCCACAGCTAATGCAACATTACGGTCTCTGCGAATTTTTGCTAGAAGCAAATTAAGCAAAAAAGTTTTTTCTGTTCCACCCAGGGCATCAAGGAAAAAAAATCCGCCTTTCACCACTCTTAAGTCGTCGTAATATTTTGTGATAAATCTCTCTTTACTCAGTTAAGATGAGTGGCTCAGTTTCGCACACGTGAGTGTCTGATTTGGTGGTATCATAGTTTAGCTCTCTTATCAAATCGTTTGACAGCTCTCCTCTACGCCGCGGTGTGGGCATACTAAAATCGGACAAGGTTTTTCCAGAAATTGTTATTATTTTGTTCTCGATAAGCCCCAATACCTCATTAAAACAACGATCATCGTTGACCTGATCCATTCTTTCAAAGCAGTGTATAATGTCTTCTGATAACGCAGATTTGTACTTCTACCATAGTTGCAGAAGATTGGATAAACCGCAAGTGGATATCAATATGGGAATCAGCTGTCTTACTTGCGCCGGTAAGCGACAAAGCATGGCTTCGTATATGGTGGCGTCCCAGTGGTTATCATCTTCCAACAAACTCATCTTCTCACACACCTGCAGAAAAGTTGCCAATTCTTGACCGTCAACTGCTTATAAATCCAAGAAGTTGGTAAGACCCTTTATTGCATTCAGCAGCATTCGCAAACAATAACATTCATAGTTGCTAACGTGCACAGTGTAAGTGCGGCTTAAAGCGTCTCCTGCTTTCAGACCTGGTCAGCCATCCACAGGTGTTCCTTGTAAACAACGTTTCCATTTCTTCTACGTTGCATTCTAAGTATAGTAGCCAGGCACGTTAATGTAAAGTAATGTTTTTGCAAACGCGTCACTTTGGCACAACAGGAAAATGCAGTTAGTGCCGTTTTAGATAGTGCTGCTAATCTCTTTCTAAAATTATTTTCATTAAAGTAAACCCTCTCACCATTGGGTAAATGAACCGCGAGATGAGTGCCGGTAGGGTGTCTCGCGTGCAGAGGCAGACCTAAGATCCGCCAAGCTGCTTCGTTACTACGAACATATCGGCCAGCTCTAATAATTTGCACCTCATCTCTCGGGTCAATGTTTACATTCCCTTGCTAGCGGATGTTAGAAATAGCCTAGTCGCTACCTTTATTAATATATTTACAGATATATTTTATCGCCTGTACCGTATTACAAAACTCATCATTTATATGGAAATTAAAAATTTTTGATAGGAGGGGAGAATATGGGACCACCCAACTATTGACCATCAATATTTCCTGTGTTCATCCACGGGTTTTTATAATCGTTGTGCGTCCACCATCCTCTGGTGCTCTGCGCCTGTACAAAGGATAACCTTTGTCATTGGTTTCAGTATCTTTTAAAAGCTTCCACGGATATTTTTTTAGTACATTTTCCTTCTTTCATGCACGGCGACGAAGAATTTAATGCACCACAGGGCCCGTGAATCATATTCTTTGTCACCGTAGAGCTTTGGATCGGTTTCCGGGTTTTGTATCTCAGCACATATGATTTCGTCAATTTGGTTCAGACCCAATTTTTCCTTTAACCACAGCAGTAAGTGCACATGAGGCAAACCTCGTTTTTGCCACTCGATCAAGTACATGAAGCATTGCATGTCACCAAATATATTACCTTTTGTAAGTAGAGTTAATAACTGCTGTACTTTTATTTTAAATCTGGATGTTAAGTCATGCCTGTCCGTTGAATTTTGCCCAGGCATAAGCTCTTTCGTGATTTCTGGGCAGGCGGGGTTACGTGTCATTGTAATAAATAAATCAGGCTTCCCATAATTACGTACGTATGTGAACACATCTTGTGTATATTCATGTAGGTATATCGGGCTATTTACAAATGATGACGGAAGAATCACCATCTGACCTAAGTTATTTGGATGTAAATCCGCATTATTTCTTATTGCATCTTGCAAGTGCTGTGCTGCCCTTTCAGCAACAGCGTGTCTGCGAGATTCAGCTGCTTCAAATGTTTCCGTGGCTCTTCGGGACACCATTTGTGGCATGTTGCTGACGTCGAGCTTGTGACTGTTCTGGTGACTCTGCAGTTCTCTAAAACATCAGATAGTCAGCATGCTGTTGACGCCGAGCTTGGGACTCTTCTGGTGTCTCCGCAGCTTCATGTGCCGCCTCATGCACCGCCTGCTCAAGCCTTCGCAGCTCAGCTTGTTAAGACGTCTCATCACGTCTAGCTATTTTCATAGCTCGGGTTTTATTAGAGCTTTGCGAAATATTAGACTTACGCTTTCGCGGCATTATTGTAAGTACTAATTTAAAAAAAAAACAAACAAAATTCGGAGTAATTTTCAAACAAAATACAAAAACAATTTCAATAGCTAACCTATACCTAAAACCAACAGTTATTCTTAACTTAACAAAATTATAATAATCTAATATAAACAAAAAAAAAATCTATTGAATCTAAAAGTAATATTCTGATATTGAGTCGATTTCTAAACGTAAAGTTGCTAAAGATAGCTGGAACACAACAAAATTAAAAGACAACTGTCATCTGCACTTCACTTGAAAATGGTATCCGCAAGGATGCCGAAACGTAGAGTATGAATATACAATTTACACGGCCAAAACGGTTATAAAGTATTTTATTTTAAATGTGTAGTATCCGCGAAAGCTTGAGAAATCATTATACGGATCTATTTACTTAATACTCAAAAAAACTATACCTCAATAACTGAAACTACAATCCTATAATCAAATAGACAAAAAAAAATCAATTCTATCGACTCATAATATGCGCTTAAGGGGGGATGCTGCTTTAGGAGGCCCAAAAAAGCGTTTTTGGAGGAGTTTTTTTAGGACAGAAAAAAAATTAGTAAGTCTAGCGAACTTTTTAGATTATTTTAATGCATATTTGAAAATAAGGAAAAAATTTTTTTAGAGAAAAATATTCAAATGCAACCGATTTTTATGCATATTCGTGCAACGCCTTGCAATTGCTATCTCCAATCGGCGGGAAAGATGAAGCTCGTAATTTCCGTCTTGAACAAAAAAACAACAGACAATTTCAATTTTCATATATTTTTCTTCTATATGAACTAGAGAAAAACGAAAAAATTGTCGAATAAAAATTTTTTCGCAGGTTTAAAAAAAAAGTGCTTTTCAACTTGCTGAAAAAGTTGATTAGAATCTTTTTCCGCAAATTTCTTTAGTTCAAATATAAAAGAATACAAAATTAAAGCTAACAAGCCTTGGCCCATTTTGATTGGTCGTCTAGTTTTTTTGCAATCACGCCCGCCAGTTTAGAAAAATTGTAAAAAACGAAAGCTCAAGAAAAAGCGCTTTAAACTTTTCCGTCGCTCGAACACCTGCTCGATACGCCACAGCGTTCAGTGCTGTATCTTTAAAATTATTGCAAATTAGCCTATATGACTTTGCATACATATTCTTAGATAAATAAGGAATAAATTCACGCAATAAAAAAAAAATCGATTTTTTGAGCCTTCTAAAGCAGGATCTTTTCTTAATGGCGTTCCATTCAGGTCAATCTTATCGTGATAACTTTTAAACTATTCGTCTAAATTACTTGGTATCAAAGACAAAGTTTATCAATAAAATAAATATAGATATAAATAAATATAGATAAATAAAGAAATAGCTAGACACACTACACTTTTGATCTTGTCCAATAGGCCAAGAAGCGATATCATTACAGCAACCAGCGAGCTTTTTTATGCCCTACAGAATACTTTTTTACTTGCAAGTTTTGCGAGTTTGTTGACGCCACCTACTGTTCGTTGGAGGTAACTAAAAATTTGACGCAGACAGCTAGGAATATACATTTGCGTGCGCATGCGCAGCATGTAAATGCAAATCGCACGAAATTTTGAATGTTGTGGATGTTCTTTCAATGCAAAAAGCATTAAAAATAAAATAATAAAAAAAAAAAAACATAACTCCAACGGTTTAGGCAGCGCACGTCAAGGTAGCTCTCAGAGGGCAGAAATTTTCCGACTGACTCAATACTTATCGTAAAATTACACAAAATCCTTATAAATTGTTGCCTACATGTTATTCTGATGTGTACGAGGGCGGTTCAATAAGTACCCGTGTTTGACGACAGAGGGCGTTCCTGAAATAAGTTGGTATTATCATCATGTGCTGCCATCTATCAAACGACGGTAAAACAAATTTCAGACTGATTGATAGGTTAGTTTGGATTTGGCAGCCATTTGAGTAAGACGTGTTTCGTGATTTTCGCTAAGATGGAAAAAGAGCAGTATCGTTCGGTATTTCGCTTTTTGTTTCGGATGGAAAAAAATGCGAGGAGATAAAAGCAAAGTTAGATGATGTTTATAGGGACACTTCGCCATCTATGACTACAGTTAGATATTGGTTCAAGGAATTTGAACGTGGGCGAACATCCGTTTTTCATGAGGAGCGGCCAGGACACCCGACAGACGTGGTTACCGAGGAAATCATTCAAAAAGTCTACGACATGATTCTCGCTCATCGATGAACGAAAGTGCGCGAAGTAGCAGAGGCCGTAGGTGTGTCGACCGGGACAACAATTAATATTTTACATGATAAGTTGGCGATGAAAAAATTGTCGGCCCGATGGGTGCCGCGATTGCTCACGGTGGACAACAAGCAGATGCGGCTGTTAACTTCGAAGCAGTGTTTGGAGCAATTTAAGCGAGATCCGAAGGAGTTCTTGCGTCGAGTTGTCACCGTTGATGAAACCTGGATTCATCATTACACACCAGAAACTAAGCAACAATTAAAATAATGGATTTCTCCCGGTGAATCTGCTCCAAAGAAGGCGAAGACTGTCCCATCGACCGGAAAGGTCATGGCGACGATTTTTTGGGATGCGAACGGCGTCATCCTCATGATTTTTTTTGAAAAAGGAAGAACGATCACTGGACAATACTACAGTGAGTTATTGGACCGCTTCGACAAAAAATTGAAGGAGACACGGCCGCATTTGGCAAAAAAGGTGCTGTTTCACCATGATAACGCACCAGCACATTCATCCGGAGTTGACGCCGCCAAACTGCATGCATTGCGTTATGAATTACTGTCGCACCCCACGTATTCACCCGATCTGGCTTCCTGCGACTTTTTCTTGTTCCCTAACGTAAAGAAATGGCTCGCGGGAAAAAAATTTAGCTCAAACGAGGAAGTCATTGCCGAGACAGAGGTGTAATTTGGAGAGTTCGGCAAATCCTATTCTTTGGAGGGGTTTAAAAAATGGCAGCAACGTTGGGAGAAGTGTATCTTTCTAAAAGGGGACTATGTTGAAAAATAAAAAAAAATTGTTTGAAAAAATGGTGTCTCCGTTTCTAACACAAGTACTTATTGAACCGCCCTCGTAAGCTATATTACTGTGAAGTTTCATTTAAATCCGTTCAGTAGTTTTTGCGTGAAAGAGTCACCCACATCCTCAAAAACTTTCGCATTTATAAATAATATAAGTAGGATAGGATTTAGATTCTTTAACAAACATCCAAAGTAAAGTATATAGGGAGATTCATTATGAGGTTTCGTTTTTATTCTCAAATAAAAGGCATAAAGTTAAATTCTATAGGCAAAATTTTATTGTGAGTCGAAAGAGCAATCTATGACATTTACTTTTTAAAGATTATCTCATTTGAATGTTGACCGCGACTACGCTGTAAATGCTCCATCCTGAGGGTCCGATTTCGGACGACGCGTTCCAGCATAGCGACCGGCATCTCACGAATGACACGAGTGATGTCGGCTTGCAAAGCGTTGATTGAAGCTGGCTTATTCCTGAAGACCAGAGACTTCGTGTAACCCCAAAGAAAATAATCTAAAGGTGTGATATCACACGATCTAGGCGGCCAATTTACTGGTCCAAAACGTGAAATCAGGTTCTTACTAAAATGATTTCTCACTAAGTCCATTGTTTCTTTTGCTGTATGCAAAGTAGCACCGTCTTGTTGAAACCAAAGTTCATCGATACCACGGACTTCAATTTCAGGTAGCAAAAAATCCATTATCATGGTGCGATAGCGGTCGCCATTGACGGTTACGTTCTGACCGGACTTATTTTGAAAGAAATATGGACCGATAATTCCACCGACTCATAAACCATACCAAACTGTGCATTTCTGTGGCTTTAGTGGTAGCTGTTAAAGCTCTTTAGGTTGTTCATCAGCCCAAATACGGCAATTTTGCTTTTTGACGTATCCATTGAGCCAAAAATGCGCTTTATTACTGAACAAAATTTCGCGATAAAACAGCAGATTTTCATTGAGCTGATTCAGAGCCCATTCACCAAAAACACAACGCAAACCTAAGTCGCCCGGCTTTAATTCTTGCACAAGTTAAAGTTTGTATGCCTTAAAACCAAGATCTTTACGTAAAATACGCCAAGTTGTTGCGTACGACAAATCAAGCTGTTGAGAACGACGCCGAATCGATTCGTCATGGTCTTCAGCCACATTCTCAGCTACAGTCGCTATATTCATCTTTTCATTTCATTTTGAATTTTCTATTATTGTAAACAGAAAGAAATAGAAAGAAAAATCTAATTTATCTGAAAACATTAAACGCAAGGCGGTTAGTTGCTAGACCAAGAAGAGTTGCGGATAACAATGATGATTAATCACATGCACCTACTACTTCTCAAGTTAATACAAAAGAATTATCAGGCTAAAATGGTGTAGCTTTAAACATCGATGATGTTAAATTATAACAAGATGGAAATCTTTAACCTCGAAATCAAATGATATACCACTCATACACTCTGATACGGGATAGACAATTATCGCCATAAACTTGTTTCAGCAAATCATGCGTCTCAATAAAGGATTTACCGAGTTTAAAACAGAACTTAATATTTGCTCTTTGTTCAAAATTCATTTTTCGACCAATGCCACAAACACACTGTCACTTTGAGCGCGATATTTTGGTTTCCATTGAACCAAATGTTGTACAATTTTGACAGGATGTTAGTTAAGAATGGACCTTCCCATTGCTAACATCCACCAATAGGTGGCGCCAATATAAATCGGTGTTTTGAAAAAGTTCCGTTTTCTATGGGACACACTGTGGAGATCTGAAACTGCCTCTTACATGCAATCTTATGTATAGGAATATGGTTCCAGGACAAAAAGATCATAATTGCGTACATTATTTCAGAAATCGATTCAATCAACTTCTTGCCGATATGATGGCGAAACTGATATTTTGGGGATTAAGCTATATTCGTCATAATCAAATAAAGTTGCGTTTTAAGTATATTCATTTGAAAGATGCATTCAATGAGGATGCCACTTATATCCACGAAATATAGACTAATCAGTCATTTTTTCTTCTACTTTTACAGGAAAACCTCGCTTCATGTACGAGAGAACTCAATATATCATGGTATATGTACGTAACTACAGTCACCCCCATTTGTTTATAACTTTTACATGTAACTCTGCATTGCCTGAGATACAAGAAGAATTATTTACTAGACAGAAACCTTCTGATATAACATAATATCGTATATCAAGTTTTTGATTTGAAATTGAAGAAATTTATGAACTTATTGATGTATTAGGTTGCTGCAGATGAACTGGCCGATTTAGCAATGACATAAAGTTGGCTGCAATTTTAGTGTATTATGTTGGCACAAGGCGGCGCAAATGATATGACATATTGAAGTATAAATACTGCTACCTTGGTTTATGAAGTCTTTTTGTTTTGCACTTCATAGTGATCGTAAAAACAAAAAGTAAAAGTGAACATGGAAGTGAATCAAAAACAGCTACTTTTACAATACGAATTAAAATTAGAGCACAACGCAACAGAGGCAACAAGAAATATCAACAGCGCATTTGGGCCTGATACAGTTAGCGAACGAACCACTTGGCGGTGGTTCGAAAAATTTCGATCTGGAGATATAGACCTTGGAAATGAGCCACGTGGACACCCAGGACCATCGATCGATAACAATAAGCTGTGTGCATTAATGGAGTCTGACCCCTACCAAACCATAAGGGATCTTGCCAAGAAATTAGGCGTTCACAATTCGACCGTTTACCGCCACTTGCAACAACTTGGAAAAGTGAAAAAGCTTGACAAATGGGTTCCGCATGATCGTACCGAGCAAAACATGACGTGTCGAATGGAGATTACAAGTTCTCTTTTCGTCCGCAACAAAAAGGAGGCCCAATGGCTAGATGCCGATGAAGCGCCAAGACACATGCCGAAACCAAGCCTGCATCCAAAGGAAATAATGGTAACTGTTTGGTGGTCTGTAGCTGGAGTTATCCACTATTCGTTCCTGCAACCTGGCGAAACCATTAATACTGAGAAATACTGTGCTCAACTGGATAAAATGCATCAGAAATTGATAGTCTAACGACCTAGGCTTGTTAACAGGGATGGAGTGATACTGCTTCATGATAACGCACGACCTCATGTATCGAGAACAACGGTGCAAAAATTAAATGAGTTGTGCTATGAGACTCTTCCTCACCCTCCATATTCACCAGACCTCTTACTAACAGATTACCATTCCTTTAAACATTTGGATTACTTTTTGACAGGAAAAAGATTCAATAATGAAGCTGCTGTCAAAAATGCTTTCGAGGAGTTTCTTCGAACCTGAAACTCGTTCTTCTACAAAGTTGGAGTAAATGTACTTGTATCTCGTTGGGAAAATTATGTTGCATCTATTGGTACCTATTTTGATTAAATAAATTGTCTTTATAAGAAGTTATAGCTGTTTAAAAATTTATTACTAAATCGGCCATTTTATCTGCAGCAACCTAATAGAAAAACATCTTTGGCTTTCTTGAATATCATATGTTCAGTGTGAAATAACGAAAGCGAGATTCACCTCACACTCACATACTTCTATGATTACGTACCAAAATTCAACCAATTGAAATCAAAAAATCATTTTTACTAAGTTACCTGACAGAAGATCTGATCCTTTACTATATGATATTACATGTTAAAATATAATACATGATCCTCGAAAACATGTAACAACTTTTGAAATAGATCTTATAGGTTTAACATAATAGTAGTATTCTACCGTGCATGAGCACCGTGTTTTGGTGCTCATATCAATATAGAATACTGCCATTATGTTCAAGCTATAAGATACATATTTGAATACATTCACAACGGGACAGATCAGGCAACGTTTTCGATCAACTGCAAAATAATAAAAATTCTGATAAAATAACTAATTACTTTACTGGTCGCTATATACGCATTTCTGATGCTGTCTGGGGATTATTAGAATTTTCAATTCATTATCGACATCTAGCTGTTATAAATCTAACTATTCATTTTGAAAATCATCAACTAGTTTATTTTATCGAAGGAAACATCCACAATGTTGTTGAAAATCCACGGCATACTGATCTTACTGCTTTTTTCGAACTTTGTTTTTTAAACTTTATTTTTTGAACATCTTTTGAAAGTTTAAAGACAGAGGATGGGGTACTTCAACTTACTATCAACGCCGCTTGTCAACCATTATGACTTTCGGAAAATGATTATCAATGGAAAGACACTCTTACAGATTCTGCATTATAACATGCACCATCGAAAATAAGAGATTTGTTTGCTACAATTTTAGTTTTCTGTCAACCATCGAAACCAGTTCTATTATGAAAAATATTTTAAACTTATTTATGTGAAGATATTCTGCATTAAATACTAAATGATCATCCTTAATAATGTTAATATGAGTCTTATACAAACTGATGATAAAGTTGTTAGTCTTGGTGAAAAATATGTTATCGACTTTGGTCTATCTTCACTTATCTGTGATCAAAATATCTTAAATAATCCACATAATATTGCATTTATATTCACTCATGACACTAATAAACTACAAAATTACGTTCGGAATAATTTATGTAGGTTAGTAACTAATCAGAAAATAGCTTTTGATTTTATTATTTTTAGTATTAGAAACAATAAGACTGACATACTTTTTTTAGATAATCCTGAGAGAACTGCAAAAATTTTCTTTTAAAATTTAATTTTTGTTACGGTAAGATTTACAGAAGTAAATGCATTAGCAATGTCATAATCAGATATTGGCATCATAAATTCATATTAAAGCTCTTAATCAAACTTTACAGGACTAACGATCAACTATAAAACTCATGGATGGTGTTGAGTTCATACTTCCTGGAGATTTTCATTAAACTTTACTATACACAGTGTGTCCCATGAAAAACGGAACTTTTTCAAAACACCGATTTATATTGGCGCCACCTATTGGTGGATGTTAGCAATGGGAAGGTCTATTCTTAACTGACATCCTGTCAAAATTGTACGACATTTGGTTCAATGGAAACCAAAATATCGCGCTCAAAGTGACCGTGTGTTTGTGGCATCGGTCGAAAAATGAACTTCGAACGAAGAGCAAATATTAAGTTCTGTTTTAAACTCGGTAAATCCTTTACTAAGACGCATAATTTGCTGAAACAAGTTCACGGCGATAATTGTCTATCCCGTACCAGAGTGTATAAGTGGTATAAGCGGTTCCAGGAAGGTCGTGAAGATATTCAGGACGACGAACATCCAGGTCCTTCGAATACCGTGGTTACTCAAAGTAACATTGAAAAAGTGCGTGAATTTATAAAAAATGAGCAAAAATCTTCATTGCGATACATCGAAATGAAATTGAATATGTCTAAAAATTCAATTCTTCGCATTTTGACCGATCATTTGAATTTACGGAAGGTGTGTGCACGCTTTGTTCTACACAAATTGACCGACTACGAAAAATTGCTCTAAATTCAACATTGTAAGGATTTGATTAAAGAGTCAAAAAAGGACCCAAACTTGAAATATTCAATTGTGACAGGTGACGAGACATGGTGTTTCCAATATGATCCCGAAACCAAGCGTCAAAGTGCTGAATAGAAGCACTTAACCGAGCCCAATCCGAAAAAAAAGTCGTCTTGAAAAGTCAAAAGTGAAGACAATGTTGATTTGTTTCTACGATTCGGAGGGTATTATTCATCGTGAACTCGTTTCACCTGGTCAAACGATTACTGCTGTGTTTTATCTTGGTGTTATGAAGCGTTTGCTCAGCCGTATTCGTCGTGTGCGGCCACAATACCGTAAAAAAAGGAGCTGGCGTTGGTTGCATGATAATGCCCCGTCTCATCGATCGAACTTGATCACGGATTTTTTGATCAAAAATTCTATTTTAACCATCAACCATTTACAGTACTCGCTGGATTTGGCTCCGTGCGACTTCTACTTGTTCTCCAAATTGCACTTGCCTATGAAAGGAAAACGTTATGCCGACGTAGAGGCCATACAAAGAGCGACCACTGACATACTAAAGTCGATGGATAAAAATGATCTCAAAAACTCATTCGATATGTTAATTGAATGTGCAAAACGTTGTATTGATGCGGAAGGAGACTATTATAAATAAAATAAATGAGATTTGCCGGAATATTTAGTTTTTGTCTTTATTTTGAAAAAGTTCCGTTTTCCATGGGACACACTGTGTATATCAAAAGAAACCAGAGCAGATATCGTCGAAGCATGTTCGAAGTTACCAACGCTGCGGCGTAATATCAAAACTTTACATTTGCAAACAAACATGAAAGCTTATCTTGAAGTTGGTAATACTGAATTCCCTCTGCAACTTCTAATAGTTAGAGATTGAAAGGCTCCAAATAACAATGATCATATATTGATTAATACTAAAATCAGTCAAACTATTCTTACTGATGATTATCTTATTTCCATCGCTTATCCTGATATTAAAAAATTGCATGAAAAACCTTATTTATGGTTATGTGAAAGAGTAATCATTTATTCCCGGAATATTATTGCACAAGAAATAAATAGAATTGTAATTTTGGAAAAATTCACAGGTAAAACTTGAGAATACCTTGCAGTTGATACAATTGTTTATATTATAGATGCTATTCGCTATACTTAAGAATTTCTACATTTTCTCACACCATCTGTTTTTCTGCCGTATAATCTCAACCTATAAGTTAAGGCTCCAATCTTGTTGCTACGAAATTTAAATCCTTTAATCTTCTGTAATTGCATAAGATTACAAATTCATGTTATGTGTAATAATATTATCCAAGCTATTATTTTGACAGGACCAGCAGCATGGGAGATCGCGTTCATACCTAGAATTCCTATGATTTCTACGCATTCACCTTCACGTTAACAATTTCCTATAAAAATATCCTTTACAATTACTATTAATAAATCAAAGGGGCAAACTTTCAAGTACGTTGGAGTGGATTTACGTTCAGAATGTTTCTGACACGGACAATGGTATGTCGCATTTTCACGTACAGGAAATCTGAATAATCAATTCATCTTAACGCACAATACTAAAACAACAAGAAACAATTTATCAAGAGGTATTACGAATTTTTCGGCATAGATCATTATTATAGTAATAATTCTTTATTAATAATAATTAAAAATATTGAATTCTACGCACAAATATCGCGAGGGAAGCCACGACGGGGGTGCTAATTAAATAAAAAATGAGCCTGAAAAAGTTAACAGTGAAAGAAGAAATTTACCAAAAGGAATAAAAAGTTGACACAAGAAAAGAAAAAAATAGTACAACTTGAAAACTGCGGAGATTGACGATAACGGAGTGTCCGCTTTATCGTGAAAATTCAAGAATCTAAGTAATTATTGTATGCCGTAAGCTCCTGATATAAGTTATAAAATTATCAACTTGTTTACAGTTGTTTTATTACTTTCAAACATTATGAGGCATTTGAAGTGCGGCGGAAAAGTGAATTTTTTCATAAGAGGCGAACGAGGTCTGGGATTTAAGTTAGTTGTAGCTTGTGAAAAATGTGACCCTTACTGTATCGGGTGTTAAAAACCACCCGTCCACCCCTTATAAAACATTAAATAACGTTATTTATAAAATCAAAAACTTACATTGCTACTATTAGGGAATAAGGTATGCTTTATCGATTGGCGATAAAATCAAATTCCGGTCTGGACCAGAAGTTGGTCAAACTAACCAAACGTTGGTTTTTTTAAATGGAATATGCATATTTTTATGGTGGATTCAGTTTCTGGGTAGAAAAATAAACAACTTCTATTTAAAAATTTTTTGAAAAAATGCATCATAAATCCTTTGAATAACCTTTGAAACCTCCAACATAAAAATTTTTATACAGTAATAACTTAATAACACAAGATCCCAATAACCCAAGAGCTAATAATGTCTTCATAGGTAAATGTGGTATGTTCTATCGATTGGTGGTAAAATCAACTTCCGGTATGGACCGCAAGTGGGCCAAACTGACCGAAAGTTGGTTTTTTCAAATGGAAAATGCACATTTTTAAGGTGGATTTAGATTCTGCGTAAAGAAAAACAAAACTTCTTTACAAATTTAAAAATATGAATTATAAGTAACTTCCAGTTTGACAAATTCAAATGTGAATTAGAGATAAAAAATTGAACTTTATGGAAAAATTTTTAAGCAAAAGTTAACACTTTAACTGCAAATGAGAGCGTCTGAGCGTCCAGACAGGAAGTAGACAGTTGACGTGAAACTTCATACCTAATGTAAACTTTTCACTGTGAATTTAGTAGTCGTCACTGCAGTCATATTTAAAGTTAAAAGTACGTACACTTTAGACACTTCTTCACTCGAAATTAATTATTCTGTTTATAAATAAATTTTTTTTATACTGATTGTAAATATAATTTATAGGTTTATACTGTTTATAAATAAAAATATAAAAATAACGAAAGCAATTGAAATAAACGTTGCACAAAGTTTTTGCTTCCACTTTCACTAAAGTGCAAAAACATTTACCTATTTATTTACATTTGATAAACAAAAATAAAACTGAAAATCTAAAAATTCAAAAGAAAAAATTTTTATACTAAAACAAAAACACTTTTTAACTTATTTAAGTAACTTTCAAAAGAACGAATTAAAAAATATCGATGCCGAAAAAAATAACAACATAAATTTTATAATCATCTTCTTAACAATATTTATAACATTAAACAAAATAACATATTAGAAGAAATATCAAAAATCACAACTTAATTAATAATGCTCAAAATGAACTCCACCTTGTAAGAAACAGGTTTGAATTCTTATTTGGAAATTGTTCACTGCTCGTCGAATTTCAGATGCCTCAAGTGACTAAATTGATTATCGGATTCTTTCTATCATACGAGGTCTGGCTATTAAATAACGAGACTGGTTACGAAAAAGGGTTTTATTATAAAAATTATTCTACATTCGAATGCTCCCCTTCAATATACTCCCCTTCCCTCGCCACACACCTTTCCATACGTTTTTCCATTGATCGAAGCAGTGCTGGAAGTCTTCTTTGGTGAGGGCCTTTAGGAGCTCTGCCGTTTTTTGCTTTACCGCTTCCATCGACTTGAATCGGGTCCCTTTCAAAGCAGATTTTATCTTCGGAAACAAAATAAAGTCGCTCGATGCCAAATCTGGCGAGTACGGCGCGTGTTCGAGCACTGGAGTGCGCTTATCGGCCAAATACTGCTTCACAGATAGCGCGTTATAGGCAGGTGCGTTGTCCTAGTGCAAAATCCACGAGTTGTTCTTCCACAACTCGGGCCGTTTCTTACAAACTCGTTCTCGCAGTGTTGCCAAAACTGACAAATAGTAAGTCTGGTTGACAGTCTGACCCTCTGGAACCCATTCAGTCATCGCGATACCGTTAATGTCGAAAAAAACGATCAACATTGTCTTGAATTTGGTTTGTGATCTTTAGCGCTCACTCGGCCCTCACTGAAGCGCTTACACCACTCAAAAACACGCGCACGAGATAGAGAATTGTCCCCATAGGCCTCTTGCAACAATTTACAGCACTCAGTCGAAGTTTTTTTCAATTTAACGAGAAATTTGAAAATGATACGTTGCTCCTGTTTTTCGTCACACATGGTTTTCGGCACGAGAAATAAACACGTTCGTTTCAAACCGCTACTGCACAAATACAATAATAGTGGCGAGAACGTGTTTTGGTACGTGCATAGACAAGATATCTAGATACCCAACGCACTACTCGTTTTTTTCCCCACCCCTCTACGGCGCCCTCTAGGCGTGCAGTCTCGTTATTTAATAGCCAGACCACGTATTTGCCCTTCTTGTTGGATGGTCACAGTATACTAAGTCTTTACCAGGTGTACAAGTATGAAATGCGGATTTTAAATGAAAAAATAACATGTTAAATTTGGTAGAATAATAAAAAGTGCTTTATTTAAAGTATGCTCCATCGCTTTTTATACATTTTTTCCATCTTTCGGGCAATTTGTGAACACCGCGCAAGTAAAAATCTTCCTCTTTAGCCACGAACCATTCATCGAGCCATTTTTTGACATCTTGATAGGAATCAAGGCGCTGCTCAGTAGGTGCGTGACCTATCGATGCAAACAAGTGGTAATCAGAAGGAGCCAAATCCGGTGAGTAAGCCGCATGAGGTAGAACTTCCCAGTTGAGTGCTTCCAATGTGTCGCGAACCGGTTTTGCCGTATGCGATGGAGCATTGTCATGGAGAAAAATTACTTCGTGTTGCCTGTTTCGGTATTCTTGCCTTTTATCAAGCAGCAAACAGTTGAAACCGGTTAATTGTTGTTGGTTACGTGAAGTATTAACCGTTTTCCCAGGTTGCAATAGCTCATAATAGACCACGCCCCTCTGGTCCCACCAAACACAGAGCATCGTCTTTCTGTCAAAACAATTTCGTCTTGCGGTCGGTGTGGATGGTGCTTCTGGGTCTACCCATGATTTCTTGCGTTTGGGATTTTCAAAATAAATCCACTTTTCATGCCTTGTTACTATTCGATGCAAAAAAAACGACTTCCTTTTGTACCGAGCGAGCAAAATTTCACATGTGATTTTGCGATTTTCCACTTGCTTGTCATTTAACTCATGTGGTACTTATCTACCGCTCTTCTGAATTTTCTCCATCGCTCATAGGCGATTGGAAACAGCTTGTTGGGAAACTCCTAATAGCTATGCGAGTTGTTTTCGTGTTTGCAAATTATCTTTGTCCACCAATGCTTGCAAACCCATATCTTCGTTTTTTTTGGCGGTTTTCCATGTTTCTTGTCTGCAACGTCGAAGTCACCTTCTTTGAAACGATGAAACCATCGTTCACACGTATCTTGCGATAAAGCATGTTTACTATAAGCTTCTCGTAGTAATCAAAAGGATCCAGCAGCAGTTTTCTTCAAATGAGAACAAAAAATTAATGCTGTCCGCGAATGCTCTTTGTTCGGTATAAATTTTGACATATTAAACACAACAATACAACACGATGCACACACTTTTTCAGTCTATCACAAATGCGCGTCTGAACTTGTTGATTACACAACAAAATGGCGCAGTGTCAAATCGTAACAGCTTAAACTGCATTGGTACACCATCTGTTGTCTAAAATCCGCATTTCATACTTGTACACCTGGTAACTCTTCCCCACAAATAATAATCTAATACAGACTGATCTGGAAATCTAGGAGGCCAATTAACTGTTCCGTGCTTTTCTATCCATCTGTTTAAAGTGGCTTGAGATATAAGCGATGTATGTGCAGAACATCCATCCTGCTGGAACCACATCTTCAAACGCAAATGAAGAGGAATATCTCTTAATAAATTTGGCAAATCTGTTTCCAGAAGTTGAACGTTGCCATGTCTGTCTAGGTTGCCGTAAAAAAAATTGGACCTATAATTTTGTCATCAATAATACCGTACCACACATTTACTTTCCAAATATGTTGGTTATCTATTGTCCTTAACCAGTGAGGATTTTGTAGTGCCCAGTAGCGGCAATTTCAAGTATTTACAGATGTAGCACTCTTAAACGTACATTCGTTTGTCCATAAAATTCTTTGATGAAAACCTGCTGGTTAACTACGGCACCAATTACAAAATTAAGGACGTTGAACTACGTCATGATTGTTAAGATCTTGTTGTAATTGCATTCTATAGGAATAAAACTTATTGTCTTTCAAAATGTTACGGATAATATAATATTTTATACCAGAATCAATTTCCCTTCTTCTCAGAGAATCATGTGGAGCAATAATCGATAATGCTACAATATCTGCTAAATTCACAGTGAAAGTTTAAATTTGGTATGAAGTTTCACGTCCATTGTCTACTGCATTTTTTATTTGAAAAAACTGACTTCCAGTCAGTTTGGCCCACTTGCGGTCCATACCGGAAGTTGATTTTACCGCCAATCGATAGAACATTCCCCATTTACCTATAAAGACATTATTAGCTCTTGGGTTATTGAGTTATTACTGAATAAAAATTTTCATATTGAGGTTTCAAAAGTCATTTAAAGGTCTTATGATGCATTTTTTTGAAAAATTTTTCAAATTAAAGTTGTTTATTTTTTCACCTAGAAACCGAATCCACCATAAAAATATGCATGTTCCCTTAAAATAACAAATTTCCACAACAAGTTTGACCATCTTCTGGTCCAGACCGGAAGTCGATTTTATTACTAATCGATAGAGCACACCTTATTTACCTATAATAGCAATGTGAATTTTTTATTTTATAAATAACGTTATTTAATGATTTATAAGGGGTGGACGGGTGGTTTTAAGCACCCGGTATACCTTCATGTCCATACATCGGACGTGGGTATGAAACGAATTGAATAATTATATCCATAACGCGTTTATTAGGCATTAAATTCAAAGCTATGACAAAATTTCGCGCTTAAAGGGACCTTCTGCCGTTTTTATCGAAAGCCACGTATAAAATATTACTCGAGCAACTGTATATCGCTTCTAAGAGCGTCGTTCAAATGCTTTAATGATAACAGAAAATTGCTCATACCGAGGTTGCTATAGAAGAAAAAGGTTCTCTTCATGGTCCTGAAATTGATGACTCTATGTAAGTTGAAAAATAAAATTTTTATACACATATAAATTATACTTAAAACTTTAAGGTTGAAAAATAAAATTTTTATACACATATAAATTATACTTAAAACTTTAAAGTTGAAAAATAAAATTTTTATACACATATAAATTATACTTAAAACTTTACAGTTGAAAAATAAAATTTTTATACACATATAAATTATACTTAAAAGTTTAAATGCGATTTCCTTGAAATCACGTTTTCAAAGACAGTGAACGTTTTAACGCAGAAATGAACTATCACTGCCAAATTTTGTACAGTTATGCACAATATAAATATTTCAAGACTGAACGTAAGATAAATTAATTTAGTCGATTATTGTTTTTCCAGCCAAAAATTAATTAATTTTTTGGGTGAAAAATTTTTTATTAGACTATCGCAATTTTGTTAAAAAATTAAAAACTTAATGCGAATAATCGTTCAGTCCGGAGCGCAGGTACTTTCCTAACTAACCCTAAAAACTTTTTCATTCCAGATGATCTAGTCAACAACAGCAAGGTTCACCCCAAGAAGTGCTTTTTTCAAACCTTTGGGAGATCCGCTGTAACTCAGATATTTATCAATATTTTGACATTAAAAAATTACTAAAACTTTTTAAAACATGTATTTGAATTGAATTAAGAATAAAATTAAAATAATTTTTTCAATCAAAATTTGATGGTGAAGAATATTAAATAGAATATTTATATTAATAAAATTTTACCTGTCAAAAATATATTACAATACTTCAGTAAAGAAGCCATTTGATTTTGTACGTGATTATGTCCAAATGTGATTTCTATAATATCATATTCTTTATGATTGTGATTAACTTTTTTATAAAGAGAATATAAAATAGTTGATAAAGTTTGTAACGAATATACAATTCGATAAATATTTTCTTCACCCAATGCATCAATACAATTGGTAATTAATAATTTTATATTTTTTTTACATCGTGATAATAATTCTTCGTTTAATTTTGAAATTTCATTTTCAATATATGAAGCCTGAAATCAGAAAATAATAATTGATCGTTAATGAGTAAGACAACAATTTTCAGTATGTTACGTCTGAAAACGTAACTGATAACACACACAGTCAAAAAAAGAGCAGATCAAACACGCAATGTTTCGATATGCTCAACTCTCTTAGTTTTTGGCCAATGCGTGTATACGCTTTACCTTCGGGGTGCAGGAGTCTGAGAAGGAAGAGATGCATGTATGTTTGGGAAAGAACCTGACCAAATACAAGTTTCAACACGTATTTATTTCCTATATATAAATATATATATATATATATATATATATATGTATAGGACACACACACGCACACGCACACGCACACGCACACACACACACGCACACACACACACACACACACACACACACACACACACACACACACACACACACACACAAAGTATATATGTATGTATTAGAGTGATGGTACCTTCTTTAATGCGTGTGTGTGCATGTATGTATCAGTGTGGCTCGTCGTCGGATATCGGCTGCAGCTGGCAGCTAGGACGGCAGGCTTCGTTGACGGTGCCACTCGGTCTCGGCTATCCTCGACTGCTCGGCTCGTGCTGAATCTCCGCAGGAAGCGGTTCCTTAAGCTGTTGTAACATTGACGGCTCAACGGTGGCTAACCGACTAATCTGCAGGCTAACGGTTAGTCTGCTTTCCACTGCCTCTTTCTCTCTCGCTGTTTCTCTTCTATTTGCCTTTTTGTTTCTTCGTTCGTCCTCCCTTTTTTTATTTTGAATTCTTCGTGATGTTTCCTCGATTCCGTATTCTATATATTTTTTCTCTAGAGTGTAATTTTTATTGGATTTCCTGTCTTCCTAAATTCAACTATAACTCTATCCTGCATTGAGACAGGCTATTTCTCTAGACTCTACTGAGGCACAAAGAATGACTTTCGAACGTAACTGAACTTGACTGTTTTGATGATGGAGACAAACGCTGTAGATAGTGCACATGTATGTTTTAAAGGTCGTGGCTTGAGTATGTGATAGCTGGATCCCTTACTAACAGTGTGGCATAGTTTTCGTCGGAAGTGCATGTTTCACGCGCGTGCTACGACCATGAGTAAACGTCAAGTGCCGACCGCCGTTGCGCAACGTATTGTCATTCGTTTTTTAGTGTGGGAAGGCGTTAAAAACACGGAAATTTTTCTGCGTTTGCGAAATCAGTTCGGTAGTGAGTGCCTGAGTAGGGCTGCTGTAAAAAATACTTCAAAAACGTACATTTGAATTTTAATGCCAAATAAAATCTGCGTGACTAGCAGGTTTAACCCATTAACTCCCACGGAACACGTTTTTCATCGTTTATTTCAGAGCTCTCTAGAGGGGATCAATTCAGGCCTAAAAAATTTAAGTATATGAATTTTTAAGATTTTTTATCGATGTTTAGAATGGTTACTTTTAAAATAAGAAAAAAAATTTTTTAATCCTTGAAAATGAGGTCAAAGCAAAAAAAAAAACCAAAAATAAAAGAAAAAATTTCCTTTAACTCCATTTTTTTTCTACGTATCGTTGTTCAGTCACCTCAAAAGTTAAAAAAGAAAGTGTCCTTGAAATTTCAGCTTTCAAAAGACCACTTCTTGAGTTTAAAAATCTGTTTTGGATGATCCAAAATGGCGCCCGGAATGAAAAAATCTCATTCAAAATCTTTCAGGCGCTCTAACTAGAGAACTAAGAGGTTTAGCAAAAAAATTAGAATAATAAGATCATAAAATTCATCAAAGAATACAATAAAGCCGTTTTAGATGATTTTGTTAACATTTTTAAACATTTGTTTATGCAAATTATTAAAAATTAAAAAACATTTTTTTTGGTTCTAAAAAAATTTCTGTGTATTCTTTAATCAATTTTAAGCACTTTTCATTCTTTACAATTTCTTCAAAAAGTGGATACTTTTCGAGTAAAAAGATATGGAAATCTGAAAATAACTGTAGTCCTTAGCCGCTGGTACCTATAATAAACACAATGTACCCCGGTTTTGACCACGTGGAGGTGGACTTCATTGAAAACCTTTTTTTTTTTTGTTTTTTATTTTTGTTTTTTTTTAGTTTTTTTTTTTTTTGTTTTTATTTTTTTTTTGTTTTTTATGTTTTTTTAGTTTTTTTTGTTTATTTTTTTTTTTTTAGTTTTTTTTTGTTTTTTTTGTTTTTTATATTTTTTTTTTTTTAGTATTTTTTTATTTTTTTATATTTTTTTATTTTTATTTAGCTATTTTATATTTAAAAAAAGTATACATGCAAAATTTCGACCTAATTTCAATTTTCTTGCCCATGAGTTTTTATACAACATTGATCACAATACGAGGTCTGGCTATTAAATAACGAGACTGGTTACAAGAGGGTTTTATTATAAAAATTATTCTACATTCGAATGCTCTTCTTCAATATACTCCCCTTCTCTCGCTACACACCTTTCCATACGTTTTTTCCATTGATCGAAGCAGTGCTGGAAGTCTTCTTTGGTGAGGGCCTTTAGGAGCTCTGCCGTTTTTTGCTTTACCGCTTCCATCGACTCAAATCGGGCCCCTTTCAAAGCAGATTTTATTTTTAGAAACAAAAAAGTCGCACGGTGCCAAATCTGGCGAGTACGGCACGTGTTCGAGCACTAGAGTGCGCTTACCGGCCAAATACTGCTTCACAGATAGCGCGTTATGGGCAGGTGCGTTGTCCTGGTGCAAAATCCACGAGTTGTTCTTTCACAACTCAGGCCGTTTCTTACGAACTCGTTCTCGCAGTGTTGCCAAAACTGACAAATAGTAAGTCTGGTTGACAGCCTGACCCTCTGGAACCCATTGAGTCATCACGATACCGTTAATATCGGAAGAAACGATCAACATTGCCTTGAATTTTGATTTAGACATCCTTGCTTTTTTGATTCTGGGCGATTCAGGCGACTTCCAATGCATCGATTGCCACTTTGTTTCAACATCGTATTGAAAAATCCACGTTTCGTCGCAAGTAATAATGTTTTTTATCAGTCCGGAATCTTTTTTTAACCTTTCAAGGAAATCTGAGCAGACCTGTTGACGCAAGAGCTTTTGGTCAGAAGTCCGGTTTTTTGGCACCAACTTCGCACAGACTTTTGTCATGTGTAATTCCTCGTGTAAAATTTGTCTAACCGTTTTTTTATCGGCGTTTACAGCCTCGGCAATCATCCGGATGCTCATTCGACGATCTGCACGCACAATTTGGTTTATTTTGGTCACTGTTTCCGGAGTTGAAACAGTGACCGGGCGACCTGGGCGTTGGTCATCTTCAGTGCTCACTCGGCCCTCACTGAAGCGCTTACACCACTCAAAAACACGCGCACGAGATAGAGAATTGTCCCCATAGGCCTCTTGCAACAATTTACAGCACTCAGTCGGAGTTTTTTTCAATTTAACGAGAAATTTGAGATTGATACGTTACTCCTGTTTTTCGTCAGTACAACACATGGTTTTCGGCACGAGAAAAAAACACGTTCGTTTCAAACCGCTACTGCACAAATACAATAATAATGACGAGAACGTGTTTTGGTACGTGCATAGACAAGATATCTAGATACCCAACGCACTACTCGTTTTTTTCCCCACCCCTCTACGGCGCCCTCTAGGCGCGCAGTCTCGTTATTTAATAGCCAGACTTCGTAGTACGCATTATCACATTAAATACAATACTTCATTGATCTTACTGGACATCTTCTTACTGAGCAATTTCTTTCTTTGTTGCTTTATTCCAGCTGATGATTGAAATGCTGTCGCTCTAAATAATATTTGCAGATTTTCATAGCAAATTCTTTTATCCCTTGCTTTTTTCCAGGGTTAACAGTGTTTCAGAAAACTGTAGCATTTGTAATAGCCGCTTGTACTATTCTCACAAAAATTATCCAAGTCCATTTTTTAGATCGAATAATGGGCAAGATGCTATTACAATACTGGTCGTGTAAGACAACTCCGCCCATTTATTTATTGTATACTGTAAATGCATTAGAAAATGGTAAAATTCCTTTATTTTTCTCTTCCTTATTATATCTGTTGACATTACTTTGTGTAGTAATACCAGCTGCGGTTGATAGGATAGAAACTGGTTTTGAATCTTGAACAGTGATAAAATTGATTTCACTATTTTTATTATGTTGTACTACATAAGTACCTCTAGGTGCCTTTTTCTCTAAGATGTTTGTCACACTCACTCTGTTCTCCCTTTCTTTACCGGTTGCGTGAAGCCCGATCTTTTTCAAATGGACTAGTAAGTCTGGAGAACAGAATAAGTTATCAAAATAGGCATGAAATTATTGAAGTTTGCGAGAAGCAGTATTTTTTAATAAATATTGAAGCATATGCAGGACAACTCTACTACCTAATGCATATTTAGATAACTTGTCAACTTTCTTATTCTTTTCACTATAGATATCGAAATTAAAAACATATTCATTCACACCGCACAAGCCCCAGAGTTTTATACCAAATCGTATCGGCTAAGATTTTATAAATTACTTCAATTTACATCTACCGTAATACTTCACCATCATCTCGTCGATTGACAATGCTGTACAAAACAAACCAAATCTTATTATATTCTTTTGGAAAATTTCCACTGTTAGTCGAACGCAATAAACTTTATCCGAGTCATTTTTATCTTCCAATTTGCAAAATTTCAGTTAACTTCTTAGTAGCTCAAAAGTATTTACTCTTATAGATCTGTTAACGATATCACATATCAAATACGGATCTGTCGACCAATAGTCTCGTTGCGATTTTCTCATGTTATATGATGATAAAATTATAATGCCAAGAAAAATATTTAGTTTTCTCAACGACAAATCATAGCTATTTTTTTTCGTAGCTTCAATAAGATATGTTTTTAATTCTGTGCAAACAAAAAACTCAAAAATTTCAGCAGGAGAACTGCTTGAAATCAAGTTTTTATCTGAAGTTAAGAGTAACATTTCATTTATGAGAAGGTTCGTATACATTTTTTCTCCGTTCACCCAATCAAAATCATGACTTTCTTCTAACTTTTTTTGAAAGTTGTTATATTTATCATATATGTATATTGCTATATAAAGAACCAGGAAAAATTGAATCAATCGATGTTGAATGGCTTTTGTTAAGTCGAATATCATCATCATCCAAATAATCATTTTCCGACTCTCCAGAGTCATCTGGATCGCGAATAAAGGTCTCTTGGATCTTTTTTTACTAGAGGTTGATGATGAACATTCTTTAGGTAGATTTTCTTTTCTTTTTGGCATCTTCACTTTGAGATTCGAAATTTTTAAATAATGAAAGAAACGGTGTCACAATACCCTAGAATTTTGATGTTAATGAAGAAGTCGAACGAATGAAACAATCAATTTATTAAGAATTTACTTTATTCGCAAGAAAATGGCAAAATGAGGAAATCGCAAAAATCAAAAAATATTTTATTAAAACTAGAACATTGAAACTATAAATCTTTGTTTGGAAATAAAAAATATCGCGAATACACTTTATTTATTCATTTATTATAAATTCGGTAAGTGGTAGTTAAAATAAATAGATCATAGATGTCATACAATAAGCTTAGGTAATTGTAAACATAACGCCATCTAAATATTAGTCGATTTGTGTCTGCATCATAATGTTATTCTCGACCCAATCTTTCTGAGATCGAAAGTGAGTCTCTATAGTAGCTTCTTTAGTTGCCTCTGGCTGGGATTCTGAACTTGCCAGGAAGTCCAATAGTGCCGATAATGCTGTTCTTAATGGCGCCGCCTGGGAGAATCTCGGCACTGCTCGAGTCTCCGAGAACTATGGTTGCTTAGTTTGGCTTCACTTTGATGGGCATTTAATATGGGAAGTCAAGTAAATTGAAGCCCATTACAGTCTCAGCAGTTGTAGAGGCGGAGGTGACTTGATCCTTAAACAACTATGGATCTGGGCTTAAAATAAAATCTATGAGGTAGTAGCATTCAATGATTTGAGTTTCATGGTTTTTCTTCACCTCTTCCTTTCTCCCCCGCTTGCATGAGGTCTCCACTGTAATTTGTTTTCAAGAAGATTCTAGGGGTCATCCGTGCTTACTCTTAGGCGGCGGTCACCGTCAATATAAAACTTTTTCTTTTCTAATTTTAATTATTGGGTGTACAACTTTGCTTCCGCCGTTTTTACCGAAATTCGAGGCTTTATTGTAAAAAACTGGTTATACATTTATGATTCAAAGTATTGTCCATCGCTGACCACTACTTTCTCCCATCTTTCGGGCAGCATACGAATCCCGCGTTAAAAAAACTAGTCATCTTTTGCATCGATCCACGAATCGATCCCATTTTTTACTTCTTCATAAGACCGGAAGTGCTAGTCAGCCAGGCCGTGTGCCATTGATCGAAACAAGTGATAGTCCGAGGGAGCAACGTCTAGAGAATACGGCGGGTGGGGTAGGACTTCCCATTTTGAAGTTTCCAAGTATGTCTTGACCACTTTCGCAACATGGGATCGAGCATTGTCATGCTGTTAAATCACTTTATAATGTCTCTCGTTGTATTGCGGCCGTTTGTCTTTCAACGTTCGGCTCAAACGCATTAATTGCGTTCGATAACGATCGCCTGTGATTGTTTTAGTCGGTTTTAACAACTCATAATACACTACGCCGAGCTGGTCCCACCAAATACTGAGCACGACCTTGGAACCGAGAATATTCGGTTTGGCCGTCGACGTGGAAGCATGGCCGGGATATCCCCATGATTTTCTGCGCTTGGGATTATCGTAGTGAACCTATTTTTTGTCCCCAGTTACAATACGATGCAGAAATTTCTTTCGTCTTTGCCTTGCAAGCAGCTGTTCACAAACACATAAATGCCGTTCAACATCTCTCGGCTTCAACTCGTACGGCACCCAATTTCCTTGTTTCTGAATCATTCCCATGACTTTCAGGCGTTTTGAAATGGCTTGTTGCGTCACTCCTAATGATCCTGCCAATTCTTGTTGCGTTTGACACGAGTCTTGATCAAGTAATGCCTCCAATTCTGCATCTTTGAAAACCTTCTTTCTTGCACCGCCATGCTGGTCTTCGACGTTAAAATCGCCGTTCTTGAAGCGTTGAAACCACTCTCGGCACGTTCTTTCACTAATAGCGGCCTCACCATAGGTATTTGAGAGCATTCGATGAGTCTCAGTCGCAGATTTCTTCATATTAAAGCAGAAAATTAAAACGTCCCGCAAATGACGAGAATTTGGCTCGTAAGCTGACATGTTTAATCGAGAATAACTTCATGATGCAGACACAAATCGACTAATATTTCGATGGCGTTATGTTTACAAATACCTAAGCTTATTGTATGACATCTATGATCTATTTATTTCAACTACCACTTACCGCTACAGCCATCTATTGCAAAACGGCGGAAGCAAAGTTGTACACCCAATATTTTTTTCCTTAATCAATTTGATATCATTTGAGCTATTTTGAGATAGCTACAGCCTCGATAAGATGCAGAGTGACCTTTTTGTCCACAGTTGACGTATATAACGTCGTTTTCTGTCTCTAAGAAGTTTTCTATTTACAGTAGTTTACTAAAGTAAGAAACTTAGTAGTTTTCCAAAGTATTGAGTTCTTCTATTTCTTATTCTATTTCTTTTTCGGCAAAGCCTCAATTTAAATCATTAGAAACAATAGGATATAATTATTGATTTTATGTTGTTATTAATTACTTATAATTATTCAAGGGTGTGGATATAAATGCAATAAAAATATTTATAAAATATTCGTGAATTAAATTAATTATATTACAAATTTTAAATACAGTGACGCACGAGACACTCGCATGCGGGAAATGCACAGCATCAAGAAACTATACCTAAATTTCCGATTAGATTACAATAAACGGATTTCGATTATAATTTAACGTGTTCGATTGCTCGAAGACACGGACGGCGGGAGGACGGACGGCCAAAGTATACAATTCTCTAGCAATATGATTTAAATTATGATTTATTAAAAGTGAGCTACTTATTTCGCTGTTTTATTTTTTGTAGTCGGTAGAGTGCATTGGCTCTTACTGATCGGGACCCTTGGAGAATCTTGCCGGCGTTGGTTTCGGTTTCTGCGACTCTTTGACGATGGCGATGTTGGTCGTCTTACTGTTGTTGTAACCTTGTTGAAGCCGTTGGGATTCTCAATCGAAAGAGGGAGAGACCACGCTTCAAAAGCTATTGATAATCTCGGTTGGTGCTAGGTTTTCGCAGAATTAATTCGTACTATAAAATTCGATTCTGCGAAAGATTCATATTACAAATCGAGCAGTTCTGATGTTTGATTCAAAATCTCGTTAGAAGAATTTTTTCATATTTACCTTTTGGGGATTATTGAGAAATGTGTATCTTCGCATTTCGTTTTTTTTAAACATATCTCTTGTAGCTCAATGAATTTCAATATCTTTACAAAAGATGGTGAGTTCTTGATTTCCATGCTTTGCAAGGGGCTAGGTTATAAACCTTCGTATTTACATTTAAGGCTGCATCCGTTTTGGCGCAGCTGAAGTCTATCTTTTGATTACCAAATGGAATTCATGAACTAGCTTTCAGTTTAAACTTCTGGCTCATTACTTGTAATATTTAATTTTGTTTTAATTCTTGCATTGATAAGGCGCGTCCGAATTCAGGAATGAGAAACGAATCTGTTCCGAATAAGCATTCTCTCTTGTTTGGCGCTGAACGCATCAATCGCTACGCGGGCTAAATCTATATCCACTATTAACTTTTTATGGTTAACAGATGGCGTAATATTTTTTTTAAATAGCCTATGTTACTCCAATCTCTTTAAAAGAACTTTTAATGAAAATTTTAAGAAATTTTGTGTTGATTCATTGAGCAGATTCCGAGATCCTTTAGCTGCAAGAAAAAAAGACTGTTTCTTTATATTATATAATATATAGTAGAAATGTTATTTGTAGATTACAATATTTCGATTTCAAATGGTTTTTTTTTTGCAATACATGTTTATATTTTTTATATAATATTTTTATACTAGTTACCGAGCAGCAGCACGATTATATCGTCAGCGCAACCCAGACAGACATCATTACCCAAATGACAGAGCAATTGCATTTATTGAAACACGCAAGAAACAACGATCTGTTAGGAGACGCCGTCGTTGCACTATAATAATTAAACGAAATGATCCACAAGTTTTTGCTACGGTTGGCTACGTGTTGGCTACGGTTGCAATTAATCAGCATATTTTGATTCGCAAAATTAAAGCTCAATTGGGAACCACAAAATCAATGGCTTAAAGAATTGTGAAGCTCTATAGATTACATTCTTAATATATTAATTAAACTCAACAATTGTCTATTCGTGACTTCCAGCGAAGATTGCAATTGTATAATTAGGCTAAAAGGATGTAATATAGTTATCCAGATTTCTTTAAGTACCTAGTGTTCTCCGTTAAAGCTATATTTCACAACACAGAGCAGTTATGTCGGGATAACTGTCATTATTGGTCTACGAAAAATCTACATTGGTTTTGTATGATTGGCCTTGACAAAAATCGCTGGAACCTTACTGTATGGTGTGGAATTGTCAATGGATTTTTGATTGAGCCATATTTTTTTTAAGGAAATGTTAAGATTAACCTAAATGTTAACCTAGATATTTGAGTTTATTAATGAATAAACTGCCACTTTTGTTACAAGACGTAGATCTGTAAACGAGACAAAAAATGTGGTTGCAACAGGATGATGCAGGACCTTACAGGAGCATTATTGTTCGAGAATTTTCAAACCGCCAATTCCCACATGCGATTTTTGTGTATAAATTCTCTCTTAGATTAAATTTTTTGAGTGGATTACAATGTTTTTTTAATACATATTATTACATGAAGTTTTTTTTTAAGTTTACATTTCTTTGAATTGATTTATTATCTTCTAATGCTTTTTTTTTTTGTCAAATATTTGCCGAAGAAGTGTAAAGATAAAGAGGTTGAAATTTGCTTGAAAAATATTTTTTTTTTTTTTTATAGATGGAGATTATATAAAAATCTTCTATTTTTTGCGTGAAATTAATAACATCTTTCTTTTTCCTTTTTTTTTTTTTTTCTTAAGTCTTATCAAATTATGAATACGCGTCCTCTTGAGTTAAGGTTTATTTGACAAATGGCGCATGGTACTATTGAGAGTGTGAATAAGTTCTCGCCGTTTCACCGTCAGATGGCGGTACAAAAATTTTGTGTATATAATTCAAGATAATGATGCATCTATATTAAAGTTCCATAACCTATATTTAAAATCAGTGCGTGTCTTTCCATTAACCTAAAAAGAACTTTTTCTTTTTGTAGCGTAAGACATGTCGAATTTCGTGCCAAATAAACCGTTTTTGTGGGGAATTTCACTGCACTATTTTATTCAGAAGAAATCTGCAGCTGAAGCTCACGGAATTCTTGTAGAAACCTATGGTGATCACGCTTTGTCGGAAAAAAACATGTACAGATTAGTTTAACCGATTTATAACTGGTGATTTTGATGTTCAAGATAAAGAACGCAGCGGTGCACCAAAAAAGTTTCAAGACGAAGAATTGGAAACATTACTCGCTGAAGACCCATGTCAGATGCAATCCGATATTGCAAAATCATTAGGAGTTGATCAAACAACAGTTTCGAAACGTCTGACAGTATAAGGAATGATACAAAAGGAAGGATCTTGGATGCTGTACGAACTGAAGCCGAGAGACGTCGGACAGTGTCTTGTCAAGTGCGAACAGCTGCTTCAACGACAAAAAAGAAAAAGTTTCTTACATCGTATTGTGACTGGTGATGAAAAGTGGATATACTACAGTAATCCCAAGCGTAAAAAATCATGGGCTAAGCCCGGCAAAGCAGTAGCATCAACGCCAAAGCGGAATATCCACGATTCCAAGCTCATGCTGTGCATTTGGTAGGATCAGCTGGGGGTAGAGTATACCGAGCTGCTCCAACACAACGAAACCATCACAGAAGATCTCTATCGACGACAATTGATGCGTTTGAGCCAGGCATTAAAAGAAAAACGGCCGCTATATGAGCAAAGTCGCAATAAGGTGATTTTGCTGTATGATAACGTTCGGCCGCATGTCGCATCACCGGTCAAAACATACCTGGAAACACTGGAATGGGAAGCCCTACCCCATCCGCCGTACTCTTCAGACATTGTACCTTCTGATTACTATTTATTACGATCGATGACTAACGACATAGCTGAGCAGCACAAAAAAAAGCAAGCGAAGCTCGGTGGCAAGAAGCGTTTGACAGATGCAGTCATTAAAAGAATAACTATCTTCTATGATTTGGAAATCAGAAGAAATATTGATTCTGTTCAAAACATGAAAAATGCTATAATAGCAACGCTGGAGCACTATTGTTCAAGGGATGAAGTCCTTTGGCACGAAAATTATCAAGCAGGCATCGACAGCTGGTGTGTATGGCGCAAAGCTAAATCTAACAATCAACTGCAATCTTTTAAACATCCTCCTTGATTGATTAACGAAGAAATTAAGAAACAAATTCGCCCAATCTATGAAGATCTTTCAAATGATGAACTGCTAACGCGATGTTTAGGCGGCTATACGCAAAATTCCAACGAGGCGTACAACTCGACTGTCTGGCGCATGTGTCCAAAACATTAGCATTCTGGTAAAAAGATCATTGAAATTGCTGTTTACCTGGCTGTTGGAATTTTCAATGAAGGTTATTGTGCGATTTTGATTACTATGCAGTTATTGAATTTGAGTACCGGTCAACAATGTAAAATGTTTGTTGATAATGTCGACGCGCAACGGATCGACAGAGAAAACAGGCGCGCGTCATCAAGCAAAAAGGCTCCTACAGCAAGGGGACTTGATCAATCGCAGCAAAATAAATTATTTGAGAAAGAGAAAGGATTAATATATGGTCCAGAAATAGCTGACTAAGAGATTATTGGTGTAAGTAATCAAAAATATATAATTTTTCCTATAGAAAACTTTAAAACGCGTTTTCTCGAATTTTCATTTTCACGATTCTATCTAATTTGTGTGCACGATGGCAATAAAACTAAACGAGCTGTCGACTCCATTCAAATGTGTTATTTTCAGTATCGTTTACTCTTCTATTTAAATTAATAAAAATCTTAAACTTTTTTAAAATACTTTTCTACTTAATTGAACAGTTTCTTTTTCTTGAAAAATCACTTTTTGTTTCTACTTTTCAGAAATATTCGGATTTTACGTATTTCTCCCGATTTTTTTAGTTCATATCGAAGATAATTTCATCAAAATTAATAATCTATTTGGTTTCTTTTCAGACAAAAATTGCGAGCTATATTCTGCACACAAATTGGACGCGTCCGCGGCGAGGCACTTTACAAATACATTCATAACGGGACTTAAAATACATTTCTAAAAATTGTACAAATCTTTTTTAGTTCAAATATATGTACGACTATCCTCAAAAGTTCATTAGGCTAATTATTTTTTTTCCCGTCCAACAACGCTTCCCAAAAACGGCTGAATTCGGGCCCGCCGGCTTTAAGGAAAAACAGATAAGCGAATAAATGTTCTAAGTTTAACATTGTGAATTTTAATATTGCTCATGATTTGCAAACTGTAAATAAATTGTTATAAAAATTAAAAATCGGCAATCTATTAAAGGAGATTAAAAGTTTCTTAAAATATTTTATTTTCGTAATGTCTAGTTACAATCTTTTACAAAAAATAACATTGATGGTATTCTCGAGTATTTCAGATAAAATTGTTTTAAAATTTCATTTTATAAGTAATCATTTTTGAAGTATTCTTTATTCTCTAAGGAAGTATTATAAAATCAACATGAAATACTTTTTAAAATCATTATCCTATTCGAGTCACATACCAGGAAATTATAGGCGTAAATGAGTTTCTGTTTAATTCAGTTTTCTATTTTTTACATCATAATATGATATTTGAATTTTAATTAATGTTTGAGCATAAATAAATAATTTGATATTTGAATAAATTCTAAGATGTTACGAATAAGAGAACATACATAAAAAGAGCAGAATTAAAATTCGCAGCAGGGTAGGGAGAAACAAGCGTACCAGTGCGATGCATACATCACCGCGGAGCTTTTGCACATTCGATTGTTTTTTCTTACTTCTTTTCAAGTCAAATTTTATACATAATGCTTTATTTAAATATTTAAAATTTTTTCTGATTTTTTTTTTTAAATTAATTGAATACTGATAATATTTTGCATAATGTATAATAAAATAAATCTTTTTCTATTTCGTTTATAGTTTTAATGATTAATTTTAGATTTTTTTTTTTCAACTTTCCATAAACTATTAAAAAGCATAATAGATACAAATTTTTCGTTAAAAAAATGTTAATTTAAACGAATTGACTTTGAAATACTTAGAGCTAACACATCGTTCAATAAGTCCCGAGACTAACAACGAAAACAACATTTTTTTTCAAAAATCATTTTTATTCATCAATATAATCTCCTTTTAGAGTAATACAATCTTTCCAACGCCTTTCCAACATTTCTATACCATGTTTATAGAAGGATTTATCCTTTGCTTAAAAATAGGCTTCAGTTTCGGCAATGACCTCCTCATTCGAGCCAAATTTTTTTCCCTGGAGCATTATTTTAAGATCAGCAAAGAGCCAGTAGTCGCTGGGGGCTAAATCTGGCGAATACGATGGGTGGGGAAGAAAATCAAAGCTCAATTCGTTCAATTTTGCCATTGTTTTCATGGACTTGTGGCATGGTGGGTCGTTTTGCTGCGATCTCCTCCTTCAAACGTACCAACAAGTCAATATAATAATCACTGTTGATCGATTTACCTTTTTCCAGGGAGTCAATGAAAATCACGCCATGTGTATCCCAAAAAACAGACGCCATGACTTTGCTAGCAGACTGCTGCGTTTTTGGACGCTTTGGGCGGCTTTCGCCAGCCATGCGCCACTCAGATGATTGCAGATTCGACTCCGGAGTGAAATGATGTATCCATGTTTCATCCATGGTCACGTATCGACGCAAGAAATCCTTTTTATTGCAAATAAATAGCGATAAACAGCTCTCTGAATCGTCGACTCGTTGCTGTTTTTGTTCCACTGAAAGCAATCGCGGTACCCACTTGGAAAAAACCTTTTTCATGCTCAATTTTTCATGAAGGATTGTAAATACGCTTCCAGATGATATCTGTGTCATTTCTGCAATCTCACGGACCTTCACTTAGCGATTTTCCATTACAATTTTTAACACTTCACTCACATTTTCCTGTGTAACGGCTTCCAATGGCCTCTTCGAACGTTCCGCATCGTTTGTGTCCGTACGACCACGTTTAAACTCAGCATACCAACGACAAATCGTTGGTTTAGATGAAGAGGAGTCCGGGTAATGTTTTTCAAGCCATTGCTGGGCTTTTACGGTGTTTTTACCCATTAAAAAATAATGTTTTATCAACACGCGAAACTCGCTTTTTTCTATTTTTCAAACAAATTACAAAGTGACTTTACTCCAACCTCGATAACTCTGCTGTCTGTGATCCGATCGACGTGAAATTTTCACACGTTTCATGTAAAGGTTCGCACTCTATGAAAACGTGGCCAGTTTGGTACTAGGTGGTTCTTTCTCTGGTTTCTCTGGTTCTTTTTTTTTTATTAATTTGGATTTTCATTTTTATTAATGTTTTTTTTATTAGTATCAATGCCTTAATATAAAATTGCTATGTGTTAATTTATTATATTTATACAGTACTAATATTTATATTTATGCATTTTTTTTCCTACCCGCAAGTGAATTTTTCTTTTTTTTTTTTTTAAATAATAGATAATTTCCTATTAACTTTTAATAAAATTTTTAAATTTTGATTTAGAAATGTATTAAATTCAAATGTATATATAACTTTTCGTAATAAAAAAAATATTTAAAATAAATTAATGAGTAATTAATGTACAAATTTATTAAATTAATAGAAATATTATTATAGGAATGATTATAATTTAATACATTTTCGTTCCAGCAATTGCGGTCCAACAAGAATTAAATTAATTAATTTAATTTTACTTGAAATATATTCTGGGTAAATGAATGGGATAAAAGTTTAAAATCAGACAAAGTTAATTTAACTTTCAATTTTGCATTAAATTATGTCCAAAATTATTTATTAACCTAAGATTAGACACCTTGTTATTATAATTACAAATACCTAAACAATCATCTTACTTTACTCCATGACAATAATCTTTTCACCATTTTCACACTAATAATTCATCACATTTACAACCACTTATTTACAGTTCATCACTCACTTCTCACACTTTATTCATCCCTTAATTTTATATTTATTCGCTTGTATTATTATTCTTTTATTTTGTTCTTTTATTTTATTTGTTTTTATTTATTCACGCACTTTTATTATTTATTCATTATTTCATTTATTTTATTATTTAGCTTTTAGTTAGCCTTTCTTTTCATTTTTTTAGTATTTTTTTATTTATTTCACTTTTTCACTTTATTTTATTCGCTTTTTATTTATTTATTCTCTTTATTTTACTTTTATTTCATTTATTTATTTATTCTTTTTCTTTTATTCTTTTATTTTCTTTTCTTTTATATAGAAACGATAATGATAAAACAAAATAATAAACGAAGTGAAGAAAAAGAAATGCAAAAAAAACAAAACTTTAGCGAACAATGATTGCTGAACAACGATTTTCTATACATAAATAGATACGAATAAAAGAGAATATCTGAATAAAAAGCAAATATAAGACAGACGAAAAAAAAAAAAAAAAAAAAAAAAAAAAAAAAAAAAAAAAAGTGTAATAGCGAATTACATAATATAAATGCAACAATAATATCGATTAACAAAAAATAATAAGAATGTATATACATCAATGAAATTTACCGTATAATAAACAAGCTCTTAAATTCCGAGTCTAATCGAATAAATCGCTTCCTTTTATCACTTTTTAGTGGAGAACGCCGGGTATACCACTGGAAAAATAAAAAACCATTCGCAAAAACAGCGAAAGAACCATTATAAAAAACTTGCGGAGAAAAACGGGAAAACATGGTTATCGAAAACCGAATATGAAAAATTGAAAACGACGAAACCTCCACAACTCCCTCTCACAAAAGGTAATTCGAATTCCAAACCAGAATTCACCAAATTGTCCTTCGAGGAGAAGATAGAAATCATAAGGAAGGAGTACTTTCCGCATTTGGAGCAGCCCGTTAACGCTGACAGTTTGAAAGCCCTTGGAAGCTTCCACAAGAGCGAGCTGCTTAAGTTACTTTTCGACTCCCTCTCGCCTTGCGTCGAACCACAAAAACCTACGAAGATCGACCCCTACTCATGAACCGAGCACGAATAACTCGAAAACAAGCCCAGAGCAGCGAAGAATTGAGAAATAAAGTCGAAGCCTTTAACCCATACGTGAAAAGCCGCAGTTCTTTGCAAAACGACTCAGATGATCTGAATGATACGCTAGGGCCAAGACATTCGACGTTGAAAAACGACGATAATAATTCCAGCGTCGACGATCCCAATCAAACGTTGAGACCGCCTATAAGAAATTCAAGCCCCAGCGGCCGAACCATTCCCACAATGATGTCACCATCATACAATACTATCTCACTCAACGACGCGATAAAGCTAGTTCCAGAATTCGACAGCACCAATATCCCGCTTAGCGATTTCTTAGATGGCTGTGACGATGCGAAAGGGCTAATAAATTCCGAAGCAGATGCCAACCTAACTAAGCTCCTTAAAATACGATTATTTGGTGAAGCGCGGAGGTGTCACAAGAATCGTACTTTCACGACCGTGGAACAATTCAAAGACAATTTAAAAATAACCTTTGCCAAGAAAGTAAACGTACAGTGGCTCCTAGGAAAACTAGGCAGCGAACATCAAAGAGATAAAGAGAGCGTGATAGCTTTTGCCAATCGGATCAGAGATCTAGCTACCAGAATCCTAGAAGCACAGAAAGAGAACGCAGGCACCATTTCTCTTGAATTCTAAAGAGACACCGAACGTAGCATCATAGAATGCTTCCGGAGAGGATTGAAACCGGAAATAGAGCAAAGATTGGACAGAGAAACCGACATCACCACGGCCATTAAGGATGCGTTAAACATCGAAAAAATGTTAGAAGACAGAGCAAACCTCCGCAGGGCAAACGAGGACCCAAAACCCACCTATAAACGGCAAATTCATTTCTATCAAATCTGCAAAGAAGATACCCATGATACTTCTTACTGCAGAAAAAGAGAAACAGAAAAATGCAAATTCTGCGGCAAGACTAACTACTTGGCAAGCCAATTTTTTCAAAAAAACAACGAGATAGGAAGACCCTTCCTCACCTGCCAATTATGCAAAAAACCAGGGCACGTCGCAAATCAATGTTACCGGAGCAAAAAATGCCAAATATGCCACGAAGTCGGGCATACGGCGAAGCAATGCCGACCTAAACCACCACCCGGAGTTGTCTGTCAATTATGTAGCATACCGGGTCATGCGGCTAGCAACTGCAGACAATCCAAAAACGAAAGGAAAACAAGTCCAGCAATAGAAGCGCAAGCCCAGTTGTTTCGCCAAATGTGCCGCCGATCCGGACACACTGCCGCGAGCTGCTGCACCCCCCTAAATCAAAATACCGCACTATCGTGCCGTTATTGTAAAAAGCCTGGCCACACCATGGCCGAGTGCAGAAGCAGGCAGTTCAACAACGCCAATCGCCAGAGAAACGAACATCGTCTCCAGGAAAAGAGCGCACCAAAGGAGACGCACCGCCCAGCAATGCGCTCGACGAACTCTCAAGAAATAGACCATGTGTTAGGAGAATTAATGCCATTAAACTTAAATTCCCTGGAAAACTAATACCGTATATATGTGTCAAAATAACCGTAGATGTAATGCCTATCTCGCTTATGTTGGACAGTGGATCCGAGACAAATCTAATAAAGATCGGAGTAATCCCAGACGTCAACCAGATTGACAGGAACCACACCTGCCTCATTAAAAGGATAGGCACTGTCGCAAGAACTACTTTGGGTAGAGTTTGGTTGAAAATAGCTGGAATCAAAACTGAATTTTTAGTAGTACCCAACTCTTTACCCATACCGTACCAAGGATTACTTGGATCGTCGCACATCATAAAAAATAGAGCGGTCATAAATTTCAGAGAGAGATACTTTCTACTTAATAACCACCGCATAAAAATCCACCAAAACAACGATCCTTGTTTTGGAATAGAAGACGCCCGCATAACCAATGTAAACGTGAAAGATGCACCGCGATGCTTACTATTTATATGCACAAGGAATTCACAAACTAGCCGTCTGAAGAAATTTTGAATAGATTCCGGATCAGAAACCAACCTGATTAGAAGAGAATTATTACCGACCCACTGTATCGTCGATATCTCAGAACGCGTCGACCTCAAGGGAATAGCACCAGGTCTGGTATCAACGGAAGGAACAACAAAAATCAAGATCCTTGGACAAATTACCACCTTTCAAGTTATCCCAAACAATTTCAAGATACCAGGAGACGGTATAATAGGCGCAGAATTTCTTGAAGATACCGGAGCCATTATAGACTTCGTTCGACAGAAATTAAAGGTGAATGGACAAGAGACCTCCCTCACTTACGAAAGAAATCCAGACCTAGTGGCATCAGAAACCGAGTCTGTCCCCACGACAGAAGGAAACCTGGATATTTTTAGTAACATCCCTTGTGCCTCATCGACTTCTAATGGCGCATGTAATGACTTTGACCTCGAAAGTGAAGATACGTCCTGTGAGTCAAACGTGGGCATAGCGCATCAGTATTTAATATCGCAAGCAGAGATGACGGATAAATTAAATATCCCCGACGAGGGCTTTGAA
Organism: Chalcis sispes; assembly: GCA_949987625.1. Taxonomy (NCBI): domain Eukaryota; kingdom Metazoa; phylum Arthropoda; class Insecta; order Hymenoptera; family Chalcididae; genus Chalcis; species Chalcis sispes. The sequence continues at coordinate 19,897,269 of OX465098.1, read as the reverse complement.
GGAACAACAACGTTCTAGAACATTAGATTAATCGATTGCCCGCACAACTACCGTTCCGAAACAAACGAACCCACTTAAAATCTTTTGAGGCTGGATCACTTAAATAGTGACGAAAAAGGTTACATTATCGACCTAGTAAGATCAAACGAAGAGATATTCTTCTTACCAGGAGACGAATTAAAGGGTACAGACGTTGTATCACATCGAATACCGACTACGGACGACGAACCAATTAACGTGAAGCAGTAAAAATTTTCCCACGCCCTCAAAGACGAGATTAACCGACAAACGGAAGAACTGTTGAAGGCCGGGATAATTAAACCGTCAACTTCACCTTACAATACGCCAATATCGGTAGTCAAAAAGAAACCAGACTCCCAAGGAAGACCAAGATGGCGTATGGTCCTTGATTTCAGGTCTTTAAACAATAAAACAATCGGAGACGCATACCCATTACCAAATATCACAGAAATATTTGATCAGGTGGGAGGTGCAAAATATTACACTGTTTTAGATCTGGCATCGGGATTTCACCAAATCAAAATGGACCCCCGAGATGCGCATAAAACCGCATTCAGTACACCGTTTGGACACTACGAATTCGTTCGGATGCCCTTTGGGTTAAAAAACGCCCCTTTTGACATGTCAACGATTGATGAATGACCTGCTACGCGGATTGCAAGGAGAGATCTTATTCGTGTATCTCGACGACATCGTAATATATGCTAACGACCTAGAAGAACACGATAGGAAATTTAAGCTTTTAGCCGAACGCTTGCACAGCGCGGGGTTGAAACTTAAACCGGACAAATGTAAATTCCTCAAAAGAAAAGTCAATTATTTGGGCCATACATTGAGCGAAAACGGACTCAGCCCAGACCCACAGAAAATTGCCGCCGTGAAACAGTTCCCTAGACCGAGAGACGTCAAAAACGTGAGACAATTCTTGGGGCTGGTCAGCTACTATCGAAGATTTATTCAAGACTTCGCGAAAATCTCAAAACCTCTGACCAAACTGCTACAAAAGGATGTGAAATTCGAATGGAACGAAAAAGCTTGGACTTCTTTTAAGACTATAAAGGAACTTCTCTGTCATGCCCTTCTCTTACAATTTTCTGACCTTTCAAAACCATACAACATCACTACGGACGCTTCTGGTTACGCCATAGGAGGAGTTTTGTCACAAGGCGAGATCGGCAAGGATCGTCCCATAGCCTACACTTCTCGACTACTGCGCGGAAAAGAACCAAAATACGAGATTTATGAAAAAGAAGCCCTAGCTATCATCCACTGCATAGAAACTTCTAGATCGTACGTATATGGACGGCAAATAACCATCATAACCGATCACCAACCGTTGGTCTGGTTTAAAACGGCAGATCTTAACACGCGTATTCATAAATGGCGCTTCAGACTGTCAGAATACGACTACACGATGGTTTACAAACCTGGAAAACTAAATTCTAACGCAGATGCTCTATTAAGGAATCCTGTCGAGTCAGTTTCCCTGCATGTGGTAACGCGTGCTCAAAAAAGGCTCCTTGAAGCTGCTGAAGAAGAGCCCGTTAACCCCCTACTAAGAATTGACTGTAATGACAAAGCTGAGTTTCTTCTTAAAACAAACCAGGTGAAAAAGACTCGAAAGGAGAACATGAATAAAGCTATCGCGATGAAATACAGCCCCCATTACAGAAACGAGTAACGAAAAGGGTTGACTATTACGAAAGCGAAGAATCCGACAGCGACTTTGAAGGTCAACCAAGGACAACCACTCGCTACAGTAACCACGAAGAAATGAAGAAAAAACCAGGACCAAGAGAATCGTTAAACTCCACCTCCAGTGTACCTACTAACTCTTCGACGATGATTACCACCCCAAGATTCGTAGTCGAAGCTAAAGACCCTATTCAACACCGACCAGGAAACGTCGCATACTTCATAACAAGTGACGGTTCAGCGTGTGACGAAGGGTCCAAAAAATTACTAGAACTCAAGAAGATAGAGGTAACTCCATTAGGAGTAGGAGAGGTAAGAGCAACAGGAAGGAAAGATCGAAGTTGTTTCTACGCCCTCTGTATTCGAGATAAAAACCCAGAGTCAATGACTCACATTAAAAACCACATTCATGATGCAATGAATACCCTTCGAGAACTACTACTTAAAGCCGGTCAACGAGAATTTAGCATGGCCAAAAATAAACGGATCGAAGGCCTAGAATGGTCGAAAGTCCTGGCTGTCATTCGCTCTGTGTTTATGAAGACCAACATCAAGATCATAATCTGCACTGGCAAGGTGACCTATGTGCCGCCGGACAAGCGCGACGATATCTTCCACGAAGCCCACAAAGCGCCCCTTGGAGGACACAGAGGCGTTTCGAAAACCTTCAACCGAATTCGACGCCAATAATATTGAGAGAACCTCAAAGACGATATCCAACGAAGGATCCGACAATGTCTCGAATGTCAGTTGAACAAGCTCGTCAGGTTAAAAACCAAACAACCAATGGTCATCACGGATACGCCAGGAGTGCCCTTTGAGAAGGTCGCAATGGACATCGTTGGCCCCCTAAAACTAACGAAGAACGGCAATGAATATATACTCACCCTGCAAGACCAATTCTCCAAATTCTGCATGGCAATACAGATCCCTAATACTCTGGCATCTACCATTGCCGACACGTTCATCAAGAAGTTCATATGCGTGTTCGGAGCCCCCAAAGTCATTCTGACGGACCAGGGAAAGAACTTCCTAAGCAGTTTGATAAATCGTGTCGCAAAAAGATTTAGAATCCGGAAAATAAAAACGACAGCCTTCCACCCTCAATCTAACGGATCCCTAGAGAGATCGCATCATGCGCTGAGCGAATTTCTCAAACAATATACTTCGAGTGACGAAGAATGGGACAGCTGGGTGGATATTGCGATGCTCAACTATAATACGTATGTGCAGGAAAGTACTAAGCATACCCCGTACGAGGTTATATTCAGTTAATTGGCAAGACTACCCTCGAGTGACCCTTTGCGGGAAGATTTGTTACCAACCTATAAAGGTTACATAATTGACCTTGCTACCCGGTTAAATGGGATACAAATAATGGTGTACGATAACCTTGTTTCCTCCAAACTTCGGTCAAAAAAATATTATGACAAAACTATTAATCCAAAAACCTTAAGGGTGGGCGACTTTGTTTTTTTATTGTCCGGTCCGAAGCCGGGAAAATTCGGAAACCACTATTCAGGTCCCCATAAAATACTAGAAATCATTAATAAAAATAATATTAAGATCCAAATCAATAAGATAAGCAAGGTCGTCCACGCTAATAGATTAAGAACGTCCCACATTAATTGCGAAATAACTGAAAAGAAGGATAAGGCTGAGAGTAAGAAAAAGAAGGAATCTTTTCAAATACGGTAAATTATTAATGATTACAGATGTACTTGCCCCTTTTGCTCTTTATCATTCCATCCACGTTAAGCCTCATAGAATACGATTGTGGATCGTGAATGATGAATGTCACAAAGCTATCACTAACAGAGGTAGGTGAGTGCGATATTCCCGAGGAGAACGTCTCCGTATCGAAACGCTATGTACAATTGTTACAAATTAACCATTATGCGGAAACCAACATTATGCAATGTAAGTTAGAAATACACCAAATAATTTATTACTGCGGAATGAATTCACACATATCGATTGTAAAAAATGGCGAAGCCGAATATTTATACGAAGTGAGCGAACGCTCATGCGAATATTTGCATAAATCTGGCGTATTAAGATTTGAGGATGCTCATACCATCCAAGGGTTACGAGTAAACCATACTGCTACCCACAGTATCACGTTCGCAGGCTTCCTTAACACAAACAGTCGCTGTAACGGAGCAAGCTTTTCCGACCCCTACGGAACCTGGGTGTCCGTAGTTGTACAAGGAACCCTTAAGGTTTCCTTGACCTCGTACACAGTACAGATTAAATTAAATAATAATCAAATTCTTCTTTGCTCTGGTATAGTCTGCCGGCTGGGTAAAGGAACCTGTTTAGATATGGAGAGAGGATACACTTTTTGGAAGTCGATGTCTGAAGATACATGTAACTTTAAACACTACGGCATCCTTTACGAGGGCTACGCCAATAAAATAATAGACCATCAGGTAGATAGCTTCCAGACAGTGCACTCCCTAACAACTGATGATATTACGTTCGCTCTGGCAGCTAAAGGTAAAGAGAGTATATGTGGATATACCCTGACGAAAACGGAACACCCAAAACTAATTATTTTCGAGACCCAAAAAGGGGAGACTTCTGTTTAAAATAGAAAGGTATCCGTCTCGAACTTGGATATATTTGCATATATAAACTTAACATTAGTAAACGTAGAGAAGCACATACGAACACAAATGAAACAATTGTATCGCGATATCCTCAAACAAAGGTGTAACTTGGAAAGGCAAACCCTGAAAAACGCGCTGTCTATAGCTGTGCAGTCACCGGACGAGTTTGCGTATAACCTCATGCGCGGGCCAAGGTACATGGCCGTGTTGGGAGGAGAAGTGGTGCACATAATTTAGTGCATCATCGTAGAAGTGAAAATCGAACATGGTGAAAGTTGTTACGCAGAATTGCAGGTAACACATAGAAATACTACCCTTTTTCTCACTCCAAGACCGCATATTCTAAAAAATAAAGGCACTAAAACCATTTGCAACGCCCTACTGCCATCGTATTACTACGTGGGAAAAGCTTGGTATAAAATACTCCCAAGACCAACCAAAGCTATAGCTCCCGCGGTAATCAAACCCTTGACTAGACCCACTTGGGAGTATGTACAGTCTGTCAAGTAAGAGCGTGGTCGACTTCACCGACAGCTAATGAAAGATTTCGCTCTAATTTCTTCGCGAGCCGATAGAAGAAAGCTTTGTCCTTAATGCATTGTCAACAAAGATTCAGTTGTCGTTGATCTTTTAAAAAAGAATCACGTTAAACGCCATGAGTGCTAAGTACGCGTCGCGCTACGAGGCTGTGTTCCTTTGCACCCACCCGAAAGGTTCCAAAATGTCGCAATCGGCGGCTGCTAAATATATGAGAAAGTCGAAGACATTTGTACAGAAGTGGATACAGCGATATAAAGTGGCTAAAAATGTCGATGATTTACCAGAACGTGGCTCGATAGGAAAAGTGAACAAAAAAGATGAAAGAAGAATAATGAATCTGTTTTCGCGGAATCCTGCTTTAACACTGCGGCAAGGACAAGCAAAATTAATGGCAAAAGGTTTAGATATATCCTACCAAACCATCGGAACCCATCTTCGTACTCATCATCTGAAATAGCGCAACACAATGAAGAAGCCTCTGTTGACTGAAAAACATGTGACAAAGCGACTCACTTGGGCGCATGAGAATATTGATAGAGATTTTGAAAATGTCATTTTTACTGATGAATGTTCTATATGGGCACGTTCTGTCCTCACGCGAGCCTGGTCAACTTCCACCAATAGGCTTGTTCAGTGGACCGTAAAACATGGAATAAAGGTGCATCTTTGGGGCTGCTTCTCAAAGCAGGGATTCAGCACTTTGCACCTCTTTACTGACAACCTAAATGCCGAGAAAATGATAAAAATCTACAAAAAGGCTTTACTGCCATCTGCCAAACGATGGTTCATCACAAAAAATGAAGATTGGATTCTGCAGGAGGACAACGATCCTAAAGACCGCAGCAAGCTCTGTACTCAGTGGAAGACTCAATCTGGCATCGTTACATTGGATTGGCCGTCGCAGTCGCCCGATGCAAACCCTATTGAAAATGTGTGGGCATATATTAAACGGAAGCTTCGTGGAAGACGCACATACACTTTGAAGCAGTTGTCTTACGAAATTCGTCGGATCTGGAGATCCTTGCCACTAGAATACGCCGTCAAATTAGTAGAAAGCATGCCTCGGAGATGCCAGGCAATTATCGACGCCGGTGGTGACTGGACACATTATTGATCGAATTGCATCATTGTTTGTAATGTGTACAATGTATATATAAATATGAAAGTTTCATCAAATAAATTTTTTTATAAATTAACACGACCACGCTCTTACTTGACAGACTGTAAATCCATCAGAACTAGCCACGAATAGAATATACTTAGACAAGGACATCAACGAATTGCGAGAAAGAATCATGTTTCCAGTAGAACGTCCTGCTCTCCTAAACGACTTGGCCAGATAAATGAACGGACAACCTATAGCTGATCAAGAAGGCACGCTGCTAAAGCTACTAAACGAAGACGCTGTCACGAAATTGGCAGAACAACCTGGAACCGCATATGGGCCAACTTCATGACATTCGGGTCCATGAGCGCGGGTTTCATCACTGTTTTAGTTATCATCCAAATTATTAAAATATTCATTGACATGTTCGTTCGGGGAGTCACACTCCATAAAATATTCGGCTGGTCAGCCAGAATGCTCGGAGCTTTACTTGGATCCATATCCCACTTGTTGGTAGCTAACCGACTAAACGAACCTTCGCAAATACAGACTCAAGACGTCACAACAAATCCGACCAACAACCATAGTATTATCATAGAAGTATCCGACGCACCAGGAAAAACCAAAGCAACGATAACCCCGCTATCAACTAAGAAAATACCAACAAACACTTCTCGGAAAACGCAGAAAAAGGAAGATAGTTTCTTCTCACTGATGCCATAACGTCATCACTTTTGTTCCCAGCATGACCGTCCCCGGGTTGGCGGCCTTGAGGCGTACGCTTGCTGTTCGTTGACCTCTAGCAACCGTTTTTCGGTGGGGGTGTAACATCGACCTTTCCAAGTTGCTCAAATGTCTTTTATGTTTTTTTTGTGTTTCTTTTGTATTACCGCCTTATTTTCCCGTTACTTTCTTTTCTTTTATCTCCCTTAGCTGCTGAGAGCGGGCGTAATGCAAAAAATGCAATAAATATACAAAATTTAGGAAATACTGAGGAATGTGCAGATGTTCGCGTCTCTAACGGTCAACGCAAACAACTTAATCACTTTACTACGCGTAGATAATTAACGGACCGAAGAACACTTGTATACACAAAACTTATCTGTATCTTCAATACGAACGAAATAAAGCAGATGCTTGCATTGGTAAACGCTTTCTCCGTTTTCTAGTACTAATAGCAGTAAATCTTAAGGATCCACATGGTAGTAGTTATCAAAAGGGGCCTATAGCGCGAACGCCCATGAAGCCTGTTCTATACCTGACGCGTGGGTCAGCGCTCCGTATCTTAAATACCGCAATAATGGCGCACCGAAACAGCCACCTCTGTTGACGATTTTGTCTATTTATAATATACAATTATCTTCTACTTCCTCTCAATATTGCCCTTTCTCACGCATTTACCAGATGCGTACATCCACGCAGAGATCTTACAGAAAAACACGCCTAGATAATAAAATAATTTTACATTTTTCCTAGCTCAAATATACCGTAATCCATAAATACGTAAAACTATATTAAGAGTAAACCTGTATTATCGACGCGAGATGGTAGCGTTGTTGATATTAACTAACGAACAACATTCTACGTCCTATTTATATTTGTAATACTAAGTATAAGGAAAACGCGATGTAATTAAAACTACATTCGACATATAAATACATGTTTAAAATAATTTTATATAGCATAAGTCATCATGTAATTTTAATTATATTTAAGTATAGTTAAAACGATCTATGAAAATTTACAATCATTTTAACTTTACAAATTAATTTAAGATATATTTAAGTTCGAATTTGAATAGGAATAAGTTTATATTTTATTGGTAGCGATAATTATATTTAGACTAATGTTACATTTAATTCTGTACGCTACGACATTTTCAATGTAACATAAATGCAAAGGGAGGTGCCCGCAGAGACATCTTTTCATCCACCGAAGAACCGACACCCCCGCTTTAGAGGAAAATCGGACCACCTACGCTAAAAAAATCTGCCACTCAAAATAGGTCAAGGCCCTCTCGAAATCGGCCCTCGCCAACCGGAACGAATCACGAGACAATCGTGGAAAGGCCCTCACTTCTCCCTCCGCCACGCTTTTTCATTCTTTCCTCAATTTCTCTCTCTTCCTACCCTCCTCTTTTCCTGCTTGGCTGGAGGGATGACTTATCATCAAAGGCGAGGTGATGAGCTGCATTGCTGCACACCAGAAGTACAGTACAACTCCGCAACTTCCCAACTCTACAGCTCTACAACTATACGACTATACAAAGTGCAAAGGTGTAAAAGTACAACTCCATAACTCTACAACTATACAAAAGTGCAAGAGTGCAACTTTACAACTCTACAAGATCACAATTCTACAACTCTACAACAGTGCAACAGTATAATTCCACAATTTTATCGCAGCAACACTTGAACAGTGCAATTGGTACACTCGGACAATACAAATAAGGAGATTTCAACAAGTCCAATCACCGAGACTCAAGGCCGACCATACGCAGAGCCAAGGCAGCCGTGCAACACGAACTGCAGTACAAGTTTTAAACGACGGTTGATGCCCGCGGATACCTCCTGGCGCAGTAGACAATAACGAACGCTATTATATTATCTAAAAACATTCAAAATAAACAAAAGTAAGTTTCTATAAATAATATTACTCACTATTTTACTGTTTTTTTCTTCCCACTCTCGCTATGATCCGATCGTTCTTCAGGTCCAATTACGTGGACTGTGAGCGATCAAAAACCTTTCCGAGTCGCTTCTCAACTCCAACCACGTGGAGTAGAGGTGACTCAATCCTTAAACTCCCTCACTCACTCACCAAGTAGTTTATTAGAAAGAAGGAGAATCGAGCGGCAACGGGCAAAAGATCCCGAGCTATTAGACGTAAAAGTCTAGGCTCAAAAAAAATCGAATATATACACATATACAGTCTGTCAAGTAAGAGCGTGGTCGACTTCACCGACAGGTAATAAAAGATTTTGTTCTAATTCTTTCGCAAGCCAATAGAAGGAAGCTTTGTTCTTGATGCATTGTCAACAAAAATTCAGTTGTCGTTGATCTTTTAAAAGAGAATCACGTTAAACGCCATAAGTGCTAAGTACGCGTCGCGCTACGAGGCTGTGTTCCTTTGCATCCACCCGAAAGGTCCTAAAATGTCGCAATCAGCGGCTGCTAAATATATGAGAAAGTCGAAGGCATTTGTACAGAAGTGGATATAGCGTTATAAAGTGGCTAAAAATGTCGATGATTTACCAGAACGTGGCTCGATAGGAAAAGTGAACAAAAAAGATGAAAAAAGAATAGTAAATCTGTTTTCGCGGAATCCTGCTTTAACACTGCGGCAAGAACAAGCAAAATTGATGGCAAAAGGTTTAGATATATCCTACGAAACTATCCGAACCCATCTTCGTACTCATCATCTGAAATGGCGCAACACAATGAAGAAGCCTCTGTTGACTGAAAAACATGTGACAAAGCGACTCGCTTGGGCGCATGAGAATATTGATAGAGATTTTGAAAATGTCATTTTTACTGATGAATGTTCTAGATGGGCACGTTCTGTCCTTACGCGAGCCTGGTCAACTTCCACCAATAGGCTTGTTCAGCGGACCGTAAAACATGGAATAAAGGTGCATCTTTGAGGCTGCTTCTCAGAGCAGGGATTCGGCACTTTGCACCTCTTTACTGACAACCTAAATGCCGAGAAAATGATAAAAATCTATAAAAAGGCATTACTGCCATCTGCCAAACGATGGTTCATCACAAAAAATAAAGATTGGATTCTGCAGGAGGACAACGATCCTAAACACCGCAGCAAGCTCTTTACTCAGTGGAAGACTCAATCTGGCATCGTTACATTGGATTGGCCGTCGCAATCGTCCGATGCAAACCCTATTGAAAATGTGTCTGCATATATTGAACGGAAGCTTCGTGGAAGACGCACATACACTTTGAAGCAGTTGTCTTACGAAATTCGTCGGATCTGGAGATCCTTGCCACTAGAATACGCGGTCAAATTAGTAGAAAGCATGCCTCGGAGATGCCAGGCAATTATCGACGCCGGTGGTGACTGGACACATTATTGACCGAATTGCATCATTGTTTGTAATGTGTACAATGTATATATAAATATGAAAGTTTTATCAAATAAATTTTTTTATAAATTAACACGACCACGCTCTTACTTGACAGACTGTATTACGAATAGTCGCATTTGCTCGATAGAGCCGACGTGACACATGATTTTTTGCCTTTAATAATAAGAATTAATAATTTATTTTTACGTCACACTATGACACAAGTTAAGCACAATGCAGCACAGCTTTTATTCCGTGGAAAACAAAATGGCGGGGCTGACTTTTTTTCGAAAACGATAATTTTCTGCATTTAAAATTGAAAATATAATTTTTTTTATTTCTGGCAAACTATAGCACAAGTTGAGCACAATTCAGCACAACTTTATGTTTTTTTTCAAAGACAAAAAGGTGGGCAAACATTTTTCAAAAACCATGATTTTTTGCCTTAAAAAATAAAAATTAATAATTTCGTTTCACGGCACACTATAGCACAAGCTGAGTACAATGCAACTCAACTTTTCGATTCAGTGAAAAACAAAATAGCGGGGCAAACTATGTTAGAAAAATTATTTTGGCTATAAAAATCGAAATTTATAAAATAAAATTTTTCTATTTACGGCCCACTATAGCACAAGTTAAGCACAATGCAGAACAACACTTTTTTTTTAAAACAGACTAGTGAAGCTAACGTTTTTTTCGAAAACTATGATCTTTCGCCTTAAAAATACAAATTAATAATTTTTTTATACGGCACACTACGTCACAAGTTGATCTTAATGCAGCACAACTCTTCTAATCCGTCAAAAACAAAATAGCTGGGCTAACTATTTCCAAAAAAATAATTGTTTTTATTAACGGCACATTATAGCACAAATTAAGCACAATCTAGCACATTTTTTTTCTTTTTTTTTCGAAGACAAAATGGCGGGGCTAACTTGATGGACATTTTTAATCCGCAATTCAGTTATTTTTTTTTTTTTTCATTTTAAAACTTCAGAAAGTCTTTGTCAAATTAGAAAGAATAATGTTAAAGTTATTGCAAATTAGGTTTTAATTCGTTTGTATGCATTTTTTTAAAAACACATCGTTCAATAAGTCCCGAGACTAACCCAGAGATGGTGCTAGTAGTACCAAACTGGCCACGTTTCCATAGAGTACGAACCTTTACATGAGACGCGTATAAATTTCACGTCGATCGGATCACAGACAGCAGAGTTATCGAGGTAAGAGTGAAGTCACTTTGTAATTTGTTTGAAAAATAGAAAAAAGCGAGTTTCGCGTGTTGATAAAACATTGTTTTTTAATAGGTAAAAACACCGTAGAAGCCCAGCAATGGCTTGAAAAACATTACATGGACTCCTCTTCATCCAAACCAACGATTTGTCGTTGGTATGCTGAGTTTAAACGTCGTCGTACGGACACAAACGATGCGGAACGTTCGGGTAGGCCATTGGAAGCCATTAAACAGGAAAATGTGAGTGAAGTGTTGAAAATTTTAATGAAAAATCGCAAAGTGAAGCTCCGTGAGATTGCAGAAATAACACAGATATCATCTGGAAGCGTATTTACAATCCTTCATGAAAAATTGAGCATGAAAAAGGTTTTTTCCGAATGGGTGCCACGATTGCTTTCAGTGGAACAAAAACAGCAACGAGTCGACGATTCAGAGAGCTGTTTATCGCTATTTACTCGCAATAAAAAGAATTTCCTGCGTCGATACATGACCATGGATAAAACATAGATACCTTATTTCACTCCGGAGTCGAATCGGCAATCATCTGAGTGGCGCATGGCTGGCGAAAGCCGCCCAAAGCGTCCAAAAACGCAGCAGTCTGCTGGCAAAGTCATTGCGTCTGTTTTTTGGGATACACATGGCATGATTTTCATTGACTACCTGGAAAAAGGTAAATCAATGAACAGTGATTATTATATTGACTTGTTGGTACATTTGAAAGAGGAGATCGCAGCAAAACGACCGCACATGAAGAAGAAAAAAAATCCTTCTTCACCAAGACAATGCACCATGCCACAAGTCCATGAAAACAATGGCAAAATTGAACGAATTGGGCTTTGATTTGCTTCCCCACTCCCTGTATTCGCCAGATTTAGCCCCCAGCGACTACTGGCTCTTTGCTGATTTCAAAAAAATGCTCCAGGGAAAAAAACTTGGCTCGAATGAGGAGGTCATTGCCGAAACTGAAGCCTATTTTGAAGCAGAAGATAAATCCTTCTATAAACATGGTATAGAAATGTTGGAAAGGCGTTGGAAAGATTGTATCACTCTTAAAAGAGATTATATTGATAAATAAAAATGATTTTTGAAAAAAAATGTTGTTTTCGTTGTTAGTCTCGGGACTTATTGAACGATGTGTTATGTGATTAAGAAAATGCATTGAGTATTAAAATTATGAGTTAATTATTATAATTCTTGATAAAAGTCAGTTGTTTGATAACTACACTTCTAGCAAAAATTAAAGCAGCAAGAAAATTCTAAATTTTTTGGTAATTTTTGACGGACTGTATCTCAGTAAAAATTGTCGTATTGAGACTTGAAAAAAAGCATTTTCAAGCTATAAGATTTTCGTTTTGAGATCTTTTATTTAAAATTTTCTAGAAGCCACTGTTGTTAAATACACTAAAGTAATAGCACGAAAAGAAAATTTAGCAAATTTTTTGCGATGTTTTTCTCAGGTCTACGGGCTCAGGAAATCTTTTATCAATTAAACCATCATACAGAACTGATAGCCTGTTTATTCAGGCTATAATATCCTTTTTCTAATTTTCTGCTACATTGATTTCTTCTGGAGATATCCGACTTTGAATGCAAAAGGATCCTTCTGTCTTTAACCATTGATATCTCAGCAACCAATAATCGGACAGAAAATTGAAGGGCAGTTTCAGAATTTGGAATAAATTTTTCCTAAAACATCCAGTAGCATTATTTAGCAAGAAAAATTTTTTATAAACCCTGATATTAACTTGTAAAAGGTTAAAAATAGTCACTTTTTCTGTTGTTCTGGAAAATCGACCGCGTCTTTGCTAGTTTTGATGAAAATGCTAATGTTTTTAAGAATTTTTTTACCTCAATGTCCCCCCAATAGCTTTGTGAAGTTTTGGATCGATCTATCGAACGGTTTTTCCGGATCGATTAATCAAAATTTCCGAAAAAATAAAAAGAGCAAGATTTATATTTTTAAGGACTTTGTAATCATCTTACAAATGGAATAAATGAACTTTTTTCGACTCTTCCTACATTTGCTTATCTTTCACTCTTTGAATTTGAAAACAAAACATTTAAAAAAAAAAAATCATCTCAAAAATATTCTCAAAAATTTTTTTTTCAAATATTATTTTTTAAGAAAAAAGAAATTGCTGATCTATTTCTGAAATTCTTGATCCATTTTGTATCTTAATTTTCGAATTTAAAATTAATTAAATTAATCATGAGTTGATACCCCTAAGGTATACCGAGAACTCGTTCTATGAAATTCCGGGCAGTAAATTTTGTAATCTATCTGCTAAGCTTACAAGCGTTAAAAAAAAAAACATTTTTTTTTAAAACTAATCTCCATTTGGTGAACAAACCATCCAACAGATTTTTTCAAAACTAAAAATATTTTCCAGATTGTTAAAAAAAAATTATCAAAAAGTTTTTGTAAGCTTTGATTTTTTTTCAATTTTTTTATCATGCCTAGGCGACATTAACCGCATCACAAGTTGCGCAGCTTGCGACTCTTGTCCAGGAGGGGTACAATTATCGGGAGGTCGGCGATAGACTGGGCGTTAGTTTGTCAGTCGTGTCTCGTGCGTAAAACGGTTTCCTGGTAACTAATGGATTTGAGAGACGAGCTGGACTAGGTCGACACTGATTGACGACTCCTTGGGATGATCGCGCCATTGTTCGACGTGTTCGTCAAGAAGCCTTCGTTCCTGGGAACGTTGTCACGCAGCACTTCCCAAATCGTCGACAGCAACAATGACGGCGGCCGCAAATCATTTCAAGGTCAACGGTTCGCAACCGTCTTCGCGAAGTTGGAGTGCAATCGAGAAGTGCTGTTCGTATGCCAATGGTTACACCTGCACATCGCAGAGCTCGATTAGCATATGCTCATCAACACGTTAACTGGAACATGAGGCAATGGAGTAATGTCCTGTTCTCAGATGAGTCTTGGTCTTGTCTGCACTTTTTGTAGAAAACCTCGAGTTTGGCGTCGTCAGAGAGAGCGTTTTTCGCAAAACTTTGTCGGTCCCGTTGCGGCTTATAACAGGGGATCAGTGATGGTTTGGGCTGAAGTTTTGCATTCTTGGCGAACTCGTTTATTTATTGTCCGCAAAAACCTTAACACTAGGCACTACATCGACCAGATCTTGTGGCCTGTTGCCTTACCATGACGACAAACTAGGCAAGGGTTCATTTTTATGCACGATAATGTTCGCCCTCATATCACGAACATTATCCGACAATTTTTTGAGAGACACGTCATAAGGCTATTAAGACATCCTGCAATGAGTCCTAATCTCAATCCCATTGAGCACGTCTAGGATATCACGGACCGCCGATTGCGAAAAGATTACCCAAATTCATAAAATTTGGCTGCACTCGAACAGGCTTTGATTGCAATTTGGCGGAGGATTCCTCAGTTGATGATCCGAAATTGCATCATGAATATACGTAAAAGGCTAGAAGCGGTGATTCGGAGTCGCGGTGGTAACACTCGTTAATAAAACACACACGCGCGCGCGCACACGCACGCACACACACACACACACACACACACACGCACACACACACACACACACACACACACACACACACATACACACACACACTTCTTTCAGAGAATGAGTTTGGAGACATAAAATACTGTGGAACTGACGAACTACGGGGTCTCATTTCTCTTCAAGAACCCCACACAAACACAAACACAAACACAGACACAGTGCGAAAGCACAAAAGAAGCGTAGATCCGAACATGCAACCTCTACGTAGTATGCTTTCGGTAATGCTAGTGTCAGCGGTTGACAGAAACTATCAAAATTTGAGCAAAGACAAAATTTTTTTGTTAATTTTTTACAAATTTTTTTCAAATTTTTTTTTTTTTTTAATTTTTTGTTTCTGTTAGGTCCCCCTATATTTTATCCGATTTTAAAATTTTTTTTTACTTCGAAAATTTTAAAGCAAGCCTAAAAGAAAATCTCAGATACGTTTCCTCTAGAATGCTTGTTTATTTTGTCCACATGTGCGCCAAGTGCTTGAAAATAGAAAGAGATAAACGATAGCGTACGCGCAGTTCAAAAATGTAACCGTTATAAGAATGAAATTTTTTTTGTTATACAATAAACGTAATCGCGTGAGCCACCCATAATTAACAATAATATATCAACAAAATTCTAAATCCAACAATATACCTGCGCGCTGCTCATTTTATTGCTCTAAAAGCTTCATAGTACAATTATCATGCGACTTTTTCATTTTGTATTTTAATATCGTCTTTGTATTTTATTTTTGTTTCACTACTTCTCGTAATTAAGCCAAAAGGCAGCGAAATTAATATTATATAAAAGATCTTTGTTAATAAATTTGATTTTCAATTATAAAAGCAATCGAATAATTCAATATTTTTGAGTGGTGTAAGCGCTTCAGTGAGGGCCGAGTGAGCACTGAAGATGACCAACGCCCAGGTCGCCCTGATACTGTTTCAACTCCAGAAACAGTGACCAGAATCAACTAAATTAAGCGTGCAGATCGTCGAATGAGCATCTGGATGATTGCCGAGGCTGTAAACGCCGATAAAGAAACGATTAGACGAATTTCACACGAGGAATTACACATAACAAAAGTCTGTGCAAAGTTGGTGCCAAAAAACCTGACTCCTGACCAAAAGCTCTTGCGTCAACAGGTCTGCTCAGATTTCCTTGAAAGGTTCAAAAAAGATTCCGGACTGATGAAAAACATTTTTACTTGCGACGAAACGTGGATTTTTCAATACGATGTTGAAACAAAGCGGCAATCGATGCATTGGAAGACGCCTGAATCGCCCAGAATCAAAAAAGCAAGGATGTCCAAATTAAAATTCAAGGCAATGTTGATCGTTTCTTTCGACATTAACGGTATCGTGATGACTGAATGGGTTCCAGAGGGTCAGACTGTCAACCAGACTTACTATTGGTCAGTTTTGGCAATATTGCGAGAACGAGTTCGTAAGAAACGGCCCGAGTTGTGGAAGAACAACTCGTGGATTTTGCACCAGGACAACGCACCTGCCCATAACGCGCTATCTGAATAATGATATCAATACTCAAATATATCAATACTGTGAAGCAGTATTTGGCCGGTAAGCGCACTCCAGTGCTCGAACACGCGCCGTACTCGCCAGATTTGGCACCGTGCGACTTTTTTTTGTTTCCGAAGATAAAATCTGCTTTAAAAGGGACCTGATTTGAGTCGATGGAAGCGGTAAAGCAAAAAACGGCAGAGCTCCTAAAGGCCCTCACCAAAGAAGACCTCCAGCACTGCTTCGATCAATGGAAAAAACGTATGGAAAGGTGTGTGGCGAGTGAAGGGGAGTATATTGAAGGGGAGCATTCAAATGTAGAATAATATTTATAATAAAACCCTTTTTCGTAACCAGTCTCGTTATTTAATAGCCAGACCTCGTATAACTGATAAGATCTAAGCGACTAACTCTATATGATAAGTTCAACGCTATCCATCGGAACGAAACGATATAACTTATACAGTCATTGTTGCATACTCGAACTTCCACATAACAGATTACATCTTTTTTTTTCTTTTTTTTTTTTATTACACATATACTTAGATCATCGTCCCACTTCGCTCGTGTCCTATTTTAATCGCCCCACGCGAATAACTCT
Organism: Chalcis sispes; assembly: GCA_949987625.1. Taxonomy (NCBI): domain Eukaryota; kingdom Metazoa; phylum Arthropoda; class Insecta; order Hymenoptera; family Chalcididae; genus Chalcis; species Chalcis sispes. Next base: position 19,880,342 of record OX465098.1, on the reverse strand, counting down.
ATAAAAATGTCCTTTAGAAAAAAATATTTAGAATAAAAGTAATAGGGTTTCAAGGGGGACATCTAATGGTGACCTTTACTGTGACCTTGACAATGATCTTCAAGATCATTTGAAGGTCAAGTTAGTTTTTTTAAATAAGAACCCCTACTTTTGACCCTGGAAATGGAAAGAGCGGAAAATTTTACGTTCAAATATGACTTTGATCATGACCTTCAAGGTCATTTTAAGGTCAAGTTAGTTTTTTCCAATATGAACCCGTAATTTAAACGCCGGAATCGAAACGAGGCAAGACATGGGGTCCGCCCATTTTATGGGAGTATTTCAATACCTAGCCGATCAAGGCAAGGCATAGAGTCCACACAGTTAAGGAAAGACTGGTAATACGCAGCCAGTCAAAGTCAAGGCAACGAGTCCACCTAGTCAAGGGAAGACTCATAACACCTAGCTAATTAAGGCAAGGGAACGAGTCCGCCCAGTCAAGAGAAGATTCATAGAACTCAGCCAGTTAAGACGTCTCTTAAAACAGATGTTAAATTAGTCGTCCATTTTCTTGAATGCACATATTTATTCCTTGACGAAAACTCAGACGGACCCTCTCTAATGTTTCAACCGTGATAGATTTGAAAACTCTCTTTGATTTTTCTTTTATGTCCTCTGTGATTGTTGGAACTTGCGCAAATACTTGCTCTTTTACGACACCCCATAGAAAAAAATCCATTGGTGTGAGATCTGGTGATCTAGCTGGCCATTCATGTACTTGGCTGCCAATGTCAATCCAACGATTAGGACATGTGGTATCCAAGAATGCTTTAACTGGTAGTGTACGGTGTTTTGGTGCCCCATCTTGTTAGAACCACATGATTTGTCTCAAGGCTAATGGGATGTCCTCTAACAATTCTGGTACTTCATTCTGGAGGATATTTAAATAGAAAGAACCATTCAAATTATTATTATAAAAAAAATAGACCTATCACAATATTTTCTATTATACCTCTCCATACAATCAATGACCACCGTCGCTGGACACGATGATCTCTTTGCCAATGAGTATTTACTTAGGAATAGTAATGGGCATTATGGAAATTAACACCTCCCATATTGTCGAATTTCGCCTCGTCTATAAATAAGAATTTGTCAAAATAGAAAAGATCTTGGTGCACTCTATTAGATGCCCATCTACAACAATTTAAACGCCGTTGGTCATCTCCGATCTAAAGACCATGAGTGAGGCGGACATGGTATGGATGGAATTTCAAACTTTTCAAAATGCAGTTAGTAGTTGTTTTTGGAACTTCATGCGTTCGACTGATTTGCCGAGTAGAAATATCAAAACCAAGCGTCAAAGTGCTGTATGGAAGCACCCAACCGAGCCCAATCCGGAAAAAAGTCGTCTTAAAAAGTCAAAAGTGAAAACAATGTTGATTTGTTTCTACGATTTAGAGGGTATTACGAGGTCTGGCTATTAAATAACAAGACTGGTTACAAAAAAGGGTTTTATTATAAAAATTATTCTACATTCGAATGCTCCCCTTCAATATACTCTCCTTCCCTCGCCACACACCTTTTCATACGTTTTTTCCATTGATCGAAGCAGTGCTGGAAGTCTTCTTTGGTGAAGGCCTTTAGGAGCTCTGCCGTTTTTTGCTTTACCGCTTCCATTGACTCAAATCAGGTCCCTTTCGAAGCAGATTTTATCTTCGGAAACAAAAAAAAGTCGCACGGTGTCAAATCTGGCGAGTACGGCGCGTGTTCGAGCACTGGAGTGCGCTTACCGGCCAAATACTGCTTCACAGATAGCGCGTTATGGGCAGGTGGGTTGTCCTGGTGTAAAATCCACGAGTTGTTCTTCCACAATTTGGGCCGTTTCTTACAAACTCGTTCTCGCAGTGTTGCCAACATTGACAAATAGTAAGTCTGGTTGACAGTCTGACCCTCTGGAACCCATTCAGTCATCACGATACCGTTAATGTCATAAGAAACGATCAACATTGCCTTGAATTTTAATTTGGACATCCTTGCTTTTTTGATTCTGGGCGATTCAGGCGTCTTCCAATGCATCGATTGCCGCGTTGTTTCAACATCGTATTGAAAAATCCACGTTTCGTCGCAAGTAAAAATGTTTTTCATCAGTCTGGAATCTTTTTTCAACCTATCAAGGAAATCTGATCAGACCTGTTGACGCAAGAGCTTTTGGTCAGGAGTCAGGTTTTTTGGCACCAACTTCGCACAGACTTTTGTTATGTGTAATTCCTCGTGTAAAATTCGTCTAATTGTTTCTTTATCGGCGTTTACAGCCTCGGCAATCATCCAGATGCTCATTCGACGATCTGCACGCACAATTTGGTTGATTTTGGTCACTGTTTCTGGAGTTGAAACAGTATCAGGGCGACCTGGGCGTTGGTCATCTTCAGTGCTCACTCGGCCCTCACTGAAGCGCTTACACCACTCAAAAACACGCGCACGAGATAGAGAATTGTCCCCATAGACCTCTTGCAACAATTTACAGCACTCAGTCGGAGTTTTTTTCAATTTAACGAGAAATTTGAGATTGATACGTTGCTCCTGTTTTTCGTCAGTACAACACATGGTTTTCGGCACGAGAAAAAAACACGTTTGTTTCAAACCGCTACTGCACAAATACAATAATAGTGACGAGAACGTGTTTTGGTACGCGCATAGACAAGATATCTTGATACCCAACGCACTACTCGTTTTTTTCCCCACCCTTCTACGGCGCCCTCTCGGCGCGCAGTCTCGTTATTTAATAGCCAGACCTCGTATACGCTCTCCCTCGCACGATGCACTTTCTCTCTTTTTCACATAAAATGCGTAGGCGGAGGCGTGACTTCTTCCCGCCACTGTAACCCTTATATGTCTTACAAAACGCTACAAAGGTCAAGGGTAGGGCCGAGGAAATGCCCTTATTGGCCCAAACTATTCTCGCCGCTTTTCCAGCCGCCGAACAACTCGCGGTCCAGCGGGTATAAAAGCCGGTGCATCGATGCATTCGACGGCTTTTCTTCAAAAAAACTCCAAGAGCACGACTCAAAGCGACCTCGAAACCCAATTCTAATTTTTAATTTTTCTATATTCGAACTCTGGCTATATTACGTATAAATCCTACTATATTTAAACTCTTGCTATATTACGTACAAAATTTTTTCTATATTTGAACTTTTATAATATTCAAACCTTGCGTCTCAAACTTGTATAACCAATTGTATTAAAATTATTATTTGAGAGATCTAATTAAACGTAAGATTTAACAAAATTCTCTTTTTATTTCTTATACCTCTCATCTAATTAACATCTGAACCTACCTATAGTACATCGCTATCTCCCAATATTTCCTTCATCAAAAGAGTGTAAGGCGTCGGAAAGGTGAGACTGTGCTAAAGTTGACCTCCCGAGCATCTGGAAACGCCTTCGATTATCCAATATTCCTCCGTTCGAAAGAGTGTGTGGCGTCGGGAAGTTCAGACTGTGCTAAAGTCGACCTCCCGAGCAGCTGGTAACGTTTTCGAACACCCGCTATTCCTTCTTTATGGCATGCATTACTAACTTTAAAGATTTAACCATCCTGAAACCGTAAATAAGCGTTTACAGAAAATCTAGATTAGATAAGGGAGAGTAATAAAACCCTATCCCTACGTATTTAAAAGAAAACGCGCCGCGAAGAAAACTTTAGTATATAAAGAGAAAAAATTAAAAATCATCTTTAGTTCGTTTTAAATTTTCAAGCTAGCAAATTCCAAAAAAATAGTTCGCAGAGGCCACCCGCGCTAGTATCGGAAGATAGGCGCAAACGGCAGCATCAACACGCGGTTTATATATAAAATAAAAATCGCGAGTTCGAGGAGCGATAATATTATTATTACCGCCACCATTACATTTCAAAATTTAAAGAGTGAGAGATAAGCAATTGTGGGAAAAGTCGGAAAAAGGTTATTTTTTCCATTTTTATGATGATTACAAAGTACTTAAAAATATATATCTTGCTCTTCTTATTTTTTCGGACATTTCAATCAATCGGTTCGGAGAAACCGTTTAATGGATCGATCCAAAACTTCACAAAGCTATTAGGATACATTGAGGTAAAGAAATTCTTAAAAATATTAGCATTTTCATCAAAATTAGCAATGATGCGGTCGATTTTCCAAAACAACAGAAAAAGTGACTTTTTTTAACCTTTTCTAAATTAATATCAGGGTTGATAAATAATTTTTCTTCCTAAATGATGCTACGGAATTTTTTAGGAAATTCATTTCAAATTCCGAAACTGCCTTTCACTTTTTTTGTCCGATCATTGGTTGCTGAGATATTAATGGTTAAAGACAGAGGGATCCTTTTGCATTCAAAGTCGGATATCTCCGAAAAAAATCAATGTAGTAGAAAATTAGAAAAAGGATATTGAAGCTGAATAAACAGGCTATCAGTTCTATATAATGGTTTAATTAATACAAATTTTTCTGAGCCCGTGGACCTGAGAAAAACATCGCAAAAAATTTGCAAAATTTTCTTTTCGTGCTATTACATCAGAGTATTTAACAACCGTAACTACTAGAAAATTTTGGCTAAAAGATCTCAAAACTAAAATCTTAGAGCTTCAAAAGGCTTTTTTTAAAGTCTCGATACGACCATTTTTCACTGACATACAGCCCGTCAAAACTTACCAAAAAATTTTGAATTTTTTTTGCTCCTTTAATTTTTGCTAGAAGTGTACAATAAAATCTTCTGTGACAGGTAGCTTATCGAGATTAGGCCACCTGCCATGTAGTGCGAGATAGAGTTCGCGGCGCGACTATACGCGGCGCTATCGATCAAGCGATCGATGGCTTGACGCAGGAAAAGGCGCGAAAATCCGCAGCGTACCGAAACACGGCGCTATCGATCAAGAATCAATAGCGCTACGCAGGAAAACTGATAGGCGAGAGGGGAAAGAGAAGCCCTCCTCTCAAGCCTTCTTCTCGTTTCGCTGGTTAAACGTGCCGCACGTGCTTTGATTGATTCACGAAGAATACGCGATTTTTCCGAGGAGTTTTCCGCCGAGTCTTAGCCGCAGATACCGCGAGAACAACCCCATCGATTCAATAGCAGAAGTAAGTAGCCACTCTGTCTAGTAGCGTAGGTCGCGATGAATTATATTTAGTTTTTCTGACGCGTGTGCGATCGCGTCAGGCATATATATATATATATATATATATATATATATATATATATATATATATATATATATATATATTGGATAGTCTAAAAAGTATTGAGCCTTTTTTGTCACTAGATGGTGTTCGTGGTCATACATCGGGCAATACTAATCAGATTGAGTCTAACTAACATGCGTTTCAAAGGTGACATTTCAGTCTACAATTTTCATATGGGCAGTTTTGTATTTCGTCATTCGTGTCAAAAGTTGTATTTATTTAAAAATGAGTGAAATTTCTAAAAAAATTTGTTATATTTTACAATACCACTACGATCAAGGTGAGAATGCATCGCAGGCTCGTGAAACAATTTGTGGTATCTACGGTCAAGATACTTTATCAAAAGCCACAGCCAAGAGATGATTCGCTCGCTTTTGTTCCGGAAATTTTGATGTCAAAGATGCACCTCGCTCAGGTCGACCAATCACTGAAAAAGTCGATGAAATCTTACAAAAAATAGAAGACCGACACATAAGCAGCCATAATATTGCTAAGGAACTGAATATCCATCACCAGACAGTTTTGAACCATTTGCGTAAGGCTGGACACACAAAGAAGCTCGACGTTTGGGTGCCGCATGAATTAACACAAAAAAATTTGATCGACTGAATTGCAGTTTGCGAAATGTTAATAAAACGCAACGAAATCGACCCATTTTTGAAGCAAATTTTTACGGGCGATAAAAAATGGGTAAGATACGAGAATGTCATTCGAAAACGATCATGGTCAAAAAAAGGTGAATCATCACAAACGACTTCAAAGCCAGGATTGACACCAAATAAGGTTATGCTGTGTGTATGGTGGGATTGTAAGGGAATTGTTTATCATGAGGTGCTAAAACCTGGCGAAACACTCAATTCGGCTCTGTACTGTCAGCAATTAACCAGATTGCAACAAGCAATTCAAAAGAACCGGCCAGAATTGATCAACAGAAGGGGCGCTGTCTTTCATCATGACAATGCCAGACCACACACATCTTTGATGACCCGGCAAAAATTGACAGAGCTTGGCTGGGAAGTTTTGATGCATCCACCATATAGTCCAGACCTTGCAACATCAGACTACCATTTGTTTCGGTCTTTGCAAGACTTCCTTAATGAAAAGAAATTCACTTCAAAAAGGGACTGTGAAAATCACTTAGCCAAGTTTTTCGACGATAAACCACATAAGTTCTACACAGATCGAATAATGGCTCTACCCAAAAAATGGCAAAAGGTCATAGATAATAATCGACAATATGTACTTAAATAAAATCCATTTTAAATAAAAGAAATATTCAATCGAAAAATGACAAAAAAAGGCTCAATAATTTTTAGACTATCCAATATATATATATATATATATATATATATATATATATATATATATATATATATATATATATATATATATATATATATATATATACATATATATATACAGCGATACGAGAGATTACGCGCGAGACCGCGTAGCTCTCATTCGAATAGGCCGTGCTAGTGCGAGAGAGAGATCAATCCTCTCACTCGCACTATTATAGACTACGGCGGTATAAAGGGAGAACTGCTCTCTCTATATCCGTCGTCCATAGACTACACGTGTGTGTGCACCTGGAAAATTAGTATTGCGCGTGAGGCAATACTAATTGCTTTCCGCGTAAACGGACCTCTCCGCAATAATTTTTTACATTTTTGTATTATTTTTGTGTTTTCTTTATTAATAAGCTTTTAGCACTCAGCTGGTGCCTTTTTATTTAATCGATTCCCTACAGCTTCCCTATCCCGAATACAGCCGCTTCTGCGGAGGTGCCAATCTAGCATTGGCACACGAACTGAGCAGCCGAGCCAAGTGGGAGCAACACCGGTAGCGGGGCCTAAGGCAAGGCCCCCCTCACACACAAGAGAAATAAAGCAGGCCCAGAGGAAGATCCTGCATTGCTAACGGGCTGTAAACCAATTACCCTCGTTACACTTCATAAAGTAAGATATTAAAATAATTAAAATTTTGTATTCACGCGAGATTCTAAGCTGTACTACATTATTTGTTACACCAAAAAAAAAAAAAAAAAAAAAAATGCCTCAAATATTTTTAAAAAATTCATCAATGTTACAAATTGGAAAACGACATTGGATCTATTATACAGTCGAGTCTTTTACACTCAGTTACATCATATTACATTTTCACGGATATAACGTATAAATAATAAGACGCAGCGTTTGTGCATGTGTCTTATTTCTTCCTATTTTGTGAAAATGGTAGACTTTCAAATAATGAAGGGTATTTCAATTCTGCTGGTTCGAAGACGAATTGTGCGGCAACTCATGTCCGCAGAAGGTCAATATGTAATAATCTTTACATCAGTTGGATATGTAACGTCGGTATACGACTTCCGTTTTTTCCTTTTTCTTTTTGTGTCCGCCGATAAGTCTGCTTCCTGCCTTTCCGGCCCACAGTCAAAAAGTAAGACATATCGAGCAACCGCCTCGATCCACACCCAAGCGCTCCACCACGATAAAGCCCCTCCCCACAATCTACATGACGCACTCTTTTCCGACCCGAACTGTTATAAACCTAGCCTAAGCGTAGACCAAGAGCTTGCGATTAATAAAAATAATCATAAATTCTTATGTTAAGCATAAATGTTTTAATTATTATATTATTTTATTCCCGAATCATCTTTTTCTAAGCAATAGGAGAAAGAGCGCCTCCGCTGCAATCAGAGACGTCACGGAATCATATTATTTCCGTTCTCACGCAAAGCGCTGAATTCCTTTTTACAAGTACACTCTTCCTAAAAATTTTCTGTTGCACAAATTTAATAATTTATTTAAATAATATCAGCAAGCTTAAAATTATACATAGATTATTGATAATAACGCTGCGCCTATATTTTTCATTAACTTCTCTATATTAATTTCACCTTGTAATTTTAAACTCATTATTTCTGTAATGCTATATTATATTATGCTATATTATATTATTGTAATGCTATAATATATTAATGTTTAACGCAAATATATTTTCACAAATATTTTTTTTAACAACTTTAATTCTATCCTTCCGCGCGAGAACAAATTATATCATCAAATATTTCGACTTACTACAACTATTTTTTCTACTAATTTTTCTATTTCATCATTTTCTTAAACAAGACCTTATAAGAGGCATGGCATTAATCATTAATATACTATTAATTACGTTTTACTATATTTTAATTTCAACTCACAATAATTATTTTTAAAGCGCAATAATCATTTGTTTTAAACGAAATAATTATAGCAAAAAAATAACATCGAACAATTAATTATTTATCCTACAGTCCGAAACAATTACCTATAAATTAAACAAAATTGTAACTTATAAAGAATAATTATTTAAATTACTATTTTTTTTTTTTCAATTATTTCTTTTTTCTACCGTTCAATAGTCATAAATTATATCTTATTATTATTTTACTAACCCATGGATACCACAAGGGTCCTGGGTAACAACAATTTCTCATTAATTTAAATAATTATTTTTTATTTAGTAACCCGTATAAATTTAATGCGTAAAAATGCGACAAAAGCTTTGTTTTTTTTTTTTGTAACACGCATTAAATTTTAAATAAAATACGATTATGTAATTTAATTCAATGTATTTCGGCAAAAAATAATAGATAAAGAAAATATATAAAAATTATGCAAAAAAGGAATCATTCTCTCTCTCTTATTCTCGCTTCCCCACTCAATCATAACATCTTTAAGATAAAGCAGTAGCGTCCAGCCCGCGCTAATTTCGAGCAATCGGATTGGCCCAGAGAAGTCACTGCGCAAGTGCATAAAAAGGCGAGGAACAACACGCGGAGCAGATTCAAGATTTTTTTCGCGCCTCTGAACACAAGTTTTTTTTTCAAGTCATAATACAATTCTTCACGTTTTATTTTTTGGTTTTTCATTTTAAATTTCACGCATTACATCATTTCATTTTACATCTTACACAACCAGGATTTATCCAGTTCTCCGTCAGGAAGCAGAAAGAGAGAGAGAGAGAGAGAGAGAAAAGATTTTGTTTTTTTTTCTTGTTTTTCGCACGGCTATAATACTACAATAAAAAGTGAGTCTATTTAAATATTGTATCTTTCTTTTTTTTTCCGAAGGGATAGCATTAGCCAAGATCGGCTAACTATCTCTCTCCTTTAATCGTTTAGTAGGTCCTTCTCCAGGACAACATATAGGCCAACGTCGGCCTATACGGTTGTCCAGTCCTGCTTTTTCATTCTTATCCTAAAACTCTTACGATACTAATTCCTCCGCCGTCCCGAGCCCATAAGTTTCGCTACTTAGGCTCGAAAAGGCGATAAGCAGTGCGCGTTAATTTAAAAACGCGGTTACAACGTCAACCCGACGTTACAGATACTTAAAAATTGAATTTATCAACCAATTTATTTTAAATAAGTAATAACTGTGCTTAATTTATTCTTTAACCTAAATCTACGGTTAATTTTGAAAGGAACCTTGAAGCATAGCAGGCGCGTTAATTTCAATAAGTGCACACAAGTGCGGATGCGTGTGCTCAGTGGCTTACTCAAGCAAAGACTGACCACGAGGTGCCAAGTAAAATATTAATTGTCGTAAAGTCTATGGGTTTGAAAGAAGTTAATACACAGGCTACCGCGTATTAACTTTTTTCACAACAAGTTTACACATAACAAGTGTACTGCATTACAAAAGAAAGAAAGAGCACGATATCGGCTCGAACGTACCGCTCGCCACGAAGCAATGTGATCGATTAGCTTCGTCGAAATTCAGGAAAAAAATGATACTACAAGAAAAGCTAACTAACTAATTACAGTACAATTGTGAATATAATCTAAATATAAAATTAGTTATAACTTCTTTCTTGAATTTCTTGTTAAGACAGATTGCTGCCCGCCTTGCAAATAGGTCGATAACTGGCAACTTGCGGTTGGCTTGAGGTTGAGGCTTCCTCATGTGTCAGCAATAATATCAGTTGATTCAGAGGTCTTTTGTATTCTGATTGGGCTGTCTTCAATACAGCCACTCTGCACAAGTCATCGAGACCACGTATTAGTTGAATAATTCTTGCTAAAGCCATTTTGTAGGGGGCAACATCGTGTATTTGAAGAGGACAACGTCACCAACTTTAGGCTCTAGATTAGGCTTGAGCCATTTAGCTCGCTGCTGAAGCTGGTGAAGATATTCACGTTGTCATCTTTTCCAAAAGTGGTTCTTCATGGCACTGAGTTGCAAACTTCTAGAATTCAGAGAAAGATTTGTATTAGAAACATAAAAAGGTTCTGGTGGAGCGTTTAAAGGGGCTACGATTAAAAAATGACCAGGGGTGAGTGCACAAATATCTTTCTTGTCGGAACTAAGTGCATTTATCGGTCGGGAATTTAAACACCCCTCTACTATGACGGTTATGGTATAAAATTCTTCATAGGTCAATTTAGCTTCTCCTATAACATTGATCAAATGCATTTTAAAAGATTTGATGTTGGCTTTCCAGAGTCCAGCAAAGTTAGGAACACGGGGTGGAACAAAGGACCAATGAATATTATCCTTGGCAAGTGAAGTAGCAACTTCTTGACTGAATGCCGAAGATTCTTCGAATAACGATTCTTCTGATGCTTTACGGCAAAAGGGACCAGCAAAATCAACTCCCGTGTAAGTGAAGGGTTTGGACGGCTCGTGTCTAACAGCGGGTAAGGAACCCATTAGCTATTCCATAGTGAAAGCCTTATCTCATACGCAAATGGTACATCGCCTAACGATTTGTCTGATGCAATTTCGTTCTTTCATTATCCAAACAGTACGCAATAAGTAGCTATGTACAAGCATTGAACCTCCATGAACGGTTATAATGTGGGCCTGGCGAATGAGCAGTTCAACCACATAATGTTTGGCAGGTAGAATGATGGGATGTTTTTCTTCTCGGGAGAGAAAGGCGTTTAGTAATCTGCCTCCTACTCTCAATAACCCATTTTCATCCAAGAATGGATTAAGCCTAATTAAGTGGCTCAAAACACTAAGAGCTTGATTTTTAGATAAATACGAGATTCTTTTAGCAAAGTGAGTCATTTGAATGGATTTATAGACGTGACGTCTTCCAACAAGGGCGGTTCGAATATGATCGAGACAAATGCTCCGACACGTTTATTTACTATCGAAAAAATTTACAAAAATTTACAGTTTTTCTAGGTACTTCCCTTTACAAGTTACGCATTTTGTCCACCTTTCCGGAAGCTTTTTGATGCCGGTATCGAGGAATTCCTTGGGCAACTCGGACAGCCATATGCGCACGAACTCCTCTACCTCGTCGTCAGTGTTGAATCTTTGACCTCCGAGGGCTTCTTTCAGTGGTCCAAACATGTGGTAGTCGCAGGGTGAAAAATCCGGACTGTAGGGGGGGTGTTCCAGTACCCTCCACCCCAAATTTCGATATTGTATCGAGCGTAAGACGCGCAGTATGAGAGCGCGCTAACCTGGAGAAGAATCGCACTTCGTGCTAAAATGCTCCTTCGTTTCGAGCGATAAGCGTGTTTCACGTGTGTTTTCAGAAGGTTAGAGTAGTATGCATCATTAATGGAACGTTGGGTGCGCAGGAAATCGACGTACAGCACGCCCCGTCGGTCCCAAAACACAGTACACATAACCTTACCCGCGGACCTGGTTGTCTTCGCTTTGACTGGCGCCCCTTCCTCCTTTTCCTCCACTCTTTAGACGACACCTTGCTTTCGGGAGTGTAATAGTGTACCCATGTCTCGTCTCTAGTGAAGATTTGCGTTAAAAAACCTTCCCCCTCCACCTCGTATCATGTCAGCAAGCAGCAACAAACTTCCAATTACGTGAATTTTTGCTCGAAGTTCAACAGTTTAGAAACCCATCGCGCCGTTATTTTGCGATATTGAAGGTGTTCGTAGATGATAGACTCTACACTACCAATACTGATGTCAAGTTCAGCCAAAATATCTCGAACGTTCATCCTACGGTCCTCCAAAATGAGTTGTTCTACGCGGCAAATGTTGTCTGGTGTGATGCTGGTTCGCGGTCGACGATTATGCGGCTCATTCTTGACGGTTTCGCGACCATCCTTGAATGCTTTGGCCCGTTTAAACCCAGCAGCCCTACTCAGGCACTCACTACCGAACTGATTTCGCAAACGCAGAAAAATTTCCGTGTTTTTAACGTCTTCCCACACTTAAAAACGAATGACAATACGTTGCGCAACGGCGGTCGGCACTTGACGTTCACTTATGGTCGTAGCACGCGCGTGAAACATGCACTCCCGACGAAAACAATGCCACACTGTTCGTAAGGGACCCAGCTATCACATACTCAAGCAACGACCTTTAAAACATCTACAGCGTTTGTCTCTATCATATTTGAACCGCCCTCGTACATAAATCTCCCTGGCAGATAAGAAATTGGAATCTCGCTTAACGACCTTATCCTTTACTTGAGAGCGCCAACGACACAGATAAGCAAATACTAGGTTGTTCAAAAAGTTTTGAAAGCGGAAATGAAGATACCTTTTTTTGTTAGTGAAATCACTTTTATTGCTCAGTATAATCTTCCATAAGTTCAATACACTTGGTCTAACGGTCTTCCAATTTGTTTATCCCATCATGGAAGTGACTTTCTGTTAGGCCTGCAAAATACTCCTCTACGACGGCTATAACCTCTTCGTTTGATGAAAAATGCTTCCCACAAAGGAATTTCTTGAGGTGTGAAAACAGCCAAAAGTCAGAGGGAGCTAAATCAGGCGAATAAGGTGGATGCTGCAACAATTCGTACTTTAATTCGGTTATTTTAGTGATGGTTTTTTGAGCTGTGTGAGCGGGTGCATTGTCTTGATGAAAAATAATTTTTTTCTTGTGCAAACTGGGTCTTTTTCACTAATTTTTTCATCCAATTGGTCCAAAAGGTTACAATAATATTCAGAATTTATTGTTTTGCCAGTTTGGAGATAATCCACCAACAAAATCTCTTTTGCATCCCAAAAAAACTGACGCTAACACCTTCTTCGCCGATTTCTGGACACGAACTCGCTTCGGTGCCGAAGTGCCTGGTTAACACCACTCTTTAGCCTCTTGTTTTGATTCAGAGTCATGATGGTAGACCCAAGTCTCATCCATAGTGATAAATCGACGCAAAAAATCCTTTTTAGCCTTTCAAAAACGCTCCAAATATTGCTCAGAAAGTCGCATTCGAACGTGTTTTTTTCCATTGTGAGCGAATGCGGCACTCATTGTGAACAGAGCTTTCTGAAACCCAAAACTTCATTTAAAATATGACACACTGCCTAATGAGATGTCTAGGGCCTCTGCTAAATCTTTCTCCGTCAATCGACGATTTTCCAAAACCATATCCTGTACTTTTGCTATGAATGCTGGTGTTGATGCACTTTTTGGACGTCCTGAGCGTGGATCGTCTTCAACGCTTATTCGACCACGTCTAAACTCTAAAACCCATCGATGCACAGTTGGAAATGAAGGAGCAGATTCCTTTAACACTTTCACCATTTTTGTATGAATTTCCGTTGCTGATAAACCTTCTAAAACAAAGAATTTTATCACTGCACGATATTCGGTTTTTTCCATGGTAAAAAAAATACACTGACACGTCAACTTCAAATGGCTTGTAAACAAACAATGAATTGACAGAGTGAAATGAAACTTTGGGTATGTTTATATGAAAGATAAAATATTAAAATGGCGTAAAAATTTTGGTTCTTCTACTGCTCTATAAATGTCGCTTTCAAAACTTTTTGAACAACCTAGTACATTCACGATTTTGTTAAAAGACGAGAAGCGGCGAAACCATTGCTCGAAATCTGGGTTTATTACAGCAGAAAAACAGTCGATGACAATTCGTTTCCTTGAATTTAATTCTGTAGAAAACTGATTTTTACAGTGAGGCAACTCATTTCGTGTCCGCGGAAGCCAAATGGGCCTTTAGCACCACAATGTAGATTGTTGCAACTGTGAAGGAGTAACACCTCTTGTAGCTAGATCAGCTGGGTTGTCAGACGACTTGACATATCGATAAGAAGACTGGGGGGAGGGGGGGGGCTGAAACAATCTCACTGACTCTATTTGCTACAAACGGTTTCCATTTGGAAGGGTGGCGCTGTAGCTAAGCTACGATTACCTGGAAGTCTGACCAGCAATGAAGAGAGGATGGAACCTTTTTTTAGTTTGTTAAGGACATAAAACACCAATCTAGCTAAGATGACTGCTCTACATACTAAACTCTAGTTTAGGCAGACTGATGGTTTTAATTGGTGCCACTTTGGACTTTGCCGTCAGAAGTTTAGATAATGGTGAATTGGACGATGGAATTACAACGTAGACGCAGGCAGTATATGCACGTTCTGATGCGTCGCAAAATGCATGCAAATGCCACGACAATTGCTGCTTGGAGCCAATCTACCGACGAATTTTGATTAACTCCAAATCCTTTAATAAGCTACAAAAAGTTAACCAGATGTTGGCGACAGTCTCAGGAACTAGATCGTCCCAGTTAATAGACAATAGCCATAAATTCTGTAACAGAATTTTGTCTTTAATCACCACTGGTGATAACCAGCCGACGGGATCGTATAATTTAGCGATTTCTGAAGAAATTAATCGCTTAGTCGGATACCGCGTTGAAGAAAACTCAATTTTAGAAACTTTGAAGCAAAATTCATCCTTGACGCTGTCCTAACGAATACCTAGAGCTTCAGCAGCTTCTTGGCCCTGAAACATAATCTTCTTTTGCTTCGAATCTCCACAAAATACAGAAGGCAATAACTGAGGGTAATTAGCAGCTCACTTGCCTACTTGTAAACCTGCTGAATACAACATAGTCACAAGTTGATTGCGAAGGGACAAAGCTTCTTCAATAGTATCAGCACCAGCAAAGAAATCATCAGCATAGCGATTTGCTCTAATTAGATTTGCTGCCTCAGGAAACTTGACTTCTTGGTCCTCTGCTAGCTAAGAAGCATATGTTGTGCCATAGGTAACTGTATTTAACCTAAAAGACTAAATAGGTGAATCAAGCGAGGAGCGCCTTACAATTCATTGCCAATCCCTGTCCTTTGGATGAACGAGAAACTGAGAAAACATCTTGACTATGTCGCATGAAAACACCACACAGTGAAAAGACCACCTAATAATAATTGCTAAAACGTCTTTTGAAGTTTTGGGCCAGGATGTAGCAAAGAATTAGGCGACACACCGTTAGTAATAGATTGTGAGATGATAAACACCACTCTAATCTTGTTTGCATCATCTCTCTTGAAAACAGGGTGATGGGGTATATAAGAACAAATCTGAACTCTTACCTCGTTTGCTGATACTTTTATCATACGGTTAAGTTCCTCATGCTCGGTCATAAATTGAACGTATGCTGCGTGTACGTCTGGTTGACATACAAATTGTCGAACAATAAATTGTCCATCAGCGTCTCGAAAATGATTTTGCCGGAAATGACGATAACAATCTTGTTTGTCTGGAGTCATTCGAGAGGCAGGAGGAACCTCCTCAAGTTCCCAAAAGTGCTGCAAAAATTGTTGAAGATTTTCTCGTGTGGCAAGATGACCAGAGGCCGTTATTGGACGATAACTGTTGGGTGACAAGTCGTGGTTACTGGGAATTCCTTCCTTAATCACCCATCCAAACACTGTGTTGACAGCCGCAATACCTGAAGGGTCTTGTTGCGATCCAGATCGTAAAACAGATGCACACATCTCGGTATCCAATATGCAATCAACTTTAGAGATTTCATTAAAGTGTGAGTCCGCAAGTGTTAACTGATCCAATTCTGGCCAAGGAGGTAGACGTATCTCACTTCTATCGGCGATACTGGATACTTTCATGAACACCAATGCTAAATATTCAAGTTTAAAATTAGAATCTCTAGATGATTTAAGCAAGAGTGTGACACGGCTCTTAGCGTTAATGCTAGCCACACCACCTACGCCAGTAATTGCCACGTCTACCGATTCTTTACATGAACCTAATAATTAAGCAATTTGCTCTGATACAAACGACTTCGCGGCTCCAGAATTAAGAAGAGCTCGAGCTCAGATTGATTGAACGTTAGCACCTTGAAGAATAACCATCGCTGTAGCCAAAATTTTTCTTTTGAAGCCATGGGTAGATAATTCCATCGCTTGAACGTGCGAGGCGGAGATTTCTGGCGTACCGCTTGCAATTGAACTCGGAACGGTATACGTAGAATGAAGTCTGGTGTGGTGTTTAACGCCACGAATCAAGCACCGACCCTTTAACACGCAGGTATCTGCAGAATGACTAGAGTTAGGGTAGTTTCTATAGAGGTTGGCTGCTTGAACATGATCTGACCATCAATCATGCGAACACGAGGCAAACTTAGAACAATATGCAAGAAAAAGATCGTCATTACAGAACGAACACTTCGATTTTTTTATCATAGATCGAGATTTATTTGTATTTGTTTATGAAGCTACATGGGTAGAAATTTTACTTGGGTTCCGTTTACAAAGAAGGTCCCTTTGCCGAGCTATTTGATTGAAAGATTGGGTTGTTGACCTTGTTCCCTTCTTTAGACAAGCTGTACGCAGTCGCAACGGCTTGAGTCATAATCAGAGCCTGGATCCGTTCATCGATAAACTTACGAAAATCCTGGAGCTTCGGGAAGGGTTAAGCAGGATTCTTTCCAACGACCTTGGCGCAACTGAGTTTTAAAGCAGAGGGGAACTTACCTGTCACAAAGTAGACCAACAGATCATCCCAATGTTTTATGGGGCGCTGTAAAGAAGTATAAACATGTAGACTTTCATCAAGATTAGCCAATATAGAATTCAAATGCGCTACAGTTTCTTCGTTTAAACTTGGAAGATTCAACAGCAACTCCATCTGACAAGCAAAACGGAGTTGCTTGTTATCGAACTGCCGACTTAAGGATTCCCATGCTGTTGTGAAATTTTCAGCTGTAGTTTTGACACCCTTAATTATCATTAAATCTTGGCCATCTAGGCAATTCAACAAACGCTGGAACTTGATAATGGGTGTAGTGCTGGAATTCTCAATTACCAACGAAGTAAAATTATTCTTACATGACTCCCAATCCCGTTGGTTTCTACTAAAAGTAGGCAACTTCAATTTTTCCAAAGACGATTGATTGTGATTGATAGCAATCGGATCAACAGGCGCTAAAGGAGTCGCTGTACCAATTGCAGGTGAGGGCCGTAATAATCGAAACTGCTTTCGGTACCAAGATCGAGCAATTAGGAAGGAGTTTTGCGTAATTCAAAAGACGTTAGTTTTAAAATACGTCCGATCTTTATCCTGTTCGGATAGCCCAGAAACGATGACATCTTGACTGGAAAATAACTTCCAATAAGACTCTACCAGGCTGTTCAATCAGTTTTGCAGTTCGATAAGAGCGGGTGTTGCTTCTAGCCTAAATTTTTTTTTTTATGTTGGTACACTCTTCATATGAACGTATGTGAAGTTTTATTTCAATCTGTCAATTCATTCTTTGTTTACAAGCCATTTAGTATCGACGTGTCACAGTATTCTTTTACAATGGGAAAAATCAAGTATCGTGCAGTGATTGAATTTTTATTTTTGGAAGGTTTAAAAGCAAAGGAAATTTATGAACGAATATTGAAAGTGTATAAGGACTCTTCGCCTTTAATAAGTACAGTAGAAAGATGGGTTGCTGAATTTAAACGTGGTCGTACAAGCCTTGAAGATGATCCACGTCAAGGACGTCCAAAAACAGCAGCAACACCAGAAATCATAGAAAAAATACAGGATATCGTATTGGAAAATCGTCGAGTGACTAAAAGAGATTTAGTAGAAGCCCTAGGCATCGCATTGGGCAGTGTAAGCAATATTTTGACTGAAGTATTGAGTTTCAGAAAGATGTGTGCACAATGGGTGCCGCATTCGCTGACAATGGAACAAAAGCACATTCGAATGCGACTTTCTCAGCAACATTTAAAGCGTTTCAAAAGGATAAAGTGGATTTTGTGCGTCGATTCGTCACTATGGATGAGACTTGGGTCTATCACCATGATCCTGAATCAAAACAAGAGGCTAAAGAGTGGTGTGAACCTGGTTCTTCGGCTCCGAAACGAGTTCGTGTCCAGAAATCGGCCAAGAAGGTGTTAGCATCAGTTTTTTGGGATGCAAAAGAAATTTTGTTTGTGTATTACTTGCGAACTGGTAAAACAATAAATTCTGAATATTATTGTAACCTTTTAGACCAGCTGTAGCTGAAAAAATTCGTGAAAAAAGACTCGGTTTGTAAAAAATAGAAAACTGAAAAAACAAAAACTCATTCACGCTTATAATTTTCTGGTGTGTGATTCGAATAGGATAATGATTTTAAAAAGTATATCAAGTTGGTTTTATAATACTTACTTAGACAATAAAGAATACTTTAAAAATGATTAATTATAAAATGAAATTTTAAAACAATTTTATCTGAAATACTCGAGAATACCACCAATGTTATTTTTTTTAAAAGATTGTAACTAAAGACATTATGAAAATAAAATATTTCTAAAAACTTTCAATCTTCTTTAATATATTGCAGATTTTTAATTTTAAACCAATTTATTTACAGTTTGCAAATCATGAGCAATATTGAAATCTACAATGCCAAACTTAAAACATTTATTCGCTTATCTGTTTTTCCTTAATCAAATTTAAAGTATTTTTATAATTAGCTTATAAAGCACTTTTATTGAAGTTATTATTTTTAGAAAAATTAAAATAATGGATTTCCTATAAACATTTTTTACGTAAATAACGATTTCCATTTGTTACGTTATAATATGACATTTAAATTTTAATTAATCTTTTTACATTAATAAAATAATTTATCATTTGAATAAATAAGATGTTACGAATTTGAAGACATAAGAAGATCAGGATCAAGATCGCGGCGGAGTGGGGAGAAATAAGCGTAGCAGTGCGCCGCACACATCGCCGCATATCGATATATCGTTGAAAATCGAAAGCCCCGCCCATTTTTGTTTTCTTTTCTCTCATGGCTTGCCTACTTGATCGCGAAGAAATCTGATTAGCTATTAATCTATTGTTAATTAAATAGTAATTAATTAACCGATTATAATATAACAAGGTTTCTTATTGATGAAATTTCTTCCTGCATCAGGCGTTATGAATATTTTAGCTGCATTTAGGGACAGAGTGTATATACTATATATATAAATAGTATATATATTTAAAAAAAATTTGTTTTTTATTTTGTTTGTTTTTTTTTATGAAACAATGTACAGGTGGAGGCAATTCTTCACCATTCACTAGGGCAAAATTGATGTGATGTCCATCATTTAATTTAGTTTCTTCCAGAATCGTATTCAAAACGCTTTGAAAGCAGCACAGAAATGCGAGTACCATTATACTAATAATCTAATTTAAGGCAGTGGCTGTACCGATTATTTTAATGGTGTCTGCTTTTCAGTAGTTTTATGACTCTTAGCTAGGCTTCGTGGATCAATGTCGTCTTCTTTGCGTCTAGTGAATTCTTCAAGTACTTCTTCCGCAGGTAATTTCATGAATTCTCTTATGTCAACGTACCCAAGATAAATTACTTTTGTCTTAAGAAATTCACATTTGTCGAGTTGTAACCAAAGATTTATGTCTCTCAGATGCTGTAAAAATCGTCTAAATTTGGCCTTGTGTTATTCCACTGTTTTTTCGTATACAATGGCATCATCTTAAAACAAAAAGATTTCCTTCTGCTGTTTTCTCCTGAAAATAATATCTAGACATCTCTGGCACGTTCCTGGGCTATTCTCTCGTTCCATCGGAATTGTTTTAAACTGAAGGAGGCCAGATAAGGTAGCAAAAGCTGTTTTGTATCGATCGACTTCGTCTAAAGGTATTTGAAATCTCTGGGTTAAACCGAAGACTAAGAAGAATCCATAGCAACGCCGACCTGATCAATTATATCTAATATATTCAATAACGGGTATTCGTCTTTTACTATTCTTTTATTCAATTGCTGAAAAGCTACAAGTCTACATCGCTTGTTGACTTGACTGTCGGGTTTTTTCACAACTAAGAAGACCGAAATCAATAACTAACCCATTTTGTCCCGAGATAGCCAAAAGTGGCCATCAACTATCAACAACGTTTTCTTATCTATTTTTGACCCCAAAAAAAATTGCGAAGACATATTCCATTATTTTTGAGGTCGCTCTATCGATCTATACTACTTAAAAAATAAAATTTTTATCCCTACCTTCTGATTCTATAAATTTAAAATAAACGAAGTGTTTTTTAGGGGTCTTTTTTAAATAGGTCATATTTTCAATGCCAATTGCATTTTGAAACTCAGTAAAATACTCGTTACTGTATTTTTTTCCCTTAATGATTTTAAAACCACCCTTAAAGTGTATTTCGTCTACAACCCAGATTGAATCAAAATTTGGCACACGAAGTTTTATAATCCTGATCTTTTGATTCATTTAAAAAAATTGAATGTGCTAGCTACAGGCGTTGTACAAAAGCACAGAATTATAGAAAAAATTGAATTAGGCAAGAATGCTGTCAAAGGTACATATATACGTAAATTTGATAAGGAAAGTGGATTAAATTTATACAGCTCGGGATTTAGAAGACGTTTCAATTTTATCAACAGCAGCATTTGCTACTTCCTTGACAACTATGAAACGACATATCAAAGAAAATCATGAAAGTAGTGATGTTTTTTTCCTAATGTTTTCTCAAAGTGCAACCAATTTATGGGTGGTGTAGATCCATGATCAACACTATAATAATAAACTACCTTTCGTTAGGTCAAAAAAGTGAACATGGATAATACTGATGAAAATCGTGTAAGCCAAAATAACCAACGCAACTGTTTTACATAATATTGTTAAGGATAAAAAGAAGAAGATAGGTACGAAAAAATTTTCATCGGAAACTTGTAAAAATCATCTTTAAAGAACTTTAAAACAATTTATAAAAAAATATTTCTTAGATAATGTAAGAAATTCCCGCAAATGTGGCACTATCAATTGTGTCATAAAAACGAATGAGTTTTGCAAAAACTGTGGAACGTACTTTCATACATACATGCTTTAGAAAAAAACAAATAAGCATTAAAATTTCCAATGCAAATACTGAATTTACATCGAGTTTTTCAGACTTTATAGTAATGAGACACTGAATTATATAAGCCGACCAAAAAAAAAAAAAAAAAAATGTAAAACTGATTCATGCAGTACAAGAACACGTAGGCTTTATAATGCTTGTTTATTCTATACATGTAGAGAATGCGCAGATATCGATCACGCATAAAATTAAAATGTATTACAAAAAGGTAAAAAAAAAAAATAACAAATATCAAAAAAAAAAAAAAATATATAAAAAAGAAATATAAGAAAAAACAAAAACAACAAAGCAAAAACAGAAAAAAATAAAATAAAATAAAAACAACAAAAAATCGATAAAAAAAATAAAAAAATGTTTTTTGATAAACGTCTACCATCTTGTGATAAGAATCGATAATAATAACATTTAAAGTACTGGCTAAAGATATTATTTTACAGAAAACATTTGAGCGCTAATGAAAAACAATCAGAAAAATCCTTATTATTCATTCAAATAATCATGATCAGAAAATCCAAAAATACCCGTATATTAATTCTTTATTCTAATATATTATATAAATATTTGAAAATTTAAAAGAATAGTCGCCTTATTGGATCCGCCCTTTTGAATTTAAAAAATTTAACAGCAGAATCTTAATCAACGATTTCAAAAATGTGTGTCCACAAATGTAGCCTCTTTAACTATTAACAGAAGCAATTTTTCTATAAGTTCCCCTTTCCAACCCTTTTTTAACCCCACCTGATAGCTACAATGGAAAATATGAGGGCGGTCCGATAAATACTTAGCATACAAAAGAAAAACAAAAATTTTGGAAAAGTGGCGATTTATTTATCAACATAGTCTCCTCTTAGCTCGATACACTTGACCCAGCGATGCTCCAACTTCTTAAACCCGTCTGAGAAATACGTTTTCTCAAGGTCTGCGAAGTAGGCGTCCGTGTCGGCGATGACCTTCTCATTCGACTCGAATTTCTGCCCGGCGAGTGACTATTTCAAGTTTGGAAACAAAAAGAAGTCGCACGGAGCCAAATCTGACGAACACGGTGGATGGGGTAAAAGTTCGTAGCCCAATTTGACCAATTTCGCCGTGGCGACGGCAGAGGTGTAAGCCGGTGCGTTTTCATGGTTAGAAAGCACTTTCTTCTTCGCCAAATATGGCCGTTTTTTCTGCAATTCGGCGTCGAATCGGCCCAATAATTCGACATAGTAGAGCCCTGTGACCGTTTCGCCCTTCTCCAGGTAGTCGATGCAGATCACACCTTGTGATTTCCACAAAACGGTGGCCATCACCTTTCCGGCCGATATGACAGCCTTCGCCTTCTTTGGAGCACGTTCGCTGGGTAAAGTCTACTGTTTCGACTGTTCCTTGGTCTCTGGTGTGTACTAGTTGACCTATGTTTCGTCGACGGTCACGGAACGACGCAGAAACTCCTTCGAATTACGCTTAAACAGCGTCAAACACTGCTCTGAACTAGTCTCACGGTTGCACTTGTTGCCAGAGTGAGCAAACGCGGCACCTAATTGATTATCTCCGACATTAAAGGAAAGAGATTTTCATCAAATGATGAGGTCGTAACAAACGTAGAAGCGTATTTTGCAGCCCTTCCAGATTCTCACTTCAGGGATGGAATTTATAAATTGGAATCTCGTTGGAACAAGTGTATTGATGTTCAGGGAAACTATACTGAATAATAAAGTGTATTTCAAACCATCAAATTGTGTTTTTCTTATCGAACCGCAAGACTTATTGAACAGCCTGGTATATATTGTATATAATAAATATAATAAAAATCAAAATTAAAATTAAAATTATATTAAGCTTAATAAATTAATTAAATTATATTATACTAAATGCAACGCATAAATGTTAAACAAATGTGTGAGTGTGTTGGTTCCTATACAAAATGCGTAAAACTTGCAGCAACACTGCAGGTTGACTCCTGCGGAAAAATCCAGGAGGTACGGAGAATAAATAACATTCTTCCAACACACGTATAGAGAGCTGAGTAATCCAACTCTTTACGACACACACATATAGACACTTAGAGAAATAAAGGAACTAGAGTTGCATTTTGGTTGGAAGGCGCTAGGAAGGCTCGAGAGTCTACGAAGACTTATGCTGATGCCGACTAGACAAAAATCCCCACGACGCTTTCACGACCCAGTTTTTAAGTATGGGGGAAAAGCGGGCCCGCAAATGAGAAGTTGCGAGTATTTTTTTTCGACCAGAATTTTTTGGCTGCTCAGCAACCCGTCGTTGAACAAAATTAAGTTGGAGGTTCTTTCCGGGCAAGAGACATTCGGGAAAGTTTTCGTTGTTTTTCGTGTGAAAGTTTGTGTAGTCGTGTGGTAATAGAAAGAGTGACTTGTGTAGTAGTGCGGTGAATCAAACTGTGAGAAGAATTGGGTAGATGAAGCTTTATATGTAGTTACCAGGTGTACAAGTATAAAATGCGGATTTCAAAAGAAAAAATAACACTTTAAATTTAGTAGAATAATAAAAAGTGCTTTATTCAAAGTATGCTCTATCGCTTTTTATACATTTTTCTCATCTTTCGGGCAATTTGTGAACACCACGCCTGTAGAAATCTTCCCCTTTTGCCGCAAACCATTCATCGAGCCATTTTTGACATCTTGTTAGGAATCAAAGCACTGCTCAGTTAGTGCGTGACCCATCGATGCAAACAAGTGGTAATCAGAAGGAGCCAAATCTGGTGAGTAAGCCGCATGAGGCAGAACTCCCCAGTTGAGTGCTTCTAATGTTTCGCGAATCGGTTTTGCCGTATTTGATGGAGCGTTGTCATGGAGAAAAATAACTTTGTGTTGCTTCTTTCGGTATTCTGGCCTTTTTTCAAGCAGCAAACGGTTTGAATCGGTTAATTGTTGTTGGTAACGTGTAGTATTAACAGTTTTCCCAGGGTTCAATAGCTCATAATTGACCATGTCCCTCGGGTCCCACCAAACACAGAGCATCGTCTTTCTGCCGAAACGATTTTGTCTTGCGGTCAATGTGGATGGTGCTCCTAGATCTACCCATGATTTCTTGCGTTTGGCATTTTCAAAATGAATCTACTTTTCATCCCCTGTTACTATTCGATGCAAAAACGACTTCCTTTTATACCGAGCCAGCAAAATTTCACATGTGATTTTGCAATTTTCCAGTTGCCTATCATTCAACTCATGTGGTACCCATCTACCGCTGTTCTGAATTTTCCCCATCGCTCGTAGGCGATTGGAAATAGTTTGTTGGGAAACTCCTAATAGCTGTGCTAGTTGTTCTTGTGTTTGTGAATCATCTTCGTCCAACAACACTTGCGAACCCATATCTTCGAATTTTTTTTGGCGGTTTTCCATGTTCTTTGTCTGCAACGTCGAATTCACCTTTTTTGAAACACTGAAACCATCGTTCACACGTATCTTGCAATGGAGCATGTTCACCATAAGCTTTTCATAGTAACCGAAAGGATTTAGCAGCAGTTTTCTTCAAATGAAAACAAAAAATTAATGGTGCCCAAAAATGCTCTTTGTTCGGTATAAATTTTGACATATCAAACACAACAATACAACACGATGCTCACACATTTTCAGTGTATCACTAATGCGCGTCTAAACTTGTTGATGACACAACAAAATGGTGCAGGGTCTAATCATAACAGCTTAAACTGCATTGGTACACCATCCGTTGTCTAAAATCCGCTTTTCATACTTGTACACCTGGTATATGAATATAAAATAAAGAAAACCATTCAGGGGAAATTAATATTGTTCGGTGATTTCCAAATTCATCTCTCTTCCACGCAGGAATCGAAAGCCAGTCTTCAAGGGTCCAGGAACAACTACTGGTTCCAGGTAAGACTTTAATTATGATAAGCAATGAATTAATATTTGTTTAATTTTCCCCTTTGGCATATCTGGGCGCTTCAAATATCCGATAAAGCAGACGCGTCAACTCCCCCGATCCCCGTGAGTCGTGACAGTAAGGGCTATTTTCAGTTCGCGATGCGCGAGCGGGCTCGTACGGGATGGGTTGGTGGGTCCTGCATAAAAATAAATAATAAAATTTCATTCCCCGCACGTAACATATTTCCACATCTTTGGGCTGTCGTTAGCACAAGTTTTGGCTAAAAATAAGCTCTCTGCTGATAATTAAATTCTCAGAAGTGGTAGTTGTCATAAACTCGCCTGGTTGGGAAGGACTATTAGCGAACACATCGCCTGTTGGAGTAGGCTCTATCAAGATACCGTATGTAGTTATGTCAGGATGAGAATATGCGTTTGAAATCTCTGTTTCATTGATAACCACTATAACCTGATTCGCTTTTTCTTAGTCGATACGAAAGGGCAAGTCTCGCTTCACAAGCTTATTAACCCATTAAACCCTCAGCTGAATCTAGGCTAGATAGCATCAAACTAACTATAAAATTAGTGGTATAGCCGAAAAAAAGTATCAGTATTTTTCCTTTTATCATTTGCAATTGTTTTAATAAATTATTTAAAAAAATAGATAAATTTATAATTATGTGAAACTAAAATCGGCAATTGATTCTACGGAAAAAATCATGACGAAAATTCTAGCGATGTTTTTTTGTCAGACTTCAAATTTGTAGTGTGAAAATGGTATTAACAAATACAAATTAATGAAATCTAAATTGCAGTGTTGTAGTTGGAAGATTTGAAACCGCGTATAGTGTATTTATGTATACCGTATATATATATATATATATATATATATATATATATATATATTGTGACGTGGTATTATTGCACCAGTCACATAAAGAGGCTAAAGCATAGCTTGTAAGCCTCCTTGTAGCCTGCGATACCCCCTTTACAATCTTGGCAGTCTCGTAGGACTGCCACGCTGGGCCCTAAATAACAGCCACACAGGGCTGTACATACTCTACCTCCTCCAGGTACAGGAGCCCGAAGCTCAATTACAGGCTCTAGTGAGGAACTAGTCTCAGGAGCCCTGGCCAGTCGTGGCAGTGCTCGCACACACTGCAGCTGGTTCCTTCCCAAAGCCCCTTCGTGTCCTTCTCGTTGTCCTATTACCTGCATCCTCCCACTCAGTCATTAGAAAGGGAAAGTAATGACAGCAGCTGCACCTTGAAAGGGAAGTACAGACTGCCACACAACACCAAAGAAAAGTGGACAAGAGAAGGTTAGAGAGCAAGGAAAATACATCAGCACAGCTCCTACGTGCAAGTAATTACGTACTTGAAAGTGTCTAGGAGCGTTGCCTCGCTGCCAATGCTGGCAGGCCATCGCTGTCCCCGGCACCGCTAGCTATCCTTTCGATTCACCTTTCTGTTGTTTCGCCGCTATGCCGCACATGTATCAAAGAGAGAAGAGAGGAATCAGTCGACGCCTACCAGCCACGGAACGCGTCGACCTACCTGGACGCCCTGGACATCGGATGTAGATTCTCGCCGCTCCAGAGAAAATATAACAACACGAGCACTCGCGAGCGGATAACCTAAACGCGCGCTACTGGCGCGCGGTAGTGTCAATTGCCGACAGCGCTGCGCGTGCGTGGCGGCCGCGTCGCATAACGTATTTTATACGTACGTTGCGCTGGCGCAGACCGCTTATCTAAAAATCCGCGCTGGCGAACGGTAGCTCAGAGAGCTTCTCGTTCAGTCCGTTCGGGTCCGTTTTCGCGAGAAGTTACGATAATAGCGAGCAGTCGACACTTCGTCCGGTGCCATAGTCGCGATCGTTAACCATCGTAGTTCGACTCCACATTCGCATTTGGTAAAATAAAAACGAGCTCGTACGAGCAGGCGGATCGTTCTGTCGCAGTCGAGCGTATGCAAAAGAAAATCTGATGAGTGCCCAGGTGCAGTGGCTACTACCAGGAGGCATCCCTTCACCGAATCGTCCCCGTGTCCTACCTGGCTGCGTGTGTGCGACCGCGACGCGTGCTACGCGCCATTTTGAAAAAGTTTAGCTGTTGTAGGCCCGCGACCGCTCTATCCGTAAGCTAGCCGTGCGGACTTAATTGCCGCGCACGAAACCGCGCTACACATGTGTAGCTGGCGTCCTGGGCTCGCGTAAAAACGTGAGATAAAATTGTTGTAATTGAGATTGAGTTCGAATAAACGTGTTCGTTTCTGTTCATTTTTAATCGGTTGTTTTAACTTGCACGTTATCAAGCTACCCGCCCGCTTCTCCCTACATTTGTACGCCACCCAGATCCCCAGTGGCGTTACAAATTGACGCCAACAACGTGGGGCCGACACAAATCTCGCTGATTTGTGAAAATTTTCGGGATCGCGCAATCGTTTATATGAGTGAGGACAGAAGAAAATTAATACCAAAAAGTAGAGACAGTGAGAAGTGAAGTGTAAAGTGTATGTTTGGAAGTGGCCGTCGCAAACGAATACCGCGTTCTCGAACTTGCTGTTCATCGCCATTTTTGGCGTTTCGTAAAAGCACACGCGGCCGGACGAGGAGGAAGGAAGCCAGTGACGGCCATCTTGACCGACCACGCGAGACAGCCGCGCAGTGGCGCTGGCGCTTGCATACGCAACGTCGGAGGTTGGTAAGCTAATTCGAGTGTGCGCATCCAGCGGTAAGCTCGGGACTAATCCCGATAATTTCGTAACAAATTGTTTTGGAATGAGTAAGCTAAATTTAAGTGAATTTTGACTTATACAATTTTTTGCATTTTTACCGGTGTATAGCTATCATAAAGCCCTTGATTTTATTTATAATTGTTCGATTTAGTTTTGAACCAAATATTGATTGAAATTTGACAAGTCGGGATTGATTTATAAGAAATATAACCTTTTACGTTTTTTTATCAAATCAAGTGACATAATCATTGTTTTTTTGATAAATAATTAATTTTTTTTTCTGGTTAACCGTTGTTCTCTCTGCGCTTGGCTTGCTGCCCACCGGTAAATTTTCTTTACATTTATTCATAGATTATCTTGCATGTTCACGATTTAAATTAAAATTGTTTTGTGTTATTGCTTGCGTACTACCGCTATTATCTCCACCTGCGTGTGTTAGAGTGAGTGCTTATCTGTCGTGGAGCTGTAACGTCAGCTCGATCGCTGCGAGTGTAGCGCCGCGCTGGGACGCGTATCAGCGGACGTGCGTTTCAACTACGGAAGTTTAACGCAACGCAAGCAGCATCGTATATCTGTCTGGCGCTTTGGAGCAGTTAAAATTATCACTGTTGTAGTTTTCTTTTCTGGTGAATTTAAAATATTTCCTTCGGACTTACAATTTTTTTTCTCTTTTTTTGTTTTTTTCTTTGGTTGTGAACTAAAGATAGTATATTTTTTAATTTTTCTCGTGGAACTACGAATTATTTTTTTTGCCTGCGTTTTTCGCTTCCGGCAGGTTTCGCCGGCGTCGCTACATCGACTCGCGAGACGACGAATCTTCCGCCGCTCACTCTTACACCACTAAGAAAATTATTTTGAGCTGCTTTGTTTTGTTTTTTTTTTTGCACGCTGACCCCGCACCGCGCTGCTAATGGCAGTGGCGGATATTTAACTGTATTAATGATAATATTGAAAGCTTGTGAATTTAATTTATACTTTTTTTTATATATATTTTAGCGTAGATTCATTTTTTGCCGTATCCCTTAGGAGTATTTTCGATTATTGCATCGTTTGCGTACTAAGTGGCCATTTTTCTGCAATCGGACTTCACTTCACGCGCATTTGCCCGCTACTTCCTTCCCGATTATTATTATTTTTGCATAGCTTGTCGCAGACCACGACTGCCTCTCGCTAGCCTAATCTTCTCCCGCCTGGCACCGTACTAGAGCGCATTTACCAGCTTAACGTACGTCGCACTACGCATCCCGCGCCTACGCATGCGAGCGAATTATTAGTTTTTCTTTCTAGTTTTAAGCTCCGCAGAAGCTAGTGGATTCGGCTGTAGTAGTCAGGAAGCAGCTCAAATTAAATTTCAGCAGCGGTTTGCGAGCAAGTGTGCTCGAGTTGAATTGTTAGTAGTGTCGTTTGTTTGTTTTGCTCAACAGCAGTTGTTTAGGTCGAATTCAACTCCCTCAGCAGAGCTAACCGATCACGTACGCAAGCTATTCGTTCCAGTTTTAAAATTTACGTTGAGCTGACCATACTAAGCGTTAATATTTGCTCTCCGTGCCGTCACGTCGATCCGTCGTGTGTTGTTACTGAACGTCGTCGCTCTCGTCGTTGCGACTTTTCTTATTTCCTTTTCATAGTTTAGTATTTTTTTATTGACGCAGAATGGAATCGGATCGCGCCACTAATCGTGACATGATTTCTCTAGAGCCTAAAATCCTGAGAAGTTCTATTCGGAACGCGATTCGATTGCGATACCTACGTCGTGCGGCAAAGGCTGGAAAGGTACGAGCTCCGTCACCTGCTCGGAGCTGATGCCGCTCTATGGAACCCCGCGCAGGATGAGCGCGCAACTGACAGCCGTCTTCCACCGCTCGACGCGGAACCCATTATACCGCGAAGTTCAAGTCCGAACTTCGATTCCCCTGCACGTCCGCAAGCGCCTAACGTTTTGGTTTTCTCGCAGCTGGCCGCGCACGCATGGAATAGCACCTCGTCGAAAACGGCACGGACGCCGCAGGGCGAGCCTGATACCCGCACACCGTGAGTGCGTATCGTCCATACCGAGCCGGAAAGAGCTGGTGTGATGGAGACCTCTCCACCGCCCCGCACGCTGTCCGCGCGGTTACATCAGAAAGTTGGCCAGCTCGGCAGAGCCTCACCAATGAAGTTGACGGACCCCGTCGAGCGTACGTCACCAGGAGCAGCCACCAGCTACCGCGTCCTGCCCACGATAGGCCCTACAGCTACCCTAGAAAAATTGGACCCGTTCTGGACGTACGCGATTGAGAGTCAGGGGCCGACGGACGACCGACGGATCGCTGTAACGTGCCCGGAGCCGGCAGCGGACGCTCCGTTAGAACGACGAAGGCCCAAAGTGCGGCACTTCGAAGCAGCACACGTAACCATCCCGTTCGGCGATTCAGCTGCACAGCCACCGCCACCCACCGCTCGGCGTGTCACCATGAATTGTAGTGTTACCTAACGAAGAGGCTTACCCACCGCACTCACAACTAACGGAGATACGACGGCCGAATCGATTGGCACCGCTGCCGCCTCAGCGCCCTGCAGATTTCGATCAGCAGCCGCTATACAGAGCAGATAAGTACTGCGCACCTTTAATACCCCCGCCGGAACTTCAGCGCCTCGGCACGCACAAAGTTGCGAAACGCAGTTCATTTTCGATAACTCTACGTTTCTGTGCGAAAAGCAGACGTGCGACATTCTAGAAAAGTAGCGCATCTCCTTCAAGGGGGGTGCAAAAGCTAGACACCGAGGGATTTCTGACCAACCTGAATCAGTGTCGGGAGACTTACGGCTTGACCCACGAAGATATCGTCAAAGCCATGCCAGCCAGCCTCGATGAAAAGGCATGGTATTGGTTTCGCCGCGAACACAACCACTGGCAAACCTACGCTGATTTTGTCGACGCGTTTCGGTTGCAGAATTGCGCTGATAATCTGCAAGACCGCTTGCGCCAGGAGATCGGTAGGCGGACACAAGGCCCGCAGGAGGATATATCTACGTTCCTGCTCAAATTCCGCAATCTGCTTCATCAACTGCGACCGCCGATGTTGTCCGAGTAACTAGATTGCACGTGCCGCAACCTTCATCCAGCATATAGGTAAGCTGCTTCGCGCGACCGTGTTCGTGATTCTGTAGAGCTGCAGCGTCTGGGAAAGAAGTTCGAAACAAAGAAACTGCAGGACAAGGCTTATTGCCCTCCTTCTCCACCCGAAGAGTCGTTCTTCCCCAAGAACGCGTACGTGCCGATGCACCCAGTACGTACGGTTAAAGCCGCTCCCGTCGGAACAGCTCGCTTAATAGATATCGACGACACTAGTCATAGCACGGACTTCGTCGCTGCAGCGCGCACTCCGGAGAAGAGTCTCCCGCACAAGCAGCCGCAATCTAAACATCCGGCTGCGCTGCAAGCTCGAAGTCCGCTCAAAAAGCCGTGTCCCCTAACGATTACGCGCACAACAGCTTCCAGGTCATCGGCGGGGACGCAGACCGAAATACCACCGCTTCTCTAACCCGCCAAAGTGCCCCCACAGCAGCAGCGTAATTCTAACTATTACGCGAACAGCAGCACCGCGCCGCCGCGCGCGGTGGTAAATGCCGCCAACCACCAGCAAGATAACTCGCCGCCAGCTCGCAAGCAGCGACAGCCGTGTCGCCGCTGTAACCAGCTAGGGCATGGGGCTGCAGAATGCCCGAAGACCCCTAAATGTTATGGATGCAGGCAGACAAATGTACTGCGCCGGGACTGCAATCGATGCAGAGCGACTCCACTAGCGGAAATCAAACCGCAGGAGACTCGTTAGGAGCTCGCGGGTCCTCGCGTAGCCAAAAGGCAGCTCCACGCCGCGGGCAGCTTCATCCTGACCCTCCACGCCTGTCGCCACCGCGCAACGCAGTTGAGATTTCCGCTGCAACGGAATCTTCACCATTGGATCGGCCGCCGTCGCTGATCCAAGGTAACCCGCACCTCTGCAAGGTACGGCTATTTCTTAATATTGAGCTCAACGGTTTGAAGCTCAGAGGCTTACTGGACGATGGCGCCGTCCATTCTTTCCTGGGAAAGGGTTTAAGCAAGCTTTTGCAAGGCAAGCTCAGCCCTGCGGCTAGAACAATTAACGTGACAGATGGAGGAGCAGTGGCAATCCAGGGAGTGCTGGATGTGACGGTCTCCATTGATGGAGAAAGGCACACGCTTCTTTTCTTCGTGGCAGATGGGTTGCAATACGATTGTCTCCTGGGCACCCTCCTCCCACTCGACCTCGCTAGCAAAGAGATCACCGCTTTCTGCATCCCTGGACGCGGACTTTATCAATTCACGCACATGCCGTATAACTTGACGAACGTCCCCGCAACATTTCTACGAATAATGGATCGCCTTATTAAGCCGCAGCGGAAACCGCACGTTTTTCCGTATTTGAACGACGTAATCATCGTTACTTTTACGTTCCAAGAACACTTGCAGTGGCTGGAACGAGTGCTCGCGGCGTTTAAAGAGAGAAATTTGCAATTAAATCGGAAAAAATCTGAGTTCTGCTGCGCGGAGGTCCGCTACTCAGGCTACGTCGTAAACGCAGAAGGTTTCAAGCCTGAGGACGATAAGATAAAACCTATTGTTGAGTACACTGCACCTACGAACGTCCGCCAGCTGAGGCGATTTTTAGGCATGGTGGCATGGTATTCGCATTTTATCGATAATCTGGCAGCGTACAAAGCACCGCTCACACAACTAATGCGGAAAGGCATTCGTTGGCATTGGAACGAATAACAACAGCTCGCCTTCGCTCAAAGGAAACAAGCTCTTACGCAAGCGCCTGTGCTAGCTCGATCGGATCTCACCCGTCCGTTTACGCTGCAAACGGACGCGAGTAATTACGCCATCGCAGGTGTCCTAACCTAAGAGGTTGACACATGTTATATAGTCGAAACTGTGAACATATGATCGTGACGTGTGTGCCAACATAACAAAAAAAAATTTTCTTTGAAATTAAAGTGTACAGAGCGCCCGAAATTCGAAGTCACCTTACTTTTTGATCACACCTCGTACAGCGAAGAGTTGAATTTCACCCATCGTCCCTCTTAGTATTACTATTACATTTGCAGATTTTTCTTCTGGTGTTTAACTCAAAATTGCTTTGATATACAGGGTCCGGCAATGATACCTCTCTCATTATAATAGGTTGTCACATTAAAACTAAAAAAGATGAAGAAAAAATACTTTTATTTATGAAAAATATATATTAGGTTGCTGCAGATGAAATGGCCGATTTAGCAATGACATAAAGTTGGCTGCAATTTAAGTGTATTCTGTTGGCACGAGGCGGCGCAAATGATATGACATATTGAAGTATAAATACTGCTACCTTGGTTTATGGAGTCATTTCTGTTTTGCACTTCATAGTGATTGTAAAAACAAGAAGAGAAAGTGAACATGGAAGTGAATCAAAAACGGCTACTTTTACTATACGACTTTAGATTAGAGCACTACGCAACGGAAGCAACGAGAAATATCAACAGCGCATTTGAGCCTGATGCAGTTAGCGAACGAACCACTCGGCGGTGGTTCGAAAAATTTCGATCCGGAGATATGGACCTTGGAAATGAGCCACGTGGACACCCAGGACCATCGTTCGATAACGACGAGCTGCGTGCATTAGTGGAGTCTGACCCCCGCCAAACCATAAAGGATCTTGCCGAGAAATTAAGCGCTCACAATTCGACAGTTTGCCGCCACTTGCAACAACTTGGAAAAGTAAAAAAGCTTGACAAATGGTTTCCGCATGATCTTACCGAGCAAAACATAATGTGTCGAATGAAGATTTCAAGTTTTCTTCTCTCCCGCAACAAAATGGAACCGTTCTTGCACCGAATTGCGACCTGCGATGAAAAGTGGATTTAATACGATAATCGTCGCCGATCAGCCCAATGGCTAGATGCCGATGAAGCGCCAAGACACATGCCGAAACCAAGCCTTCATCTAAAGAAAATAATGGTAACTGTTTGGTGGTCTGTAGCTGGAGTTATCCACTATTTGTTCCTGCAACCTGGCGAAACCATCAATGCTGAGAAATACTGTGCTCAACTGGATGAAATGCATCAGAAATTGATAGTCCAACGACCTAGGCTTGTCAACAGGAATGGAGTGATACTGCTTTATGATAACGCACGACCTCATGTATCGAGAACAACGGTCCAAAAATTAAACGAGACTCTTCCTCACCCTCCATAATCACCAGACCTCTCACCAACAGATTAGCATTTCTTTAAATATTTGGATCACTTCTTGACAGGAAATAGATTTAATAATAGAGCTGCTGTCAAAAATGCCTTCGAGGAGTTTTTTCGAACCAGAAACTCGGACTTCTACAAAACTGGAATAAATGTACTTGTATCTCGTTGGGAAAAGTGTGTTGCATCTATTGGTACCTATTTTGATTAAATAAATTGTCTTTATAAAAAGTTACAGCTGTTTAATAATTTATTACTAAATCGGCCATTTCATCTGCAGCAACCTAATACATTGCTATTTTGGATTCTTTAGTTTTAAAAATTATATCCGCTAAATGACTTTCTCTATTGTTGACACATTGATGAAATCTTTCCCGGAAGTTCTCCATACATCTTTGTGTCATTTCTTTTGGAACTATCACATGAGGGCTCTGTAGTGGTCGCTAATGAATTTCACAAGGTTTTTTTGCTGCCCAGTAGCAGAAATTCTGTTTGTTTACAGTTCATGATAAGTGGAAGTGGGCCTCATCTAAAGAAATAAACAAAGCGCTAGGGGGAATGTTATGAGGAATTTCCTTACACGCAGCTCTGCGAGTTTCAAAATCTCTTTCACTTAATTCCTGGGCAACCATCATTTTGA
This sequence comes from Chalcis sispes, assembly GCA_949987625.1. Lineage (NCBI taxonomy): Eukaryota > Metazoa > Arthropoda > Insecta > Hymenoptera > Chalcididae > Chalcis > Chalcis sispes. The sequence goes on along the minus strand of OX465098.1, from coordinate 19,845,579 downwards.
AGGGGTGAGTATGAAGTTCTCTATGAAGAATTCTTCTTACACTCCTATCAGATAATCCTAGGGCAGCTGAATGTTTAAGTGCTGAACGCTTTGGTGATTGTAAGAAAGACGCTTCAACACGCGCCATTTTCCGGCAATGTTGCAGACCGAGGTCGGGCAGTAAGTTTTCTTTTTAGTGCTGAATCTGTGTTTCTGAAGTTTGACACCCACAGTTAAATAGTTATTCTATCCGAGACACGGTCATGTCGGCCAAGTTTGAATCGTATCTGAAACGCTCGCTGATAATTAATCACAGAACCACCGTTAATAATGAATTTCTCCACAAAAAACGCATGATGCTTACCAAGCTAAGCCATGGCGCACACTTAAAATGGCACATTTACCGCTTTTAAACAATACCCCTTCACATCAGTACCCTCACTACAACTCGCACGCCGGCTACTTCAAATATGAAAGGTTTTATAGCCGTACCCTTTATATTGTAAAAATTTTCAGGTATAAAACTTTCCATTTCCTGCTGAATAAGAAGAAAAGAATTACAGGCCTTTATTTCTAATCCTTTGGTATTTTCTAAAGTTTCTTTCGAAATAAATTTATTTATTTTTTTGGGCACTATTCTATGAGCTTTCTTAAATTGCAATAACGAATTTCTTAAAGTTCTGAACCGAAAGTCTGTATTTATTTCATTTTTTGCCTGCATCATCAATTTTTGTAAAACATTGTCATATTAAACCTGATCGATTTACTACTGTGAAATCATCTATAGTAAATTGACACATCCTACCAATTTTTTTCTCTTACATACTTTCTTTACTTAAATTTATACTCAGCGGCGTAATTGTTTTTCGGATGATACCAGCATGAATTTTTAATGTACGGAGTTAATAATATTAATTTCTTTTTGTTATTTACTTCACAAGCATTCGACAGCTTTAATTTTATAATCAAAATTTGCATTTTTCTTTATCTTTTATACAGTTCTGTTACTGAAAGTGAGACAGGTCATTGAAATTTTTTTATAATAATACAATTAAATGCAGTCATTGCATTTATTAAAATACTTTAAGTATGAGCCTTTATTTCTTTTTGTTTTTGATTTGATGAAATTTCTAGTAAATTTAGTATTTGTAAGGAATCAAAAGTTTGATAACGTTCATCGAATTCACAAACATTTTTATAAATGTGAGAAGACTAAAATAATTGAAGAATTCATACAAACAAGTGTTTACTTATTTTTTATACTTCTCTCTTCTTAACTTTAGAGAATATGTGTTGAAGTAACATACTTACGATTCGCAAATGTTAGTCCTAACACATGGTTGAAGTATTCTCGGCGAATCAAACGATCATACAGCTATGTCTGCACACTTTTTCAAAAACGACGAGACACGTCAACTTAGTTCTTCTATTTTCTTTACTTTATATAGATTTTTAATGATACTGCGCTCAATTTACAATTTTGACACCACAAGATTTAAGAGAAAAATTACATTCATCTTTATAAATAATAATGATTGAAATCCTTTGACAGTAAATGATACTGAAAGAAGTGGATCGTGATAAAAATAGAATGTCGTTTATTTTGTTGAAAAATTCTATTTTGTTCTGAATATATTTGAAAAAAATTGTTGTAGGAGGTAAGCTTTAAAGGTAGTTTTTACTCCTTGGATCTGCTTTTCCGCCGATAAAAAAAATACGTGTCTCTTAGTTTTAAGTATACTACAACGTATTACAGTTATATTGAAATTAGTTTCGGACATCTCGAGTGCTTTTCTTTTCAGTGACTACATCTTTAACGCTAAGAAAGTATTTCTTCCCTACTTGGTTCGACAATATTTCGCTTCTTCATGGCGGCGCGCCTGACGCAGTAAGGTCTGAGCCACTGTTATGGTCTACTAGGCTCTCGAATCTTCTATCTTTGTTTGACTCACAACTGAAGCTCGAATATAGTCTAATTTTTTATAAGTTATTGAGTTAATTCGGTGCAATGTTTGATATAGATGTTTTTACTACATGTTTCGCTGCAAGTGAGCTTTACTAGGAGACAGTAATGTTGACGGACACGTGTCTTCTGTTTTTTGTATCTCACAAGTTGACATTGTTAGTGGTAAAAAGGTCCTATCCTAACCTAAATAGGCTGTTTCTCCTTTATAATACTAGATAGGCAGTTCTTAGAGCTGCACTTTATTTTTCTCACAGCTGATTAAGGGCCATAGTTTATTCTTCTTATATTAATTTATTCTTCTAGAGTTACTAATACTGCCGATTCTTCTTGAGCTGTATAGAAAAAGTGCTATAGTATTTAAGCTATTAAACTGTTATTATAACATATCGACTGACAAGTTCGTAGGCTGACACATAGATGGCGTTACTAGAATAAAATTCATATGATTCTTAGTTAATATCAATATTTAAACGATACGTGTATAAATTTGGCAGCTTTCGGACAATTGATTTCGTGAGATATAGCATTGTTAGTGAAGCAACTTTTGTTACTGTAAATAAATGATAAAAAAAAATTTCGCGTGTTAATGAAGCTTTTGGGTGAAAATACTGTTGAAGCCAAGGCTTAACTTGATAAACATTATTTAGACTCTGCACCAGAAAAATCAATCGTTAATAAGTGGTTTACTAAATTGAAACAAGGCGAAATGAGCGTCAAAGATGATGCACGCAGTGGACGTCTGAAAGAGTCTGTTACCGACGAAAACATCAAAAAAGTTCACATAATAATTTTGAATGATCGTAAAGTGAAGTTGATCGAGATAGCTGAGACTCTAAAGATATCAAAGGAACGTGTTGTAAATATCGTGCATAAATATTTGGACATGTGAAAGCTGTGTGTAAAGTAGGTGCCGCGCGAGCTCATAATCAATCAAAAAGAATAACGTGTTAATGATTCGGAGCAATGTTTAGCGATATTTAACCGTAATAAAGACGAATTTTTCAGACGATATGTCACAATTGATAAAACATGGCTTTATCACTACACTCCAGAATCCAATCGATAGTCAGCCGAGTGAACTGCATGCGATGAACCGAATCTTAAGAGTGAAAAAATGCAACAGTCGACTGGTAAGGTTATGGCATCAGTATTCTGGGATACGCATGGTATAATATTCATTGATTATCTTGCAAAGGACCAGATCAGCAACAGCGATTATTACATAGCATTGTTGGAGCATTTGAAGAATAAAATCACGAAAAGACGGCCTCATTTAAAGAGGAAATAAGGACTGTCATCAAGACAATGCACCGTGTCACAAATCAATGAAAACAATGGCAAAATTGCATGGATAAAGCTAGCGAATTGCTTTCTCATCCACCGTATTCTCAAGATCTTGTCCCCGGTGACTTTTTCCTGTTTGCGGACCTCAGAAGAATGCTCGCTGGAAAAAAATTCAGCACTAATGAGGAGGTAATCGCCGAAACTGAGGGCTATTTGAGGCTAAAAAGAAATCGTACTGTAAAAATGGTATCGGAAAATTATATAATCGCTATAATCGCTGTATCGCCCTCGAAGGTAACTATATTGAATAATAAAATCGAATTTTACCAAAACAATGTGTTTTACTATATTATAAACTTCTCAGTCGAACTGTTACTAATTTAGCTAGATTACTCGAACATTTGCTTTAGACTTAATGTTAGGGCTACAGGGAATTGAATTAAGTATAAGAGGGTAGAATAGAAATAGAAATAGAATACAGAAACTCGAAAGGGTCCTAGAGGTGTAGAGCCTTTAGCTTTTCTCTTTGTACACTCTTCCTATCCTTTCCTCAGGGTGCTCTAGGACATGTTCGTCGCTGAGCAATATCCCAGTACCCATTTAAGGCTGTATTTCCTAATTTTCTGCAGTGTGGTAAATTCTCTCCCAAACCATTTCCGTCTGTGGGCCGCTAAAGCCGGGAGAGAAAGTGAATTGGGCTCTCTCCACAGTCTTCATCACATCTGTCACAGACAGGTGATCTTATATTTCCAATATTATGCTGAAATCCTTCAAGATCGCCGTGTCCTGTAATTATTTCTACGGCTCTTCTTAGTTACCACCAGCTTAAGGAGAGCCGTTAATTGCTCCGTATATCTCCAGTATCCCCTCACAGGGCCTTAGTTTTTCTACATCCAGCGGTTGTGTGCCATGCCACCCTGCACAGTTCCTCTTCATATTTGGTAATTTGATTTCGTTCCTCTTGGAACAACATTCCTACACGTGTTATTGCGAGTTCCTGCGTGTAACAGCCTCGTTTGGCCAGTCGCCCACCCTTTCATTGCTGTTCCACTTGGAGTGCCCAGGTATCCAGGCAAGGTTAAGACACTTTCCTTTACCTAGATCAGATAACGCTGCCTTGATGTCTCTAACCAGCTTGGAGTTGGTCGGAACTTTCAGCGCTGCTTGGCTGTCCGAGCAGATCCAGATAGTTAGTCCGTTCCTGCCTTTTTCCAATAGTTTCTTAGCACATATTTTGATTGCAAAAAGCTCAGCCTGGAAGACCGTGTTATAGTCTTCTAGTCGTAAGCAGAAGCTGTCCCTGTGTTTAGGACCACAGAAACCTGCTTCTACCCCCTACCCTGTCTTGGACCTGTTGGTGAACCATTCACCGTAAATTCCACCGTGGCTGGGCCTGAGTTTCTCCGATCCTTCTCTCTCTAGTATGTGGATTTTATACCTAATCGTTGTAGGTAGGATTCTATCCTAGGGTTCTTTTCAGATTTCTCTCAGTTTATCCCCAAAAAGCTGCTTATGTATTTTGCTATTTGCCTTCCATCTTTTGACACAACTTAGTCGGTATGCCGTTTTCATCGCAACGATTCTGATGTACAGTGCTATCGATGGTAGATTGAGTATAGATCTCATGTATAAGAGGGCAACTTGAAAGAAAAAAATCAGTATAATGTGTGTGCTAAAGATTTTCTATACAAGTATTCAAAATAATTGCTACTGCGTTGCCTGTCAACGCTTAAGTAACAGGCAGGAAATTTGCTGTGCAGCGCACATGCATGGCTGTACGTGTCTAGTTTTAGCCTGTAAGAAAAAACAGCAAGAATGGTTCTCCTGCATAATTTTTTCTATTAGAGGAAATTAAAGAAAAACGAAAAAATTTTTTAAGTTTTCAATGAGGACGTAACAGAAAGCTAAAGTAATTAGACGTTTCAACTATAAAAGATGCAATTCCTAAATTGTAATCTGACAAACCTGAAAATCGAGCAGAAATGTTTTCGTGTATAAAATGTAAAAATTAAAATAATTTTATTTAAGATTCATCGGAGTACTCCCCGTTAATTATTATATTACTTTAAAATTTTTAAGTATAGTTCTATTATGCTCGGAAAGGTTTACCAATAATATTATCGAAACAGAATCACAACTATTGCATATTTTTCTTCTGCTTTTGTATAACTAGAAAATAAAAATTGACAGTGAAGCCACAATAATTATATTAATTTAAAAATGCTATTTTTGTAGATATTCCGTATTTTTTTTTTTTTTGGTATTTAATATTTTAACAATATTCATTATAATTCGTAATAGTACATTGTGTCAAAAAAGTACCAGAAATTGTCGATTTAAATCTGGTGGGGTAATTTAGGGAGGTAAATTTTTTTTCCTAGGTTGGTACAACTGTACTTAATGACTAGGCCAAGTTTGAGCGAAATCTGTCAACGAGTGTGTTTACAGCAGCTGGTTAAGTCAGTCGATGTCAATAGTGCGTGCCAATTTTTCACAATAGGTGATTACGTTGAACAAAGAATTTGTCTAAAATTTTGTGTTGCGAATGAAATTTCGTGTGCCGATGCATTGAAAATATTGCAAAAGGCTTTTGGTGATGAAGCACTATCGAAAACCTGTGCGTATGAGTGGTACAAAGCCTTCAAGGAGGGTCGTGAAGTCGTCGAAGACTTGCCTGGTTCCGGACGCCCATCGACGGCTTCGACCGCAGATAACGTCGATAAAATTAAAGAAATGGTGCTTGAAAACCGTCATACCAGCTTGAGAGAGATAGCACATGAACTTGAGATATCCCACAAGTCCACACGTACGATTTTCATTGATATTTTGGGCATGAGAAAAGTGGCCGCAAGACTCGTTCCAAAAGAGCTTAATTTTCTTCAAAAACGCTATCGCGAACAGGTCGCTTCGGACGTGGATTTTGCACAACGATAACGCGCCGTCTCACTGAGCTACGATTGTGACCGACTTTCTCGCCAAAAACTCAACGAACACGCTTAAACAACCACCGCGTTCGCGGGATTTGGCTTCCTGTGACTTCTTCCTCTTCCCAAAACCTAAATTGCCGCTCCGTGGCACCCGTTCTCAGTCGATTGAAGCCATAAAACAAAATTCGGCACGCCAGCTGAAGGCCATTCCGGAAAGCGCCTATAAAAAATGTTTCGATGATTGAAAGTGCCGTTGGCATAGATGTATCGGAGCAAATGGAGCCTATTTTGAAGGCGACCCAATAAATTTTGATTATTAAGCGTAAAAATGTTGTTTTAATTTAAAATTCCCAGTACTTCTTTGACAGACAGTATATCTAATATAATAAAAAAACCTTCAAAAAATAAGCAGCAAACTTTTTAAAGAGCTACATTTAAGAAACTAATATTAGGTGCGCAACTTAGTTTTTGCTGTTTTTCTTGATGAAAAGGCAACTTCATTGTAAAAAAAAATTGTTGCAAATCAATCATTCGAAGTGTTGCCCATCACTAGCTACAACTTTTCCCTATCTTTCTGGCAGAGCTCGAGTACCGTTACGGTAAAAGTATTCATCTTCCGAAGCTATCTACGAATCAAGCCAATTATTGATATATTCATATAAGCTGAATTGCCCATCAGCCATACTATGTATCATTAACTAGAATAAGTGATAATCGGACGGGGGATATGGCGAATGAGGTAAGACTTCAAATTTGAGCGTTTCTAAGTAGGTTTTAACGGGCTCGAAAACTTGAGGCCAAGTGTTGTGGTGCAGTAGAATTACTTTTTTATGCCTCTGCTCGTATTATGGTCGTTTTTTGGTTAGCGCTTGCCTCAATCGGATCAACTAGATTCGTTACCGTTGCCCAGTGATGGTTTCGTTTGATTTCAACGGCTTATAATAAATAACACTGACCTGGTTCCACCAAATACAGAGCACAACTTTTGCAGCGTGAATATTGGGCTGAGCCGACGACGTAAAAGCATGACCGGGCAGTTCCCATGACTTTCTTTCCTTTGGATTGCTAAAATAAATTTATTTTCCATGACCTGTCACGATGCGATGAAGAGAAGTCTTCCTTTTTTGCCGCTGGAGCAGTTGTTCACAAGCGACAAAACGACGCTCAACGTCTCTTGGCTTCAAATCATAAGGAACCCAAGTTTCCTGCTTTTGAATCATTTCCAATGCGTGCAATCACTTGGAAATGGCTTTGCGGGTAACTTCTAATACTCAAGCAAGCTTATTTTTCGTTTGGCATGGATCCTCGTCGAGCAACGCTTCCAATTCAGTGTCTCCGAAGGTTTTTAGCCTTCCTTCACGCGGTCGGTTGTCAATATCGAAATCATCGTCTTTAAAGCGACGGAACCAATCACGGCACGTTGTTTGACTATGAGCAGCATATACTCAAACGTTTTGAAGCTCCCAATGTGCTTTAGCCGCCGTTTTCTTCGAATGAAATATTATTCGAATGAATTATTTGGCACAAAATAAGACATTTTGACACAACCAAACGTATATGACACCAAAACAAAATCACTAATGTGTCAAAGCGATTTAACATATGTCTAAGCTTGCCTCATGACGTTCTGGATGTCGAAATCGACAAGCACTTACTGCTGAAACCATCTATTGATAAACAGCGGGAACTCAGTTGCACACCTAATATAAATCAGTTGCATTGGTTATTGAGGTTTGCACGACTCTTATCAATATTACCCACGTCTACTTTTTAACCTAATAGAAGTTAGTATATTGTTACAGTGTTGATCATGGACATCTACACTACCCATGAATTGGTTCTACTCTGAGAAAACATTAGGAAAAAAAACAACTTTTTTCTTGATTTTTTTTAATAGATAGTTTCATAGTTGTCAAAGGAATAACAAAAGATGCTGTTGATAAAATTGAAACGTCTTTCGAATCCCGACCTGTAACATAATTGAATCCACTGTTCTTATCAAATTTAGCTGTATATGTAGCTTTGGCTAATTCATATTTTTTCTGTAATTCTGTCTTTTCGTACAATGCCTGTAGGTCACACATTCAATTCTTCTAAATAAACCATAAGATCAGGATTACATAACAAGTTGTTAAAGTAAACATGGTATTTATTCAATTGACGTAGACTCTTAGTCATTAACCCTTTTTGGGCGCATGTTTACTCTCAGCCACCAAAGCCTTCTTACCGTTCCGGTCGTATGTCTGCTCTCAGCCACCAAAGTACGAAACCGCGCAAATAAAAAATTCCACACAATGCAGAACTATAAAATATAATTTTTACACAAAAACATGACATTAAAACATATGATTGCATAAACATATAAAAAAGTTGTCAAAAGTATTTATAAATCACATTTATTCTTCATAATCTTGCATGTTATGTATCACTGCTTTTCCAGCGGAAATTAATTCTAACTAGTACGACACCTATCTCCAAATTGAATACGTCCGAAAAGAATTAAAAGATCATTTGGCACTTGATCAATATCACTTAATATTAATTTTCTTTCTTCTGAGTTATTACCACAGTATACATCAAGACACAATAGAAAATGAAAGAAAAAATATAAGAAAAAATAAAATGATAAAAAAAAAGGAAAAACGACAAAAAAAGAAAAAAAAAGCAACAGAGGCATCATTCCAAATCTTCTGCTAATCTTTTTTTAAAATTATTTGCGTCTTTCTCTAGTAACCATGTTTCCGTTAAGTGTATAAAATTCACCTTTAGATGTATGATCAAAAATCTCTGTCTTAATTAGAAATTTCTGCAACATTCTAAAATATGTATTTTTTTCCCGTATCCTCTCATAGTATCATCTACACCGCCAATATATTGTTTATGTATTAGGTTGCTGCAGATGAAATGGCCGATTAAGTAATAAATTATTAAACAGCTGTTACTTTTTATAAAGACAATTTATTTAATCAAAATAGGTACCAATAGATGCAACACCTTTTCCCAACAAGATACAAGTACATTTATTCCAGTTTTGTAGAAGTCCGAGTTTCTAGTTCAAAAAAACTCCTCGAAGGCATTTTCGACAGCAGCTTCATTATTAAATTTTTTTCCTGCCAAAAAGTGATCCAAATGTTTAAAGAAATGGTAATCTGTTGGTGAAAGGTCTGGTGAATATGGAGGGTGAGGAAGAGTCTCATAGCACAACTCGTTTAATTTTTGGACCATTGTTCTCGATACATGAGATCGAGCGTTATCATGAAGCAGTATCACTCCATCACTGTTGACAAGCCTGGGTCGTTGGACTATCAATTTCTGATGGATTTCATCCAGTTAAGCACAGTATTTCTCAGCATTGATGATTTCGCCAGGTTGCAGGAACGAATAGTGGATAACTCCAGCTACAGACCACCAAACAGTTACCATTATCTTCTTTGGATGAAGGCTTGATTTCGGCATGTGTCTTGGCGCTTCATCGGCATCCAGCCATTAGGCTGATCGGCGACGATTATCGTATAAAATTTACTTTTCATTGCAGGTCACAATTCGGTGCAAGAACGGTTCCTTTTTGTTGCGGGAGAGAAGAGAACTTGAAATCTCCATTCGACACGTCATGTTTTGCTCGGTAAGATCATGCGGAACCCATTTGTCAAGCTTTTTCACTTTTCCAAGTTGTTGCAAGTGGCGGCAAACTGTTGAATTGTGAACGCCTAATTTCTCGGCAAGATCCCTTATGGTTTGGCGGGGGGTCAGACTCCACTAATGCACGCAGCTCGTCGTTATCGATCGATGGTCCTGGGTGTCCACGTGGCTCATTTCCAAGGTCCATATCTCCGGATCGAAATTTTTTGAATCATCGTCGGGTGGTTCGTTCGCTAGCTGTATCAGGCCCAAATGCGCTGTTGATATTCCTCGTTGCTTCCGTTGCGTTGTGCTCTAATTTAAATTCGTATAGTAAAAGTAGCCGTTTTTAATTCACTACCATGTTCACTTTCTCTTTTTGTTTTTACGATCACTATGAAGTGCAAAACAGAAATGACTCCATAAACCAAGGTAGCAGTATTTATACTTCAATATATCATATCATTTGCGCCGCCTTGTGCTAATATGTTATAATACACTAAAATTGCAGCCAACTTTATGTCATTGCTAAATCGGCCATTTCATCTGCAGCAACCTAATACCTGACCTACTGAAAATGCAACGATTATAATTAAGCCCCTTAACATTAACCTCTTTTGTCATTCTCTAACCTCTGTTTTCTTTCGTCAGTTCTTTTTTCATCTAAAGCTATTTTTCCCATTAATTTTTTTCTATCTTCTAACCTCATATACTTATGTCTGTAAAACGTTTTTCCGAAATCTATTATAAGGTGATAATCTTTTTTCTTTTACTGATGCAGCAATTACTCTGTCTCCTTTTCTCAACATAGTTTCGATAGTGTTTAATGTAAAATTTAGATCCCGATAGTTTATTTTTGTTACACATCTTATCTCTTGATTCTTAGCGCACTCAAGTTTAATTACAATACCTTTACCTTTTAATTTTACATGATTTTTCACCATACCTCAGTACCGTTATATTTATGTCTTCTTCATTTTCGTCCACGTCTAAACGTTTTATTACGATCTTTCTTCCTTTCTACCTCCGCTAGCGTCATCTTCATTTACAAAACACCTCTTTTTGAAAAACTTATGCAACTTCAGTGTCTTACATCGCTAATTTATTTTTTTCAATTTTTTTTCAAAAATTTTTCTATTCTTCTAGTGAATTTAGTTGTCTCTCTTTTATTTGTTTACGTCTTTTTTCTCTATTTCGCTTTCGTCTTCGTTTTTTTCTATTGCTATCACTTCCTGCCTAATCGTTCTTCGGGATCCCCTAGGGGTTTGGTCTTCGTCTTTAGTTCCTTCTTCTCTTCTTTTTTCTTTTTACCATCTTATCTTTTCCGATTGTTTGACAGCCATTCCGCTTATTCCCGTCCATGCCTCATTACAAAGAAAGAAAACGTGTCTTACTCAACTGCCTGATAAATTTTTAATAAGTATCAGTTTTGCAAGAAGCTCTATTGATTTTTGTTTATATACTTATCAAAAGAGAGAAAATAAAATTTATTTATTAATCTATGTTGATGATTTCTTAATATGTGGTTATAATAAAAATGAAATTAAGATGAAAGGTTTGTTATCTGAGAGATTTCAAATGAAAGATATTGGTAAAATAAAAGAATACCTACGAATTATCGTAGATTATCAATAGTCCCGTGAATAAATGAAATTAAGTCAAACTAAGTATATAATATCGTTAGCCGAAAAATATAATTTGGAAAATAGTAAATTAAATTACACATCTATGGAGGTTAATTTGAAAATTGAAAAGTCTGATGCTTGTGAAAAGAATATGAAATATAGAAACTTTATTGGAGCTTTATTATATATAAGTTCAGCAACAAGGCCAGGTATAAGTTTTAGTGTGAATTATTTGAGTAGATTTCAAAATTGTTACACTACAACACATTTTAAGTATGTTTTGAGGATTTTGAAGAATTTGCATTTGACAAAAGATTCAAAATTGGTTCATAATGAAAACAAAAAGGTGAATATTCTTGAATGCTATGTTGATGCTGATTGGGCTAGTGATAATATCGATAGAAAATTTACAACTGGATATGTAATTAAACTGTTTAGTAATGTTGTTTATTAAAAATCCAGAAAGCAAAAGTCTGTAATTAAAGCTTCGACATTTGTAGAGTATGTAGCATTGTCAGAAGCAGTAAGCGGATTGATATTTGTAAGAGAATTATTTAAAAATATTTGATGTGGAATTAGTAAAACCAATTGACATATATGAAGATAATTACGGTGCATTGAGTATAGCTAAATATGGTAATTTCACGAAAAAATCGAAGCATGTTGAAGTTAATTATCATTATGTTCACGATTATGTAAAAAAGAAGATTATAAATATTATTAAGGTAAAATTCGATGAAAATATTGCTGATATATTTATAAAGTCATTATGTCGAGGAAAGTTCGAGGAATTCAGAAGTATGTTAAATTTGATTTGAATGCACCTGAATAAATTTAGAGTAAAAGAGAAATTGATGAGTATACGAGAGTGGTCTGAAAAGTTTCCGACCTCAACATGAAGATAGCAGCACTTGTAAATAGAAGCTAGCGGATTTCGTTGTTTATCTGTTGACAGTTGCTCACCAAAGTTTCAGCCATTTTGGATGCGCAGTTTTTACTTGACAGTCGTTTGAGTGAGTCGATGTAAGTGTTGTTGTGAAAATGGACAAAATTGAGTATCGAACTGTCATTAAATTTTTATTTTTGAAAGGCAATACGCCTACGCAAATTAAAAATGAGTTGAACTCTGTGTATGGGAACTCTGCACCATCATTTACCACAGTAAAATTTTGGGCAGCTGAATTCGAACGTGGCTGTGAGAGCTTGGGAGACGATGAACGTTTAGGGCGTCCAGAAACTGCAACCACTAACGATAACATCGCCAAAGTTCACCAAATGGTGCTAGACGACCGCCGAATTAAAGTGAGAGAGATAGCAGAGGTTATGAACATGTCCAAAGAATGTGTTTGCTACATACAGTCTGTCAAGTAAGAGCGTGGTCGTGTTAATTTATAAAAAAATTTATTTGATGAAACTTTCATATTTATATATACATTGTACACATTACAAACAATGATGCAATTTGGTCAATAATGTGTCCAGTCACCACCGGCGTCGATAATTGCCTGGCATCTCCGAGGCATGCTTTCTACTAATTTGACGGCGTATTCTAGTGGCAAGGATCTCCAGATCCGACGAATTTCGTAAGACAACTGCTTCAAAGTGTATGTGCGTCTTCCACGAAGCTTCCGTTTAATATATGCCCTCACATTTTCAATAGGGTTTGCATCGGGCGACTGCGACGGCCAATCCAATGTAACGATGCCAGATTGAGTCTTCCACTGAGTACAGAGCTTGCTGCGGTGTTTAGGATCGTTGTCCTCCTGCAGAATCCAATCTTCATTTTTTGTGATGAACCATCGTTTGGCAGATGGCAGTAAAGCCTTTTTGTAGATTTTTATCATTTTCTCGGCATTTAGGTTGTCAGTAAAGAGGTGCAAAGTGCCGAATCCCTGCTTTGAGAAGCAGCCCCAAAGATGCACCTTTATTCCATGTTTTACGGTCCGCTGAACAAGCCTATTGGTGAAAGTTGACCAGGCTCGCGTGAGGGCAGAACGTGCCCATATAGAACACTCATCAGTAAAAATGACATTTTCAAAATCTCTATCAATATTCTCATGCGCCCAAGCGAGTCGCTTTGTCACATGTTTTTCAGTCAACAGAGGCTTCTACATTGTGTTGCGCCATTTCAGATGATGAGTACGAAGATGGGTTCGGATAGTTTCGTAGGATATATCTAAACCTTTTGCCATTAATTTTGCTTGTCCTTGCCGCAGTGTTAAAGCAGGATTCCGCGAAAACAGATTCACTATTCTTTTTTCATCTCTTTTGTTCACTTTTCCTATCGAACCACGTTCTGGTAAATCATCGACATTTTTAGCCACTTTATATCGCTGTATCCACTTCTGTACAAATGCCTTTGACTTTCTCATATATTTAGCAGCCGCTGATTCCGACATTTTGGGACCTTTCGGGTGGATGCAACGGAACACAGCCTCGTAGCGCGACGCGTACTTAGCACTCATGGCGCTTAACGTGATTCTCTTTTAAAAGATCAACGACAACTGAATCTTTGTTGACAATGCATCAAGGACAAAGCTTCCCTCTATAGGCTCGCGAAAGAATTAGAGCAAAATCTTTCATAACCTGTCGGTGAAGTCGACCACGCTCTTACTTGACAGACTGTATTAAATCACGATTTAGGCATGAGAAAGCTGTCCGCACGTTGGGTGCCACGTTTGCTCACGTTAGACCAAAAACGTGTTCGAATGAACATTTCCAATGCTCCATTGACGCAGTTGAGGCGCAATAAATCCGAGTTTTGGCGCCTATTAATTACTGTAGATGCAACTTGGATACACCATTATACGCCCGAAACAAAAATACAGTCAAAACAGTGGACTGCAAAGGGGGCACCGGCTCCAAAAAAAGCAAAAACTGTTTTTTTGGCTGGAAAGTGATGGCGACTGTTTTTGGGGATAGTCATGGAGTTATTTTAATCGATTATCTTTAAAAAGGAAAATCCATTACAGGAGCATACTACGCACCATTAACTGACAAGCTGAAGGCAGAACTTGCGGAAAAACGTCCACATTTGCAGAAAAAGAAAATCCTGTTTCACCAAGACAACGCGCCGTCTCACACCTCAGCGGTCGCCATGGCGAAAATCCACGAATTACGGTTTCAGCTGCTTGACCATCCGCCTTGCTCACTAGACCTAGCCCCAAGCGACTTCTTTTTGTTTCCTCATCTTAAAATTGCACTCGAAGGACAGAGATTTTCGTCAAACGAGGAGGTAATCACCTTCGTGAACAGTCATTTTGCAGAGAAAAACGCCGAGTACTATTTGAATGGGTTAAAAAGATGGGAGCATTGCTGGGAGAAGTGTGTAGAATCGCAAGGAGACTATGTTAAGAAATAAAAAAATTAAGAAAAAATGTCTTGTATCTGTGTTAGGTCGAAAACTTTTCAGACCACCCTCGTAATATAAATGTAAGGAGGCGTGTTAAGTATATTTATGTATTTATATTATACAGTGTTATGTATGTATTTATATTATACAGTGTTATGTATGTATTTATATTATACAGTGTTATGTATGTATTTATATTATACAGTGTTAGGTATGTATTTATATTATACAGTGTTATGTATGTAATGCGCATAAGCGTATATATAAGTGTGTATGTATGAGAGAGCCCAGAGAGATCAGTCAGTCTGTTGTAAGACGCCGTACGAGTGAGACACGAGCTGAGCATCGCGTTTATTAGTATGTATATTTATAAGAAATACAGCCTCTTTATTGTAATATAAAATATCACTCCTCATTACAAACGATACCTTACTAATTTTTATTTATCTGGCTCAATAATTGTTAAAATTCACGAAATACGCGAAGTCGTTATCACACGCAAGCATTCATTCCACGCCCTCTAGCCAAACTCTTGTAAGCCGTAATAATTTTGTTAATACCTTTTGGAGTGCGGAAAATTTAGTTAATTCGCCGGCTGATTTGCTCTTCTCCTCTATCAATCGAAATTAAAGAAAAATTAATAACAATAAGACAGCGCGAATAAAAGTACATTTAAATCTAATATCCTTACTTTGCGCGCAAGTGAATATACTGTTGTACATTTATGTGCACATAAAATGCTTGTGCAATTACTTCGAAGCAAAATCTCAATTCCAAATTTGAACTGATTAAAATAGTGATTATTTAAACAAATAAAATAGCTTTAGGGTATTTTATAAAAGAAAATTATAATTTTGACTATTTCCTGCTTTCCGAAGTAAATGAAAATAATAAGAAGGGCTACGTCACAACTCTCAATCGACTGTTAAATGGCTAAATTTCCGAAAAAAATAAATCTGCAGCTAGCTTAGCGAGCCTCGTAATTTTAGAATTCTAGTTTGTAATTAGAGTTATACCAGGCAGTTCAATAAGTTTTGCGGTTCGATAAGAGAGGGTGTTGCTACTAAAGTAAATTTTATTTTGTTATGTTGGTCCACTCTTCATATGAACGTATGTGAAATTTCATTTCAATCTGTCAATTCATTCTTTGTTTACAAGCCATTTAGTATCGACGTATAACAGTATTTTTTTACAATGGAAAAAATCAAGTATCGTGAAGTAATTGAATTTTTATTTTTGGAAGGTTTAAAAGCAAAGGAAATTTATGAACAAATGTCAAAAATGCATAATGACTCTTCGCCTTCAATTAGTACAGTAGAAAGATGGTTTGCTGGATTTAAACGTGGTTGTTCAAGTCTTGAAGACGAGCCACGTCAAGGACGTCCAAAAACAGCAACAACACCAGAAATCATAGAAAAAATACAGGATATCGCATTGGAAAATCGTCGAGTGACTGAAAGAGATTTAGTAGAAGCCCTAGGCATCTCATTGGGCAGTGTAAGCAATATTTTGACTGAAGTATTGGGTTTCAGAAAGCTGTGTGCACAATGGATGCCGCATTCGCTAACAATGGAACAAAAACACATTTGAATGCGACTTTCTCAGCAATATAGAGCGTTTTCAAAAGGATAAAGTGAATTTTGTGCGTCATTTCATCACTATGGATGAGACTTGGGTCTATCGCCATGATCCTGAATCAAAACAAGAGGCTAAAGAGTGGTGTGAACCTGGTTCTTCGGCTCCGAAACGAGTTCGTGTCCAGAAATCGGCCAAGAAGGTGTTAGCATCAGTTTTTTGGGATGCAAAAGAAATTTTGTTTGTGTATTACTTGCGAACTGGTAAAACAATAAATTCTGAATATTATTGTAACCTTTTAGACCAGCTGTAGCTGAAAAAATTCGTGAAAAAAGACTCGGTTTGTAAAAAATAGAAAACTGAAAAAACAAAAACTCATTCACGCTTATAATTTTCTGGTGTGTGATTCGAATAGGATAATGATTTTAAAAAGTATATCAAGTTGGTTAATAGACAATAGCCATAAATTCTGTAACAGAATTTTGTCTTTAATCACCACTGGTGATAACCAGCCGACGGGATCGTATAATTTAGCGATTTCTGAAGAAATTAATCGCTTAGTCGGATACCGCGTTGAAGAAAACTCAATTTTAGAAACTTTGAAGCAAAATTCATCCTTGACGCTGTCCTAACGAATACCTAGAGCTTCAGCAGCTTCTTGGCCCTGAAACATAATCTTCTTTTGCTTCGAATCTCCACAAAATACAGAAGGCAATAACTGAAGGTAATTAGCAGCTCACTTGCCTACTTGTAAACCTGCTGAATACAACATAGTCACAAGTTGATTGCGAAGGGACAAAGCTTCTTCAATAGTATCAGCACCAGCAAAGAAATCATCAGCATAGCGATTTGCTCTAATTAGATTTGCTGCCTCAGGAAACTTGACTTCTTGGTCCTCTGCTAGCTAAGAAGCATATGTTGTGCCATAGGTAACTGTATTTAACCTAAAAGACTAAATAGGTGAATCAAGCGAGGAGCGCCTTACAATTCATTGCCAATCCCTGTCCTTTGGATGAACGAGAAACTGAGAAAACATCTTGACTATGTCGCATGAAAACACCACACAGTGAAAAGACCACCTAATAATAATTGCTAAAACGTCTTTTGAAGTTTTGGGCCAGGATGTAGCAAAGAATTAGGCGACACACCGTTAGTAATAGATTGTGAGATGATAAACACCACTCTAATCTTGTTTGCATCATCTCTCTTGAAAACAGGGTGATGGGGTATATAAGAACAAATCTGAACTCTTACCTCGTTTGCTGATACTTTTATCATACGGTTAAGTTCCTCATGCTCGGTCATAAATTGAACGTATGCTGCGTGTACGTCTGGTTGACATACAAATTGTCGAACAATAAATTGTCCATCAGCGTCTCGAAAATGATTTTGCCGGAAATGACGATAACAATCTTGTTTGTCTGGAGTCATTCGAGAGGCAGGAGGAACCTCCTCAAGTTCCCAAAAGTGCTGCAAAAATTGTTGAAGATTTTCTCGTGTGGCAAGATGACCAGAGGCCGTTATTGGACGATAACTGTTGGGTGACAAGTCGTGGTTACTGGGAATTCCTTCCTTAATCACCCATCCAAACACTGTGTTGACAGCCGCAATACCTGAAGGGTCTTGTTGCGATCCAGATCGTAAAACAGATGCACACATCTCGGTATCCAATATGCAATCAACTTTAGAGATTTCATTAAAGTGTGAGTCCGCAAGTGTTAACTGATCCAATTCTGGCCAAGGAGGTAGACGTATCTCACTTCTATCGGCGATACTGGATACTTTCATGAACACCAATGCTAAATATTCAAGTTTAAAATTAGAATCTCTAGATGATTTAAGCAAGAGTGTGACACGGCTCTTAGCGTTAATGCTAGCCACACCACCTACGCCAGTAATTGCCACGTCTACCGATTCTTTACATGAACCTAATAATTAAGCAATTTGCTCTGATACAAACGACTTCGCGGCTCCAGAATTAAGAAGAGCTCGAGCTCAGATTGATTGAACGTTAGCACCTTGAAGAATAACCATCGCTGTAGCCAAAATTTTTCTTTTGAAGCCATGGGTAGATAATTCCATCGCTTGAACGTGCGAGGCGGAGATTTCTGGCGTACCGCTTGCAATTGAACTCGGAACGGTATACGTAGAATGAAGTCTGGTGTGGTGTTTAACGCCACGAATCAAGCACCGACCCTTTAACACGCAGGTATCTGCAGAATGACTAGAGTTAGGGTAGTTTCTATAGAGGTTGGCTGCTTGAACATGATCTGACCATCAATCATGCGAACACGAGGCAAACTTAGAACAATATGCAAGAAAAAGATCGTCATTACAGAACGAACACTTCGATTTTTTTATCATAGATCGAGATTTATTTGTATTTGTTTATGAAGCTACATGGGTAGAAATTTTACTTGGGTTCCGTTTACAAAGAAGGTCCCTTTGCCGAGCTATTTGATTGAAAGATTGGGTTGTTGACCTTGTTCCCTTCTTTAGACAAGCTGTACGCAGTCGCAACGGCTTGAGTCATAATCAGAGCCTGGATCCGTTCATCGATAAACTTACGAAAATCCTGGAGCTTCGGGAAGGGTTAAGCAGGATTCTTTCCAACGACCTTGGCGCAACTGAGTTTTAAAGCAGAGGGGAACTTACCTGTCACAAAGTAGACCAACAGATCATCCCAATGTTTTATGGGGCGCTGTAAAGAAGTATAAACATGTAGACTTTCATCAAGATTAGCCAATATAGAATTCAAATGCGCTACAGTTTCTTCGTTTAAACTTGGAAGATTCAACAACAACTCCATCTGACAAGCAAAACGGAGTTGCTTGTTATCGAACTGCCGACTTAAGGATTCCCATGCTGTTGTGAAATTTTCAGCTGTAGTTTTGACACCCTTAATTATCATTAAATCTTGGCCATCTAGGCAATTCAACAAACGCTGGAACTTGATAATGGGTGTAGTGCTGGAATTCTCAATTACCAACGAAGTAAAATTATTCTTACATGACTCCCAATCCCGTTGGTTTCTACTAAAAGTAGGCAACTTCAATTTTTCCAAAGACGATTGATTGTGATTGATAGCAATCAGATCAACAGGCGCTAAAGGAGTCGCTGTACCAATTGCAGGTGAGGGCCGTAATAATCGAAACTGCTTTCGGTACCAAGATCGAGCAATTAGGAAGGAGTTTTGCGTAATTCAAAAGACGTTAGTTTTAAAATACGTCCGATCTTTATCCTGTTCGGATAGCCCAGAAACGATGACATCTTGACTGGAAAATAACTTCCAATAAGACTCTACCAGGCTGTTCAATCAGTTTTGCAGTTCGATAAGAGAGGGTGTTGCTTCTAGCCTAAATTTTTTTTTTTATGTTGGTACACTCTTCATATGAACGTATGTGAAGCTTTATTTCAATCTGTCAATTCATTCTTTGTTTACAAGCCATTTAGTATCGACGTGTCACAGTATTCTTTTACAATGGGAAAAATCAAGTATCGTGCAGTGATTGAATTTTTATTTTTGGAAGGTTTAAAAGCAAAGGAAATTTATGAACGAATATTGAAAGTGTATAAGGACTCTTCGCCTTTAATAAGTACAGTAGAAAGATGGGTTGCTGAATTTAAACGTGGTCGTACAAGCCTTGAAGATGATCCACGTCAAGGACGTCCAAAAACAGCAGCAACACCAGAAATCATAGAAAAAATACAGGATATCGTATTGGAAAATCGTCGAGTGACTAAAAGAGATTTAGTAGAAGCCCTAGGCATCGCATTGGGCAGTGTAAGCAATATTTTGACTGAAGTATTGAGTTTCAGAAAGATGTGTGCACAATGGGTGCCGCATTCGCTGACAATGGAACAAAAGCACATTCGAATGCGACTTTCTCAGCAACATTTAAAGCGTTTCAAAAGGATAAAGTGGATTTTGTGCGTCGATTCGTCACTATGGATGAGACTTGGGTCTATCACCATGATCCTGAATCAAAACAAGAGGCTAAAGAGTGGTGTGAACCTGGTTCTTCGGCTCCGAAACGAGTTCGTGTCCAGAAATCGGCGAAGAAGGTATTAGCATCAGTTTTTTGGTATGCGAGAGGTATTTTGTTTGTGGATTACTTGCAAACTGGTGAAACAATAAATTCTGAATATTATTGTCACCTTTTAGACCAGCTGAAGGAAAAAATTCGTGAAAAAAGACCCGGTTTGCAGAAGAAAAAAATCCTTTTTCATCAGGACAATGCACCGTGTCACACGAGCATTTTGACAATGGCTAAAATCCATGAATTAAAGTTCGAATTCTTGGAGCATCCACCGTATTCACCAGATTTGGCCCCTAGCGACTTCCATCTGTTTACAGACCTAAAATTCATGCGTGGAAAGCGTTTTTCATCAAATGATGAGGTCATAACAGATGTAAAAGCGTATTTTGTAACCCTTCCAGATTCTCACTTCAGGGATGGAATTCATAAATTGGTATCTCATTGGAACAAGTGTATTGAGACAAGGAGACTATACTGAATAATAAAGTGTATTTCAAACCATAAAATTGTGTTTTTCTTATCGGACCGCAAAACTTATTGAACAGCCTGGTACTTCTAAAATTTTGTTACAAGGAAGTTATTATTGCTTCCTTGTAGTTGCTTTAGGTCTGCTCTAGTTGATGCTTCATAGATGCTTCGTAATTGCTTAAAGTCTGCTCGAGTTAATGCTTCAGAGATGCTTCGTAATTGCTTAAAGTCTGCTCGAGTAATGCTTCATAGATGCTTCGTAGTTGCTTGAAGTCTGTTCGTGTAGATGATTGCTTAGATGTATCTTGCAGATATGTTTTCTTGTAGATTGCATAGAAATGTTTTCCACGAGTGCTGCCTGAGTTCTGCTTGTGTATATGATCTATAGTAATGTTTTCCTCGAGTGCTGCCTGAGGTCTGCTAAGGTGAGTCCGAGACTCCGGGCGAGCCCGAGCGTGTACCTGAATCTGTTCTCTGTGGATTGACCGCGCCATTTTGTACACATATGCAAAAATCCCTGTGTGCCGATCCGATTGTTCGAAAATTAGTGCGAGGTAGACGCTAATTGTTATTGCGAAGGCGCGCCTCTTGGAAGGGAGAGCGAGTAAGTGAAACAGAGATGATCCATTTTTGCGGAATTTTTACATAGGTTTATTATGTGCTATTTGCAATAAAATTATGTTAATTTAAATTGCATGATCGTGTATTATTTAAAATTTAACGCATATTACAAAAAAGAACGAAGTTTTTCGTCGCATTTTAAGCGATTAATTTACATAATGATTTTTAGATAAAGAATGATTATTAAAATAATAAAAAAAAAGATTGCTACTATGGACACAAGTGATTTATAATTATAAACAAGAAATAAATATAGAATAATAGTGTAAATAAATATTCTTCTAAGGTTATAATTTTTAATGAATGGACTGTTGGAGAAATACTCATTTGATTAACTTTTATCTTCAAAGAGTTATTTAATAGATATACGATACGCTAACGCAATTGTAAATTAATATTGGGATTAGCAGTAATAATATGGAAATAATTATTCTGTAGGAAGTAAATCGAAGAATTAATTTTAATAACAAAACGCAACCATTTTCATAAAAACGCATGTCGCAGACAGTTATTAAAGATATAAGATTTTTACTCTATAAAATAGAGAAATATTAATAAATAGAATAGTTGAATTTCCGCCGAATAATACCCGTTTAAGTAAAAATTTAATTAGAGAATTGTTTTTATAATAGATGCATGTAACAGCTGAACATTTAAATTAATTATTTAAATAAAAAAAAATCATTATGAGGTTATTGCAAGAGGAATTCGTGACATTCTAGGTTATTGCGCGATGTTTATAAAGTTACGTTATAGATGCTTATTCAAGAAAAAAACACTTTGCGGAAATTTGTATGTCGAATGTCAATAAAATGCGTATTGACCGACTTAGAAAGAAGACCATTATTTTCAGCTGTAGTATGCATTGTCAGGGTGGCGGTAATTATAATATTATCGCTCCTTGAACTCGCGATTTTTTTTTTATTTTATATAAACCACGTGCTAAAACTGCCGTTTGCGCCTATCTTTCGATACTAGCGCGGGTGGCTTCTGCGAACTATTTTTTGAATTTACTAGGTTGAAAACTCGAACTGAACTAAAGATAATTTTTGAATTTCCTCCTCATATACCGAGTTTTTCTTCGCGGCACGTTTTCTTTAAAATACGTTGGGTAGGGTTTTATTACTCTCTCTTATCTTATCTCGATTTTTCCGTAAACGCTCATTTACGGTTTAAGGATGGTTAAATCCTTAGAGTTAGTAATGCATGCCATAAAAGAGGTAAAAGCGAAAGTTCGAAAGCGTTACCAGCTGCTCGGGAGGTCGACTTTAGCACAGTCTCACCTTTCCGACGCCACACACTCTTTCGAACGGAGGAATATTGGATAATCAAAGGCGTTACCAGCTGCTTGGGAGGTCGACTTTAGCACAGTCTCACCTTTCCGACGCCACACACTCCTTTGATGGGAGGAATTGAAAGCGTTACCAGCTTTCTCTCATTTTATGTGAAAAAGAGAGAAAGTGCATCGTGCAAGGGAGAGCGTATACGAGGTCTGGCTATTAAATAACGAGACTGCGCGCCGAGCGGGCGCTGTAGAAGGGTGGGGAAAAAAACGAGTAGTGCGTTGGGTATCTAGATATCTTGTCTATGCGCGTACCAAAACACGTTCTCGTCACTATTATTGTATTTGTGCAGTAGCGGTTTGAAACGAACGTGTTTTTTTCTCGTGCCGAAAACCATGTGTTGTACTGACGAAAAACAGGAGCAACGTATCAATCTCAAATTTCTCGTTAAATTGAAAAAAACTCCGACTGAGTGCTGTAAATTGTTGCAAGAGGTCTATGGGGACAATTCTCTATCTCGTGCGCGTGTTTTTGAGTGGTGTAAGCGCTTCAGTGAGGGCCGAGTGAGCACTGAAGATGACCAACGCCCAGGTCGCCCTGATACTGTTTTAACTCCAGAAACAGTGACCAAAATCAACCAAATTGTGCGTGCAGATCGTCGAATGAGCATCTGGATGATTGCCGAGGCTGTAAACGCCGATAAAGAAACGATTAGACGAATTTTACACGAGGAATTACACATAACAAAAGTCTGTGCGAAGTTGGTGCCAAAAAACCTGACTCCTGACCAAAAGCTCTTGCGTCAACAGGTCTGCTCAGATTTCCTTGATAGGTTGAAAAAAGATTCCAGACTGATGAAAAACATTTTTACTTGCGACGAAACGTGGATTTTTCAATACGATGTTGAAACAACGCGGCAATCGATGCATTGGAAGACGCCTGAATCGCCCAGAATCAAAAAAGGATGTCCAAATCAAAATTCAAGGCAATGTTGATCGTTTTTTTCGACATTAACGGTATCGTGATGACTGAATGGGTTCCAGAGGGTCAGACTATCAACCAGACTTACTATTTGTCAATGTTGGCAACACTGCGAGAACGAGTTTGTGAAAAGAGGCCTGAGTTGTGGAAGAACAACTCGTGGATTTTACACCAGGACAACCCACCTGCCCATAACGCGCTATCTGAACGTTAAACTCTTTAAAGGCCAAACGTAAACATTGGCCGGTCAACGACCTTCGCGGCGTCTCTCTCTTAGATGTCACGCAGTGTCATATGATTTAAAATTTTTTGTATTTAACTGAAATAACACTGAAACGCCGGAAAGACACTTGTCTCGGAATTTAATTTATAAAATGCACAATTGTTAAAAAAACACAAATAGGATCTTGGTTGATCATGGATAAAAATTTAAATTGTTAACTTCTTTAAATTCGATTGAGATAAAAACACACACACACACACACACACACGGGAAATGTCAACGAAATCGGGGTTCAGCACTCGAACGTGCACACATAAAATAAATAAAATTATAATACAAATGAATTAACATACGCTTTTGTTAATTTTGTTATAACGTGAGAATTCGACACGTTACAATATATATGTAAAGAAAAAGTATTTTCTTTAAGTTGAACGTTGCCGCGCTCAGGCGTCGATCAAAACAGGTGTTGTGTTTATATGAAAGATAGATAGCATAGTAATAGATTGTGTTGACATGAAAGATAGGTCGAATAGGAAAAGTATACTGAATTTAGAGAAGACAAATCATATTATATAAAACAAATTATATTATACAAATTATATTTATACTTAATTAATTATAAAATAAAACAATATTGTGTAAAAGAAATCGACGAATTAAAGAACAAACTTTAATTGTCGTTTCTTTATTTTAGCAACGTCAGAGTTTGTTATTTGTCGATTTCTCATAAGAATACAATAACAAATATATTATATATATATATATATATATATATATATAAGGTGTAGTGAAAAGAAATCCATAATTTTTGCATTGAATTGAAGGTTTTATTTAGCATAGATAGAATGATACGATTTAGGTCAAATATGCACCGTTTTGTTCGATAACTTGTTGCCATTTTGGAGGTAATTTCATAATGCCTCTCTCGTAGAAACCCTTGTCCCTATTGTCAAAAAACTGGGACAGTCGATTTTCACAATCTTCTCTTGAGGCGAATTTTTCACCAGCAAAATCATTCGTCATAGACAGGAACAGGTTGTAATTACTTGGTGCCAGGTCTGGACTATAAGGTGAATGCATAAGAACTTCCCAACCAAGCTCCCAGAGCTTCTGGCGAGTCACTATCGATGTATGCGGCTTGGCGTTGTCCTGATGGAACACAATTCCTCTCCTATTGGCCAAAGCTGGCCGCTTCTGGGCGATTGCTTCTTTCAGACGGTCCAATTGTTGACAGTAGAAGTCCGAATTAAGAGTTCGGCCGTAGGGGAGCAGCTCATAGTAGATGATTCCCTGCCAGTCCCACCAAACACACAGCAAAACCTTCCTGACTGTCAATCCTGGCTTGGCCACCGTTTGCGCCGGCTCACCGCGATTTGACCATGACCGTTGTCGCTTGACGTTGTCGTAAGTGACCCACTTTTCATCACCAGTAACCATCCGCTTCAGAAATGGATCGATATTGTTGCGATTCAGCAGCGATTCGCAGATGGAAATTTGGTCCATGAGGTTTCTTTGCGATAACTCGTGTGGCACCCATGCATCGAACTTCTTTTTGTATCCAGCCTGATTTAAGTGGTTTCAAACGGTATTTGGTGCAATGTGTAGCTCCTGGGCAATCGAAATAGTGCTTACGTGATGGTCGGACTCGACGATTTCCATTATTTTATCGACATTTTCGACAATTGGCCTTCCAGAGCGTGATGCATCTTTGACGTCAAAATTATCGGAACAGAATCGACGACACCAAAATTGCGCGTCATTGGCTGTTACAGTATCAGAACTATAAACACTATATACATTATCAGCTACCTGGCTTGCGGTTTCGCCGTTATCGAAGAAAAACTGTAAAATATGGCGTATTTTCTCTTTGTTGGTGTTTATCTATGACGCATGCTAAAAAAATACTGAGTCAAGCAATCACAAAACTGTATCAGAAGCTTTTTTAGCACCAAATCTTATCTTTCTAACGCCATCTTGTGTAACCCGATCGCACTTTTACAACGGGATATACAGATTACTAAAGTTATCTATTGGCAAAATAATAGATTACTTTTTACTACACCTAATGTATATATATATTGTGACGTGGTGTTTTGCACCAGTCACATGAGAAGGCCAAAGCATAGCTTGTAAGCCTCCTCGTAGCCGACATTACTCCTTACAATCTAGGCAGTCTCGCAGGACTGCCACGCTTGCCCTAAAAAACAGTCGCGCAGAGCTGTGTATACTATACCTCCTCCAGTTACAGGGGCTCGGAGCTCAAGTTTAGGCTCTAGCGAGGAGCCAGTCTCAGGAGCCCATGGCTAGGTGCAGCAGTGCTCGCACACATTAAGCAGGGTTCCTTCTCCAAGCTCCTACCTGCCCTTGTCGTTGTCATTACCTGTAACCTTCCAGACACTAATTAGAAGAAGAAAATAATAACTGCAGCTGCACCTTAGAAGGGGAGTACAGGCTGCCACATAACACCATGGGAAAATTGACAAGGGGAGGTTAGGAAGCAAGGAAACTTATAAGCCTCTCCGTGCAAGTGATAACGTACTCGGGAGTGTCTAGGAGCGTTGCCTCGATGCTGCAACTAGCAGGCCATCGCTGCCCCTAGCACCACCACCTCGCCTTCTCAGCTGCCTATCGTTCCGATCCGCCTTGCCGCTGATCCGCCGCTATGCCGCACATGTAAAAGAGAGAGAAGAGAGAAAGCAGTCGACGCCTAACCGCCATGAAACGCGTCGATTTACCTGGACACCTTGGACATCGAGTGAAGATTCTCGCCGCTCCAGAGAAAATATAAACAGCACGAGCACTCGCGAGCAGATAACCTAAAACGCGCGCTGCTGGCGCGCGGTGATGTCAACTGCCGACAGCGCTGAGCACGCACGGCGGCCACGTCGCGTAATGTATTTGACACGCACGTTGCGCTAGCGCAGAACGCTTATCTAAAATCCGCGCTTGCGAGCGTGCCGCTCCGAGATTTCTTGTTCACTCTGTCCTGTTCTATCTTGAAGAATAGTCGTGAAAGAATTAGATTTTGAAAGAGATACAAGCGTGTAAAAGGCGGAAAGTCTTAGTACTCGTGCGTGTAGAATATCTGGTAAGTGCCCCAGGTGCAATGGCTGTTACCAGGAGGTATCACGTCCACGAATAGTCCCCGTTTCCTATCCGGCTGTGTGTGTGCAACCGCGACGCGTGCTACGCACCATTTTGCAATTTTAGTATTTGTATGCCCGCGACCGCTCTAATCGTGAGCTAGCCGTACAAATGCAATTGTCGCACACGAAACCGCGCTACACGTGTGTAGCTAGCGCCCTGGGCTCGCGTAAAATCGCGAAATCAATTATTGTTCGTATTATTAAGAGTGAATAAAAATTGTTCGATCTGTTCTGTTTTAAATTGGTCTGTTTAATGGTGCTTGTAAGCAACCCATCCGCTTCCCTACATTTGTACGCCACCCTGATCCCCAGTGGCGTTACAATATATACTAGGTTGTTCAAAAAGTTTTGAAAGCGGAAAAGAAGATACTTTTATTGCTCAGAATAGACTCCCATAAGTTCAATACACTTGGTCTAACGGTCTTCCAACTTGTTTATCCCATCATGGAAGTGACTTTCTGCAAGGCCTGCAAAATACTCCTCTATGACGGCTATAACCTCTTCGTTTGATAAAAAATGCTTCCCACGAAGGAATTTCTTGAGGTGTGGAAACAGCCAGAAGTCAGAGGGAGCTAAATCAGGCGAATAAGGTGGATGCTGCAACAATTCGTACTTTAATTCGGGTATTTTAGTGATGGTTTTTTGAGCTGTGTGAGCGGGTGCATTGTCTTGATGAAAAATGATTTTTTTCTTGTGCAAAACAGGTCTTTTTTCACTAATTTTTTTATCCAATTGGTCCAAAAGGTTACGATAATATTCAGAATTTATTGTTTTGCCAGTTTGGAGATAATCCACCAACAAAATCCCTTTTGCATCCCAAAAAACTGACGCTAACACCTTCTTCGCCGATTTCTGGACACGAACTCGCTTCGGTGCCGAAGTGCCTGGTTGACACCACTCTTTAGCCTCTTGTTTTGATTCAGGGTCATGATGGTAGACCAAAGTCTCATCCAAAGTGATGAATCGACGCAAAAGAATCCTTTTTATCCTTTCGAAAACGCTCCAAATGTTGCTCAGAAAGTCGCATTCGAACGTGTTTTTGTTCCATTGTAAGCGAATGCGGAACCCATTGTGCACAGAGCTTTTTGAAACCTAAAACTTTATTTAAAATATGACTTACATTGCCTAATGAGATGTCTAGGGCCTCTGCTAAATCTTTCTCCGTCAATCGACGATTTTCCAAAACCATATCCTTTACTTTTGCTATGAATGCTGGTGTTGATGCACTTTTTGGACGTCCTGAGCGTGGATCGTCTTCAACGCTTTTTCGACCACGTCTAAACTCTAAAACCCATCGATGCACAGTTGGAAATGAAGGAGCAGATTCCTTTAACACTTTCACCATTTCTGTATGAATTTCTGTTGCTGATAAACCTTCCAAGGCAACGAATTTTATCACTGCACGATATTCGGTTTCTCTATTGTAAAAAAAATACACTGACACGTCAACTTCAAATGGCTTGTAAACAAACAATAAATTGACAGAGTGGAATGAAACTTTGGGTATGTTTATCTGAAAGATAAAATATTAAAATGGCGTAAAAATTTTGGTTTTTCTACTGCTCTATAGATGTCGCTTTTAAAACTTTTTGAACAACCTAGTATATAGTGACAGATGGCTTATCGAGGTTAGGCCACCTGCCATGCAGTGCGAGGTAGAGTTCGCGGCGTGACTACACGCGGCGCCACCGATCGCTTGATCGACGCGGAAAAAGGAGCGAGAATCCGCGGCGTGCTGAACACGGCATCATCGATCAAGAATCGATAGCGCTACGCGGGAAAAGCGGTGGGGCGCGACGCGAGAGGGGGAAGAGGAGAGCCTTCTTCTCTTAGCAACCGCCGAACTGATCGCACGCTGTCACTGATTGAGAAATTTCCACCGCCGCTATAGTGATTTTCGAGCAGGTAACGTCAAGCGAGATTTGAGAGGACGAAACTCACAAGTTAGCGTAAAAGTAAGTGGCTACTTTTCGTTAAACTATATTTAGATATTCGCGACATATATTCTCTGTTTACGTGCATGATCGCGTTGATCATTTGTATTTTACTGTTTGTGCGAGCGGCGAGTGAGATAACCGATGTCACTCGCACAATCATAGATTATACGCACGAGTGAGAGAACCACTCTCACTCGTACGATCATAGACTGCGTAGACGAGCAAGAGAACCGCTCTCGCTCGTACAGTCATAGACTGCGAGTAGCGAGTGAGGGAACCGCTCTCACTCGCTCGTCCATAGACTACACGAAGCGAGAAAGGGGACCGCTATCCTTTTCGCGTAGCCATAGACTACACGTGTGTGTGTAGCCACGTGAGCAGGGTACGGAGCGCACGCGCAGTGCGCACCTTTCGAATTAGTACTGCGCGTCTAGCAATACTAATTGCTATCCTTGCCATCAAGCCTCTACGCAACAAATAATTACTTTTTGTATATTTTTATTGAATTTTTAGCAATAAATAAATTATGAAGCGCATAACGCCGTGCGCGTTATTTGTCTCCCTTCTTCTTTAGCTCCCTGTCACGAATACCGCCGCCTCCGCGGGTGTGCCAACCGACTGTTGGCACACATACTGAGCAGCCGAGCCCGGTGAAAGCCGCACCGGCAACGGGGCCTTAGGGAAAGGCCCCGTACACGTAAGTAAAGCAAGATCCAAGGGGGATCCTGCGTTGTCAACGGACCGGCACTGGACGAGAGTATCATTGCACCGACGGCTAACGTCCGTCGACACTCGAGGCCGCATCGGTGTATCTAGCGACCTGTCACGCCCAAACCGGGGCCGACAGCGGTGCGTACGTGCGAGGGAGCGTCTCTCACGTGCCTTCCCGAATTTACCCGTTATAAATTTTACTTTAAATTTTTTTATTTCAAAAATTACATAGATTAATCTCTTTATTTATTATTTTATTCATTTGTTACCTTATATTATTTATTCATATTCTATGTATTTTAATTTTTTAATTTTGTCTTTTTACTATTTGTTTTATTTTATATATAGCACTGTTTACTTATTCGATTATTTCTCATTCATTTATTTATCTTTCTTCTAGTTACTTTTTGTTTATTTCGTTATTTTTCCATTGACTTATTTATTTGTCTTTTTTTGTTTATTTTATTCTTTCATTTATTTATCTTATTTACTTATTTTCATTTATATTTAATCAACTTTATTTATACTTTTAGAACTTTTTTTATTTATTTAATCATTTTTCGTTTATTTTATTCGTTTATTTATCTTTCATAACTTCTTATTAGTTCACTTTTTATTTATTTATTCATTTATCTTTTATAACTTATTTATTAATAGTCTAAATAATCATTCTTTAGAAGTTATAATTTTTAATTAATGGACTGTTGGAGAACTACGTATTTGGTTTACTTTATATTCAAAGAGTTATTTAATAGATACACGATACGCTAACGCAATTGTAAATTAATATTGGAATTACCAGTCTTAATATGGAAATAATTATTCTGTAGGAAGTTAATCAAAGAATTAATTTACATTACAAAACGCAACTATTTCTATAAAAACGCATGTCGTAGACAGTTGCTCAAGATATAAGATTTTTCTCTATCAAATAGTGAAATAATAATAAATAGGATAGTTGAATTGCCGCCGAATAATAACCGTATAAGTAGCAATTTAAGTAGAGAAATGTTTTCATAATAGATGCATGTAACAGCTGAACATTTAAATTAATTATTTATTTTAAAGATTTTTTATTTAATTAGCTAATTATTTATACAAAAAAAATTATTATAAGGGTATTGCAAGATGAATTTGTGACATTCCAGGTTATTTCGCGATGTCCCAAATTACATTACAGATGCCAATTCAAGAAAAAATTACTTTGCAAAAATTCGTATGTCTTATAGCGGACTCACCATCAGCCTTTGTTAACATTTCACACACTTTGTTTAACTTTATTTCATTTTTTACCTAAAATTTGATACAAATTCTTTGATCCATTTTTTTAACAAACGAAAATCGCCAAGCTCATAAAAACATATCTAACCTTAGCGGCTGTCACTGACGAAGTAAACAATGAATACAGCTGAAAATTGTATCATACTTCAGGAATATTTGTATCAACATAATAAAAAAAAATTTTGACAATCGGACTCTTCAAACCCGCGAAATGTAAAAATTCCCGTTATTTTTTGAACACACCACATATAGACTTAAAATTTATGTGCGTGTGTAATATTATATAACATTTAATAGTATATGTGCTTCTAGCATTACCGTACTGTATTGAAATTTGAGAAAAAAAAAATATCTAGAAAAAGTTAAATCTGATTATATTAGGTGGATTTTGAAACATCTAGACGCCAAAACACATACTTCAAGAAGAAAAGAATACAAGATAATTGAGTTTGCATTGGGAAGTAAGAGCAGTGAGATCCGAACAAAAATTAGCAAAACAAGATGGAAATAGGTTAATAAAAATATTTTGACTCAAAATGCAACAACAAAGTTTATCGTATTTACCAGGTGTACAAGTATGAAATGCAGATTTTAAAACAAAAAATAACTCGTTAAATTTGGTAGAATAATAAAAAGTGCTTTATTCAAAGTATGCTCCATCGTTCTTTATACATTTTTCCCATCTTTCGGGCAATTTTCAAACACCACGCTAGTTGAAATCTTCCCCTTTTACCGCGAACCATTCATCGAGCCATTTTTTGACATCTTGATAGGAATCAAAGCGCTGCTTAGTAAGTGCGTGACCCATCGATGCAAACAAGTGGTAATCAGAAGGAGCCAAATCTGGTGAGTAAGCCGCATGAGGCAGAACTTCCTAGTTGAGTGCTTCCAATGTGTCGCGAACTGGTTTTGCCGTATGTGATGGAGCATTGTCATGAAGAAAAATTACTTTGTGTTGCTTCTTTCGCTATTCTTGTTTTTTTTTAAGCAGCAAACGGTTTAAATCGGTTGATTGTTGTTAGTAACGCATAGTATTAACCGTTTTCCCAGATTTCAATAGCTCATAATAGATCACGCCCCTATGGTCCCACCAAACACAGAGTATCGTCTTTCTGCCAAAACGATTTCATCTTGCGGTCGATGTGGATGGTGCTCCTGGGTCTACCCATGATTTTTTGCGTTTGGGATTTTTAAAAAAAATCCACTTTTCATCCCCTGTTACTATTCGGTGCAAAAACGACTTCCTTTTGTACCAAGCGAGCAAAATTTCACATGTGATTTTGCAATTTTCCAGTTGCCTATCAGTCAACTCATATGGTATCCATCTACCGCTCTTCTAAATTTTCCCCATCGCTCGTAGGCGATTCGAAACAGCTTATTGAGAAACTCCTAATTGCTGTGTGAGTTGTTTTTGTGTTTGCGAATCATCTTCGTCCAACAATGCTTGCAAACCCATATCTTCGAATTTTTTTGGCGGTTTTCCATGTTCCTTGTCTGCAAAATCGAAGTCACCTTTTTGAAACGCTGAAACCATGGTTCACACGTATCTTGCGATGCAGCATGTTCACCGTCAGCTTCTCGTAGTAACCGAAAGAATTTAGCAGCAGTTTTCTTCAAATGAAAACAAAAAATTAATGTTGTCCGCAAATGCTCTTTGTTCGGTACAAATTTTGACATAACATATTAAAGACAACAATACAACACGATGCACACACTTTTTTAGTCTATCACTAATGCGTGTCTCAACTTGTTGACGACACAACAAAATGGCGCCGTATCAAATCATAACAGCTTAAACTGCATTGGTACACCATCTGTTGCCTAAAATCTGCATTTCATACTTGTACACCTGGTATATAGAGTAAAAAGAATTATGTATAAAATCGCGCAAGATTTAGTTTACAATATATTAGCACTTAATAGGTGGTTTCGCGCGGAAGCTTTTCATTACAGAAATAAGTAAGTCAAGTACATACTAGGTGGTTCAACATGCAGCCCGACTCGAACAGATGGCAGCACTGAGCTCTATCAAAATATGAACGTTCAACAAGTTGTTTCCTGCCTCAATTATATTGTAAGTTTTAGATGGATCTGTTAGTTATTTATAGAGTTACAATTATTGAAAGCAGTTTACTTCCAAATTTTTTTAAAACATGGATAGCATTGAATTTCGTGCACTTATCAAGTATTATTTTTTACGTGGAAAAAATGCAAAAGAAACGAAGGAAAAGCTAGATAAATATTATAAAGAATCATCTTTGTCGAAAACAGCTGTTTGTTATTGGTTTGCTGAATTTAAAAGGGGTCGTTAGAGCACAAAAAGCAAACATAGTGGTGGACCAGAAAAAACGGCTACTACTGAACAAATGATTAAAAAAGTTCATAACATTGTTCTTGATAATCCTAAAGTTAAAGTGCGTGAGTTACAGTCTGTCAAGTAAGAGCGTGGTCGACTTCACCGACAGGTAATGAAAGATTTTGCTCTAATTCTTTCGCGAGCCGATAGAGGGAAGCTTTGTCCTTGATGCATTGTCAACAAAGATTCAGTTGTCGTTGATCTTTTAAAAGAGAATCACGCTAAACGCCATGAGTGCTAAGTACGCGTCGCGCTACGAGGCTGTGTTCCGTTGCATCCACCCGAAAGGTCCCAAAATGTCGGAATCAGCGGCTGCTAAATATATGAGAAAGTCAAAGGCATTTGTACAGAAGTGGATACAGCGATATAAAGTGGCTAAAAATGTCGATGATTTACCAGAACGTGGCTCGATAGGAAAAGTGAACAAAAGAGATGAAAAAAGAATAGTGAATCTGTTTTCGCGGAATCCTGCTTTAACACTGCGGCAAGGACAAGCAAAATTAATGGCAAAAGGTTTAGATATATCCTACGAAACTATCCGAACCCATCTTCGTACTTATCATCTGAAATGGCGCAACACAATGAAGAAGCCTCTGTTGACTGAAAAACATGTGACAAAGCGACTCGCTTGGGCGCATGAGAATATTGATAGAGATTTTGAAAATGTCATTTTTACTGATGAGTGTTCTATATGGGCACGTTCTGTCCTCACGCGAGCCTGGTCAACTTCAACCAATAGGCTTGTTCAGCGGACCGTAAAACATGGAATAAAGGTGCATCTTTGGGGCTGCTTCTCAAAGCAGGGATTCGGCACTTTGCACCTCTTTACTGACAACCTAAATGCCGAGAAAATGATAAAAATCTACAAAAAGGCTTTACTGCCATCTGCCAAACGATGGTTCATCACAAAAAATGAAGATTAGATTCTGCAGGAGGACAACGATCCTAAACACCGTAGCAAGCTCTGTACTCAGTGGAAGACTCAATCTGGCATCGTTACATTGGATTGGCCGTCGCAGTCGCCCGATGCAAACCCTATTGAAAATGTGAGGACGTATATTAAACGGAAGCTTCGTGGAAGACGCACATACACTTTGAAGCAGTTGTCTTACGAAATTCGTCGGATCTGGAGATCCTTGCCACTAGAATACGCCGTCAAATTAGTAGAAAGCATGCCTCGGAGATGCCAGGCAATTATCGACGCCGGTGGTGACTGGACACATTATTGACCAAATTGCATCATTGTTTGTAATGTGTACAATGTATATATAAATATGAAAGTTTCATCAAATAAATTTTTTTATAAATTAACACGACCACGCTCTTACTTGACAGAATGTAGCTAAGATCACAGGCATATAAACTAGATCGATTATTTCTATTTTACATAGAAATTTGGAAATGAAAGAGCTAACCGCAACATGGGTGCCGCGTTTGCTCACCCTTGACCAAAAACGACGTGTTTGTGATTTAAAACATTGTTTGGAGCTATTCGAGCGTAATCCAAAAGACTTTGATCAAAAGAATGAGCAGAAGCTGGTGGAAACACTCTCAAACAACCGAAGACCCAAAAATCGGCCAGGAAGATTATGGTCTCCGTATTTTGGGACGCACACGGATTGTTCATTATTGGGCCGATTAAGTTAGGAAATCAAACAAAAACGGCCTTATTTGACGAGGACAAAAATCTGTTTGCAAGACAATGCACCAGCTCACACATCATTGCAAACAATGGCAAAAATTGATGAAATGCACTTCGAATTGCTTCCCCATCCGCCTTATTCTTCTGACTTGGCCTCCACTGATTATTACCTCTTCCCAAACTTGAAAAGATGGCTCCAGGGTAAAAGATTTTTGTTAAATGAGAAGGTCAAGCAAGAGGCAATAGCGTATTTTGAGGGTCTCGATCAATCTTATTTTAAAGAAAGTATCGAAATGTTAAGATACCGCTGGAGTAAGTGTATTGAAGTAAACCGCAAAATCCACATTTTCTTAGTTAGTTCGGCTTCTTATTGAACCACTTAGTAAGTACAAGGGAGTTTTCTATAGGGATCATTGTCATTTCAAATTAATTTTCGGAATCTCTTGTTGCGAAAACAGTAGTCTTACATTTTTAAGCAGATTGCTATGCCTGTTCGTGTAAAATACACTTCATCAATTCCGTCAAGTTCATTTGACGATAACTACAGTATTATTACTTTTAGTTTCTTCTCCATCATCGACTTATTTTCACAAATTTAATATTGTACTAAAATACTTAGTTAAATTTTTTTTATTTTATACAACCACAGTGTTTTAATATCCTTTCAACACACTCGACAATTATTTGGTTAATCTTTTAATATCTTTTTCATTAAAACTCAATATTGTTTCATACATAAAATTATTTATATTCAGATTTTAATGAATTAACATATTATCGACCGCCCACCGATTAATCGGCTTTTTGACGCTAACGCTTACCGACCGAAAGCCTATTAATCGGCTTTTGTTGCCGACGCTT
Source organism: Chalcis sispes (assembly GCA_949987625.1). Taxonomy (NCBI): domain Eukaryota; kingdom Metazoa; phylum Arthropoda; class Insecta; order Hymenoptera; family Chalcididae; genus Chalcis; species Chalcis sispes. The sequence goes on along the minus strand of OX465098.1, from coordinate 19,809,700 downwards.
ACTAACCGATAACCTATTAATCTGTCTTGGTGATAGGCAGTCATTTTTATATGAACAGACACAGAGACTCCCGCGCGACAGTCTAAGCTGAAACAGACCCGGTGTTAGGGAGAATTCGTGGCTGGACGGCCGGTCGGACGTGCGTATGCTGTTAAACCGCTAGCTGTCGGTAAAGTGTTAAGATTAATTTTTAAAAATATTTTATTTCAAATCTGCAATTTTTTTTAAACGGCAAAATCTAATTAAAAAAAAAAAAAAACGCAAGACGGTTAGCGGCTAGACCGAGAAGAGTTGCAGATCACAATGATGGCGAATCAAATGCATCTTCTACTTCTGAAATTAATTAAAAAGAATTATTAGGCCGAAATCGAGTAACTGAAAATATAGATGATGTTCAATTCGAACGAGATGGAAATCTCCAACCTGCAAATCAAACAACAAAAGTAGATTCTTGTGGTGCTTTTGGGGAAAATTAAGCGCTTTTATGTAACCTCGGAATGGACTATCTTAACAATAACAACATGAAAATAGATGCTATGGATAGAGTTTGTTCTCATTGTGGTACAAAGAAATGGGAAGATAAAACTGCTGGTCTTTGTTATACAAATAGCAAAGTATCTCTTCCATCTATTTAAAATGCACCTAAACTTCTTCTTAAATTAGTCACAGAAGATCATCTACTTTCCAATGACTTTTTTACTAACGCAAAACAGTATAACACTTTCTTTCAAATGTCGTCTTTTGGATGCACACAAATAAGAGAAGAGAACTATATGCCTTCTTTCAAAATAGATAAGATGATATATATCATAATAAGATGATATTCTATAATCAAGTAATTTAGTATAATATTAAAGTTATGAAAATAAGTCGTAGATGATAGAGAAGAAAATGAAAGTAATAATACTGTAATTATCGCCAAATGAATTTGACAGTATTGATGAAGTGTATCTTACACGAATAGGCATAATAAACTGCTTAAAAATGGAAGACTACTGCTTTTGCAACAAGAGATTCCGAAAATAAATACGGAATCACAATGATCCCTATGAAAAACTGCCTTGTACTTTGTACTTGGCTTAGTTATTTCTTTAATGAAAAGCTTCCGCGCAAAGCCACCTAGTGAGTTACCTAGAAAACGACGTAGAAGGAGGTACAGTTTCCCTCTCTCTTTCGTCTGGCGCTGAACGCGTCAATTCCTACGCGGGTAAAATCTAGACGCACTATTAATTTTTCATGGTTAACAGTCGGTAAAATGTTCTTTTAAATAGCCTACGTTATTTCAACCACTGTAAAAGAACTTCTAACGAAATTTCGTATCGGTTCATTGAGTAGATACCGAGATCCTTCAGATGCAAGGAAGAAGTGCTGTCCCTTTATATGTAGTAGAGCACGGATTTAAAAAAAAAAAAATTGTTTTTTTTTTGCAATTTAACAATTTAATCTTTTTAAATTCCAAAAATTAGAAGTCATATTTTGAACAATGCCTTTTGAAATCTTAGAAATTTTTTCAATAGACGTTAGTCAATTTTGTTTCGTATGCATTTTTTTATTGAAAAAAAAATACAAATTGAATAATAAAATAGTATTCATTTATAATAAAAAGAGTTAAATTACATCGCTTGAATGTTTTTACTTAATAGTGTGTGGAGATGTTTTTTTTTTATTTTTATTTTCTGTATAACATATGAATGCATATCTAGTTTAACAAACATTTAAATTTAGAAATAATAAGTAACTAAAATTTATCCATTTCATTTTACACATATAATATATTAAAAATTTATAAGACATAATGAAAAACTTACTATAGGCTTTATAAGAAACAGCTCACCCCAAAAATTAGGATTATCTAATGTTAAATCTTCTCCACTAAATATACTTTCATACATAATTATAAATTTTCCTTTGTATTGACGTTTTGTGTCAGACTCATACAACTTTTTCACAGACATATCTATAATAAGATAAGAGAAATTCTATATTAAATGATAAAAAATTATTGCTGATATATTAAAAATTTATAACATATGCGTCCTTATTATAATACTTGTGTATTATAATCATTTTATAAGAATGTGAACATTTTGAATGATTTAATTTTAGAAAAGTGATACTCGTTATATGCCCATTTTCTAAGGCAGGTTGTGGAATATATAAAATTAGACTACGATCCGTAGAATCGGAGTAGTAGCCATAAACATTGATTAGTCTGACAAACTGTTGACAAATGTGCAAAGTAAGAAAGATCAAACAATTAATGTCCAGCGATCTTAACATACATACGTAGAATACCTAATATATGCAGGTAAATCTGCGGCGCACAACTAATATTAAATAGAAGCCATCAAACATGTAACTTATTGGGAGTGTGAATAAATTCTCGCCGATTTACCGTCAGATGGCGATACAAAAATTTTGTGTGTACAATTCAAGATGATGATGCATCTATATTAAGTTTCTATAACCTTCGTTTAAAATCAGTGCGTGTCTTTCCATTAACCCATAAAAAACATTTTCTTCTTGTAGCGTAAAACATGTTAAATTTCGTTTTAAATAAACCGTTTTTGCAGAGAATTTTACTGCACTATTTTATTCAGAAGAAATCTGCAGCTGAAGCACACAGAATTCTTGTAGAAATCTATGGTGATAATGCTATGTCGGAAATAACATGCAGAGATTGGTTCAACCAATTTAAAAATGGTGATTTTGATGTTCAAGATAGAGAACGCAGTAATGCACCAAAGAAGTTTCAAAACGAAGAATTGGAAACATTACTTGCTGAAGATCCATGTCAGACGCAATTCGATGTTGCAAAATCATTAGGAGTTGATCGAACAACAGTTTTGAAACGTCTGACAGCATTAGGAATGTTACAAAAGGAAGGATCTTAGATGCCGTACGAACTGAAGCCGAGAGACGTCGGACAGTATCTTGTCACGTGCGAACAGCTGTTTCAACGACAAAAAAGAAAAAGTTTCTTACATCGTATTGTGACTGGTGATAAAAAGTGGATATACTACAGTAATCCCAAGCGTAAAAAATCATGGGTTAAGCCCGGCGCAGCAGTAGCATCAACGCCAAAGCGGAATATCCACGGTTCCAAGCTCATGCTATGCATTTGGTGGGATCAATTGGGGGTAGTGTATTACGAGCTGCTCCAACCCAACCAAACCATCATAGGAAATCTCTATCGATGGCAATTGATGCGTTTGAGCCGAGCATTGAAAGGAAAGCGGCCGCTATATGAGCAAAGATACGATTAGGTGATTTTGCTGCATGATAACGCTCGGCCACATGTCGCGTCACCATACCTGGTCAAAACATATCTGGAAACGCTGAAATGGGAAGTCCTACCCTACCTGCCGTAGTCTTCAGACATTGCTCCTCTGATTACTATTTATTTCGATCGATGACTTACGGCCTGGTTGAGCAGCACTTCACTTCGTATGAAGAAACGATAAAATGGATCGATTCGTGGATAGCCGCAAAAGAAGTGTCGTTTTTCGACGTGGAATTCAAATGCTGCTAGAAATATGGAAAAAAGTTATCTCCAGCGATACTTTCATTCACTTGCTCTTTTATTATTTTTTTTAAATAAAGAATTTATTTTTACAAAAAACGGCGAGAGCTTATTCACACTCCGAATACAAATGGTCAGAATTATATAAATATACAGAAGAGAGAGAGAGAGAGAGAGAGAGCTCATTAGCTTCTTAGAATAGATTAGGTATAGATATAATTGAGCAAATTATAACGCAGGTAGAACTGCAATGATTAGTGACTTAGTGAATACATCTGCAAGATTTTCATCTAAATTAATTTTTATTACATCAATAGTACCTTCAAAATAATTTTCATTTACGAAATGATAATATGTTTCAATGCATTTTGAATTCTTAGTTAAATTTCCGTATTTACTTACAGTAATTGCTCCTGCATTATCTTCATAAATATATATGGGCTTATGAATTTCTATTTCAAAAACTTTTAGCAATTCTTTAATTAATTTGACTTCACTCACGCATACTGATAAAGTAACATACTCAGTTTCGATAGACGACTTGGTTATAATATTTTGCTTTCCAATATATACTATTTCCATGCATTTTAATTACATATCCGGTCGTAGATTTTCTATCAACTACATCTGCTGTCCAATCAGCATCAACATAACATTCGAAAATATCAGCATTTAAATTTTTCTTATATGTCATTTTGAATTTTTCTGTATAATACAAATATTTTAATATTCTTAGTGCATATTAATAATGACTCTAATCATAGCAATTTTGAAATCTACTTAAGTAACTTACTGAATAACAAATATCTGGTCTTGTACTTAAACTTATGTATAAAAGTGCACCGATTAGGTTTCTATATTTTATATCATTTGATGCTGATAAAGCAGGTTCACATTTTAAGTTTTGCTCCATCGGAGTAGCATACAATTTCGCATTTTCAACATCATATTTTCTCGCTAAAGAATCAATATAGACCTTTTGATCTGAAGTCATGACATTCTTATTACAATCATAATTAATATTTATACCTAAATACGTTTTAACTTGGCCCATATCTTTCATTCGAAATTTTACAGTTAATTTTTTTTTGATAAATTCAATCAATTTTCTATCTTTACAACCTATGAATAAATCATCAACAAAAATTATCAAATAAACTTTCTCATTTTTAACTTCCAGAAAATATAAACAATAATCGATCTTACTTTTCTTAAATCCCAATTTCCTCAAATATTCATCTAAACACTCATACCATGCATGTGGACTTTCGCGCAACCGATATAACGCATTTTCTTATTTACATACTTTGTCTAAATTATCATCATAACCTTGAGGTTGTTTAACATAAACTTCGGATTTAACTTCTCCATTAAGGAACGCTGACTCGACGTCCATTTGATCGATTTTAAAATCATTTTGCACACAGTAATTTGATAAAATTTTTGATGTTTAAGTCCTTACAACTGATGAATAAATATCATCAATTATTTTTTTTTTGCTAAAACCCTCTTACTATAATCCTAGCTTTAAATCTATTATTCGCCTTTTTTGTGTATACTCACTTTAAATCTAACGCCTTTTTATCCTTCGGTTTTTCAACTAATTTCCATGTTTCATTTTTATTTAAACAATCAATCTCTTTATTCATAGCTTCTTTCCATTTTTAACTCTCATTACTATTTATTGCGTTTATTCATTAATATTCATTAAAATTTTCGGGATTATCAACGCTTACATAGTTAACATAAATCCAATTTGTTACCGGATTTCCATATCGATTTACAGGGCTTTTCTTTCTTTGTGACCTTCTTGGTACTGTTAAATTTTCTTTACTAGAACTAGATTCGTTATTCTCATATTCATTATTATCAATGTTTTCATTTTCATTATTTTTACTTTGAATTTCTAGTTCAGTTTCTCTTTCCCTACTCTACCCGAGGGTCGAATTAGGGGGAAGTATAAATTCATTGTTGTTTTCATTTACTTCATCAATATCATTAACCAACTAACTTAACATTTTCTTCAATTATGTCTACATGCTTAGCTACCATTACTCTATTATTTATTAGGACTCGATAACCTGCCATAACTGCCATATCCAACTAATGCCCCTAAATCTGCTTTTCTATTCTATTTACTTTTTTTCTTGATTTCTGGGACTCGAACAAAAACTCTACTACCATATAATTTAAGATTTTTATTATTGGGTTCTTCTCCTATCATAATTTCATACGGAGACATTTTCTCAAAAGTATTTGCCAAGGTTCTATTTTTTAAATAAGCCGCTGTTTGAACTGCTTCCGGCCAGAATTTATTATGAATTTTCGCATCTGCTAATAAATATCTTGCCGTTTCCATTATCGACCTATTGTACCGCTTAGCAGTTCCGTTCAATTCGTGAACATATGGAGGGCACGGTTCAATATAAAACCCTATTTCTTTTGCAAAGTTGTAAATATCTTTATTTAGAAATTCTCTACCGTTATCACACCTTAATTTTTTTATCCTTTTCCCTGTTAAATTTTCAACTGAATTTAGATAATTCACTATGCAGTCATATACTTCATTTTTTTCCTTTATTGTATAAATCTATGCAACTTCACTGTAATCATCGATTAAGACTAAAAAATATTTTTCTTCCCTAAAACCTATAGTACTATGCGGTCCATTTACATCCGCGTGAATGATTTCTCATATATCTTTGGCTCTATGCCTATCGTTCTCAAATCTAGTATTTGTCATTTTATTTTTTACGCAAGTACCACATTTCAAATATTCCTAAATTATTTGGCAAACCTTTAACTAAATTATTTTTACCTAAAATATTTAAATAACTAAAATTTACATGACCAAGCATTCTATGATATTTTTTTTTCAAAGACATACGATTATTTACCTTTTCAGTTACAAAACTTTGACTATTTCTAAACACCGTATTTATCTTATACAAGTTATTTACTTTATTCGCAACTCCTATTAATTTATTTTCATCACTGTAAATCTTTGAAGTATTACCTACAGATACAATTTTTGCTTTTTCCGCGACTTCACCAAAACTCATTAAGTTTCGATCCATTTCTTTTACGAAAAACACGTCTATCAAAATAATTTCCGTTTTATTATAATTTGTTAGAAATTTAGTTTTAATATCGCCTACACTCGTCGCTTTTAATGTACGACCGTCTCCAACTTTTACGTTAATCGAATTTTGTAATTCGTTACATTTTGCAAAATATTTATCGTCATTTACAACATGATCTGAACATACGTTATCTAGTATCCACTCTAACTTATTTTCGCAATTATTTACCTCAACATTATTGTTTTTGCTAGCCTCTACTTCAGTTGTAAAGACCTTGGGTTCAAGCCGATCTTGCCGCTGTTGGCCGCCTTGTCCACGTTAGCCTATGCCTCTGCTTTGGCTGCTGCCTTCTCACTGTTGCTGGTGTTGCTGGTGTTGTTGTTGAGAACGTGCGCCTCCTCGCGCTTGTTGTCCTCCTCCTCTCGAGCCTCTCCAGGAATTTCTTCCGTTGCTTTGGCTTGTACATTCGTATTGGAAATGACCTTGCTTTCCGCATCTGTAGCACGTACCATCCTTTCCTTTTTCCACTTTAAATACATTTGAATTTCCACTTACATTTTTTGAATTTTGATTTTCTTCCTTTTCACGATTTTTGTATAATTTTATTTCATTTATAACGTAATCAACGGTTCTTTTCTTTTCTGGCAACACATCAATTACGAGGGCGGTTCAATAAGTACCCGTGTTTGACAACGGAGGGCGTTCCTGACGAAAGTTGGTATTATCATCGTGCGCTGATATCTATCAAACGACGATAAAACAAATTTCAGACTGATTGATAGGTTAGTTTGGATTTGGCAGCCATTCGAGTAAGACGTGTATCGTGATTTTCGCTAAGATGGAAAAAGAGCAGTATCGTTCGGTAATTCGCTTTTTGTTTTTGGATGGAAAAAAATGCGAGGAGATAAAAGCAAAGTTAGATGATGTTTATAGGGACACTTCGCCATCTATGACCACAGTTAGATATTGGTTCAACGAATTTAAACGTGGGCGAACATCCGTTCTTGATGAGGAGCGACCAGAACGCCCGGCACACGTGGTTACCGAGGAAATCATTCAAAAAGTCTACGACATGATTCTCGCTGATCGACGAACGAAAGTGCGCGAAGTAGCAGAGGCCGTAGATGTGTCGACCGTAACGGCAATTAATATTTTACATGATAAGTTGGCGATGAAAAAATTGTTGGCCTGATGGGTGCTGCGATTGCTCACGGTAGACAACAAGCGGATGCGGCTGTTAACTTCGAAGCAGTGTTTGGAGTAATTTAAGCGAGATCCGAAGGAGTTTTTGCGTTAAGTTGTCACCGTTGATAAAACCTGGATTCATTATTACACACCAGATACCAAGCAACAATCAAAACAATAGATTTCTCCCGGTGAATCTGCTCGAAAGAAGACGAAGACGGTCCCATCGGCCGGAAAGGTCATGGCGACGATTTTTTGGGAGGCAAACGGCGTCATCCTCATAGATTTTTGAGAAAAAGGAAGAACGATCACTCGACAATACTATAGTGACTTATTGGACCGCTTCGACAAAAAATTGAAGGAGACACGGCCGCATTTGGCGAAAAAGAAGGTGTTGTTTCACCATGATTACGCACCAGCACATTCATCCGGAGTTGTCGCCGCCAAATTGCATGAATTGCGTTATGAATTGCTGCCGCAGCTCCGTATTCACCCGATCTGGCTCCCTGCGACTTTTTCTTGTTCCCTAACATGAAGAAATGGCTCGCGGGAAAAAAATTTAGCTCAAACAAGGAAGTCATCGCTGAGACAGAGGCGTATTTTGAAGAGTTCGACAAATCCTATTTTTTGGAGGGGTTAAGAAAATGGCAGAAGCGTTGGGAGAAGTGTATCTTTCTAAAAGGGGACTATGTTGAAAAATATAAAAAAATTTTTTGAAAAAATGGTGTCTTCATTTCTAACACGGGTACTTATTAACATTTCAAAATAGGAAAAAAAAAATTTAGAATTTTAATGCAAAGTAACAATTTTTATGAATTAAAATGCTATATACAAAATCAAAAATAAAATGAAATAATCAAAATGTATGTGATAGAATATCGAGAAGATAAAATCAAAAATGAAATATCCACAACGAATCATCCAAAACACCGAATATCCACACCTGCATGACAACAAAAACATTTTTTTTCATTTTTTGCTAATCCACTATGTTAAATATTTCAATCTTATTTAAATCTGTACGAGCAGACATTTTTAGGAGCGCTGATTTCGAATTTCACTTTTTGCTGTCAAAATTTAGAGTTTCACCTAGAAACATTGACTTTACATTCGAAAGTCCTTGAAATTTATGGTCAAGTTTAAACCAAAGGTTACTATATGATTGTAGGCATTATATTAGGTTACTATTTATTGCGTTTCAGTCGTAACATTTTTCAGGTCGGCTACGTCAGATTCAATTTAAATTTTACTTTATGTGTTTCAGTTCGGCCGAGATAGAATTTGAAAGTTGAAATGATCGTTGTTCATTTTATTTTATTTTTGTACGGAGACTAAAACCTCCGAAAAAATTTAAATAATTTCTAATTGTTCATCACTTATTTTAATTAAATAAGAAAACGCTTCTTACTACCGTAAATAATGTTAATTAAGAAATTTTTTCAAAAATTATAGAAGTCATCACTCTTCGATATCTTCCCTTATACCCATTTAAAAAGATAATTGAATTAAACCACGAAAAGTAGACAATAAAAATAATTTCGATTACCATAAGGTGTGACAAAGTAGTATTATATAAAGGAATGAGGGATGGTGGTAAAAATAAATTTACACGGATTGTGCAAAATAAACTAACTTGCCTTGGCATAAAAACTCTCATGCGATAGAAAGAAAAGCCGGGGTAGGAGAATATTTTATTAAATGAGAATTATACAAGTTACAAAGAAAAAGTGATTCTGAAGTGCCCAGAAAAGCACTGCAAATGCGACGCAAGAGGCCGCTAAAAAAGAAATACACGCCGATAACACTTGAATTTAACGCCGCGAGGATCCTGGTCGCACGCAAGAGCGCTCTTACCATTGTGAAGGAGGGCAACGAATCGTCGCACGTTAATGGCCTATTCCTTGCCGCGTTGGTACGTGTCCTGGATATGGCATGTGCATGGAATTCACACGTGGTCGATCTCCCCTCAAGCCTTGGGAACCAGAACGCTCAGGTAGCGCACACAATTCACACTTACACATATGAGCGCGTAAACGTAATGCGATGCCGATATCTGCTCGCACGCGAAAATAAGCTGAATCACTTACTAAACACCAAAAAAAATGCGTATACCCGGTGAGATAGCCGTCCTAAAACAAGATGTGCGTGCAGTCTCTAGCGCAACGTGACCGTTAAACCAAAACGAAACGTAATGAATGCGTAATCATGACTTGCTCTTGTCAGACCAGGTTCGCGACGGCTGTTTCTGACTAATGTCCCCGAAAACACACTACCGAACTAACCAGAACAATGATGATTTATCAAATCTCACGACTTCGATCAAAAAATCATTGATTAACCACAAGCACAAATCTAACCATTAGCTCATTTAACTGACATTTAACCCCTTAACTCCTTTATATTGAATATATAAATGCAAATTAGCTTATTACTTATATTAACTTTAAGATAAATTTGATATTCTGATGTAATTGAAACCTTTTTCGCAGATGCAGAAGCTTCGACTACACTATCCAATAAAAAAAGTTGTCTGAACTAATTAATATCTTTACATAAAGTTTAAAGTTTTTTTGCTTGCTGATCATGAATCTGGCACCAGAATTATTCAATTGCCCATGAGGCTCCACCAAATACCAGGTTTACAAGCATAATATGCAGATTAAAAAAAAAAAATAACACGTTAACTTTGTTAGAATAATAAAAAGTGCTTTATTCAAAGTATGCTCCATCGCTTTTTATACATTTTTCCATCTTACGGGCAATTTGTGAATACCACGCCAGCATAAATCTTCCTCTTTAGCCGCGAACAATTCATCGAGCCATTTTTGACATCTTGATAGGAATCAAAGCGCTGCTCAGTAAATGCGTGACCCATCGATGCAAACAAGTGGTAATCAGGAGGAGCCAAATCTGGTGAGTAAGCCGCATGAGGCAGAACTTTCCAGTTAAGTGCTTTCAATGTGTTGCGAACCGGTTTTGCCGTATGTGATGGAGCATTGTCATGGAGAAAAATTACTTTGTGTTGCCTCTTCCAGTATTCTGGCCTTTTTCCAAGCAGCAAACGGTTTAAATCAGTTAACTGTTGTTGGTAACGTGTAGTATTAACTGTTTTCCCAGGTTTCAATGGCTCATAATAGAACACGCCCCTCTGGTCCCACCAAACACAGAGCATCATCTTTCTGCTAAAACGATTTCGTCTCGCGGTCGATGTGGATGGTGTTCCTTGGTCTACCCATGATTTCTTGCGTTTTTTTTCAAAATAAATCCACTTTTGATCCCTTGTTACTATTCGATGCAATAACGACTTCCTTTTGTACCGAGCGAGCAAAATTTCACATGTGATTTTGCGATTTTCCAGTTGCCTATCATTCAACTCATATGGTATCCATCTACCGCTCTTCTAAATTTTCCCCATCGCTCGTAGGCGATTCGAAACAGCTTATTGAGAAACTCCTAATTGCTGTGCGAGTTGCTTTTGTGTTTGCGAATCATCTTCGTCCAACAATGCTTGCAAACCCATATCTTCGAATTTTTTGGCGGTTTTCCATGTTCCTTGTTTGCAACGTCGAAGTCACCTTTTTTGAAACACTGAAATCATCGTTTACACGTATCTTGCGATGGAGCATGTTCACCATAAGCTTCTCGTAGTAACCGAAAGGATTCAGCAGCAGTTTTCTTCAAATGAAAAAAAAAATTAATGCTGTTTGCGAATACTCTTTGTTCGATATAAATTTTGACATATTAAACACAATAATACAACACGATGCACACACTCTTTCAGTCTATCACTAATGCACGTCTGAACTTGTTGATGATACAACAAAATGGCGCAGTGTCAAATCATAGCAGCTTAAACTGCATTGGTACACCATCTGTTGTCTAAAATCCGCATTTCATACTTATACACCTGGTACTAAAGAATTTTGATAAAAATTTAAAATTCGTGCAAGCAGTCTCCGCATTTCAGGAGGCTTATGATTTTCGAAGTATTTTAGATCGCTGATTACAAATAAAGTATTAGAATTATTCTATAACCTTTAAATCATCAGCAAAAAAGCTGAAGAATCTCCAAAAATATAAAAAATTTGTTGTAATGATCTACACCTTTTATTCGATAAATGTTATCCAAAGAATTTTCGCTTGTTAATCACAAATCTGCTAACAGAACTAGTATGTAGTCTTTAGCCTTCAGCCGAATTTTATAGAATCTTTACAAAAACTTTTAATTAAGGCTAGCCGAAAATAAATTGTTTGTGAATCATGCATCTTATGGGTATACATTAATATGCCTTTAGCTGCATCCAGGGCACTTCCACGCAGTGACAGCGAGCAACAACACCACCGGCTAAGTCTACAGATAACGGCTTTCATGCCGCTATGACAGCTAAAGCTACAGATTCATGTTAATGAGGCAAAAATACGGCAAATTCTTTAATTTTTAAGGAACTGCCATTTTAAAAAGTTTATTAAGGAATCGCAGAAAACTGAAGGCAAAAGTAAAAACTGAAGGAGACATTTTAATACCTGATTCTTGATCAGTGCACAATATTCCTTGGGATAGCATATGTCGTATATGAGGTATAGACCGTTTCCCCAAATTCTCCATTTTTTCAAAGATTCTTCAATATTTGCTAAAGACTAAAGAGTGATAGGGCAATTCTAATACCAGTTATGTAATTAGCGATCAGAAATATTTTGGCTAGCCGTGTATATAAGATGTAAATAATCATTCGGAAAAGACTGAAAGGTGGTAGAGTGATTCTGATGTCGGATTTATGATCAGCAAACAATACTTCGGAAACTATGTCACATGAGAAGTTCAGACAATTTTTTTATTTATTGGATACTCCTTTCACAGACTGGATAAGTGAGAATCTATATCTTACTGAGCTCTGATATTTTGTTTCGAAACAAATGTTTGTAAGGACTTACGAGTATATACACTTGTGATGAACGAAAAAATCGAAAAAATGTTTATTATATATTCTTAAAGTACAATATCTGAGGAATATTGTCACTAAATTTCATAAAGATTGAAGCATTAGTTTCGGAGTTGCAGGTAATTCAATAAATTAATTTTAATTATAAAGAAAACATATTTTAATCTTTAAACGCAATTATCTCGGAATCTTTTTTTTTTTTTAAATACCTTTGTGGTGGACACGATTACTAAAAAACTATTAATCCGATATACACCAAATTTATACTACTCATTTATTATATCAATATCTAGGGCCTGAACGAAGGATTTTTGATTTTGTTAAAAAAAATGTTATAACAAAAAACTGAAAATTTAGCACATCGAAAAGTGAATTTTTTGTTAGAATCGTCATTTTTGTTTAAATCAAAATTTAAAAAAATCCTTCGTTCAGGCCCTAGCCATTGCAATATATTAATGAAATCTTCTTGAATTTTCGATTTCAGATAAGCCATTCTCAAGATATCATGTCCATCGCAACTGATACTGAAAAAAGATACTCCTGGAAAAGAGATCGAGCTCCGCTATTTTTTTATATTTTTTAATGAAAAAAAATTGTAAAAGTAAATAAAAGTATATACTAATTAATAAAGTTTATAATTTTTTAATAAACGTTTATTTTCATGTCGAAAAAAAATCTAGAAAATCACTTTATTTCGCCCGCTACAACTGTATATAAGCCCTTAAGAGTAGAAAGCTTTATTTAAATGGAAATCCTTCTAGTCAGAATACACCTATCTCAATAATTATAATGTATAGCAAAACAACCAATGTATTTTTATATCAATATGTATTTTTTGTATCTACTAGTACACTTTTAGAGGTGAAAACCTTCCTCGAAATTCACCATCTTCAAAATTCATTCTTAAATAAGATTTTTTTAATGTATTTTGGCTTCTGATAAATATTTTGCAGCAATACAAAATAAAAAATAACTTTTCTAGAAAACTTAACTTATCAGGTATTGTTCTGGCAATAGAGGTCATAATGCCTACTTAAATCTATACCGTGCGTAAAAAGTAATAAAGCTAAGATTCCTTTGTTAAAAGTGCCAGCAGCGACATATGCAGCAATGTCAACTATTTTTAAACCGTAATTTTCTTAAGTGCTATTATCTGATACAGTAACATCTGTCGTATCAGTAAGACTGCTTTTATCACTCGTTTTTTTTTCTTCTTTTACAGCTGAGAGGAAAAGTGCTTTAACAACCGTTTTGATATATACAGGTATTTTATCAACATAAATATTGTACGTTGATTTATTCACGAAAAAACCACTTACAAAAATAAAACGGCGGTTTATTCCATACGATTCATCAATTTTTTTAAACAATAAAATATATCTAGGTCGACATTTTTCACGATCTACTTGAAATTTAAATTCGAGACCAAATTTTACACACTGTTTAAATTACCATTACACATTTTGTCCTCTCCATTTTTATAAAAGAACTTTACAAAAGTAAAAAGGGCTGAAAAAAGTAAAAAAAGTCTATAATTGGATACTGAAGAGAATTACCCTCGAACACGTGTTCTTCGTCTTGTCTTTTGAGTTTTTTTTGCCAACGTGCTGGTGAAAGATTCATCGTTTATCTTTGCAGTTTCAGGATTAAATTAGTATTTTCTTTTTTTTTTGGTTTATCTTTTCTCTGAGCATCTATTGCTAGATGAACTCTAGAAACTTAACGCATATTGCAAAAAAATGAATAAAAATCTTGGTAAAAGTTTACAACAAACACTTATGATCTTCAAGAAACCTCCTGGTTCAACAAGCAACACAAAACTAAAATATTTAAAACTAGTTACCCTTAAAAAGTAAAACAAGTAAAAAAGACAAACAATAGTTAAGCAGCTGCCTCATAATAACTACGTCGCGCTGGGCTAACGTCTAGCTTGATAGGCGAAACTTTTGAAGGCTCTATCTCTTAAAGTTTTACTTCAATTGATTTAAAATTTTGGAAGAATATTCTAGGCATATTGTACTATTTAAAAAGAAGGAACTATTTTTCGAATATTTGAAATCCTCCTAACGCCTTAAGATGAAGAACAGTGGAACGATGACCACTACCGGTGCCTCAAGATAGTGAGTTTCCTGTGAAGCAGTGAACCACTTTTAAGATAAGAGTATGCTATATAATTCATAACGGCAGATGCTAAAACAAAGAAAAACGAGATGATATAAAGCAAGTATTTGGTATTTACATTGCGCTGTAATTTGTTCTAAAGCCCAGAAAAAAGCACTTCTGGCACTGAATAGGAAAAAACTCCGGTGGACGTTAAAGGCTGCACAGATATTGGGGTTGACCGATTCCCACAAGGAGGAATTGCAGAAATTGGTCAATGGGTCTTGACAAGAGGAAAGACAATTAGCGAGGAGAAAAGTGACTCCTCGTTCATGAAAATGAAAAGAAGAAATGATGGTTCTGACAAAGTTTCCAATAGAGAAGACAAATCTCCATAAAAAGCTCTGAACATCTTCTATCTTTTGAAATAGATAAACTTAAGAAACAAAGAAAAAAAGAGCATAAGCCTAACCACCTACAGCACCGAAGATAAATATTAAAAGGATACTCCTACCATGAATCTGCGCCAGCCGGACGAAACGGACTAAAAAAAAATGATGGTAAGGAGGAAAATGTCGATTAAAGAGATAAGAGAGTCTTACCAAGAAATTAACAACGGAGCGCTTAGCATGCTGTGCTCCAACAAGACCGGCAAAACTAAAGAGCTCTTGCCCAGAAACCATAAAAATCAAGATGGCAGTGGTCTTTAGATGACTTCTTCAGGTTCTTCATAGGTCCCAGGCTAATAAGAAAAATACTTTACTGGACAATGATAGTTATACAGGCAACAATAATAACACTCTAATGTACAAATTATAAGTTACTCGCAAAATATTCATAGATACCAATAGCAGTAGCATAAAGGAATGGGCACCAGGAACTTTCCACCGTCAATAATTCTTGTATTTATCCTAAAATCCCTTAAAAAAAAAAGGGATAGTGAAAGGAAGGCAAATTTTAAGTAAAGAAATTCAAAACAATAGACCCCTAACATCAATATGTTTTAAAGAAATTCATCTAAGAAATATAAACTCAAATGTAAAATTTACAATTTTCTTTTTCTCTTAAAATAACGAATCTATATTTAATCAACGCTTCAAGTCAATTAAAAACCCCTTTACCTGCATGACGAAATAACACATGATAGAATAAAAACTTGAAAACTAAGAAAGAAGTAGATTAATAAAACCTGAATTACATGAACAAAGAAAGAAAAGAACTTAAACAAGCAAAACATCGTCGACCATTATTTTTTTCTCTTGAACAAAATTTATTTTTCAAACAAACCACGAGAACGATGATAACCTCGAACTAAATAACTAGAATAAAAAAAAATTATTTAAAAAAGGAGAAATAAGAAGTAGAGGTTGAACAAAGAAAAAGATAATTGATTAAATAACTCTCTTATGCGAGCATCGCTTGATAAAATGAGAGACCCGTATATACAGAAAGCGTCGAGCTTGATAGAAGTTTTCAGAGAAAAAATTTTCTAGGCTTACTAATAACCTTGAAGCCGTCAGCACCCAAATTGTAGAATGCGAGGAACAACTCGACAACTTGAGAAGTAGAATCTAGAAGCTGCGTGAGGACGAACGCTCCATGACGAATAAAAGAGCCGGAAAAAGACGTTCTTACTTTATTCTCCCCAGACCAAAGCACCCGACCCTTCTAGTGAACAAATCAAACAAATTTCGAACACAACTACAGGAGTAATTGACGATTCACGGCCTACTACATACTCAGACTTTGCTCACATCAAGCCTGTATTAAACAGGTGCGTGTGTAGTAACGAAGACAATAAAGAAATGGGAACCATTTTAATCAAACGTAACGATCCGGCAGATACCAAAACAGAACCTAACATGGTGGACGCAGCTCAGACTATCTCGTTGAAAGACGCGCTCAGAGAGGGGTGTAATAAAGCTAGAGAGATTGTGGGATTTAATAAAGAGCTGAATCTAGTGAGGCTAATCTGAACCAAAATTCACGAAGAAGCGCGAGCCGCCATACTCGGCATACCTTTCCATAACATAGAACAATTTAAAGGCTTTTTAAAAGGAATATGTGCCTCAACAAAAACCGAACAACAATTGTTACGGAAACTCGGTAACGAATAGCAACGCGACAACAAAAGCATGATCTCCTTTGCCATCTGAAAGCAAAATTTAGGAGCACAAATAAACGAAGCTCACAAAATAGCTACGGGAGTGCTCAATAATGCATTTAAGTCATAAACGAAAAAAAGTAGTAGATTGTTTTAGACAAGGGTTAAAACCCGAAATTGAGGCCAGACTGAAAGACTCTGAAAACATACCAAATATATTAAAAAATGCGATCACAGCAGAGAGACAAATTACCGCTAAAAACGTGTTACGTGAAAAGCTGAGATCCCAAAGGCAAGGATTTTACTATACCGACAGCGATTCCAGAAAGCCCAAAACACCGGGCGCCGCTAATATCCGTGAACGAATACGATACATACCTTTGCAAAAAACCAGGATACTCTGAAGGATCATGTTTTCTTAAGGGGGGAAATCACAGTAGCACACAAAAAAATAGGCATATTTTCGGGAATTAATTTTGGCTGAATAAAAGTATCAATCGAAAATCTGTAAAGTAGGTTTTATAGCAATACTAAAAAAGTACAAAATGTAATTTTTTCAATAATAAATATTTAAAAATGGCGGCTGCGCAGCATATGCCCCAAGGCGCCTATTTTTAAAAGCGTGTCGATGGCCGAAGACGTAGACTCCTTAATTTTTGATTTGGAAGAAAAAACCAAAATTTTTTAGTTTTCATATAACAACAGCTAGCGAGCTACGTAGGATTTTTTTGGTGTATTGATTTTTCACAAAATGGCGCATGTTTGAAAATAAAGTTAAATTTTTAACAAAAAAAAACGCGATCAAATCTTCGATAAAAAAAACTAAGCCATATAAAATAAAAAATCCTACGTAGCTTCGTGGAGAAAGATATTTCAAAGCTACTGTCAAAATTTCAAGTCGATCAGTAAAGATTTGCTCGAGTTATGTCTTCGGCGAGCTCAAAAAAAGTGGTTTCGAGAAAAACGCGTTTAAAGTTTTAAGCGCTCGGAGCATACCTGAGTGGCGTTACCGCAGAATGAAAAATTTGGGCACTCGGACACTTTTACCGTGTTCCATTATTTGTATATTATTTTTAAGACCCTAAAGCACCTTTTAGGCGAAAAAAACTTTTTTTGAAAAATTGAAAATTTTACTGTGATTTCCCCCCTTAAAGTAAAAGCATGCCAAATCTGTGGAAAACTAGGCCGCAACGCTAACTTTTGCAATAATATCTCCGAGGGCCAAATATGCGGTCAAAAGGGGCACACCGCGAGGTGATGCTACAACAATAGGCGAACAATCGACTACTTCCAGGTATGTAACAAACCCGAACATATGGCACCTAATTGCTTCACGCTTAAACACAATGTTCCCCGCGCCGAGTTACGATGCTTCAAATGCAATACGCCCGGCCATACGGCAGCGGTTTGCTGCCAACAAAGAGCTTCCAACCTGCCCAACGTACCAATTTGTAATTACTGTCAGATAAGGGAGCACGCGGTCACCTGATGAAGAGAAAAAAATATAATCAGCTAAAAAACGAAAGGAATCCCGTCCAACAGAGCGCCAACGGAGAGACCCCAAGACCCCGCTGTGCGCTCACCACTACCGATAGAACTAGAGGACTTCCGAGGAGAATAAGTGCCATAGAAACTTGTAGAACCATACCATTCGTGAGCCTCAACCTCCTACAAAACAAGTTTCCCAACACCCTTATGATCAACATAGGGTCAGAGGTTAGTGTGTTAAAAGCACATGTCTTGCTAGATCACAAATATCTTAAACCTTAGAACGAATACACACTGCAAGGCTTAGGAAGTTGGACAGAGGATGGTTTGGAGAAAACAAAGATAACGTTCGGGAAAACTATAATCGAATTCATAGTAGTATGCAATAATTATCCTATCCCTTTTGACGGAGTACTAGGAGCCAACTTTTTCGAAACCACGAGAGCAGAAATAGACTTTAGAAATAACCTAATGATGATAAACAGTAAACATTACAGTAATTTGAGACAATGAAGATCACCCTTACCTGATCAAGAATCTACATAACATCACGAGCGACTTAAAAACTGGTTTACTGTTCATAAAAATTCTTAATCCTCCTTCTCACACGGAGTGGAAATTATTAGTCAATTCTAGATCAGAGGTAAATTTAATAAAATCAAGTCTGATACCGTCCAAAGATGAAATTGACACAGCAGAAAAATATATTCTGAGAGGCATTGGAAAAAGGATCATACTTACCTGGGGAACAGTTGAGATCTCCTTGTTAAGGGTTGAGATAAAATTCTCTGTGATAAAAAACGATGTATACATCCTAGGGGAAGGTGTATTAGGTTACGATTTTCTGCGTGACTGCCACGTGTATCTCGACAACCCTAACCACCTATGCATGTAACGGTGTCGCACGACCATTTGAGATCAGAACAGCGCTCAGCGATAAGCTAAAAAAAACCTACAAGACGGCCTTGAGTACGCCATTCGGCCACTATAAATTCTGAGAATTCTCTTTGGATTAAAAAACGCGCTTGCCACCTTCCAGAGATTGATGGATAAGCTGCTAAAAGACATGCAAAGGAATAACATTATTTATCTACCTAGATGATATTATCATTTACTCAAACAGTACAGACGAACACTATAAAAAAATAACCAAACTAATGGATAGATTAAAAAGAGCAAAATAAAACTACAAATTGACAAGCGCAAAGTAGTATACCTAGGTCACATGCTTAGTGAAAAAGGATTAAAGCTCGATCCCAAGAAGCTAGAAGCCATAAGATGCTTCCCGAAACCTAAAAAGGTAAAAAACGTTCGCCAATTCTTGAGTTTAGCAGGATATTATCGACGATTTATGAAAGGATTTGCATACATCTCCAAGCTCTTAACTAAATTATTAAAAAAGGAAATTACGTTCAAAGGGAACGTGAAAACTGAAAAAGCGATAAATTTACTAAAGGAAATGTTGTGCGAAGATAATTATGAAGAGTATGAGAAGAAGGCTCTAGCTATAGTGCACAGCGTAACAGTATACTGATCCTCTGTATATGGGCAGGAGTTTACAATAATAACCGATTATCAATCATTAGTATGGTTCAAAACTGCCGACCTCAATACAAGAATCCAAAAATAAAGATTTAAATTATCTGAATATAATTACAAGATGATTAAGTCCGGAAAGTTGAATGTAAATGCTGTCGTTTTATCGTGCAACCCAGTAGAAGAGAACACCATTAACGTAGTAACACGCGCGCAACAAAGAAGGAATGCCCTCGTTATCAACGAAGCCGAAAAAAAACTATTGGTATCCAACTCTACGACGCCGACACTTAAGAAACTCAGAGGACGACCAAGAAAAAAGCACAACACGACCCAAAAAAAAGGTTGACTATAAAGAAAGCGAGAACTACAACTCTGACGAGCCTGCGGAACCTAAGCCCTTCGCCCCACCCGCAAGGTCTATATCAAAGTCAGATGAAAAACCGGAATTCCCCGACGAATTTGAATGCGATAAACTTACAAGTCGCAGTCTCATAGTTAACCGTTTGAGTGCGGGAAGCGCTATCGCGTTTTGCTTGTTCTTCGAAAAACTTCTTCCGCACTCAAACGGTTAAATTAAAAGAACTGATACATATTAAAAATGACAATATAGTCTATTT
Organism: Chalcis sispes; assembly: GCA_949987625.1. Taxonomy (NCBI): domain Eukaryota; kingdom Metazoa; phylum Arthropoda; class Insecta; order Hymenoptera; family Chalcididae; genus Chalcis; species Chalcis sispes. The sequence goes on along the minus strand of OX465098.1, from coordinate 19,789,121 downwards.
TATGGCCTCAGACGGACACTTACGCGACAAAGGCGGTAAAATGCTGTTCGAATATAACAAGATTAATGTTTTAAAAAACTTGACTATCGGAGAAGTTTACCGGGAAAAACCTTAAAGAAAAAAATCGTTCTACGCTGCATGCATAAAAGGAGATCAGTCGGTTTCCCTCACACAGATTGAAGAAAACCTATCAATCAGCCTGGGAAACTTGAAAGAGCTATTAGAAAAATTAAACCATAAAACATTTAGCATCGCTAAAAATAAATATACAGCGTGTTCGAAAAGTCCCAGTACGGCTGAATAACTTAAATAATAGTCCTGGAGAAAAACTTTCAATACAAATTTTTTTTTAATTTCCTTGGCTTTCCGGCGGTGACCTTGGCTTCGACCTTAAATCGGACCTTCAAGGTTTATTTGAAGGTCAAAATGATTTATTTAAATGGGAACCTCTATTTTTGACACCGGTAATAAATAGAGCGGAAAATTTTACGCTTAAATATATCCTTGATCATTTTTGAAATTTAACCTTGAATGGACATGGTGAGGGTCAAATTCGGAAATAATGGAGCTATTCCAAAGGCGGTTACGATAATGCGAAACAATAACGAATTAATTTTTATTAGCAACCTGATGATGACCATGGGTTTAACCTTGTCCTTGACTTTAAGGGAAGGTGAAGATATGTACCCAGCCAGTTAAGGCACAGAGATATCATACACAGCCAGTTAAGGCAAGAAGATATGGTACGTATCCAGTCAAGGTAAGGAGACATGGTGCCCAGCCATTCAAGGCAAGGAGATATGGTACCCAGTCAATCAAGGCAAGGAGATATGGTACCCAGCCAGTTAAGGCAAGGAGATATTATACCTAGCCAGTTTAGGCAAGGCGTTCAAATTGTTCACCATTAACTTGTTGACAATGTGCTAAACGATAATAGAATGCACCAATAGCATCTTGAATTTTCATTGCATCAAGTTGTTCTATTACGTTCCAAATATTTTGTTTCAGTTCTTCGATATCTGTCGGATTCGTTCGGTATACTCTATCCTTCAGATATTCCCAAAAAAAAAAAATCAAGTGGAGTTATATCGGAAGATATAGGTGGCCATTCGATCTCGTCTCACCGTCCTATTTATCTATGCGGAAACACATTGTTAAGGTATGCTCGAACATTAAGAACGTAATAAGGACCTGCACCATCCTGCTGGAACCAAGTATTTTGGAATTCATTGCCAACGATTGCCTGAATTGTCGGAATGACATCGTTTCGTAACAAATTTTCATATTTTTCAGCAGTAAGATTACCTTCAATAAAAAATGGTCCAACAGTCCTGTTGTCAATAATACCTGACCAGACGTTAATTTTTTGAGGGTATTGAGTCGATCGGCTATTAATCATCTAGGGTGGATTATCAGGACTCCAATATCTTATATTATGTCTATTAAAATTACCGTTTAATTCAAACGTAGCTTCATCAGAAAAAACAATACAACTTGGAAAACGATCGTCAGCTATGATTCGATCCATCATATTTTCACAAAACTCGATACGTCTGTCTGGATCATCTTCATTAAGCTTATGCATAAGCTTTACTTTGAATGGCTGGAATTTGAGTTTTTGTTTTAAAATATTGTGAACTGAACCAATGCTGAGATTATGTTGTTGATGTGCTTTTCTGACTGACGTATGAGGATCTTCTATGACTATTAGCGCAACATTCATCTGATTGTCTTCATTCGTAGCTGTTGTAGGACGACCAGATCTAGGGAGATCCTTTACACTACCTGTTAAATTATAGCGATCAATCGTAATCTTGACAATATTCTTTGAAATTGGTAAGATTCTTGGAAAATCTCTATTGAATATAGTGCGAACTTGTTCTAACGATCTCTCTTGATCACCATAACCTCTTATCATGAGAATATTCATTCGCTCTCGCTCAGTTAATTGCACCATTGTGCTTTCAGGAAACTATTCAAATGATTAAATAAAATTTACATTACCAAAACCTACCAAAAATAAACTGTAGCCTAGACAGAAATCGAAAAATCGAATAACGGAAAATAAATTAGAAAGAAAAATTAACAGAAAATACTCGTAATATGTTTTGATGCAGTGTATCTAATAATTTATAATATTCTACAAAATATTTCCAACAATAGACAAAACATAGGACTTTCGAAAAAACCTAGAAGAGCATCTTAGAATTGATATTAGTAATTTAATCTAAAATAGAAAAATTATTATATAGAAAGATCTGCTAAACAAAAACGAAGTTTAATTTCGAAGTTTTCGTTTGAATCACTGCATTTGAAATCGTTAGTAAATAGAAATAATATTTCTTGAAAATTATATCAACAGGTTTTTAGAATGGTTGATTTTGAATCTGGTAGTGGATTTGAGATATTTGAAATGACGAATCATAAGTGTTCAAGATAAAATTTTCCAAATAGACAAGGACATGTTTGTACGTAAGACCATAGCCGCTCAAGGTCAGCTCTTAAAAAAACATATTGGAACGTAAAATTTTCTACTTTTCTCATTTCCAGTCTCAAAAGTATAGGGTCTCATTTGAAAAAATTGACTTGACTTCAAACGACCTTCAAGGTCAGGGTCATGATTAAACCCATGGTTATCATCAGGTCGTTAATAAAATTTAAGGCATTATTTTTTCGTATTACCGTAACCACCTTTGAAATAGCTCCATTATTTCCACATTTGACCTTCATCATAACCATTCAAGGTCAAATTTTAAAAATGATCAAGGACATATTCGAACGTAAAATTTTCCACTCTATTCATTTCCGGTGTCAAAAATAGGGGTTCCCATTTAAAAAAATTATTTTGATCTTCAAATGACCTTGAAGGTCCGATTTAAGGTCGAACCCAAGGTCACCGCCGGATAGCCAAAGAAATTTCTTAAAAATTTGTATTGAAAGTTTTTGTCCAGAACTATTATTTTTTGTTATTCAGCCGTACTGGGACTTTTTGAACACGCTGTATAGCAAATCTGGGATGGTTAGAAATCATGAGCCTCCTTAAAGATTAAACCTTTACTGATACTCCCATCAAAATTTTCATCTGTGGAATCAAAAATTAAAATACGTTTCGATCGACCAGAGAGATGAAGTTTTCTACGAACTCCACCAGTCACCGATCAAAGGACACAAAGGAGTATCCAAGACCTTTAACCGAATCCGGTAAAAATATTATTGGAAAAATCTAAAGGATGACATGCAGCGGCGCATTTAACAATGCCTTGAATGCCAATTAAGGAAACTCAAAACAAAACAGCCAACTGCAATCACCGTTACGCCGGGGACTGTTATTGATAAAATTTCAATGGGTATAGTAGGGCCCCTTAAGGTCACAAAAAAACAACGAGTACGTGTTAACAATATAAAACCAATTATCAAAGTTTTGTTTAGCTGTACTACAAAACAATTTGGCTACTATTATCGCCAACGTAGTAACTCTACTAGACGTAGACGAATGCAAACTCCCCATAAACCCTGTGAATCTAACTCGCTGTTACATACAGTTGTTACAAATAGTAAATTATCGCCAAACTAAGTAATAGAATGTAAAGAAGATCTATAGCGGAAAGTATACTACTGTGGAATGTCCTCTTATGATTCTATAGTTAACCGTGTTCAGGCCAAATACATACATAAGATTAGTAGGCGCGCGTGCACACAGACATACGAAACAGAAGTGCTTGAGTTTGAAGATAAGAGAATGCTTGAGTTTGAAGATAGTACAGTAATTAATGAAATAAAAATCAACAGTACAGTCTGTCAAGTAAGAGCGTGGTCGTGTTGATTTATAAAAAAATTTATTTGATGAAACTTTCATATTTATATATACATTGTACACATTAAAAACAATGATGCGATTCGGTCAATAATGTGTCCAGTCACCACCAGCGTCGATAATTGCCTGGCATCTCCGAGGCATGCTTTCTACTAATTTGATGGCGTATTCTAGTGGCAAGAATCTCCAGATCCGACGAATTTCGTAAGACAACTGCTTTAAAGCGTATGTGCGTCTTCCACGAAGCTTCCGTTTAATATATGCCCGCACATTTTCAATAGAGTTTGCATCGGGCGACTGCGACGGCCAATCCAATGTAACGATGCCAGATTGAGTCTTCCACTGAGTACAGAGCTTGCTGCAATGTTTAGGATCGTTGTCCTCCTGCAGAATCCAATCTTCATTTTTTGTGATGAACCATCGTTTGGCAGATGGCAGTAAAGCCTTTTTGTAGATTTTTATCATTTTCTCGGCATTTAGGTTGTCAGTAAAGAGGTGCAAAGTGCCGAATCCCTGCTTTGAGAAGCAGTCCCAAAGATGCACCTTTATTCCATGTTTTACGGTCCGCTGAACAAGCCTATTGGTGGAAGTTGATCAGGCTCGCGTGAGGACAGAACGTGCCCATATAGAACATTCATCAGTAAAAATGACATTTTCAAAATCTCTATCAATATTCTCATGCGCCCAAGCGAGTCGCTTTGTCACATGTTTTTCAGTCAACAGAGGCTTATTCATTATGTTGAGCCATTTCAGATGATGAGTACGAAGATGGGTTCGGATAGTTTCGTAGGATATATCTAAACCTTTTGCCATTAATTTTGCTTGACCTTGCCGCAGTGTTAAAGCAGGATTCCGCGAAAACAGATTCACTATTTTTTTTTCATCTTTTTTGTTCACTTTTCCTATCGAGCCACGTTCTGGTAAATCATCGACCTTTTTAGCCACTTTATATCGCTGTATCCACTTCTGTACAAATGCCTTCGACTTTCTCATATATTTAGCAGCCGCTGATTGCGACATTTTGGGACCTTTCGGGTGGATGCAAAGGAACACAGCCTCGTAGCGCGACGCGTACTTAGCACTCATGGCGTTTAACGTGATTCTCTTTCAAAAGATCAACGACAACTGAATCTTTATTGATAATGCATCAAGGACAAAGCTTCCCTCTATCGGCTTGCAAAGGGATTAGAGCGAAATCTTTTATTACCTGTCAGTGAAGTCGACCACGCTCTTACTTGACAGACTGTACCATAATGCACCCGATCACTACGCAGAAATACTCTTTAAGAATGGACGATGTTCCAGAAGTGTTTATCGAGACCCTTACGGTGCTTGGAAACACGTGATTGTGCAAGGATTGCTGAAAATCACTTTAAAAAAACATTTTGCAAAAATCGACCTAGACAATAATAAAATACACCTAAATCCCGGAACATCATGCACCCTATCTAAACCTCCTGTATCGATCTCGAGAGTGGTTATTCTTTTAGGAACGCCCTACCTCTAGACTAGTGTAAGTTTAACCACTATGGACTCTTATATGAGGAGTTAGCTAACAAAATCACAGATGATAGTTTTAATTATGAGTGAACCATCTATCCCCTCACTACCGACGATGTGATTTTCGCTTTGGAGAGCAAAGGCAGTGAGAATTTATGTGGATACACAGTGGTCAAGACCGAGCATCCTAAGCTCTTCATCTTAGAAACCACCAAAGAATATTCGTTCGCAAAGCCAGGAAAGATGGCGATAGAAAATTTAAACATCTTTGCGAATGGGAATTCTAAGTTCGTATATGTCAAAAAACTTATAAAAACGCAGATTCAATCTCTGTAACACAATATTTTACAGCAAAAATGCAGGATCACAAGGCAGACATTGCTAAACGTCCTAGCCATAACCGACCAATCGCCTCATGAGTTCGCTTATAACTTAAGGGGGGGGGGGGGGGGGGTAACGTTTTTAAACTTTTTTTTTGCATTTTTTTTTTTTTTTTTTGATTTTCTGAATGGAAAATTTTTTAACAATATTATGTGAAAATTTGAGATGAATCAGAGCAAAACTAACGGAGATACAGCGGTTGAAGCAACCACGCCTCATACATGACTGAGCGCATCAGAAAACACCTGCCAGGCCCGAGCGCGCTATTCTTACCTGGCAGCTGTTTCGCTCTCTATATAATCCCTAATCTTACCCCCTACCTTTCTTTATAGAAATTCCAAAACAAATACAAACGTGATTATACCTGTACTGTATATTTAGTCAGTGTAGAGTATATAATTTAGTGTAGCAGTAAACATTCTATCGAGCAGACGTACACGCGTGATCCGATTTTCGCATCATTTTAGCTCCGTTTTCATGTCATCGTTGAGATTGCAGCTTATGTGGCAACCTGTGTCTTCAATGAAGGTAATTTTGCTTTACTAACCTTCATGCAAGACATGGGAATCAGTAGTGGACTAAGGGCTCATGAATAGTCGCGATTAACTGATTCCATGCGTATAAGCCGAGCGGAGCAGGAAGCTGAAAAACAGGTTAAAGAAGGCAGGATCCGTCGTAGACAGGAGCAAGAAGCTGCTTTAGACATTATAGATGATAACAACATCCTTTATGGACCTGGCGTCGATGATTTAGTGTGAGGTAAGCTGATAAAACTCGCTTATAAACGTTTTATTCTAAACTTTTTAGTGTTCAAAACTTTAAAGCGTTTTTCCCACAACTTAGGTTTTCAAAGTCGGTGCTTGTTACTACTTCAAAACTACTGCACCGATCCTTTTGAAATTTTAAACACTATTTCTGTACATAATTTACGAGGTAACGATATAGAGTTATTTGCAAATTTGTTAATATTTTTTATTTTAGAATAACAAATTAGCCGATTTTTTTCGCAAAAATTGCGTTTTTCACTTCAAAGTGTTCCCAAAAAGTAAAAAATTGAAATTTCGAAAAATTCTCCCAGCGTTACTTGAGGAAAGCGATGATCTAACGAAAGAACTTTAATTTTTTGATCTCAGATGATCCAGCACCGAGTTATGAGGGGCAACACAATTCTACTTTTTCCCGAAACGCTTCCGAATAATTGCTGCCATTGCCGTATTTTTTAATACATGAAAATTTTACAAAATATTTTTCGAATGTTATACTTTAGTGTACTATTGGTTTTAATAAATAGATTTGAACTATGTCGTTAAAAAAAATTCACAAAAATATGCCTTCTTTTGCACGAATTGACGTTACCCCCCCCCCCCCCCCCTAAATGGGCCTAGTTGTATGGCAACTGTGGGTGAAGAAGCGGTACATATTATCAAATGCATATCTGTAGAAGTAAAACTCCAACATGGAGAGTACTGCTATGCCGAGCCGGAAGCCCTATGAAACAACCAGACCTGAATTTTTGACATTGAAGACATACATCCTGAAAGATCATGGCACCAGCATATCATGCAATGCCATCCTACCATCATATTATAGAGTGAATGAAGAATGGCTAAAAAACATGCTGAGACCAGTAGCGGGCAAAGCACCTTTGACTCTAAAACCTTTACGCAGATGACATGGAAGTATACCGATCCAGCTTCTCTGGCCATCAGAGGCATCTACAGAAGGATCTAGAACAGTTACTAGAATAAATTATGTGTCCGATCAAAAAATCGTCCTTATTAAATGAATTTGCTAAGGAGATACATGACCAAGCGATAGTGACAATGAGGGCACCACTTCCAAACTTCTTAACAAAGACACAGTAGAAAAGATGTTAAACTCCGTATGAAAAAAGCCCAGAACAGGTTAATAACATTTGCAACCATCAGCTCAGCCACAATATCTATTGTTTTGATAATACAAGTAGTGAAAGCTGTAACAGGAGCCATTGTCAATGGTTTCCTCCTTCACCATATGTATAGATGCACCTCCTAACTAGACTCCGTGGGTCTATAACCCATTTATTTATAACAATGGAGTTAGCGAATCAGCCCACGAGCAAATCCGAACACCAACATGACGTGAAAATAGGACTTTTGGAACAGAGAAACGTTACCAAGAATCCAGAACCTAGCACAATACAACCAGCACCAATAGTCACGACAGCACCATCTCCATCCAGCTTAGTACCAACAACGCCATAACAAGTACTGTTGTCTAGAAGTTTCTTTCACTACAGCCATTAAAACAACCATGCTCTACAGTTGACAAATTGTCATCGTTTTCTTCACGACAATGCTGAAACGATTGCACTTCGATAATACGATCACCTAGCAACCGTTTTAAGATGGAGAGTGTGATGCAATTACACGATCTCTGTTTTCTTTTCTGTTGTTACCGATAAGTTTTCTTTGACTCTTTCCGCCTGTTGTTCGCTAAGGAAAAAACCTACATCGATCATATCGATCCCTCGAAAAAGTCCATGATCCATGATCATCCACCTTACCCTCTAAAAAGTCAGTAGTTATTCAAAAACTGCATTACTTACCTCATTTTCGTACAACAGTTGTAAAATCGAACTTGAAGAACCACGCGGTTAAACAAGACTCAAAACGATGCCAAGGAAATTGCTAGTTAAAACAGACAGTCCTTTCTTACAAGGGAACCCCCGCCAACCCGAACTTCCCGAGTTTATTAAAACTTCGATGTTTTGTATAGCATCGAAAAATAATAGACAAGTATATTTTTTTATCTGCTAATATTTACTTTAAAAAGGTGAAAACCACCCATGAAATTCACCTCTAAAATCACATTTCTTTAGATATTTTCGGTTTAATATTTTTCAACAAAACAAAATGGAAAATATTCGTTTCAAAAATCGCAACGGAATTCTAGAGGTCTTATTTTTAAAAGTTGCAACCCCTAAATTTTATATGGGTCAAACTGTATTTTTTGAGAATTCTTTTCCTAGAAAAATTTAGGAAAATGTCAAAAAAATATAAAAATATTTTTATTATAATCAGTTGAAATGTTTTGATATTTTTGCCTAATTTTATTTCGGAGGTAAACTACCCCTGAATTACATTCAAACCACGTGAAGATTTTTCAATATATAAAATGGCTAATTTTTTTATATTTTATGGCTTATCGAAAATTGCGAAGCACATAATATTGTATTCTGCAGTGAAAAATGTTAAAGGGATTGAAACTACTCCTGAAGTTCACTCCCCTCCCCCAATCACATCTTCTTGAATGTCTCCGGCTCTATTCAATATTTTTGAATGAAACCAAAACAAAAAAATTCATCGCGAAAAATTCATAAAAAGTCAAATGCAGACCAAAGACATGACACTCGCAAACAGACAGAAAGCTAGATTTTTGTCACAATTTTTAACACAAATTCTTAAAACCCTAACTCAATACATCCTAAACCACAGACAAGTCTTACTCTTTCCAAAAAATTTTAAATACACGCTCTTAGTCCCCTAACCCCTTACCTCCCTCCTAATCCAGTTTTCAACTTATTGAACGTCACGTCCAAAATTGCAGACAGGTCAAAAGCCTTGGTTTTGAACCAAGCAAATCCACACTTATGAACCTGTAAACGGAGAAACTCGATTTCATGAAGCGATTTTATTGACCATATTTTTCAATATGAAAATATAATCAAATGTTTTTCTTTATAAAGGTAAAGATTCTTATCTTATTATTATATTATATAGGGATCCGAAGCTGTATATATTCGAGCCTAACAAGCCGGACATCTGCTTAACCGTCGTCGAGGTGGAGGAGGGCACGGCCTAAACCCTTCTCCGCAAAGGACAGATTAAAATCGGATAGACCAACTGCCGCGTCAGATGTAGGCTGGCGGCACCTAGGTGCTACCAGTACCTAGGCTAAGGATACACTCGCAAAGAGTGCAAAGGTCCTAATGGAAGGACTTGTATGCAACACGACCATGGCAGCAAGACGTGTCGGACAAAAGATAAGAACTGCTTCCTACGCTATGCGACGGGGCATAAGGAAGTCGCGCATAGGCCGGGTTCCGGGGCACACGGGGTTTTCAGAACCGTGCTTGGAAGCCTTGAAAAGAAGTCTACAGCATGACAGAAGTACTACAGGGAAACCTACATTGGTGCCGAGCAACCCAGCTGGTATTACCGCAGATTGCGACGGAACGTAACGCAGACGTATTGATGCTGAGGGAGCAGTACCGGGACCTACGCACTACTGACAGGTGGTTTTCGAATGCCTTGGGCATTTCGGCTATCTATGTAAGGGGTGCGATGGACTGTCGGGTACAAGCTTCTTCGTATGGAGAGGACTTCGTCTGAGTTAGGGTCGATGGCGGATGATCAGAGACTTAACGGTCAGCGATCACCAATACATTATTTTTGAAGTGTTGAGCCGTACCTCGACGCTACGAAACGCACAAAGGGGAGATCTGCAACCAAAAAGGTTCAACCTCGCAAAACAGAACCATGACCGTTTTAGGGAGGCGCTGTTGGAAGCAGTAGCGCCCTCTGAGGCCGTTCCAGAGGACCTTACGGAAGGCACGGTCACATGGACTGAGTACATAGTAGAAAAAACTGACACTGATAACGAGACTGTGCGAGGCTTCTATGCCTCGTAAATGAAACGTACCCAACAGAAGAGCTTTGCACTGGTGGTCAGACGAAGTCAGTCTCATCCGGAGCCTGCATCGCGTGCCGTAGACGTTTACACCACGAGCGTAAAAGGGGAACTCTAACGTCGACAAATTATCAGTTGCATATAAGACGGCATGGAAGTGACCGACGCACGCTCTCAAGGACACCAAGGAACGGTGTTGGCGGAGACTGTGTGAGGATGTGGACGGCGACCCCTGAGGACTGGGTTACAAAAACGTGATCCAAGAAACTGGTTAGTTTCGGCCAACCCGAGCGCAAAGATAAAACCACCATGAACGCGATAGTGCGTGTTAACCTTCAGTTGACACGCACTTAAACTAGCTGAGCCCGGTGGGGAGTATGACCGGCAGTGGGGCCTCTACGTAAGGCCCCGTATAGAAAATAGGATCTAAGAAGGATCCTAAGTTGTAATTGGATCGGCACTATATAAAAAAGCCATTGCACGACGGCTACCATTCGTCGGCACTCGAGGCCGCATCGAGGGATAGCTGCGTCCGCAGCAATGCGCACGTGTGAGGGAGAGTCGTGCAAGTGCACCGACAAGAAACCCCGTCACACCATTAATTCATGATTCTGTATTGATTTTGGAATTTTCACGTTGTAATTATCATTACTTTTTCGTTAGTCTTAAATGATTGATTACTGGTGATACATAAAAAATTGTTTAAAATATTTTCATTTATCATGACGATGAAATCATAACTGTATATAGTCCACAGTTGTGTTATTTTTGAGTAAGTGAGTGATAGGAGTATGGTAGCGATAAAGTCAATAACGGTTAATAATAGAGCTTTGGCACAAATATCTCAATAAATGTAGTAGTACCATTGTTTCTTCAGAATTAAACATCAGGTTTTTCAAAGGATAACATATTGTTTAAAACTTTAATTCGGAAAAGTCTTTTATAATTAATTTGTTTTCATCAATGATTAGATTATCAAAGCCAAAGTTTTTTCACGATATTATTAAAAATATATATTAGTTGCTGAGTCTAAAAAAATCTATAAATAAAATTTTTTTTCTTGAATACTTTATAAATTAAATAAGGGGAATTTCTAATTTTTTGTGATTGCAAATAATTTGATTCCGTATGTAGTGAAATACTATTTGACAATGCAATTAATACCAAATATATAATTTTTCTAATTGTTTGAAAAAAAGTTACATATATCATAGTAAAAAAAGGTTTTTATGCGAAAATTTTCTGAATAAAAAAATACTAACCAACATTCAATAAAAATTATGGAAACATTGATAAAGAATATTTTTATTAACACATTGTTGTCGGGACATGTAAAAATACGTTTTTCGCAAACTGTGAGTAGAGCGCGGGCCACGTTTATCATATCAATGAAGAATACATTCTAAGACAAGAAAATAAAAGTTTAATAAAGAAATTCAAAGCCTTTCTAAATTTATAGTGATTTCTTTGTAACAATAAAATTCACGTACATTTTGCAATATATAGCCCGCTCCAGCCATAATGCTCCAGTACAAAATGCCTGACCACAATGCGTTAATTACAATTTCAGACATAGTTTTACAAATAATTCTTGATATTTCTAAAGCTATTTTGTTGATTCTTTTTATAACTTTTCTTGAATGAAAATGAATCATTCAATATTTTATTCGTACCAAACGTGATTTGTCAATTAACTAGGTTCTTTATTTTTTTATTCAATATTTGAATCTAGGTACTCATTATAAGTTTACTTATTAGAGCATTAATAAATTTTTATTATTAAATTAAATATTATTCAAATAAAATTAATCCAACTAATCCTACTAATATTATAAATGCAAAAGTTCGTGAGGATGTTTGTTACTCTTTCACGCTAAAACTACTGAATGGATGTTGTTGAAACTTTACAGTAATATAGCTTATCTATCAAAATAACATATCGGTTACAATTTATAAAAATTTTGTGTAATTTTACGATAAGTATCAAGTAAGTCGAAAAAAATCCTGCCCTCTGAGAGCTATTTTGGCGTGCGCTACCTAAACCGTTGGAGTTACGTTTACTTTTTTTTTATTATTTTATTTTTAATGCTTCTTGCATTAAACAAACATCCAAAACATCAAAATTTCGTGCAATTTCCATGCACAAGCTATGCATGCGCACGCGAATGTATATTCCTGCCCATCTGCGTCGAATTATTTGTTACCACTGACGAACGGTAGATGACGTCGACAAACCCGCGAAACTCGTAAGTAAAAAAGCATTCTGTAGGGCATAAAAGAGCTCGCTGGTCGCTGTAACGATATCGCTTCTCAGCCTATTGGCTCAGATTAAAAGTGTAGCGTGTCTAGCTATTTCTTTAATTATCTATATTTATTTTGTCAATAAACATTGTCTTTTATACTAAGTAATTTGAACGAATAGTTTAACCATTAGCGAACGAATGCCGCCATACTCGCGACTGGTCATCGTTCTATAAAAATGCGCTCGTTCGTTAAGGGTTAAAAGTTATTACGATAAGATGGACCTGAATGGAGCGCCATTAAGCGTCTACTATGAGTCGAAAGAATTGATTTCTTTTTGTCTAACACATCGTTCAATAAGTCCCGAGACTAACAACGAAAACAACATTTTTTTTCAAAAATCATTTTTATTCATCAATATAATCTCCTTTTAGAGTGATACAATCTTTCCAACGCCTTTCTAACATTTCTATACCATCTTTATAGAAGGATTTATCTTTTGCTTCAAAATAAGCTTCAGTTTCGGCAATGACCTCCTCATTCGAGCCAAATTTTTTTCCCTGGAGCATTGTTTTGAGATCAGCAAAGAGCCAGTAGTCGCTGGGGGCTAAATCTGGCGAATACGGGGGGTGGGGAAGCAAATCAAAGCCCAATTCGTTCAATTTTGCCATTGCTTTCATGGACTTGTGGCATGGTGCATTGTCTTGGTGAAAAAGGATTTTTTTCTTCTTCATGTGCGGTCGTTTTGCTGCGATCTCCTCCTTCAAACGTAACAACAAGTCAATATAATAATCACAGTTGATCGATTTACCTTTTTCCAGGTAGTCAATGAAAATCACGCCATATGTATCCTAAAAAACAGACGCCATGACTTTGCCAGCAGACTGCTGCGTTTTTGGACGCTTTGGGCGGCTTTCGCCAGCCATGCGCCACTCAGATGATTGCCGATTCGACTCCGGAGTGAAATGATGTATCCATGTTTCATCCATGGTCACGTATCGACGCAGGAAATTCTTTTTATTGCGAGTAAGTAGCGATAAACAGCTCTCTGAATCGTCGACTCGTTGCTGTTTTTGTTCCACTGAAAGCAATTGCGGCACCCACTTGGAAAAAACCTTTTTCATGCTCAATTTTTTATGAAGGATTGTAAATATGCTTCCAGATGATATCTGTGTCATTTCTGCAATCTCACGGACCTTCAGTTTGCGATTTTTCATTACAATTTTTAACACTTAACTCACATTTTCCTGTGTAACGGCGTTTAATGGCCTACCCGAACGTTCTGCATCGTTTGTGTCCGTACGATCACGTTTAAACTCAGCATACCAACGACAAATCGTTGGTTTGGATGGAGAGGAGTCTGGGTAATGTTTTTCAAGCCAATGCTGGGCTTCTACGGTGTTTTTACCCATTAAAAAACAATGTTTTATCAACACGCGAAACTCGCTTATTTCCATTTTTCAAACAAATTACAAAGTGACTTTACTCTAACCTCGATAACTCTGCTGTCTGTGATCCGATCGACGTGAAATTTTTACACGTTTCACGTAAAGGTTCGCACTCTATGGAAACGTGGCCAGTTTGGTAATACTAGCACCATCTCTGGGTTAGTCTCGGGACTTATTGAACGATGTGTTATATATATAAAATTCGAATGTTATTACAGAATTATTTTATGAAATGATTCCTCAATAATTTTGGAATTATTTTATAATTATTTTATGAATTAATTCTGAAGAAATGAAAAAGCGGAGATAGCATTAATACAGAATTAATTCTGGAATAATTTTATTATATCATGATTAATAATACGATGTGGTTGGTGTAAAAAGTCATTATGTTTCAAGCACTTCTTTGAAGATTATCATCACTGTAAAAACTATGTCAAATAATACATTTTAATTTACATATGAGTCAAAAATATAGTCTTTTATAAGAATAACTTTTAATAAAGTTCATTTGAAAATAATAAGACAACGCATTACATTAGATATTTATTTTTAGACGTGACTTTTTTCATCCCAGGTTTCAGTTTGACAATTATTTCAAGAAATGAGCGATAAGCGCCGCTGTGGTCAGAGTTGAGGGCGGTAGCCTGCTCGTGGGTTGGTAAGGGTGTTCTTTAGGGATTCATTGGGTTAAGGGTACAATGGTTTGCTGTCATAAATTGCTTATTATGAAGGATATATTTATTTAAAAAAAAAAATCATCAAAAAACACGCTGGGACCAGGTTAAGATGGATTAGCTTGCTTGTGGTTTGATAGGGGTAGTTTTTTAGATTTTGAACGGTTAGGGGTTAGGAGTAGCTTGGTTAACTAATATAGTTTGCTTGTGATATGGGATATATTTAATAACAGAAAAAATAATTAATAAACATGCTGTGGCAGGGATTAGTTGGGTTAGCCTGCTTGTGGTTTGGTAGGGGAGGTTTTTTGGGATTGGGTGGGTTAGGGGTCAAGGGTCGGATTTCTGTGGACATAGCTCGCTTGTGATGTAGGATATATTTAGCTAAAAAAATAATAGATAAACATGTTGTGGCCAGGGTTACGTGGGTTTACCTGCTTGTGGTTTGATAGAGGTGGTTTTTTGGGTTTTTGAGGTTAGGGGTTAGAGGTTAGGGGTAGCTTGGTTATCTAATATATTTCGCTTGTCATATGGTACATATAACAGAACAAATAATTAATAGACACACTGCGGCCAGGGTTAGGTGAGTTAGCCTGCTTGTGATTTGGTAGAGGTGGTTTTTAGGGGTCACACACCCCCAAAAATTTTTTCTTAAAAAACCCTGAAATACGTCAATTTTCATTTCTTATTTTCTCATTATAAATGCAGTTTTTAACCCACTCGACCTTATTTAACAGATTTTGAATCGCAAAATAGCAAAAAAAATAGAACTTTGACCCCTATAGAAAAAGGGGTTGCAACCCCTTGGTGTTAAAGTTATATCAGTAGAAGCGCTTACTTATAAGAAATATTTAGGCGTTGATTTTATGTAAGAATATTTATTAGATACAGAGATATATTAAAAAAACGATTTTTCGAGGTGGTTTTCAGGGGTGGATTTCACCCTTTATAAGTGGATGTCAGCCGATAAAAAAAAACACGTGTCGAATATTTTTTTGAGTATTACAACATATCCAAAAATTATTAAAATCGGTGGCGTCGGATTGGGGTGGTTCCCTTGTGAGTGCCGATGTACCACTCACCAAAGGTTTCCCCGCGAAAATAGGCTGATCGCGCCATCTAATGCTCACCTATGAACTAACGGTTTTCGGTATATATCGTCCATATGAAAAGCTTCTTCTATAAGCGTCTATATTCGTTGCTATTACGAAAGAAAACATAACTAAAGAATTATGATAACGTGCTTAAACATTCCACGTGAAGTACTATTGAGTATCATAAGACATTTTCATCGCCAAATCGAACTTCGAATATCTCATGAAATATCTCATTAATTAAATAAGTTTAAACGAAACTAATCTAAACTAAGCTAAACAATACTGAAAATGCGACCAAGCAACCTCCTCATAATGAGTATTGTATAATAATACTGGCGATACAATATAATGTGCACAAATTGTTGTATTACAACTCGATTTGAATCTTAAAACGGCATTTAGGGGTCACATTATAAGAAACATATTTTCCGTAACGGTCATCCGACAAAAGTTTTAAAAATTCATACCTAGATATAGATTTTTTTGTTTTTAATTTTAAGTTTAGAGTTTATATATCTGTAAAAAAAAATAATTATAATACATATCTAGATGGAAAATTTTCCATTCTATTGCATAACGGTGTAAAAAATAGGGGTTCCCATTTAAGAAAACAGAGTTGACCTTAAAAAAAAACCTTTAATGTGAAATTCGAAGTCACTATCGGATATTCTCCTGCAAACCGAATAACTTTTATCTAAAACTAATATTTTCTAAAAAAGTCGAATTCAGAAGTTATCTAAATGGATTGATTGAAATGGAATGCCTTGTATATTTCTGAATGATGTATACTTTGATGTTTTGAAAAAAATTTTGCATGATAAAGCATACATAAGTGTGAAAAATTTTGTATTAAAATGGTAATAGTAAAAATGTAAAAGTTATATGTAAATGAATATAAGAATATACAAATTTAAAGTATAAATATATACAAGGGCATATCGATAATTTTATAAAATTATTCAAATGAAATATAATTTTTTTGAAAATTATATATTAAATTACATAAATGTTTGTGAATGGATAAAAATATTTATAAGTATACAAAAATGTTATATCAATGATTTTAAATGATACAAATGTTCATATTGCTAATGCCTTTCCTAAGTTTCTGTACACATTTGTACATTACTGAATACTTTCCATTTCTACTTGAAGAGAACTCTTTTAAAACATCTAAAGAAAAATTTTCTAATTTTGTAAATTGTAGCCTCAGGAATTCTCATCTGAAACAAACAAAAAAAGTTATTAAATTTTATAAATTTTTGTCCAATGTTGTTAAGAAAATTAAAAATGAAATCAAAGAAGTATTCTACATGTCTTGAAATCAGAAAGAACAATTCTCACCCAATTAATTAAATGTAATAAAAACTAATTTCATTTAAATTAAAAATTGATTTTTGAGATTTAGATAGGACAAATTTTTATAAAATTGAATATATATTTTTTTGTTTACATAGAATTTCAGATAAAAAGAAAAATTATGATTCAGAAGTTTTGAGAAAATGTTGTAATTTGGGTACTAAATATAATTATTTATTGATGAAAATATTTTTATTAATTTCTTTACATATCATAGTGATTATATCAGTGAATATAATTTTTAATCAAAGAAATCAGCAAAATTCAATAATTAGCTTATTATTGGAATACACAATAATTATAAGTGTTATTAACAAAAAGAGAATGAAACTTCTAAAAATCACCTTTAAAACTAGTTTGTTTAACTAGTTAAAATATTTTTCAAAACCAGTGGAAATTTTAAAAATATTAATATTTAATGAAAAAAAGTGAAGTCTGAGAATATAGTCCCTTAATAATTTGATGTATCTTTTTTATACAATTGTAGGAAAATTCTAAAAACTTCAATTTTTCTAATCTTATAAATCACAAGTATGATTATTATATAAAGATATATACTGAAAAATAAATAAAACTATTATATAACATACAGACTTTACATTTAACCTTAAATTATAAAAATATTAGTCAATACCTAATAAATAAATATTTACCAATCAAATTAAAATTTTAAGTAAATTTTACAAATATAATAGAATTTATTTGATTAAAGTATTTTAAAAGAGCTATATCTGCATACATGTGTGTGCATGTATGTGTATATATATACATATATATACATATATATATATACATGTGATTATAAAAATCTATATACAATTCCATTGAAAAACTTTAAATAAATGACTTCTATTATATTTATGACATTTGTTTATTATTGACTTTCAATTATATATTTATTAATTACTGATTAATATTTTAACAATTGAAATTTAGATATAAAGTATATATTTTATACAACATTTTTATTTATTTTTGGATCTATATTTGTATGTAATAATTAAAATTAATAATTTTATAATTTTTATAGATAAAATATTTTAATAATTACAAAACATTCTTTTGTAAAATAGGTAAAAAAAATAGAACAATTTAAAAACAAAAAAAAATCATTAATTTCTTATAATAATTAAATTTAAACTTAGTTTATTTACAAAAAAATTTCTTTATGTTAAATAAAATTAAAAATAATATTTGAACACAACTAGTAGCAATATTATTTGTACTAATTTATAAATTGGTTATATAAAATACTTCCGATAACTAAATTAAATTCAAATATTTATTTAATAAATTTTATTAGTTTAAACATTATTGCATAAAATACCATTTTTAGAAATATATATTGTGCTAATGATTTACAAAATGAAGTTATCATTTTAAGCTACTAAAAATATATTTATGGCTATTGTTATACATCCGACGGATGAAAAAATTAAGTTTCTGTCATAAAAAATAGAAAAAAGCACGGAAATATTGAACACACTGTCGTAATAATCAGATATAAATGCAAAAATTAATGAAACTTTTGTTCAATACACGATAAATAAATAAATAAATAAACTGAATCTAATTTGTTGGAAAATCTATCATAGAAATCATAAGTCAAGCACACAGGAGAGTGCGATCTGTCGAATGTTCAACATATTTAAATATCATAAACTAAAAATTTGGATAGAAATAATTTTGTTAACAAAATAATTTAAATTTCTAATTCCCTAGGATTAAATTAATTCTAATTTCCTGCCAATTTTTATTCAATTATATTTATGATAATACTTGACCATAACAATGTATTATATAGTCATATGAACAAAGAATAGGTTAATTGAATATGTATGGTTTGAAAAATGATCAATTTTCAAATGTTAGCATAAAATGATATTTATACCTTGATCTACTTTAAATTAGAACATTTATCTTTCAATTACATATTATTTTTTTTGACATCGATAATAAGTTTTATTTTGACAGTATAGTACTATCAAGGAAAAAACAAGCTTCGTTGATACTACTCTAGAGAGCACTTTGAATAAATTATATGAGAATGTGATGTTCTTGAAGTTGGTACAGACTTATCTAAAAAAGAAAATTTATCCATGTCAATCGTTCACGGTTGAAAAATTACAAACAATTAGGCTAGTTAAATTCTCGCGCAAACAAAGAATTAAGAAATATATAGGAAAATTATGTCTAGGCTGAGAGTGTCATAAAAATATATAAACAAAGATACATTTTTTTTACTAAAATTATAGATTTTTTACGCGCAAATAATTTGCAGTTGTTTGATTATTTATTTAAATAAGTCACTAAGCAATATTGCATAACTCAGCTGATTTAAGCACGAACGGCTATGTGTGCGTCTGTGTATGCAACTAGGGACTATTACCAACGGATTTAGACGCTTAAAGAAGAAGCTTTTCATATGGACGATATGTACCGAAAACCGTTAGTTCATAGGTGAGCATTAGATGGCGCGATCAGCCTATTTTCGCCGGGAAACCTTTGGTGAGCGGTACATCGACACTCGCATAGTTAATATAAATCTTTGATTTTGACTTTCAGTCAAACAGCTGATTTCGTAATTCGGGCTTGACAAATTTATAATTAATTAATTATTAACATATGTAAATAATTTCACTTGTTTAAATAAAAATATATAGAACTCAGATTTTTTATAAAGTGAAATTATTTAAATTTTGAGTAATAAATTTATTTATAGTAAGTTTACTTTCATTATTTTTTTTTTTTTATCGAATTGAGTTGTTATTTTTTAAATCAAAAAATATAATAGATGATGTTATTCACTGAAAAATAATACAATTTATTAATTTATTTTGTTTATCTCGTAATTAATTAATTACATAATTTTATTTTAAAATATTTCATGGTTTTTATACAAAAAAATTAATTGAAAAAATGATAAAATATTTAAAAAAAATTGTCGTTTCACAGGAATCGAACCTTGACTAGCACGTACAATCGAGTTACAAAAGTTACTTCCACTCATACCTTAGCCGACTGAGCCAATTTTGCATCTAATAGCGGAAGCAGAAGCTTATATGTAAGTTGCAACCTTTAGTTATGAAAATCTATATTGTTAATAATTAATGTACATATATACACTTTGAAAATAATATTGATGTTTTTTTTAAAATTATAAATAATTAAAAATGTGAAATGTAAATCTTTTTTATATTATGGTTTTAAATTTTGAATAACACATTTATTTATAAAGCAATTTTATTTACATTATTTTTATTTTTTCTTCAATAATTTTATTTTTATACTGTGAATAAAAATTTTTTAATTTTTGAAGCGTTTTCTGAACTAAGTTAGCGCGCGTTTTTTGCGAACAAACTAAATAAACAGTTGAACCTCATCTTTCATTATTAATACAAATACATATATATTTGTTAAATAAAACATTTTTTATACTAAAAAAAATATGTTAATTGATGTAATATTATTTTGATAGATTATATTTCATCTTTTTTGTAAAATATTTTAAAAATTGTATTTTTTATCATATTATCAACGCTGACCCACAATTACTTATATTTATATATCTATACATATGTGAGAAAGTGGCGTTGTCTGCAGGCCGGGTCAGTAATTAACTCTTCTCTGACCCACGATTAGTTACAAAATATTAACCCAGAAAACTTCTTCTATAAGCGTCTATATTCGTTGCTATTACTAAGATTTAAAATTCGATCAGAATCGTCTTTTATGGGCGACCAACATAAGCTGCAAAGTCGAGATCATCTCATGTATTCACCTCCGCTTTATTTTTACAGTAATTCACTTTTGGCAGGGTTACAAATAAGAAAAACACATCAGTCTTACAAAGTAGTCTTAAAGCACTCATTTAAAACCTGCTAAGCTTGAATATTTTGATTGAAACACCTTTTATAAGTGTTTAACTAAGCTGTTATATCAAGCTTGTCGCTTCTACTCACCCCAAGTTTATTTGGCTGTAATTCATTTTTGGAAGAGGTGCAAATTACAAAAAATAGTTTTTTGAATGGTACAAATTAAATGAAAGCGATTAATGTGTTTCAATATTTAAATTTGAAACTTTCTTCTGACAGGATATAGATTTTCCAGTACTTTTTTATTTTCTCATTAGTTTTGATTTTCACTGGGATGAAAATTAAAAAAAAGTTTTTTTTGAGGGGTGCAAATCAAATGGCTTCTAATCGTAACGTTTCTTATAGATTTTTTTAATGTATTTCTTCCAGGGTCTACATAGTGACTTATTCAATTCTACAGCGTCGGTTGTAAATACGCGTACTGTGGTATATAGACCATAAGCCTCGAACACGCGCTACGTAATTGCTGATTACATGCTGAAAATGGAACAAAAATAAATACAATATCTTCAATACAAAAATTAATACTTTATTTTAATTCATGTTAATTATATGCAAACGCAATATGAGTACAATATAGTAATGCCGTAAGATATAAATTAATTTTCGCCCAGCACGCGTAAACACATTTTTTTCATTTCGACTGATTGCGAAGAAGAAAGAAAGATGGCGTTGCTGTATCGCAATAGACTAGTAGACAATGCGCAGCGTGATGGTCTGCTTCCTTCTCCGCTGATAAAGATCTTCTTGCGCAGGCGCAGCGCGCGGTAATGCTGGAGGTGCATTGGGAAGTGGCGCCACAATCACTCTTTCTTTGGAGGGCACCTTATGAGAAGGGAGCCTGATAACATGGTGTGGTCTTGTCCAAGGCGTCGTCAATGAAGGCTTGATGACGGTTACCAGGTTAAAAATATGGGAGCAAGCTCTCATTGTTGGATCCACAAATTGCCTTGGTCCTGTGTGATTTGATGTAGATGTGGGCTAGACATTTTGAAATGTATGCACATCTTGTCCAAGAATGAAGCAGGTGATGTTAGCAAGTCTTTCGCGACAAAGGACTTGCCCGGCTCTTCTGAGAGTAGTGTCTAAGAGAATATCTGCTGGCGATGCTTTCAGCTCTTCTTTATGAGAGCTTTAGAAGTTCCGTCCCGGGGATTTAAGAACTACATATTAACGCAGCCTTAAAAGACCTGTGCCACCTCTCTATAATTTCATTTGCCTGAATATATCTTTGCTTCAATAAACTTAGTAAATGAAGAAAAGAGTTCCGATTCAAACTATGCGTCTTGATCAGTTATGATCGTGAGGAAAAGGTTAGGTGTGACGAAAAAAGAAATCCATTCTGCATAGAAAGCATTGGCTACAGACTCAGCTTGCATGTGTTCCAAAGGTATGCATGTGGCCACCTAGAAAACCTGACTATTATTGTCAGACAATATTTATAGTCATTTACTAGTAGCATGGTGATCAGGTCTAGATGAATGAGATTGACCCTCGATTCCGAGACAGGTTAGTGATGAGACACGGTCCGAGTGTGCCGATGATTTCCGCCCACTGGCACGAAATGCACTCACCTGCCGTCTATTACTTCCAACGCCGTTCTTCATAACAATGACGATAGGGAAGAGTGGACGATGCCTGCAAAAACGTCACACTGTATGCGAGCATCATCAGTGGCAAGCGGCTGGAGCTGTAAAGATGTTGCTGAACCTACAGATGATGTGGTCCCTTTTCGCTGTTGAGTTACCTGAATAGTAGCAGAGTCTAGCTTGGTCGGCATATTTATGGTGCAAATATGTGAGAGCGCGTCTGCAACTACATGTTCTCTGCTGGAAGATATACGAGTACAAAGGTTGTAAAGAACTGGCCGATGGAGTCCAATTGGTGAATCTGCCGTAGGAAACTTTTTATGAGCGCAGCTGGGGTGCTTTGAGCAACGACTTGTGGTCTGTCCTTACTATAAACTCGAGGCCTTCAATAATGTGCGCCAAGTATTTGAAAGTCTTATTGGTTTAGGAATGCAGTTAATAATTTATTCCAACGACCCTCTGGAGGCTGTAGAAGAAGCAGTTGCATCTGTAATGACTTTCTAAGAAGCTTCAAAGGCCTTAACAAAGTAAGGTTCTAATGCGATTCTGGTCTTGTCACGTCTTTTTGTACCTTTAACCTTTAGAGAGCCAGAATGATGCATATAAACATCAGAAAATAAACGGTTAAAAAACACATTTTTTTGGAACAAATTATTATAAAAATTAATTATTAGTAATTATGAAAAATAATTATCAATAATTATACTGGAAGTATACATTAGTTCGGTCTGTTTTTAAGAGATGGCTCTGGCTATTATAAATATTTAGAAGTAACAGCTGAAGTCAGTAGTTTCAAAGAGGTTAGACATCTGTCAATAATATTCAGTTAATATCGCTTCGAATTTCATAAAAAAATCATGTGTTAAATATGTCCGATTTTGTGTTAACTAAGCAGTATTTGCGGGAGGTTTTAGTTTTCTGTTTTAATTGGAAGAAAGGTGCAGCTAAAGCGCATTGAATGCTTGTGGAAGTTTATGGTGACAATGCTCCAACTGATAAATCTTGTAGGGAATGGTTTCGACGTTTCAAAAATGGAGATTTCAGCGTTGAAGACAAGCCTCGCTCTGGACAGCCAAAAAAATTCGAAGACAACAAGTTTGAGGCATTACTCGATGAAGATCCAAATCAAACGCAAGAGGAGCTTGCAGAATCATTGGAAGTGACTCAACAAGCAGTTTCTGTATGATTGAAATCCATGGGAATGATTCAGAAGCAACGCAATTGGGTGCCTTATGAACTGAAACCGAGAGACATTGACAGGCGATTTTTCTGTTGCGAGCAACTGATTCAAAAGCAACAAAGAAAGGGTTTTTTACATAGAATTTTTACTGGGGATGAAAAATAAATATTCTATGATAACCCCAAAAAGAAAGAATACTACGCTATGCCTGGTCAATCGTTGCCATCGACCTCAACATCAACATCAAAGCCGAATATTCATGGTTCGAAGATCATGTTGTGTATCTGGTAGGACCAAAAGGGTGTTGTGTACTATGAGCTGCTACAACCTTGCGATACCATAACGGCCGATCGGTATAGGCTGCAATTAATTCGTTTGAGCCATGCACTACGAGAAAAACGGCCGAAATATAAGGAAAGACATGACAAAGTTATTTTTCTGCATGACAACGCTTGGTCTCATGTCGCAAAAGTCGTGAAAAAATATTTGGAATCGCACAAGTAGGATATTTTGCCGCACCCGCCGTATTCTTCGAACATTGCTCCTTCTGATTACTGGCTGTTCCGAGAGATGCAGCACGATGCGGCAAGTTATCAATCCACTTCTTTCGCAGAAATCGAAAATTAGCTTCTAACTTGGATCACCACAAAAGACGAGACATTTTTTCGAGATGAATTTCGACAATTGCCTGAGAGGTGGGAAAAAGTAGTAACTAGCGATGGACGATACTTCGATTGATTTTTTAATTCTTTTTATTTTGAAATAAATGCATTTTTTACCGCAAAAAAACGGACCGAATTAATTTGTACTTCCAATAAAAAACAATTATTAATAATTATTAAAAATAATTAAGAATGATTATGGTTAATAATTATTACTTATATACATACACATATAGTTAAATTTTTAAAATTCAAAATGACGAACTGAATACTGCTTCTTGTTCTGCACAATTTTTATTTTGAATACATTGTCATTCGTATTCAATTTTTTAACCGGTGTTGATTCAATTGTATATCGAGCATATATTTAGAATCTTCGAAGTATTATTATTTACATTTACTTGAAATGATTTTTTTGAACTCAAAAATATTTTCGGAAAAAGACGTAGATCAATTATAATATGAATTTATAACGTTATCTCCTCCGAAAAGATTATCCATCTAGGAGCTACGTTTTTAACTAAACACTAGGTGGTGTATTCACATCATCAAGTAAAACGCTTGATTGGATGTATAAATATATGTCTCATAACCAGGCCTCAACATAGGCCAGTCTCAAAATTGTATGCTTTTAGAACGTGGTTATTTCACTTATCTAATTCCTTTGTATACTTCTCCAACATGAACAGTGGAGAATCTGAGCTAGACTCCAAGTAGAATCTGAGGCTGACAATGAAATCATCAGTGATGATAATGACATCAATTATATTCCAGATCAAGAAACATTTTATAACACAGATTTTTTTCCATCTATCTGGAATACAAGATATTATAATGGATGGAACTGAATCTATTCATTATTTCGAGTTATTTTTTAATAACGCTATTCTCGAACTTATTTGCTCTGAAATCAATCGTTATCAAAGACAAAATCGAGAATCAGTTCATAAAAAAATGACTAAATGGACAGATTTTACAAAAAAATAGCTATTGAAATTTTTAGTATTATCTATTCTCATGGGACATATAAAAGGAAATCTCAAATATTATTGGAGTACTTCTCCCGCTTTATTGACTCATATATTTTCACAAATAATGCCTCGCAATAGTTACTGTCAAATTTACCTTTTTTAAATTTTCTAAACAATGAAATTGTACCTGAATATTTACTTAGAAAATTAAAAAATGTTATTGATTATTAAACAACAATGTTTTCAAGTATCTGTCCCATTTTAATCGCCCCTCGCGAATAACTTTGAAAATATATCCTTTGAAAAAAAATATTTGAAATAAAAATTGTAGGGTTTTAAGAGAGACATCCAATGGTGACCTTCACTGTGACCTTGACAATGACTTTCAAGGTCATTTAAAGATCAAGTTAGTTTTTCAATCGAGAGCCCCTACTTTTGACCTCGAAAATAGAAAGAGTGGAAAATGTTACGTCCAAATAGGACCTTGACGATGGCCTTCAAGGTTGTTTCAAGGTCAAGTTAGTTTTTTCAAATGGAAACCCGTAATTTAAACGCCGGAATCGGAACGAGGCAAGACATAGGGGCAGCCAATTTAAGGGAAGTATCTTAATACCTAGCCGGTCAAAGCAAGGTATGGAGGCGACCCAGTTAAGGAAACACTGTTAACACGCAGCCAGTCAAGGTCAAGGCAACGAGTCCGCCCAGTCAAGGAAAGACTCTTAGAACCCAGCCAGTTAAGGCAAGGCAACATGTCCATCCAGACAAGCAAAGACTCATAGGACCCAGCCAGTTAAGGCAAGGCAACGAGTCCGCCCAGTCAAGGGAAGACTCTTGGAACTCAACCAGTTAAGACGTCTCTTAAAACAGATATTCAATTAGTCGTCCATTTTCTGTAATGCGCATATTTATTCTTTGACGGAAACTCAGACAGACCTTCTCTAATGTTTCAACCGTGATAGATTTGAAAACTCTCTTTATTCTTTCTTTCATGTCCTCTGTGGTTGTTGGAACTTGCGCAAATACTTGCTCTTTTACAACACCCCATAGAAACAAATCCATCGGTGTGAGATCTGATGATCTGGCTGGCCATTCATTTACTTGGCTGCCAATGCCAATCCAACGATTAGGACATGTGGTATCTAAGAATGCCTTAACGGGTAGTGTACGGTGTGCTGGTGCCCCATCTTGTTTAAACCACACGATTTGTCTCAAGGCTAATGAGACGTCCTCTAACAATTATGGTACTTCATTCTGGAGAATATTTAAATAGAAAGAACCATTCAATTTATTATTATATAAAAATGGACCTATCACATTATTTCCTATTATACCTCCCCATACATTCATTGACCACTGTTTCTGGACACGATGATCCTTTTGCCATTGAGGATCTACTTAGAAATAGTAATGGGCATTATGGAGATTGACACCTCCCATATTGTCAAATCTCGCCTCGTCTGTAAATAAGAATTTGTCGAAATAGAAAGGATCTTGGCGCATTCTATTAGATGCCCATCTACATAAATTTAAACGCAGCTGGTTATCTCCATCTCAAGACCATGAGTAAAGCGGACATGGTATGGATGGATATTCAAACTTTTCAAAATGCGGTTAGTAGTTGTTTTTGGAACTCCATGCGTTCGACTAATTTGCGGAGTAGAAATATGAGGATCATCAGCAACCGAAGCCAACACACCTATTACAATATGTTCTGTAGAGCCAGTTTTGCGCCTTTTTCGTGTCAGATTACCTTGTTCAGCTCTACTCACTAAGCGCTTTATAGCCTTTCTATCTGGATGTCGAGAGTCTGGATATTTTTCTGCCTGTCTGCAGCTCTGTAATTGTCTTGGCACTCACCAAGAACCTTAATCATATTAACTATTTTCTGTGGCGTATAATCATCCATGACGGAAAAAAATGTCAGTCCACAGATAAAATAATTCCAACACTCTTGATTACAAAGATCAAAATTAATGTAATTAAAACTATTTTCGTACGACCTTATATAAAGAAAAAACCTTTATAACGAAAAAAAATTCCAATTTTTTTTATCACTGATCATAATGCCATAACTCGTTTTTATGTAGGAAAGAGTTAAAAATGCGAAACGGGGGTTGGAAGGAAAGAGAATTCAGCAGCTGGAACACAATGGCATTTCTTTAACTAAGCAGGAGTCGTCCCCTAAACTAAACTGGCCACGGTCATAATTCAATGTCATTTTTTCATCAATTACGGAATAAAAACAGAGATGCTCGTCAATAATTATTACGAACTTAATATGTCTTTGACCTCAAGGTCAAGGTTAAGTTTATAAGCCATCGTAAAATGTTCCACTTTTTCTATCTCCACGTTTAAAGGTAGGGTTTTCCCATTGAAAAAACTAACTTGTTGGCCATTGAATGAACTTGAAGGTCATGGTGAAGGTCATAGTCGTATTCGGACGTAAAATTTTCCGCTCTATTTCCGGGATCAAAAGTAGGGATTTTCATTTGAAAGAACTAACTTGGCCTTCAAATGACCTTGAAGTTCATTGTCAAGGTCATAGTAAATATCACCATTGGACGTTTTTCTTAAAGCTCCACAACTTTCATTTGTAATATTTTTTTCCAAAGAACATATTTTTCGAGTTATTTGCGTGGGGCGATTAAAATGGGACACCCCGTGGATGTTAGTTTTCCTCTATGGAAATAACGCTTAGCCTTAAAACAGTATCTACCTCTAAAACGTCATAGATTTTGTATAAAAATATATTTACTTGTGGATTGTGAGTCAGGAGTGATCTTACGCCTTGTTATTAACACAGACTAAAACTGACTGTGAAAATTGTGAATTGCGTGTTTCAGGAAATATTGTCGCTCATACAATTATACCTTATTATAATAAAGGTCACATCCTTCTTGTTGATAATTAGTATTCCTCTCCAATATTGATAGAATTTCTACACGATGAAGATGCAGATTTGTGTGGTATAATCAAGAAAAGCAAAAAAGGAATCCCTTCTTTAGATATAAAATTCGAAAAAAGAAAAGTTCAAATTGCGCACAACATAATTTAAATGGTTTGAAAGTGGCAAGACAAAAAAGAAGTGTATATGATATCATCTGTGCACGAATTGAGATTTCCAAATTTTGAAAAAGAAGATTACAATACGGAAGAGTTTAAAATTAAACCAGCTTGTATAGTTGACTATAATGAAAATATGGGAAAAGTAGATTTAATTGACAAAACATTATCTTTAATGGAAACGATCAGAAAGTCAATGAAATGGTACGAAAAGTTATTTTTCCATCTTCTTGACATGCCTCTTATAAATGCCTATCCTTTTGTTACGTCAGGAAAACGCGACCGGCAATTTGCTTACAAGGGAACCCCCAACCTGAAGTCACCGATTTTATTGAAACTTTGATATTATGTAGAGTGCTGAAAAATAAGAGGCACGTATTTTTTCATTTGCTAAAATTCACTTTAAGAGGATGAAAACTACCCCTAAAGTTCACACCCAAAATCACATTTCTTTTAATATATCTCCGGTTTAATTCAATATTTTTCAACAAAGCAAAGTGAAAAATATTTGTCTCAAAAAATGCAACGAAATCCCATAGGTATTATTTTTAAAAGCTGCTACCGCTTAATTTTATTCAGGTAAAACTGTATTTTTTAAACCTGAATTTTTTTCCTGGAAAAGTTTAGGAAAATTTTAAAAAAATATAGAAAATATTATCACTTATAATTATCACAATATATATATATTGTAACGGGGTGGCAGATTTAACGTTACCTGCCACAGGAGCAATTAGCTTCGTGGGACGCGCAATTCGCAAAAGGCGCGAAATTGCTCTCTGCGCCCCCTTGTTGGAAGCTAAAGTCTCGGACGACTTTGCTCCTGGGTCCAGGCTTGAGAAGCCGGTCTACGGACCCAACTTACCCGCTGCAACACCGCGCAATCGTCGTTGCGCGACTCGTGCGTCGTCCTCACCTGGCTAGTTGATCTCGAAGAGGGCGGTA
Source organism: Chalcis sispes (assembly GCA_949987625.1). NCBI lineage: Eukaryota > Metazoa > Arthropoda > Insecta > Hymenoptera > Chalcididae > Chalcis > Chalcis sispes. Next base: position 19,759,651 of record OX465098.1, on the reverse strand, counting down.
TTCGGGAGGAGAGCTAAAAGCTTCTCGTCGCAGAAATAATAAAGGAAAAAAAAAGAAAATTGAAAAAAAAAGAAAAAAAGTAAATAAAAAGAAAGAAAAAGGTTAAATAATTTAAGCGAGAAAAGCTCGCACAAAAAAACAAGACAAATTTAAAAGAGCACAGGAAAAAATAATATAGGAGAAAAAAAAAACAAGAAAATAAACCAAAAATATAAATAAAATAATTTAATAAAAAAAACGATATAATAAATAATAAATTAGATAAATAAACGAGGGAATACAAAAAGAATGGATTACAATCCACGCGGACGAGGAGCGCAGGCGGTAAGGCGCGATATAATGCGCGAGAACGGCTCCCGCGCACGGCGTACTATACGAGTGCGAGAGAGAAAGAACGTCTCTCGCACTACGCCTATAAGAGTAAGAGAGAAAGGCCTCTCTCACTCGCGCGCGCCGTCTAACGTACGGGTGCGAGAGAGAAGAACACTCTCCCGCACGGAGCCCGTTGGAGCGAGAGAGAGAACGCTTTCCCACTCTTGCGCGCCGCTTCTACTGCGAGTACGAGAGAGACAACGGGTCTCCCGTACTGCGCCGTAGGAGTGAGAGAGAAAGTGCTCTCCCACTCTTGCGCGCCTAGCCTTACGCGAGTGCGAGAGAGAACGCAACTCTCTCGCACTGATCCTACTCGGGTGGGAGATAGAGGTTTCTTCCACTCGCACGCGCGCCGTATATGCCGCAAGTGCGAGAGAGAGAGAGAGAGCGACTCTCCCGCACTGCTGCCACTAGAGTGAGAGAGATACCGCTCTCTTACTCACGCGCGCTTATGCTTCTATAGGTGCGAGAGAGACCGCAACTTTCTCGCCCTGTCTACGAGAGTGAGAGAGATAGCGCTCTCCCACTCGCACGAACCGCGTAAAATACGAACTCGCTAAAGCACGGAGTAACCGGCGGAGGTTACTCCTACGCAAATACAACAAAAGAAAAAAAATCTACGAGCGAAAAGTCGAAGTCTTAATCGACTTACTTTTGGCTGGCCAGCCGCGCACGCTAGACGCTAGGATGAAGATGGCGGAGACGGCGATTTGGCTTGCCCTCGTCCCGTGCAGGAATCGGCCTGCTCCCGGTCGCCGATGATACACGTCGGTGCCGTCGGCCGGTGGAGACTTCCTTGGCTGCCTGCGCAGCCGGTGCCCGCCAAGGAACAAAAATGCACGTCACCAAAAACTATAAACGCGCGAGAAAACACGACGAGGATTCGGCGCGTTTCAGAATGGCGGGAACTTCGTTTCTTCTCGCGGAAAACTCCGTAAAACAAAAGAAAATATGCGCGTGGTTAGTCCGAAGGCGAACTCTTGACTAACTCTAAAAGACGGGAGGCGGCTTGTCTACCAAGCCTAGCCTCTCCTATACGGCACTCGACTAGCCTATCTCTAGTCGCGTACCGTATCTGCCCGTCCGCGACTGTCGCGTTACCTATTTTCGGCGGTCCCCCTTATCCCGAATACGCGAAATAAGACGAGGCGCGGAGCACGGAGTGTTCTCCGTGACAATATATATATAAAATTATAAAAATCAGTTGACGTGTTTTGGTATTTTTACCTAATTTAATTTGGGAATGAACTTACCCTTAAATCACATTCAAACCACATAGAGATTTTTCCATAAATAAAATGGTTTTTTTTTTTTCATATTTTGTGGCTTATTGAAAATTACGTAGCACGTAGTATTTTATTCTGCAATGAAAAAAATGTTACAGGGGTTGAAACTACCCTTGAATTCCCCCCCCCTCCCCCCATCAAATCTTCTTGGATATCTCCGGTTCTATTAAATATTTTTGGATGAAACACAAACGAAATAATTTGACCCGAGAAACTCAATGAAAAGTCAGATACAGCCTGGAGGCCTGACTTTTAAAAAATTAATACACTAGCTCTTAATCCCTTCACCCCACAAATATTAAATCATAAACAGGCCGAAGACATGACTTTTGTCAAATTTTAAACACAAGTTCTTAAGCCCCTCACTCAACACAACCTAAACAACAGACGGATCTTACTCTTTTCAAAAAATTTGGAACACATACTCTTAATTCCCTAACCTCCCCCCCCCCTCAATCCAGTTATCAATCTTTTGAACAACAAGTTCAGAATTGCAGACAGATCAAAAGTCTTGATTTTTTTTAACCAAATGAATCCACACTTCTAAACAGAGAAACTCGATTTCATGAAGTATTTTAATTGACCACATTTTTCAGTAAGAGACTATCATCAAATGTTTTTCTTAATTAATGTAAGGATTATTATCTTTTTATTATATTTCATAGTAAGAGTTTTTTTTCCAATCACGGTTACAATTTTTTTTTTTTTTTTCTTAGGGAGGGCATATCTTTTTTACGGACCATCAGGAAGGTTCCGTGCCTCCCAACCCCGGTGTGTTGGACTTGCAATCGTTGCCCTACCCACTAAAACCCCTCCACGCAACCTGGTTATTGTTATACTCACTCCAATACTACTTGCGCATTGTGTTAAAGTGGGGCCAGACCTTCGCCATCAAGGCGCAGTTCTTCACTGGGCTGTTTTTACCTTCTCTTCTACTTCACTCTTTAAATTGTCGCCCTCTTTGGACTGCCAATGGCAGGCCATCTAGGACGGCTTATTTTTGTCAAAGGACTCTCCTAACGAAGGAGGAGACCTTCGACCACACCGATCAACCCTGGAGCATCACAGAGACTGTATTGTCTGGCGTGATGACTTCAAGGTCTTTTACTAACTCTCCCCGCTCGACGCTCCAACGCTCGCAATAAAAGAACGTGTGGAGAGTGTCGTCACAGGGACAGTCACAAAGGGCACAGCCGCTGGCTTCTACCTTCCCCATACGGTGAAGGTATTTGAGGAAAAGTCCAACTCCCTCGTGGGTACATATCCCAATGCTGTTGCCAAGCCCGCAAGGATTAGGCCTGGGCTTCCTCCGTTGCGGCAACCTTGCCGAGTTAAGCTTTGTGCTGGTGCACGAACCTACGCTCTTGAGCCAGAAGGTCGATAGGGACCACTCCAGCGACTACCAGCACCGCAATCCCCAAAACCGTTCAGTACGGAAAAGCGATGCGAAGGGTCCCTCTTCACTGCACTGCGGCCATTTTACGACGATACTTCCACATCCGCAGTGCTTCAGCCCATACTTCAGCCCCATATAGCATTATGGACTCCACGGTCCGCATGAGCAGGCGTCGCTTGCAGGGGCTTGGGCCCCCAATGTTGGCCATTACCCTGCTAAGAGACGCCGTCACGACGGCCGCTTTGTCCGCAGCTCTTTGGATCTGGTGCCAGAAGGTAAGCTTGGAATCAAGCATTACCCCTAGGTACTTCACCGCCGGCTTGGTTAGGACTGACGCTTCCCCCACATCGAAAGTGCGTATCTTATCGATATGCCTCTTGGTAATCAAGACGATCTCGGTTTTTGAGGCTGACAGCTCGAGGCCGTGATCATCCATCCACCGCACGACACGGCGCATCACCTGATTAAGACGCATCTGTACTGCCTCCACATCGCGAGCGATGATGACGGCAGCAACGTCATCTGCGTACCCAATCAGGAAGGTCTGCTCCGGCATCTCCATGCGCAGAATCCCGTCATATGAAATATTCCATAATTCAGGACCCAGCACTGAGCCTTGTGCAGCTCCAGCTGTGAGCTTCCTTCTTTTCGGTCCATCCGATGTTTCGTACACGATATAGCGATCCGTCAGGTAGCTCTGGATCATTCGAAGAATGTATCCAGGGACCTGGAAATCACGCTGCATCGCGTTTAGAACATCGGCCCACCTGACCGAGTTGAACGCGTTCTTCACATCCAGAAGGACCAACAGGCAGACGGGGCGAGAATGGTGGTTGCCCCGTTCCACGGCTCTGGCAGCCTCCACCACCTCCTGGATAGCGCCGATTGTCGACTTACCACTCCGAAAACCGTGTTGCCTTTCGGCTAGGCCTCCGGCTCAATGCACGGCTTGCTGGAGTCGGGGTCGCAATAGGCTCTTCAGGAATTTGCCCGTGGTGTCGAGCATACACAAAAGCCGATTGGAAGATGGTCCACCTGACGGCGCCTTGCCCTAACCGATAAGCACAAGTCTCGAAACTTTCCACCAGGCACAGAATGTACCCGCCTTTAGGCACAAGTTGTACATACCGAGCAAGAGCTCTGGATGGAATTCAGCTACGGCCTTGAGTACCTCCGCCGGAATTTCGTCGGATCCCGGCGCCTTCCGAATCTTCATCGAACCGACAGTTCGTTTGAGCTTCTGTTCGGTGAACAATGGAAAGTCCTGGTCGACCGGCGCTATTGCCTGATCCTCGAGCCATGGATGCGTCAGAAAAGGGCACTGACAATGCTGTCGATGCCCATGGGTGCTCCTCGAGAGAAGGCACCCAGCTTCTGCATCACGATCTTGTACCCGAGACCCCACAGATCGTGGTCGATTTTCAGGCAAAGCTCTTTCCAGCATTGGCGCTGACTGGACCTGATGGCCCATCGAAGCTCTTTTCTGGCCGATGTGTAGTCGGCCATTTTCCCAGCTAAATCGCCGTCCCGTTTTCTGGATTGCGTTGCTGATTGCCAAAATCTCAGACACTTGCGCATGAAGTCGGCGATCTCATCCATCCACCAGTGGGCCGAGCGTCGCCCGATCTTCGGTTTCCTTCGCGGGATCGCCTCCTTGCAAGCTCGGTGTATAAGACGCATAGTGGCGTCGGTCACCGCCTCTGCTCACTCGAAGGCTGGTAGGTCATCTGGGACTCCTTTAAGGGATCTCGAACCGCACGTAATTGCCAGAGATAGCTCTTTCCTATCAAGTGTATCAATATTCCATTTGGCTGGGCCACGCGTATAGATTGGCCTTCCATCACCCACGCAGAAGGTGATGTACTGGTGATCGCTGGCTGTGTAGCCTTCGATCACCCGCTAAACCTTGACATGCGCAACCAGACCCGCGGATACTAGAGACACATCGGGTAGAGTCTCTGGATACCCTGTCCGTCTAAAGGTTGAGGTGCAGCCAGTATTAAGTACCACCGGCCCGAGCCGTGACACCGCGTCCATGACTCGCCTTTCCCTTGAGTCCGGCCTGCCCATCCCCCATTCAAGAGCTTTTGCATTTAGATATCCAGCAATTATTAGATCACTCTCCATGTCTCCGACGGCGTCTTCCGGACTATCAAGTCTAGTCTGTAGTCACCTATAGTTTCGTTTGGGATAAAGTAATAACTGACGTATGTGACGTCAGTGTCTTTAACCCAAACGAAACCATTGCCAGATTCATGGCTAACGACGCCGAAACCACGTGGATCGTGAACCCAAATGGCTGCTGTTCTCGCTATCATCGGATTACCACTCTCCCGTTTCCCTGCTTCGATACTGTTCGCAGATAAGAACTATATCCACGGGCAGGTCGAAGCAGATCTGCAGGAGTAGATCGTGTGCCGTTCGGCTCTGATTCAGATTGCCCTGCAAGAGTTGCATCATCGCGGGGCCTTAGATACGGCTGCGTGATATGCAGCGCAAACGCTCGACCCGGCAATGTGTTTACGCATTGCTGGATCGCTTTGTACTTCGCAAAGGAAGCACTCGGGTGGCGCCGTGCAATCGGCGGCCCGATGTTTCTTTGCTCCACAGCTGTAGCACCAGTTTGACCTGCTCGCTCCCTCAAGGTTCCAGCTTGAGTGGCCGAAACCGAGGCACTGGTAACACCTGAGTGCTACAGTTTGCCGTCGCACTCTGCAATTCACCCAGCCGATCTGAAGCCGAGCCGACTCGAGCAAGCGGTTCGTGCTGACTTCGTCGATGGTCACGAAGGCCATTCGCTGTTGAATAGCGTTTGTCTTGGTCAGCACTACTTCTAGTGCCCCGCAGTACCTCGGCAGGGCGCTCCGAAGGGCCTCTTCGACTTCTGCCTTCGAGGTGCAGCAGTCGAGGTCTCTGATTTCCAAGATCGCCCATGGGATCAGCTCTCTGATTAAACCTGCACCCCTGACAGCCCTTTGAAGAGCGTCTGATAGGCCTTTCGGTCCTTCGGCAAAGGTGTTCCTAAACTCAAGGAGAACCTTACCAGCTTTGGTGCGCCGAATTGATTTAATTTCAGCGCCGCAAGCTTCGGGCTTTACATCCTTGCGGACGCGACCTAATATATCGGTGTACGATTGGCCGTCCGCCGACTTGAGGCAAATTGCCTTAGTTCGCGTCCTTTCGGTTCTTGCGTTTTTCTTTGGTGCAGCGATTTTCTTTTGTAGCTGTGGCTGCACCTTCATTTGTTCTTTTGAGAGCCCGCCCTTTGACGCTTTTGCAGGAGCCGTTTTGGTTCTCTTTTTCACTTTTTTAACGTCCTGCGACCACGCCTCCTCCGAACAGCTGTTATCGAGCCTCATGGGCTGCTGATGTTGTGTGCTGGTGTTTATCCAGCATCTTCCCCATTTTGTGTATACCCTGTTTAAAGGAATTTTTTATGTTATGCTGACTTTTTAGTGCAGCCAACATTCCCTTAATAATGGACTGCATTCCATCGATGCTCTCCATCGTGAGTTTCTCGCTTACCGCAAGTTTTCGCGGAAGGAGATTCTCGAAACTTGCAGAGATATGTGCATTTCTGCCTTTTACGTGTTGCACACTTTTGCCTTCCTACGGTTTCGGGAGAAGGCTGGTGCGCGTATAATTGAAGGAATTTAATTAATTTTGCGCCATTGAAATATATTACTCTAAGATGCTGGGCCGTCATCGGCCGCGGTACCACAGGGTGTGGGGGGGTGGTCACCACTACAGCTACCTCCATTGCTGTAGAGGCTTTTGGCTATGGGACGGGAATGTGACATCCGCCCCAGCCTTGCACCTGCACCCTTCATTGGCATCCCAGCATCCCTTTAAGTGCGGCGCGTTGACACTGGGAGCTTCAGGGAGAGCGCGCTGCACGGATCATCTCACACATCCTAATTGGGCTGTGTCACCGCACCCGCTACCTTCCCTGACCAAACCTGTAACCTCAGGCGGGACCCCTACGAGGTGCTACCATCTGGGCCAGATGGACCAAGGTTTTGTAACGAGGCGTTACTTTTCCCCCTTCTCCTCCCTCTCTTCTTGGAGAAGAGGCCCCAGGCTTGGGACCGGTATAGCGGAGTTAATTTTTTTTTTTTTTTTTTTTTTTTATCCGAAGAGTTGGAGAATTCACAAATAAACCTTAGAAGAGTCGTGCGGGACTCCTCTGTGTGTGGGGTTTTTTAGTAGATGTTCTGACCGTACTACTGACTAAACTCCCACCTTTTTTATTATACCCTCTTAAATTTAAGAAGGCACCACCCTGGACCCACGTTAGCTTTACAAAAGGTGGCCTGTCTTCGTCAAACTCGGCACTTGCTCATGTCTTTTGGTTGTGTTCTTGCTCCTGTTGGAGGAGGGATTTCTCGGATCATCTGGTAAACCACGCCTGCTTCTAAGCTTGTGTAGTTTCTTCTTTCCTTACTTTTTGTAATATGTTGATTCTAGTTTTCGGTTGCAATTCCATCGTTTGCGTCAACTAAGTTTTCGTTTTTTTTGGTCCGTAGTATTGCTTCGACGTTTGTATTTATTAAGTCCCAGTTTTCCGTTTTTTTTAATATCAGTTCAATAATATTGTCCAATGTAAACCCTTCAATCTTCTCTTTAGCCGTTGTCTTTCCGTTTTCCACCTTGCGCAATCGAATAACGTGTGCTCCGCATCATCGCGTGTATTTCCACAAGCCAAGCACGTTGGGTTTGTTACTTTTCCTAGTTTATGGAGGATCAGAAATATCTGTGTCCGGACAGGAACTGTGTGATGTAGTAGTTAACCTCTCCGTGGCTTCGCTCTAACCAGTTCCTTACACATAAAATGAGGCATAGAGTCCACTTGCCGCGCTGGTTTACTTCTTGCCTTTTCTGCCATTTTTCAAGAGTGGCTTTTCTTTCTTCTTTTGCTATGATCAATCGACTGATTTTTTGGCCCGTTTCTTTTGTTCCCTTTCGTCTTAAAAATATTTTTTTTTTCACCAGAGCTAGTCGATCTACGGGAATGGCTCCTGCGATGGTTAGTACTGCTGGCTCTGACACTGTGCGGTACACGCTGCTAGTACTCAGGGGAGCCCTGCTCCGGACTCTAGCTATTCTGGTCCTATGTACCTCCGTTTGCAGTGTTCCTCCCCAAGTTTCTGCTCCGTACAGCAAAATAGAATTGGTTACGGACATGAGCTTCTATACGGACTCTTCTTTTGCTGGCTTTTGGGCCTCAAATGTTTTTCATAAGTCGGCTAAGTGACGCAGCTGCTTGCGAAGCCTTGTCTGCCACTTTCTTAATATGGTCACCGAAATTCATCTTTGAGTCCAGGGTGAAACCCAGGTATTCGATGTTCTCTTTGGTCATTATGCGTTGGTCCTCTCCCTGCATCTCTTGGATATTGTTAAATGTCGCCTTGTGTTTCCTGGTGAGCAGGACTATTTCTGTCTTTTCTGTAGCCAGTACCAGCATGTGGTCATCTAGCCATCTCCTGAGTCTGAGATAACGATGGTTAGCTTGTACTGGATTTCCTCGTGGCACCTTCCTTTGATTACTATCGCTATATCGTCCCCGTATCCAGCGAGATAGCAACCGTCAGGAAGTTCGACCCTGAGAATATCATCGTAGGATATGTTCCACAGCTCTGGGCCTAGGATTGATCCTTGGGCTGTTCCCGACATTAAGTATCTTTCTGGATACAACTCCATCCTTAGTTTCGTAAAGTAGCTGCCTGTCTTTTAGATAATCTTCCACCATTCGTAATAAGTATGAAGGGACGTTGAACTTTTCTTTTAGAGGACTAATTATGTTTTTCCATCGAACCGTATTAAAGACATTTCTGATGTCAATCGTGGCAAGCATGATAAACCCTTTCGAATGAGCGTTCTTCTTTTGCTCCGCGCTGGAGGTGTTCTTTACCATGGCGACGGCGTCAATTGTTGATCTACCCTTCCGAAAACCGATCTGCCTGTCTGAAAAGCCCCCTTTGGCCTGTATCGCTGCCTGAAGTCTGGATCTTATCAGTTTTTCAAGGACTTTCCCAGCTGTGTCGAGCATACATAACGAGCGATTTCCTGCAGCTGTATTCGGGTATCCTTTGCTCTTACCGATCAGCACCAATTTCTACTTCTTCCATCTTTTTGGGAATGTCCTGGTCTTTAGGCATGTGTTGTAAACATTTAGTAGCAGCTTTGGCATTATTTCTGTAACTAGTTTAAGGATTTCGGAGGGGATTCCGTTTGGTCCTGGAGCCTTTTTATTTCTCATTGAGTTGACCGCTGAGATTAGTTCCGCCTCTGTGAAAGAAGGGATATCCTTTGTCACCTTTATAGATTGCTCCTGCCTTACCTGATGTTCTGGGAATAATGTGGTGATTATGTTCTCTATTACGCCTGCTTCACGAAGAGGAGGTTTGGGGAACTAACCTAGTTTTTTTATCACTATCTTGTAGCCTAATCCCTAAGGGTCGTTATCCACTTCCACGCAGAGAGCTTTCCAGTGTCTTTTCTAGCTTTCCTTGATAGCTTCACAGAGTCGTCTCTTAGCTGCTCGTTTTTCCTCCTTTTGCCGTTCCACTTCTGCAGGATCCGTCCCTTTCCTTGCTCGTTGTGTGCGTCTCCGTAGCCGTTGACATTCTCTCCTCAGATCGGCAATTTCCTGATTCCACCAGTAGATTGGAGGCTTCTCCTGTCGGTTAGCTTTTTTTGGCATTGACTCATTGCAAGCTTTTACTGTCAGCGTCATGACTTCTTCCACTAGCTGCTTGGTGTCCTATACCGATTCCGTCGGTAGTGCTGCTATTGCCTCGCTATGTTTCTTGATTGTGTGCTTGAACTTCGTTCTATTCAGTTTAGTGAGGTTCCACTTAAGAGCACTTGATTGTCTCTGCCTCTGCTGTGAAAGGCTGTTGGAGAAAATGATATACAGGTGATCACTACTATTAAAATCATCTATGACTTGCCTATCATTTATTGAGCCTGTTACGGTTTCTGAGGCAAGAAAGATGTCTGAAGTCGTTTCCCTTCGCCCTTCTCTTCTAAAAGTGGTCGAGACATCGCTTAACAGTTGTAGTCCAAGTCTTGATGCCATGTCTAGGACTGCTTGACCTCTTGTGTTTGATTCTGGCGATCTCCAATCTACAGCGTGCGCGTTAAAGTCACCTACAACAATGATTTTTCCTTAAATGTCACGTAGCGTGTCCTCCAGTTCTTCCAGGTCATCATTGAAGGTATCTGGTTTGCCTGGAGTAGAGGGCCTGAAGTAACAGCTTACATAAGTAATGTTATCAGCTATAATCCAGGCGAACTTGTTTCCACTCTCCTTCTCTGAGATGGGCACATTGTCTTGGTTTCGTATCCAGATAACTGTCTTATTTCTCTTATCCGCGATCCAGTTTGATACATCTGACCTTGCATTTCCAAGTTCACTTATGAGAGCGATATTTACTTCCCTTTCTTCTGTTATCTTTTGTAGGAGCCCAAGAGCCATAGGGCTGCGCCGAACATTACCTTGCAAGATCCTCGTCATTTCTGTAGTTCGGTTGAGGCCTTCCCCCGTGACATTCGGTAAGTTATGCAGCTACCGGTCCCTATCAGATGTTTTACCTGATCCTCTGCAACTTCTGCATCAATGCAGAGTATGCATTTTAGTGGCCTGTCGCAGACCTTTGCTGAATTTTCCTGTTGAGAGCACTTAAAGCAGTGGCCTGTTCTGTCTGGACCTGTACATGTGTGGCTGGTGTGCCCAAAGCTGAGGCATTTATAACACCTTCTTACTGGTTCGTACCGACGTATTCTGCACGTAAAGGGACCCACTTGAAGGATTTTACTTTTTTCTAGAGTCCTAGCCTCTTTGATTGGTAGGAAAACGAAGGCTATCACCTGCTGCCTTGTGTTGGGTTTCGATAGCGTAACTATCGGGTCTGCGGTTAAACCTGCAATCGCGGCTTTGATTGCGCCTCAGACTTGCTCTTCAGTGTTTCCACTTTTTAAGTCAGAGATTCTAATGGTGGTCATGGTCTGCAGGCATGACAGATTGCCTGTCTTTTTCACTGCTGCTTTTAAAACGTCTGTCGCAGCAATAATGTTATCTGCTTTCTCTTTAAACCTTGGCATTAGGTCTCCTTTCTTGGTCGGTTTGATCTAACCAAGCCTTAGGCCATCTGACGATTATACTGCTGCGTTGATGCTTTTAAGGATCTCTGCGAAAAACTTGCCCTCTATAGGCGTTATTGTCACTGCGTCCTGCGGGAGTCTTAATTTTCTTTTTACTTTCTCCTTATCTTTTTTTGTTCGCCCTCTGATCTCAGGGTTCCAAAGGCTGTTCGCCTTTCTTGTTGGGCATTCTGTATTGCATTCCTTATAAGGCGACGTTCTTTACGCGGTTTATTTTTGCTTCTTTGCATTTCCCAGTTACGGTTGTCCGTATCCGAACCAACAGGGGTTGCCAGGGGTTCCAAATCTCCATCGTAGGCGTGCGTTGTTTCTGATAATGGTCATTAGGGGTTGACTGATCAGTAACTTCTGATAACGGTCATTTGGGGTTGGCACCTTTAGGTAGCTGCTCTTTTCCGTTTTGACCATCTTTGTCCTAGAACTGACGTCCTCTGGCGGGCTATTTCTGGACTTTCTTTTATTTTCTCGTTGTTCTGGCTGCTCGTTCAGTTTACACTTGGGCTCTGGAGATTGTGCTGTTAAGGGCTTCTCAGTAAGTTTTGTCAAAAGTAGTCCACTTACTTACTTTTTCTGTTCAGTTGCCCTTGGAATCTCCTCCGTAAGTTCTTTGACTTGTTCTACGATAGTGGGAATTCCTCTCTTTGTGGAGTCTACATAGTTAGACTTAGTAGATTCCTTAGCTTTTCCTAAGTTCTTCATTATTTGCAGCAAAAGCGCGTTTCTGTTATGATCTACCATCTGCATTTACCGACGGGTATCAGCAACATCTTGACAAAATTTCATATCTGGTCCGCACAGGTTATCAACCTGTTTTAAAAACATTTCTAAATCGGGAATTTTGTCCCTGGATTTTGTTGCCGTAAATCCTGACGGGCCTACATTTAAAGGTACAGGCTCCCCTAAAGTATTGCTAGATACGTACATTATTCCCACGAGAACGGTCCGACCAGGTGTCCAACGTGACAGAGCGTCCAGTACCAGGGTAAGGCTAAATACTATTGAAGGTCACCAGGTATCCGGAGCGCACCGTTTGCGACTGATTAAAATACAGCTGTTTACCCCTCAGCACGGTGCCAACACCGTAGGTAATTCTCGATTGTTTTGCTCACCCTGGGGTAGTTAATAATCTAAGTATCCTATATATCTAAAAGGCGTTCCCCTATTCGCAACCTGGGGAGGCGCTCGATGGGAAAAATCTCCACACCAGAATGATAATAATAATGATAACAATAATGATAATAATAATGATAATAATATTGATAGTAATAATGCTACAAATAACTCCGCTATACCGATCCCAAGCCCGGGACCTCTCCTTGAATAGGAGAGGGAGGAGGAGGAGGAAGCTGGCTGCGGGTGAAGAGAAACCCTGCCCACAGCGAATGCCGTCCTTTTAGGTCTAAGGCCTGCTTCCGCAGCAACAGTCTCGTTGCGTCGAGGTTCTTGCAACAGCGCGAAAACGGGAACGGCTGATAGAAGGCTCCGACTCATGAATGATGCATGGGATAGTGGTACCTTGCTAACATGTCCAGCCACCACCTTACTTGCACAACTACGAGTGCTAAAGTCTCCACGACCGGGACCCGGTGGGACGTGAATCATGGTGCCTTATGAATCAGGCACAAACCATGTGGTGCTGGGGGCTTCTATAAACGAATATCCTCCGGCGGGTCATCGACTACTGGGGTAAGGCCTGATGCAGACAATGTGCACTATGCAGTGCTCACTGGATAATGATCCAGAAAGCGTTCAAAATGGAGTTTCCTCGAGGCTGCGTGCTCTTTCACTCTGGAGGGTACAGCTGTAAAACCAGTAAGGCACTAACTGAGCCGCCAAAAGTTGGGGAGGTCAAACCAAGCCTAGCCAGCATGGGAGGCTGCCCCACACATTGGTAGAGCGTCATGCCAAATTTCGTCATCTGCAGTAGTGCCAATTAGCGTTCGGAAGGGACCCTGCTGCAAAGAGCGGGGGGGGGAGGAACTGTCGAGGCCACTGGATTGTAAAAGGGCATATTTCTCGGGGGAATTCAGGACGATTCGCTGTATTGACCACTTGCTGAGCCTCTTGACCACCACATTACAGACACAACCAATACTTGAACATAAAACAACAAAAATGGAAGGAAAAAATTAAAATACAGGCTCGACAGTGTCACCTACGACAAATATGGGTCCGGAAGAGTCCAGGGTGCAACCCAGCACCCCCACCGCAGCAGTGGGTAACCTGGCTGTTGCGGAGGCTAAAGCGACAGGACAGTCTAAGACAGACGTGACGTGCCCCCAGCTGGCTCTTCGAGCCCAGCTAACACGCATACAGACTGCCCTTACAGCCATGGAGGCGTAGGCAAAAAGACAACCTAACGTGTATAAACACATTAAGACTGGCATGGCTATCATACGAGAGGCTGCAGAGCGCGCGCAGAAAGAATGCGTCCGCCTTAACCACCCTTCGGGCATCGCGGCGAAGTGTGACCCGGCGGTGCCAACAACGAAACGGAAACGGGAGACAACTGGACTCAGTCTTGAACAATCAGCTGCTTACCAGAAGGTGGTAGACGATGGGGGCAGAAATAAAGTTGCACTGTACAAAACCTTACTCCAGCCGTCCGGCTGGAGATGCTATATCTTGAAAGCGTGACGGACGTTACCGACATAACGGACGCACTGCGACGTGAAACGGGCGACGGCAGGGATCCGAGGTTGCACATCTCCGGTCCCAACAAGCAAGACATTTGCTTGGCCGTTGTGGAAGTGGAGGAGGGCGCGGCCCAAACCCTCCTTCGCAAAGGACGAATAAAAATCGGATGGACAAACTGCCGCGTCAGACGTAGGCTGACGGTGCCTAGGTGCTACCAGTGCCTAGGTTACGGACACACTCGTAAGGAGTGTAAAGGGCCCGACAGGTCGCGATACTGCTGGACTTGTGGGCAAAAAGACCACGACAGTAAGACGTGCAAGACCAAGGACAGCAAGTGCTTCCTATGCTCTGCGACGGGGCACAAGGAAGTCGCGCATAGGCCGGGTTCCGGGGCGTGTGGGGTTTTCAGGGCCGCGCTTGAAAACCTCAAGAAAAAGTCCACAGCATGATGGGGGTACTGCAAGGAAACCTGCATCGGTGCCAAGCAGCCCAGCTGCTATTACCGCAGATTGCGACGGAACGAGACGCAGACGTACTGATACTGAGCGAGCAGTACCGAGACCTACGCACCACGGACGGGTGGTTTTCGAATGCCTCGGGCACTTCGGCCATCTGGGTAAGGGGCGCGATGGGCCGACGGGTACAAGCTTCCTCGTATGGAGAGGACTACGTTTGGGTTAGGGTTGGCACTATCACTTACGTTAGTGTCTACCTGTCCCCAAACGTCGCGGCAAGGGTCTTCGAGGAAAAGATTGGTACACTGGAGGACGCCCTAAGAGATCTCCCGGGGGATCTCATCGTCGCAGGCGACCTTAACTCCAGAGCGATCGAGTGGGGCATGCCGGCAACGGACAAACGGGGTAGACTGCTGCTGGAGATGGCCGCGAGGCTTGAACTGGTGGTGGCCAACACCGGACACACGCCGACGTACCTTAGACCAGGGTTTGGGTTTTCGATACCTGACGTAACGATGACGTCGGACAGTATCTCTTCGCGGATAAGCCGGTGGCGGGTGATCGATGACTTTACGGCCAGCGATCACCAGTACATCGTCTTTGAAGTGTTGAGCAGTACCTCGACGCAACGAAACGTACATAGGGGGGGTCTGCAACCAAAAAGGTTCAACCTCGCGAAACAGAACCACGACCGTTTCAGGGAGGCGCTCTTGGAAGCAGTAGCGCCTTCCGAGGCCGTTCCAGAAGACCTTACGGAAGGCACGGTCACGTGGACTGACAGCATAGTAGAAAAGACTATGTCACTGATAACACGACTGTGTGAGGCTTCTATGCCTCGCAAACGAAACGTACCGGACAGACGAGCTATGTACTGGTGGACCGACGAAATCAGTCTCATCCGGAAGGACTGTATCGCGTGTCGTAGACGACTACATCGCGCGCGAAAAAGGGGAAACCCTAACGTCGATGAATTATCGGTCGCATATAAGACAGCACGGAAGCGACTGACGTTTGCTATTAAAGACAGCAAGAAACGGTGTTGGCGGAGACTGTGCAAGGAGGTGGACAGAGACCCCTGGGGACTGGGTTACAAAATTGTAACCCAAAAACTGGGTAGTTTCGGTCCACCTGAACGCAAGGACAAAAGTACCATGGACGCGATAAAGGGTAGTCTCTTTCCGACCCATCCAGTAACGGAGCGGAGGGCCCCTCCGACTACCGCAACCTAGCTGTCCCGGAGTACAGCAAGGTGGAGCTACTACAAGCTACGTCTTCGCTGAAATCCGGGAATGCACCTGGACCAGGCTGTATCCCGGCGGAGATTCTTCGGCAAATCTCCATTGTACGTCCGAGAATACTCTTGGACATATACAATGCAAGCTTGCGGACCGGGAAGTTTGCAAGGCGTTAAAAGACGGCTTGATTGGTCCTCTTGTATAGAGGTAAAGAGAAACTCGAGACACCGTCTTCCTAGAAGCCCCTGAGTCTTTTAAACACAGCGGGCAAACTTTACGAAGCGTTGTTAAAACCGAGAATTCCGAGCGCAAAAACAGCCGCCGAAGGACTGGCCGATAATCAGCACGGCTTTCGAGAAAGCCATTCGACGATAGGCGCGATAAGGGAAGTGACCAAAACTTTCCTACGGGCAAGGCGGGTCTGCTACGGCGCGAGACCACTTGTACTGCTTGCGACCTAAAATGTATAGAACGCCTTTAATTTTGCCAGATGGAGGGATATCCTGGAAGCGCTACGGGCTTTCAGGGTACCCACCCCCCTATCTGCTGCGGGTGGCGGGAGATTACTTGACAGACCGACAAATTACGTACGAGACCACGGAGGGACAGGCAAGAATGCTGATCACTGCAGGCGTCGCGCAGGGATCAATACTACGACCTGACTTTTGAAACGCGATTTGCGATGGTCTGCTAAGGCTAGAAATGCCCGAGAACGCCTCACTAATCACCTACGCCAACAACGTGGCGGTAGTGATCGTTCAGCGCAATCCAGAATTGGCACAGCTGATGCTAATCCGGGTCATGTTACGGGTAGACGGGTGGATAACGAGTCAAAGACTGACATTAGCACTGGCAAAGACCGAACTGATCCTCCTCACCTGAAGGAGGATACAAACAGTTATACCGATGACGCTGGGGTCGGTGCAGACGCAGACCGGGAGGAAGGTAAAATATCTAGGGGGAATTCTAGATACAAAGCTTAACTTCTGGCCACATATACAGGAGACGGCACATAGGACGGCGAAGCGAGTTTTCGCGCTCTCCCGCCTTATGGTGAACGTGTATGGACCGCGTCCATGGAAAAGACGGTTGCTTATGGCCACCACCCACTCGATCCTTTTATAAGCTCCTGTTCAGTGAACAATAGAAAGTCTTGGTCAACCGGCGCAATTGCCCGATCCTCGAGCAATGGATGCGTTGGAAAAAGGGCACTGAAAATACTGTTGATCGTAGCCACGTCCGTGGGTGCTCCTCGAGAGAAGGCACTTAGCTTCTGCATAACGATCTTGTACCCCAGACCCCACGGATCCTTTTCGAGTTCCAGGCAAAGCTCTTTTCAGCATTGGCGCTGACTGGACCTGATGGCCCGTCGAAGCTTTTTTCTGGCCGATTTGTAGTCGGCCATTTTTCCAGCTAGATCGCCATCCCGTTTTCTGGATCGCGTTGCTGATCGCCGAGATCTCAGACACTTGCGCCTGAGTTCGGCGATCTCATCCGTCCACCAGTGGGCCGGGCGTCGCACGATCTTTGGTTCCCTCCGCGGGATCGCCTCTTTGCAAGCTCAGTGGATAAGACGCATAGTGGCGTCCGTCACCGCCTCTGCTCGCTCTAAGGCTGGGAGGTCATCTGGGACTCCTTCAAGGGATCCCCAACCGCGTGTAATTGCCAGAGATAGCTCTTAGCTATTCAGTTTGTCAATACTCCATCTGGTTGGGCCACGCGTATCGATTGGCCTTCTATCACCCACGCAGAAGGTGATGTACTGGTGATCGCTGGCTGTGTAGTCCTCGATCACCCGCCAACCCCTGACACGCGCAACCATACCCGCGGATGCGAGAGACACATCGAGTATGGTCTCTTGGTACCCTGGCCGTCTAAAGGTTGAGGTGCGGCCGGTATTAAGTACCACCAGCCCGAGCCGCGACACCGCGTCCATGACTCGCCTTCCCCTTGAGCCCGGCCTGTCCATCCCCCATTCAAGAGCCTTCGCATTCAAATTTCCGGCAATTATTAGATCACTCTCCATGTCTCTGACGGTGTCTTCCAGACTATCAAGTCCAGTCTGGAAGTCAGCTATAGTTTCATTTGGGGTAAAGTAACAGCTGACGTATGTGACGTCAGTGTCTCTAACCCAAACGAAACCATTTCCAGATCCATGGCTCACGACGCAGAAACGATGTGGATCGGGAACCCAGATGGCCGCTGTTCCGCTATCATCAGAATACCACTCTTCCACATCCCTGCTCCGACACTGTTCGCAGATAAGAACTATATCCACGGACAGCTCGAAGCAGATCTGCGGGAGTGAATCGTACGCCGTTCGGCTCCAATTGAGATTGCTCTGCAAGAGTTGCATCATCGCTGGGCCTTAGATACGGCTGCGTGATATGCAGCGCAAACGCTCGACACGGCAATGTGTTTCCGCATTGCCGGATCGCTTTGTGCTTCGCAAAGGAAGCACTCGGGTGGCGCCGCGCAATCGGCGGCTCGATGTTCCTTTGCTCCACACCTGTAGCACCAGTTCGACCTATCCGGTCTCTTACAGTTACGGCTTGAATGGCCGAAACCGAGGCACCGGTAACACCTTAGTGCTACAGTTTTTCGTCGCACTCTGCAATTCACCCAGCCGAGCCGAAGCCGAGCCGATTCGAGCAATCGGTTGGCGCTGACTTCATCGATGGTCACAAAGGCCATCCGCTGTTGAATAGCGTTTGGCTTGGTCAGCGCTACTTCTATTGCCCCGCAGTACCCCGGCAGGGCGCTCTGAAGGGCCTCTTCGACTTCTGCCTTCGAGGTGCAGCAGTCGAGGTCTCTGATTTCCAAGGTCGCCCTTGGGATCAGCTGCCTGACTGAGCCTGCACCCCCGACAGCCCTTTATAAGGCGTCTGATAGGCCCTTCCGTCCCTCGGCAGAGGTATTCCTCAACGGGAGGAGAACCTCGCCAGCTTTGGTGCGCCGAATTGATTTTATTTCGGCGCCACAAGCTTCGGGCTACACATCCTTGCAGACCCGACCTAAAATATCGGCGTACGTTTGGCCGTCCATCGGTTTAACGCAAATTGCTTCGAGACGCGTCCTCTTGGCTTTTGCGTTGTTCTTTGGTGCAGCGGCTTCTTTCTGTGGCTGCTGCTGCACCTTGTTTTCTTCTTCTAAGAGCCCGCCCTTAGGCTTTTTGTTAGGGGTCGTCTTGGTTCTCTTCTCTCTCTTCTTGGCGACCTCCGACCACGTTTGCGCTTCCCCAAGCGTTTGAATGGGGAGGCTGGGTGGGCTGGAAGCTGGCCTCTTTGGCTGAGAAGTCGCTCTATTACTGATTACTGTAGTGAACAGCTGTTTTCAAGCCTCGCTGGCTGCCAAAGTTGTGTGCCGGAGTTTATCCAGCATCTCCTCCATCTTTGGTATACCTTTTTCTATAGAGGTCTTAATGTTTGGCTGACTTTTCAAAGCAGCCACCATCTCCTTTATGATGAACTGCATACCGTCGATGCACTCCATTGTGAGTCTCTCGCTTTCCGCGAGTTTTTGCGGAAGGAGACTTACGGCACTTGCAGAAATGGGCGCATTTCTGCCCTCTTCTTGTCGCGCACTGTTACCATTCTCTGGTTTCGGGGGATGACAAGTGCGTAAGTTATTTCTTGCTGGTGTACATGTAATACACCTCTCCTCTTGTCTTTTTTCATTCAAACTAGTCAAATTTTCTGCCGTGGTTCTGCTAAATAAAGACTCCTAGAAACGCTTCGCTGCTCCACGGGAGACCCACTTTCTCGGGGCCCCGGTAGTGGCAGTCGAACCACGGTCATTTATCTCGACTCGTGTTTCGAGGCGGTACCTGGGGTCGGATCGTTTCTGAAGCTCACGCAGCTGCCGGGCCCGGTTGTCGGTCCGCATCCTCAACTCAGAAAACCGTGACTAGCGGCCCTGAGTTTTTGGGATGTTTCGCGCCCCGTTTCCCGACGGCCACGCTACCCCTAGGGAATCTTGCTTAAGTGCGTTGTCCCCCTGAGCCGACTAGTTCCAGCGGGGGTGTCAGCGGGACCTCCCGTCTAGCCGATGCAAGGCGCAAAGTCGTGTATTGCTCAACCATACCTCCGTCATCTGACGTCAGAGACATGACCTTAACGTCAGAATCCCTCGATAAGCATGGTTTCACTCAACTCTCAGCGACCCCTTTACCGACGACACAGGAAAGCCTCTTGCGGCTAAGAAAGAGGGAGGGTGCGCCTCTTTCGTGTATTGTGTAAAGTGTTGAATGGCCGCAAAGGCGACAAGTTATGTATGGGTGTCAGTAAACAAGAGTGTGCGCTGTAAATGTAGGGTTGCGTGTGTGCATGAGTACAATTGTCTGTAGTGCGTGTATGTGTACATGCACGGGTACTGTCTAGTAATATCCGTTGTTCCACCACCCGCCTAAAAGAGTTTGTTTTACGGGATCTCTCCGCACCGCACAGACTCGCTCCTGTTTATAGAGAGCCCTCCCGATCGGCTTCACAGTGGATCCCGAGACAAGTAGCTGCACATGGGTGTGTAATTATGATGAGTGGTTGGAAGTGTTAGCAAATTACCACTATGCCATGCATCATTCAAGGATTTTTAAGGAGGTGTAACTCCTCCCCCTCCACCTCCCTCTCCACAAGAAGAAGAGGTCCCGGGCTTGGGACCGGCATAGTGAAGTTAATAATTTTTTTTTTTTTTTTTTTTTTTTTTGGGTAGGTAGGGAAAATGCTTTATGCACCTGGCAGCGGGCTACCAGAGTGCCGGACTCTCACCGGCTAAAAACCCTCCTAGGCCTCGTGGCTAGTAAACCACCCTGGTACCGTTGGCGGACACTTCGTCAGGGTGGAGCCACTCTTGGGGTCATAAGATCGACCCCACGGCTAGACGACGGGTGTTTCCCGTCCCCTCCTCGTTAGGCGGCACCTATGCCACCTGGGTACCGTCTATCTTTTTCTTTTTTTTGCGGAGGACCTCCTCCACGTAAGTGGCCACTTTGCTCCAGTGGCCTGGCCCTCGTAGCATCAGCCCGATGATGTTTTCAGGCGTGATGCGTCCAAGGGCCGCTTCTACATTCTCCCTCTCGACACGCCACGCGTCACACATGAAGAAGGAGTGTTCTGCGTCATCGGAGGGAGATCGGCAGAGGGCACAGCCTGGATCCGCAACCTTTCCCATCTTGTGAAGGTAAGATTGAAACAGGCCGTGCCCCGTCAAAAATTGGGTGAGGTAATAATTTACCTGACCCTGCTGTCGATCGAGCCAGGGGTTAAGACGGCCAATTAACCTGGCCGTCCACCTGGCTCGCGTTTCTTCTTCCCAGCGCGTTTGCCAGGCCTGGATGGTGTTGGCTCTGGCTATGCGCTGGGCAGCAGTTTTCCCCAGAGCAGTTTTCTGCTGGTGGACAAAACATCGCTCCTGGGCGAGCAAATCGATGGGTATGACCCCAGTGATTACCATGATCGCGGGCTCGGAGACCGTGCGGTAGGAGCACGCAATACGAAGGGCCGCTCTTCGTTGCACTGCGGCCAAGCGCTTGCGGTGGAATTCGAACCGCAGCGCATCGGCCCAGACTTCAGCGCCATACAACATTACAGCTTCAGCAGCACGCATCAGTAGGCGTCGCTTGTCGGGCCTTGGGCCTCTTGTATTGGCCATCAGCCGACTCAGCGACGCCGATACTGTTGCCGCCTTATCGGCGGCTCTCCTTATGTGGGCCCCGAAGGTGAGCTTATTATCAAGCGTCACCCCCAGGTACCTCACTGCTGTAGAAGCCTGGACTGTGGCGTCTCCTACTTCGAAGTGGCATAAGGTGTTAATACGCCTCTTTGTTAGTAGCACGATCTCGGTCTTATGCGCAGCCAGTTCGAGCCCGTGCTCTTGCAGCCAGGAGCTTACTCGACGCATCACCTGATTGAGTCTCATCTGCGCTGCGGTGATGTTGCAGGCGATGATGACTGCCGCGATGTCATCGGCGTAACCAATCAGGGAAGTGCCCTCGGGCATCTGCATACGTAGGATTCCGTCGTAAAAGATGTTCCATACGTCCGGTCCTAGTACCGATCCCTGGGCTGCCCCAGATGTTATTTTCTTCCTTTTCGGGCCATCCTCGGTGTCGTAGAGTAATGAGCGGTCCTTAAGGTAGTCATCGAGCATCCTGACTAGATACTCAGGTACCCTGAAGTCCCGCTCAATGGCGTCCAGCGCGATGTCCCACCTTACTGAATTGAAGGCGTTCTTCACGTCGAAGGTGGCCAGCAGACATAGGGGACGGGAGTAGTGGTTTCCACATTCCGTACCCCTAGCGGCGTTGACTACCTCCTGGATAGCTCCGATGGTAGATCGGTCCCGCCTGAAGCCGTATTGTTGAGCAGCAAGGTCTCCGGCCGCTCTAACGGCTTGAAGTAGGCGGGGCCTGAGCATTCTCTCCAGAAGTTTGCCAGCCGTGTCCAACATACATCAAGGTCTGTAGGACGACGGCTCGTCTACTGGACCCTTACCTTTGCTTATCAGTACTAGACGCGCTGTCGTCCAGCGGGATGGAAAAATTCCCGCTTTTAAACAGGCGTTATACATGTCTAGCAAAAGGCAAGGGTGACATGTAGCGACGGCTTTTAAGATCTCAGATAGGAGGCCGTCCGGACCAGGAGCCCGCCTGTTCTTCATTGCTCTAACGGCAGTGGCAAGCTCTCCCTCAGTAAATAGAGGCACCTCTATATGTCCGAACGTGGCTGGTCTATCCGATCTTGTTGGATGTGTGGGGAAAAGGGTGTTGACGATGTTGTTTATCGTCACCACGTCTCGGGGCGAAGATTGAGAAAACGCCCCGAGTTTGCGTGTGACGATTTTATACCCTAATCCCCAAGGATCTCTATCGAGATCCTCGACCAGCTCCCTCCAGCACCGTCGCTGGCTGGACTTGATGGCCCGTTTCAGTATTTTCTTGGCCGCAAGATGTTCCGCGGCCAAGGGGGCTGCGTCCAGACCGCGTTTCCTGGCGCGCTGTGCTATGCGTCTAAGGCGCAAACACCTGGCGCGCAGGACAGCGATCTCGTCTGTCCACCAGTAAGCAGGGCGTCTCTTCCCCGTTCCTTTCGTTCTCGGCACTGCCTCCGTGCAGGCTCGGTGAATGATTTTCATAGTGGTTTCAATCACCATGTTTGCCTGCAAAAGAGGCGGCATGTTCCCCGGGATGTTTTCCAGGGCGGCCTGTCCGCATGCTAGTGCCGAAGACAGGCGCTCTGTGTCCATTTTGGACACGATCCATTTTGTGGGGCGGCGCGGTTTGTACGCCGGAGATGGTCCTACATCGTGTACGCAGAACACGATGTATTGGTGATCGCTGGCTGTATAGTCTTCGATCACCTGCCATCCCCGGATGCGTGCTTCCAGATGTTCATTGGCCAGGGAGATATCGATGATGGTCTCCCTGTAGCCAGGCCTTCGGAAGGTTGACGTGAGGCCGGTGTTTAATACCACCAGCCCCAGTCTCGCCGCCTTCTCCATGACTCTATTGCCACGAGAGTCAGGCCTGGCTTCGCCCCACTCGAGCGCTTTGGCGTTGAAGTCTCCAGCAACTATCAGTCCGCCCTGTAGATCCCTTAATGTGTCTTCCAGTCCATCAAGTTTGGACTGGAATTCACTAATCGGGACGTTTGGGGTGAGGTAAACACTGACGTATGATACGTCCTTGTACCTCACCCACACATAACCGCGGCCGGATCCATGTCCCGCGATAGAGATGTTGTTTGGTTCGCGGATCCATATGGCCGCAGTGCCGAGATCATCGGGGTACCATTCTGTCCCTTCTCTGTTTCGGTACTGCTCGCTGACGAGGACAATGTCAGCGTGCTTTTCGAAACAGATTTGGGATAATAGGTTTTGAGCCACCCTGCTTCTATTCAAGTTGCACTGCAGAACTACTGCCATCTCTGCTGCGCTTTTGCAAGGGCCTCTTTGAAGGCCTTGCATACTCCAGACCCAGCTACATGCTTGTTTGCAGCTGGGTCGTTCTCCCGATGTGGGCAGAGAAAGCAAACAGGCTCAGCGTTGCATTCGCTGGCCTTGTGCCCACCTCCGCTACATCGGTAGCAGAGATTACTGCGGTCGGGACCATTGCATCCGGGGCCGCGGTGTCCGTAGCCGAGACATTTGAAGCATCTCGCTATTATGTCGCGGCCCCGCAACTTGCAGTATACCAGGCCGATTCTCAGTCGGTCTTTTTGGAGGAGCGTTTCTGCTGCCTCGCGCTCGATGTTAACTAGTGCGAGGCATTGCTCTCTCCAATTAGGCTTTGTGAGCCTAATTTGCAAGGTCCCCTTGTAGTTCTGCAGCTCAGACCTAAGGGCCTCTTCGATCTCATGTGTGGTGCAGCAGCTATCCACATCTCGGATTTCCATGGTTATCCGGGGTGTCAGCTGCTGTACACTGCTAACGCTACCGGCCGCAGTTTCTTGAAGGGCTCGGGTGAAATTTGCCCTTTCCTCGGCTTTGGCCTTCTTGAGTTCGATGAGGACCACGCCCGCTCTGGTCTTACGGACGGATCGAACCTCCTTCCCACTGCTTTCTGGCTTGACGTCTTTGCGGATGGCTTGCATGACGTCAGCATATGTTTTGCCTGATTGGGGTTTTAGCAAGATCGCGTCCGATTTTTTCTTTGCGAGCCTTTTTTTCTTTTCTTTTTCCCTCCTGCCCGTGTCCTTGACGACCAAGTTTGCGGCACGGAGGTTTGCTTCATTATACTCCTTCGGAGGCGAAGTCTTCTTTAAGGGTCGATGCTTCTTGACGACCTCAGTCCATGATTCGGCCTCTGTTTTCTTTTTTGCCACAGCCGGTTGTGGCACATCAGGTGGGCTAGAGGCAGGTCGCTTATTTCTAGTTTGCGACGTTTTGGGCGCTTGGACCGGGGTCGATGGCTCACTATCCCTTCGGCGGGCTGTGGTGCTCCGGCAGTGAGCCAGCTCAACCTTATCCAGGATGTCCTCCAACTGTGGGAGACCATCCTTTATTTTGCTGCTGACGTTCTTTTGCACTTTGATCACTGCCAGCATTTCATGCACCAATTCTTTCATTTGGAGGATACACTTAGTAAGCGTATCCTCGCGGGTGCAATGGCTTGCTGCGTTTACTGCAGCTATCTTAGGAGCACTCCCAGTGTTGGGTGCTTCTAAGTTCAGGCTTTTTTTTTTGGTTGTGTTTTCTTTTGTTGGTTTAGGCTGCATGGTGATGAATTACTCCAAGATGCTAGGCCGTCTCCGAACGCGGTGCCTCAGGGTGTGGAGGGGTGATCACCTCTACAGCTACCCCCATTGCTGTAGAGGCTTTTGGCTATGGGACGGGAATATGACATCCGCCCAAGCCTTGCACCTGCACCCTTCATTGGCATC
Organism: Chalcis sispes; assembly: GCA_949987625.1. Classification (NCBI taxonomy): domain Eukaryota; kingdom Metazoa; phylum Arthropoda; class Insecta; order Hymenoptera; family Chalcididae; genus Chalcis; species Chalcis sispes. The sequence goes on along the minus strand of OX465098.1, from coordinate 19,734,730 downwards.
CCAGCATCCCCTTGGGTGCGGCGCGTTGACGCCGGTAGTTCCAGGGAGAGCGCGCTGCACAGATCATATCACACATCCCGAATGGGCAGTGTCACCGCACCCGCTACTCTCCCTGACCCAACCTGTAACTCAAGGCGGGACCCCAACAAGGTGCTACCATCCGGGTCAGATGGACCAAGGTTTTTTAACGAGGTGTTACTCCTCCCCCTCCCCCTTCCTCTCCTCCAAAAAAAAAGAGAGGCCCCGGGCTTGGGACCGGCATAGCAGGGTTTTTTTTTTTTTTTTTTTTTTTTTTTTTTTTTGGGTAGGTAGGGAAAATGCTTTATGCACCTGGCAGGGGGCTACCAGAGTGCCGGACTCTCACCGGCTAAAAACCCTCCTAGGCCTCGTGGCTAGTAAACCACCCTGGTACCGTTGGCGGACACTTCGTCAGGGTGAAGCCACTTTTGGGGTCATAAGATCGACCCCACGGCTAGACGACGGGTGTTTCCCGTCCCCTCCTCGTTAGACGGCACCTATGCCCCCTGGGTACCGTCTATCTTCTTTTTCTTTTCTCGGAGGACATCCTCCACGTAAGTGGCCACTTTGCTCCAGTTGCCTGGCCCTTGTAGCATCAGCCCGATAATGTTTTCGGGCGTGATTCGTCCAAGGGCCGCTTCTACATTCTCCCTCTCGACACGCCACGCGTCGCACCTGAAGAATGTGTGCTCTGCGTCGTCGGAGGGAGATCGGCAGAAGGCACAGCCTGGTTCCTCGACCTTTCCCATCTTGTGGAGGTAGGATTGGAACAGGCCGTGCCCTGTCAAAAACTGGGTGAGGTAATAATTTACCTCACCCTGCTGTCGGTCGAGCCAGGGGTGAAGGCGGCCAATTAACCTAGCCGACCACCTGGCTCGCGTTTCTTCTTCCCAGCGCGTTTGCCATGCCTCGATGGTGTTGGCTCTGGCTATGCGCTGGGCAGCAGACTTCCCCAGAGCAGTCTTCTGCTGGTGGACAAAACATCGCTCCTGGGCGAGCAAATCGATGGGTATGACCCCAGTGATTACCATGATCGCGGGCTCGGAGACCGTGCGGTAGGAGCACGCAATACGAAGGGCCGCTCTTCGTTGCACTGCGGCCAAGCGCTTGCGGTGGAATTCGAACCGCAGCGCATCGGCCCAGACTTCAGCGCCATACAACATTACAGCTTCAGCAGCACGCATCAGTAGGCGTCGCTTGTCGGGCCTTGGGCCTCTTGTATTGGCCATCAGCCGACTCAGCGACGCCGATACTGTTGCCGCCTTATCGGCGGCTCTCCTTATGTGGGCCCCGAAGGTGAGCTTATTATCAAGCGTCACCCCCAGGTACCTCACTGCTGTAGAAGCCTGGACTGTGGCGTCTCCTACTTCGAAGTGGCATAAGGTGTTAATACGCCTCTTTGTTAGTAGCACGATCTCGGTCTTATGCGCAGCCAGTTCGAGCCCGTGCTCTTGCAGCCAGGAGCTTACTCGACGCATCACCTGATTGAGTCTCATCTGCGCTGCGGTGATGTTGCAGGCGATGATGACTGCCGCGATGTCATCGGCGTAACCAATCAGGGAAGTGCCCTCGGGCATCTGCATACGTAGGATTCCGTCGTAAAAGATGTTCCATACGTCCGGTCCTAGTACCGATCCCTGGGCTGCCCCAGATGTTATTTTCTTCCTTTTCGGGCCATCCTCGGTGTCGTAGAGTAATGAGCGGTCCTTAAGGTAGTCATCGAGCATCCTGACTAGATACTCAGGTACCCTGAAGTCCCGCTCAATGGCGTCCAGCGCGATGTCCCACCTTACTGAATTGAAGGCGTTCTTCACGTCGAAGGTGGCCAGCAGACATAGGGGACGGGAGTAGTGGTTTCCACATTCCGTACCCCTAGCGGCGTTGACTACCTCCTGGATAGCTCCGATGGTAGATCGGTCCCGCCTGAAGCCGTATTGTTGAGCAGCAAGGTCTCCGGCCGCTCTAACGGCTTGAAGTAGGCGGGGCCTGAGCATTCTCTCCAGAAGTTTGCCAGCCGTGTCCAACATACATCAAGGTCTGTAGGACGACGGCTCGTCTACTGGACCCTTACCTTTGCTTATCAGTACTAGACGCGCTGTCGTCCAGCGGGATGGAAAAATTCCCGCTTTTAAACAGGCGTTATACATGTCTAGCAAAAGGCAAGGGTGACATGTAGCGACGGCTTTTAAGATCTCAGATAGGAGGCCGTCCGGACCAGGAGCCCGCCTGTTCTTCATTGCTCTAACGGCAGTGGCAAGCTCTCCCTCAGTAAATAGAGGCACCTCTATATGTCCGAACGTGGCTGGTCTATCCGATCTTGTTGGATGTGTGGGGAAAAGGGTGTTGACGATGTTGTTTATCGTCACCACGTCTCGGGGCGAAGATTGAGAAAACGCCCCGAGTTTGCGTGTGACGATTTTATACCCTAATCCCCAAGGATCTCTATCGAGATCCTCGACCAGCTCCCTCCAGCACCGTCGCTGGCTGGACTTGATGGCCCGTTTCAGTATTTTCTTGGCCGCAAGATGTTCCGCGGCCAAGGGGGCTGCGTCCAGACCGCGTTTCCTGGCGCGCTGTGCTATGCGTCTAAGGCGCAAACACCTGGCGCGCAGGACAGCGATCTCGTCTGTCCACCAGTAAGCAGGGCGTCTCTTCCCCGTTCCTTTCGTTCTCGGCACTGCCTCCGTGCAGGCTCGGTGAATGATTTTCATAGTGGTTTCAATCACCATGTTTGCCTGCAAAAGAGGCGGCATGTTCCCCGGGATGTTTTCCAGGGCGGCCTGTCCGCATGCTAGTGCCGAAGACAGGCGCTCTGTGTCCATTTTGGACACGATCCATTTTGTGGGGCGGCGCGGTTTGTACGCCGGAGATGGTCCTACATCGTGTACGCAGAACACGATGTATTGGTGATCGCTGGCTGTATAGTCTTCGATCACCTGCCATCCCCGGATGCGTGCTTCCAGATGTTCATTGGCCAGGGAGATATCGATGATGGTCTCCCTGTAGCCAGGCCTTCGGAAGGTTGACGTGAGGCCGGTGTTTAATACCACCAGCCCCAGTCTCGCCGCCTTCTCCATGACTCTATTGCCACGAGAGTCAGGCCTGGCTTCGCCCCACTCGAGCGCTTTGGCGTTGAAGTCTCCAGCAACTATCAGTCCGCCCTGTAGATCCCTTAATGTGTCTTCCAGTCCATCAAGTTTGGACTGGAATTCACTAATCGGGACGTTTGGGGTGAGGTAAACACTGACGTATGATACGTCCTTGTACCTCACCCACACATAACCGCGGCCGGATCCATGTCCCGCGATAGAGATGTTGTTTGGTTCGCGGATCCATATGGCCGCAGTGCCGAGATCATCGGGGTACCATTCTGTCCCTTCTCTGTTTCGGTACTGCTCGCTGACGAGGACAATGTCAGCGTGCTTTTCGAAACAGATTTGGGATAATAGGTTTTGAGCCACCCTGCTTCTATTCAAGTTGCACTGCAGAACTACTGCCATCTCTGCTGCGCTTTTGCAAGGGCCTCTTTGAAGGCCTTGCATACTCCAGACCCAGCTACATGCTTGTTTGCAGCTGGGTCGTTCTCCCGATGTGGGCAGAGAAAGCAAACAGGCTCAGCGTTGCATTCGCTGGCCTTGTGCCCACCTCCGCTACATCGGTAGCAGAGATTACTGCGGTCGGGACCATTGCATCCGGGGCCGCGGTGTCCGTAGCCGAGACATTTGAAGCATCTCGCTATTATGTCGCGGCCCCGCAACTTGCAGTATACCAGGCCGATTCTCAGTCGGTCTTTTTGGAGGAGCGTTTCTGCTGCCTCGCGCTCGATGTTAACTAGTGCGAGGCATTGCTCTCTCCAATTAGGCTTTGTGAGCCTAATTTGCAAGGTCCCCTTGTAGTTCTGCAGCTCAGACCTAAGGGCCTCTTCGATCTCATGTGTGGTGCAGCAGCTATCCACATCTCGGATTTCCATGGTTATCCGGGGTGTCAGCTGCTGTACACTGCTAACGCTACCGGCCGCAGTTTCTTGAAGGGCTCGGGTGAAATTTGCCCTTTCCTCGGCTTTGGCCTTCTTGAGTTCGATGAGGACCACGCCCGCTCTGGTCTTACGGACGGATCGAACCTCCTTCCCACTGCTTTCTGGCTTGACGTCTTTGCGGATGGCTTGCATGACGTCAGCATATGTTTTGCCTGATTGGGGTTTTAGCAAGATCGCGTCCGATTTTTTCTTTGCGAGCCTTTTTTTCTTTTCTTTTTCCCTCCTGCCCGTGTCCTTGACGACCAAGTTTGCGGCACGGAGGTTTGCTTCATTATACTCCTTCGGAGGCGAAGTCTTCTTTAAGGGTCGATGCTTCTTGACGACCTCAGTCCATGATTCGGCCTCTGTTTTCTTTTTTGCCACAGCCGGTTGTGGCACATCAGGTGGGCTAGAGGCAGGTCGCTTATTTCTAGTTTGCGACGTTTTGGGCGCTTGGACCGGGGTCGATGGCTCACTATCCCTTCGGCGGGCTGTGGTGCTCCGGCAGTGAGCCAGCTCAACCTTATCCAGGATGTCCTCCAACTGTGGGAGACCATCCTTTATTTTGCTGCTGACGTTCTTTTGCACTTTGATCACTGCCAGCATTTCATGCACCAATTCTTTCATTTGGAGGATACACTTAGTAAGCGTATCCTCGCGGGTGCAATGGCTTGCTGCGTTTACTGCAGCTATCTTAGGAGCACTCCCAGTGTTGGGTGCTTCTAAGTTCAGGCTTTTTTTTTTGGTTGTGTTTTCTTTTGTTGGTTTAGGCTGCATGGTGATGAATTACTCCAAGATGCTAGGCCGTCTCCGAACGCGGTGCCTCAGGGTGTGGAGGGGTGATCACCTCTACAGCTACCCCCATTGCTGTAGAGGCTTTTGGCTATGGGACGGGAATATGACATCCGCCCAAGCCTTGCACCTGCACCCTTCATTGGCATCCCAGCATCCCCTTGGGTGCGGCGCGTTGACGCCGGTAGTTCCAGGGAGAGCGCGCTGCACAGATCATATCACACATCCCGAATGGGCAGTGTCACCGCACCCGCTACTCTCCCTGACCCAACCTGTAACTCAAGGCGGGACCCCAACAAGGTGCTACCATCCGGGTCAGATGGACCAAGGTTTTTTAACGAGGTGTTACTCCTCCCCCTCCCCCTTCCTCTCCTCCAAAAAAAAAGAGAGGCCCCGGGCTTGGGACCGGCATAGCAGGGTTTTTTTTTTTTTTTTTTTTTTTTTTTTTTTTTGGGTAGGTAGGGAAAATGCTTTATGCACCTGGCAGGGGGCTACCAGAGTGCCGGACTCTCACCGGCTAAAAACCCTCCTAGGCCTCGTGGCTAGTAAACCACCCTGGTACCGTTGGCGGACACTTCGTCAGGGTGAAGCCACTTTTGGGGTCATAAGATCGACCCCACGGCTAGACGACGGGTGTTTCCCGTCCCCTCCTCGTTAGACGGCACCTATGCCCCCTGGGTACCGTCTATCTTCTTTTTCTTTTCTCGGAGGACATCCTCCACGTAAGTGGCCACTTTGCTCCAGTTGCCTGGCCCTTGTAGCATCAGCCCGATAATGTTTTCGGGCGTGATTCGTCCAAGGGCCGCTTCTACATTCTCCCTCTCGACACGCCACGCGTCGCACCTGAAGAATGTGTGCTCTGCGTCGTCGGAGGGAGATCGGCAGAAGGCACAGCCTGGTTCCTCGACCTTTCCCATCTTGTGGAGGTAGGATTGGAACAGGCCGTGCCCTGTCAAAAACTGGGTGAGGTAATAATTTACCTCACCCTGCTGTCGGTCGAGCCAGGGGTGAAGGCGGCCAATTAACCTAGCCGACCACCTGGCTCGCGTTTCTTCTTCCCAGCGCGTTTGCCATGCCTCGATGGTGTTGGCTCTGGCTATGCGCTGGGCAGCAGACTTCCCCAGAGCAGTCTTCTGCTGGTGGACAAAACGTCGCTCCTGGGCGAGCAAATCGATGGGTATGACCCCAGCGATTACCATGATCGCGGGCTCGGAGACCGTGCGGTAGGAGCACGCAATACGAAGGGCCGCTCTTCGTTGCACTGCGGCCAAGCGCTTGCGGTGAAATTCGAACCGCAGCGCATCGGCCCAGACTTCAGCGCCATACAACATTACAGCTTCAGCTGCACGCATCAGTAGGCGTCGCTTGTCGGGCCTTGGGCCTCTTGTATTGGCCATCAGCCGACTCAGCGACGCCGATACTGTTGCCGCCTTATCGGCGGCTCTCCTTATGTGGGCCCCGAAGGTGAGCTTATTATCAAGCGTCACCCCCAGGTACCTCACTGCTGTTGAAGCCTGGACCGTGGCGTCTCCTACTTCAAAGAGGCATAAGGTGTTGATTCGCCTCTTTGTTAACAGCACGATCTCGGTCTTATGTGTGGCCAGTTCAAGCCCGTGCTCTTGCAGCCAGGAGCTTACTCGACGCATCACCTGATTGAGTCTCATCTGCGCCGCGGTGACGTTGCGGGCGATGATGACTGCCGCGATGTCATCGGCGTAACCAATCAGGGAAGTGCCCTCGGGCATCTGCATACGTAGGATTCCGTCGTAAAAGATGTTCCATACGTCCGGTCCTAGTACCGATCCCTGGGCTGCCCCAGATGTTATTTTCTTCATTTTCGGGCCATCCTCGGTGTCGTAGAGTAATGAGCGGTCCTTCAGGTAGTCATCGAGCATCCTGACTAGATACTCAGGTACCCTGAAGTCCCGCTCAATGGCGTCCAGCGCGATGTCCCACCTTACCGAATTGAAGGCGTTCTTCACGTCGAAGGTGGCCAGCAGACATAGGGGACGGGAGTAGTGGTTTCCACGTTCCGTACCCCTAGCGGCGTTGACTACCTCCTGGATAGCTCCGATGGTAGATCGGTCTCGCCTAAAGCCGTGTTGTTGAGCGGCAAGATCTCCGGCTGCTCTGACGGCTTGGAGTAGACGAGGCCTGAGCATTCTCTCCAGGAGTTTGCCGGCCGTGTCCAACATACATAGAGGTCTGTAGGACGACGGCTCGTCTACTGGGCCCTTACCTTTGCTTATCAGGACTAGACGCGCTGTCTTCCAGCGGGATGGAAAAATTCCCGCCTTTAGACAGGCGTTATACATGTCCAGCAAAAGGCAAGGGTGACATGTAGCGACGGCTCTTAAGATCTCCGATGGGAGGCCGTCCGGACCAGGAGCTCGCCTGTTCTTCATTGCTCTAACGGCAGTGGCGAGCTCTCCCTCAGTAAATAGAGGGACCTCTATATGTCCGAACGTGGCTGGTGTATCCGATCTTGTTGGATGTGTGGGGAAAAGGGTGTTGACGATGTTGTTTATCGTCACCACGTCTCAGGGCAAAGATTGAGAAAACGCCCCGAGCTTGCGTGTGACGATTTTATACCCTAATCCCCAAGGATCTCTATCGAGATCCTCGACCAGCTCCCTCCAGCACCGTCGCTGGCTGGACTTGATGGCCCGTTTCAGTATTTTCTTGGCCGCAAGATGTTCCGCGGCCAAGGGGGCTGCGTCCAGACCGCGTTTCCTGGCGCGTTGTGCTATGCGTCTAAGGCGCAAGCACCTGGCGCGAAGGTCAGCGATCTCGTCTGTCCACCAGTAAGCAGGGCGTCTCTTTCCCGCTCCTTTTGTTCTCGGCACTGCCTCCGCGCAGGCTCGGTGAATGATTTTCATGGTGGTTTCAATCACCACGTTTGCCTGCGCAAGAGGCGGCATGTTCCCCGGGATATTTTTCAGAGTGGCCTGACCGCGTGTTAGTGCCGAAGATAGGCGCTCTGTGTCCATTTTGGACACGATCCATTTGGTGGGGCGGCGCGGTTTGTACGCCGGGGATGGACCTACATCGTGCACGCGGAACACGATGTATTGGTGATCGCTGGCTGTATAATCCTCGATCACCCGCCATTCCCGGATACGCGCTGCCAGATGTTCATTGGCCAGGGAGATATCGATAATGGTCTCCCTGTAGCCAGGCCTTCGGAAGGTTGACGTGAGACCAGTGTTTAGTACTACCAGCCCCAGTCTCGCCGCCATCTCCATGACTTTGTTGCCACGAGAGTCAGGCCTGGCTTCGCCCCACTCGAGCGCTTTAGCGTTAAAGTCTCCAGCAACTACCAGTCCACCCTGTAGATCCCTCAGTGCGTCTTCCAGTCCATCGAGCTTGGACTGGAACTCACTAATCGGGTCGTTTGGGGTAAGGTAGACGCTGACGTATGATACGTCCTTGCACCTCACCCACACATAACCGCGGCCGGATCCATGTCCCGTGATAGAGATGTTGTTTGGTTCGGGGATCCATATGGCCGCAGTGCCGAGATCATCGGGGTACCATTCTGTCCCTTCTCTGTTTCGGTACTGCTCGCTGACGAGGACAATGTCAGCGTGCTTTTCGAAACAGATTTGGGACAACAGGTTTTGAGCCACCCTGCTTCTATTCAAGTTGCACTGCAGAACTACCGCCATCTCTGCTGCGCTTTTGCCAGGGCCTCTTTGAAGGCCCTGCATACTCCAGACCCAGCTACATGCTTGTTTGCAGCTGGGTCGTTCTCCCGACTTGGGCAGAGGAAGCAAACTGGCTCAGCGTTGCATTCGCTGGCCTTGTGCCCACCTCCGCTACATCGGTAGCAGAGATTACTGCGGTCGGGACCATTGCATCCGGGGCCGCGGTGTCCGTAGCCGAGACATTTGAAGCATCTCGCTATTATGTCGCGGCCCCGTAACTTGCAGTATACCAGGCCGATTCTTAGTCGGCCTTTTTGGAGGAGCGTTTCTGCTGCCTCGCGCTCGATGTTAACTAGTGCGAGGCATTGCTCTCTCCAATTAGGCTTTGTGAGCCTAACTTGCAAGGTCCCCTTGTAGTTCTGCAGCTCAGACCTAAGGGCCTCTTCGATCTCATGTGTGGTGCAGCAGCTATCCACATCTCGGATTTCCATGGTTATCCGGGGTGTCAGCTGCTGTACACTGCTAACGCTACCGGCCGCAGTTTCTTGAAGGGCTCGGGTGAAATTTGCCCTTTCCTCAGCTTTGGCCTTCTTGAGTTCGATGAGGACCTCTCCTGCTCTGGTTTTACGGACGGATCGAACCTCCACCCCACTGCTTTCTGGCTTGACGTCTTTGCGGATGGCTTGCATGACGTCAGCATATGTTTTGCCTGATTGGGGTTTGAGCAAGATCGCGTCCGATTTTTTCTTTGCGAGCCTTTTTTTCTTTTCTTTTTCCCTCCTGCCCGTGTCCTTGACGACCTGGTTTGCGGCACGGAGGTTTGCTTTATTATTCTCCTTCGGAGGCGAAGTCTTCTTTAAGGGTCGATGCTTCTTGACGACCTCAGTCCATGATTCGGCCTCTGTTTTCTTTTTTGCCGCAGCTGGTTGTGGCACATCAGGTGGGCTAGAGGCAGGTCGCTTATTTCTAGTTTGCGACGTTTTGGGCGCTTGGACCGGGGTCGATGGCTCACTATCCCTTCGGCGGGCTGTGGTGCTCCGGCAGTGAGCCTGCTCAACCTTATCCAGGATGTCCTCCAACTGTGGGAGACCATCCTTTATTTTGCTGCTGACGTTCTTTTGCACTTTGATCACTGCCAGCATTTCATGCACCAATTCTTTCATTTGGAGGATACACTTAGTAAGCGTATCCTCACGGGTGCAATGGCTTGCTGCGTTTACTGCAGCTACCTTAGGAGCACTCCCAGTGTTGGGTGCTTCTAAGTTCAGGCTTCTTTTTTGGTTTGTGTTTTCTTTTGTTGGTTTAGGCTGCATGGTGATGAATTACTCCAAGATGCTAGGCCGTCTCTGAACGCGGTGCCTCAGGGTGTGGAGGGGTGATCACCTCTACAGCTACCCCCATTGCTGTAGAGGCTTTTGGCTATGGGACGGGAATATGACATCCGCCCAAGCCTTGCACCTGCACCCTTCATTGGCATCCCAGCATCCCCTTGGGTGCGGCGCGTTGACGCCGGGAGTTCCAGGGAGAGCGCGCTGCACAGATCATATCACACATCCCGAATGGGCAGTGTCACCGCACCCGCTACTCTCCCTGACCCAACCTGTAACCCAAGGCGGGACCCCAACGAGGTGCTACCATCCGGGTCAGATGGACCAAGGTTTTTTAACGAGGTGTTACTCCTCCCCCTCCCCCTTCCTCTCCTTCTAAAAAGAGAGGCCCCGGGCTTGGGACCGGCATAGCGGGGTTGGCATAGCAGGGTTAGTGAAGTTAATAATAATAATAATAATAATAATAATAATAATAATAATAATAATTTTTTTTTTTTTTTTTTTTTTTTATTGCGGGTAGTGGAAAAAATGCATAAATGCACGAAGCACCGCGTCCGGACGGCGCAACAGTGTGGGGTTAGGTGGAGCTACCTCTGTCACAGGCAAAAAAAAGACGGAAAATAAAATAAACAAAAACGCGGATAAATAGATAGATAAATAAAAATGTGACAGGCGCAGCTCAACCCGACCCACTAAAAAAAAAAAAAAAAAAAAAAAAAAAAAAAAAAAAAAAAAAAAAAAAAAAAAAAAAAAAAAAAAAAAAAAAAAAAAAAAAAAAAAAAAAACCACTCCTTTTCTCTTCCGGCTTGAGCCACCCTGGAACTGTTTATCACACTTCGTCAGGGTGGAGCCGTTCTTAGTCAAAAATTTGTAAGACGTCCTGCTGCCTTACGCTTCTTTTACGTCTAGGCTCGCTGCTTCCGCCGCTAGGAAAAAGCATGGTGCCTAGACATTGGCCGGTTCAGTTGCGAGGTCTGCTGCCCCTTGGTAATGAGGGGGTGGCTGATCGTCGCCGAATAATAATAATAATAATAATAATAATAATAATAATAATAATAATAATAATAATAATAATAATAATAATAATAATCACCACGGACGGGTGGTTTTCGAATGCCTCGGGCACTTCGGCCATCTGGGTAAGGGGCGCGATGGGCCGACGGGTACAAGCTTCCTCGTATGGAGAGGACTACGTTTGGGTTAGGGTTGGCACTATCACTTACGTTAGTGTCTACCTGTCCCCAAACGTCGCGGCGAGGGTCTTCGAGGAAAAGATTGGTACACTGGAGGACGCCCTAAGAGATCTCCCGGGGGATCTCATCGTCGCAGGCGACCTTAACTCCAGAGCGATCGAGTGGGGCATGCCGGCAACGGACAAACGGGGTAGGCTGCTGCTGGAGATGGCCGCGAGGCTTGAACTGGTGGTGGCCAACACCGGACGTACGCCGACGTACCTTAGACCAGGGTTTGGGTTTTCGATACCTGACGTAACGATGACGTCGGACAGTATCTCTTCGCGGATAAGCCGGTGGCGGGTGATCGATGACTTTACGGCCAGCGATCACCAGTACATCGTCTTTGAAGTGTTGAGCAGTACCTCGACGCAACGAAACGTACATAGGGGGGGTCTGCAACCAAAAAGGTTCAACCTCGCGAAACAGAACCATGACCGTTTTAGGGAGGCACTCTTGGAAGCAGTAGCGCCTTCCGAGGCCGTTCCAGAAGACCCTACGGAAGGCACGGTCACGTGGACTGACAGCATAGTAGAAGAGACTATGTCACTGATAACGCAACTGTGCGAGGCTTCTATGCCTCGCAAACGAAACATACCGGACAGACGAGCTATGTACTGGTGGTCCGATGAAATCAGTCTCCTCCGGAGAGACTGTATCGCGTGTCGTAGACGATTACATCGCGCGCGGAAAAGGGGAAACCCTAACGTCGAGGAATTATCGGTTGCGTACAAGACAGCACGGAAGCGACTGACGTACGCTATAAGTGACAGTAAAAAACGGTGTTGGCGGAGACTATGCGAGGAGGTGGACAGGGACCCTTGGGGACTGGGTTACAAAATCGTAACACAGAAACTAGGTAGTTTCGGTCCACCAGAACGCAGAGACAAAACCACCATGGATGCGATAGTGGGTGGTCTCTTCCCGACCCATCCGGTGACGGAGGGGCCTCCCGACTACCGCGACCTAGCTGTCCCGGAATTCAGTGAGGTGGAGCTACTCCAAGCTACGTCCTCGATGAAATCCGGGAAGGCGCCTGGACCGGACTGTATCCCGGGGGAGATTCTTCGGCAAATCTCCATTGTACGTCCGAGAATACTCTTGGACATGTACAATGCAAGCTTACGGACCGGGAGGTTTGCAACGCGTTGGAAGACGGCTCGATTGGTCCTCTTGTATAAAGGTAAAGGGGAACTCGAGACACCGTCTTCCTATAGGCCCCTGAGTCTTTTAGACACAGCGGGCAAACTTTACGAAGCGTTGTTAAGACCGAGAATAACAAGCGCGATAACAGCCGCCGGAGGGCTGGCCGGAAATCAGCACGGTTTTCGGAAGGGCCATTCGACAATAGGCGCGATAAGGGAAGTGACCGAAACTTTCCTACGGACAAGGCGGGTCTGCTACGGCGCGAGACCACTAGTACTGCTCGCGACCTTAGATGTAAAGAACGCCTTCAATTCCGCAAGGTGGGGGGATATCCTGGAAGCTTTACGGGCTTTCAGGGTACCTCCCTATCTTCTGCGGGTGGCGGGAGATTACTTAACGGACCGACAAATTACGTACGAGACCACGGAGGGACAGGCAAGTAGGCCGATCACTGCGGGCGTCGCGCAGGGATCAATACTAGGACCTGACTTCTGGAACGCGGTTTACGATGGCCTGCTGAGGCTGGAAATGCCTGAGAACGCCTCACTCATCGCCTACGCCGACGACGTGGCGGTAGTGATCGTTCAGCGCAATCCAGAATTGGCACAGCTGACGCTAAACCGGGTAATGTTACGGGTAGACGGGTGGATGACGACTCACGGACTGACTTTAGCACTGGCAAAGACCGAACTGATCCTCCTTACCGGAAGGAGGATACAAACCGTCATACCGATGACGGTGGGGTCGGTGCAGACGCAGACCGGGAGATTGGTGAAATATCTAGGGGTAACTCTAGATACAAAGCTGACCTTCTGGCCTCATATACAGGAGACGGCACATAAGGCAGCGACGCGGGTTTCCGCGCTCTCCCGCCTTATGGCGAACACATATGGACCGAGACCGGGGAAAAGACGGTTGCTTATGGCTACCACCCACTCGATCCTTTTATACGGGGCGGAAGTCTGGGCCGATGCGCTTGAGGTAAAGAAATACCGCAAGCGACTGACAAACGTACAGAGACAGGGGGCATTACGTATCGCGTGCGCCTACAGGACGGTCTCAGCGGAGGCTGTCCTGGTGGTAGCGGGTGTAATACCCATTGACCTGCTCGCTAGGGAACGGAAACGGACTTACGAACGAAGTGCCGACGTAGGGAGAACAAACGCGGCAGTTGAGGAACGAGACAGGACAATGCGCGAATGGACGGACCGTTGGTTAACGGACGCCACTGCTACGTGGACAAGACGCTTGATAAGCAGCCTGGTATCGTGGACCGGACGAGGGTTTGGGAAGGTTAATTTTTACCTAACCCAGTTCTTGACGGGGCACGGTTACTTCAGACAGTATTTATTTCGGTGTAACCGGGTTAGGTCGCCGGAATGTAAATACTGCGGTTACGAGCGCGATGACGCCGAGCACACGTTTTATGTGTGCCGACGATGGACTACAGACAGACTGGCACTTGAGACGAAAACGGGCAGCATCACGCCCGAAAATACAGTGGCGAGGATGCTGCAAGACGAGGACAGTTGGACGGCGATAGCTACCTTCGTCGAGACTGTCTTGAGGGGTAAGAAGGCGGACGGGTGTTTGGAGTAGTTGGTGACGGGTAGCACAAGCACGAGTCAGTGAGTGAATGTGAATGAAAGGATCGTATGAAAGGAATTACGAGACAGAGACAGGTTACAACCTTACGCGGAACGGACTGACGAATGGACAGAACCTGCAGCGGCGAAGCAATACGAAAGTAGATCCACGCTGCAGGTTGGACAGAAGGTGGAGATTCCATCCGCGCATCATATGTCTATGGTTTATATCAGACATATGCTGGCGTATGGCGGGTTAGACGGTCCCCGGGGTTGCCGATGCCCTTGCCACGGATGTGCGCGAGTAATCGAGCCCATCCGAGGCCAGAGCTGACGTGACTACGGAACCCGTCACACCGGTGGGTCCCCCCGCGTCTACAGGTAGGCAAAGGGGTCCTCACTGATGGTCTGGTTAAGGCAGATTCCCCGTTTTTTTACCACCGAAACAAAAAAAAAAAAAAAAAAAAAAAATAATAATAATAATAATAATAATAATAATAATAATAATAATAATAATAATAATAATAATAATAATAATAATAATAATAACTCCGCTATACCGGTCCCAAGCCCGGGACCTTTCCTTTAATAGGAGAGGGAGGAGGAGGGGGAAGCCGGCTTCGGGTAGTGGGAAACCATGCCCAGAGCAAACGTCGTCCTTCTAGGCCCAAGGCCTGCTTCCGCAGCAACGGTCTCGGTGCGTCGATGCTCTTGCAGCAGCGCGAATAATAATAATAATAATAATAATAATAATAATAATAATAATAATAATAATTTTTTTTTTTTTTTATTGCGGGTAGTGGAAAAAATGCATAAATGCACGAAGCACCGCGTCCGGACGGCGCAACAGTGTGGGGTTAGGTGGAGCTACCTCTGTCACAGGCAAAAAAAAGACGGAAAATAAAATAAACAAAAACGCGGATAAATAGAAAGATAAATAAAAATGTGACAGGCGCAGCTCAACCCGACCCACTAAAAAAACCACTCCTTTTCTCTTCCGGCTTGAGCCACCCTGGAACTGTTTATCACACTTCGTCAGGGTGGAGCCGTTCTTAGTCAAAAATTTGTAAGACGTCCTGCTGCCTTACGCTTCTTTTACGTCTAGGCTCGCTGCTTCCGCCGCTAGGAAAAAGCATGGTGCCTAGACATTGGCCGGTTCAGTTGCGAGGTCTGCTGCCCCTTGGTAATGAGGGGGTGGCTGATCGTCGCCGGCGTCGTCATTGGCACGATCTAGGAGTGCCTTTTTTCGTCTTAGGACCACTTCGACGAAGTGCGCCATAGCGGTCCAATTGCGCTCAGTAGAGATCATGTCGCCTATGATCGTATCAGGCTCCAATCGTCCAACCGAGTCTGTCAGATTTTTCCTGTCCTCGCTCCATTCTTCGCACACGAAGAATGTATGATAGGCATCGTCACTATCAGCGGGACAAAATACACATTTTGGGTTCCGAGCTTTCCCCATTTTACTGAGGTAGGAGCGGAAATACCCGTGTCCGGTGAAAAACTGGGTAAGGTAATAATTCACCTCCCCGTGTTTTCTGTCTATCCAAGGGACTATTTGACGGATAAGTTGGTGAGTCCATCTACCCCTCGTCTCTTGATCCCAGGATCTTTGCCATGTTTCCATGGTGTGATCCCGTTCCTCGTTTTGGACGGGTCTCACGTCCGCTTCGTTTTTCTTTCGTACGTAGATTCGTTTGCGCTCTTTCGCATGCATACCAATCGGAATAATACCTGCAATAACGAGTACTGCAGGCTCCGAAACCGTGCGATATGCACTAATGACTCTAAGAGCTCCTCTACGTTGTACGGCGCTAAGTTTCTTGCGGTATACCTCCTTTTCCATTGTATCAGCCCATATTTCAGAGCCGTACAACAGGATCGATGTCACGATAGACATCAGAAGGCGCCGCTTACTGGCTTTTGGGCCGCTCGTGTTTGCCATGAGGCGGCTGAGTTGAGCTGTCTTAATGGCAGCCTTGGTCGTTGCGCGTTCTAGGTGTCGAGAGTACGTTAGCCTCGTATCCAGGGTAACACCCAGGTATACGGCCTGGTGCTGTGTCAACACCTCGTCGTTATCTACACGCATTGGAAATATGGTCTCCATGCGTTTTCCTGTAAAGGGGACGATCTCTGTCTTTGCGGTCGCCAAGTCAAGACCGTGTGCCCGCATCCAAGCGGATATTCTCCGCATTGTTTGGTTTAGCGAGTATTGTGCTCGTTTCGCGTCTCGCGCGATGATGACTAAAGCGACATCATCGGCGTACGCAATCATGTGCACCCCGTACGGCATCTCGAGTCTTAACAATGCATCGTACAGGATGTTCCAAAAGTCTGGGCCGAAGATCGACCCCTGGGCTACGCCGGCGGTTAGAGTTATCTCACGCGTCCCTTGCGATGTTTCGTAGCGAAGAATACGGTCCCTAAGATAGTCCCGAATTATTCGCATAAGGTACTTTGGGACGCCGAACCCTGACAATGCCGCCAAGATGTCTGACCATCTGGCAGAGTTGAAGGCGTTCTTTACGTCCAGCGTGACCAAGAGCACGAGGTTCCGAGAAAAGTGATTCCCAGACCACGCTGCCCCTGCCAGCTGTACCACCTGATGTATAGCGTCAATCGTGGATCGCTGCTTCCTGAAGCCATACTGGTTGTCGGCTAAGTCGCCAGACTCCAGCACGGCTGCCTGAAGCCGCGGTTTTAGCAACCTCTCGAAGAGCTTCCCTGTGTCATCCAGCATGCACAGAGGCCTGTTGGACGACGGAAGCCGGGGATCACCTCCCTTTCCTTTGCTGATCAGCACTAATCGCGCCACCTTCCAGGGGGTGCCAAAGACACCCGCCTGGAGGCACGCGTTGTACATGTTCAGCAGCAGAGATGGTGCTCTTACCACGATTACCTTGAGGATCTCGGCTGGTATCCCGTCCGGCCCAGGTGCTTTTCCGTTCCGCATCGTTTTGGCGGCGAGCTCGAGTTCGTTGACGGTAAACAATGGGATTTCTCCCACGTCATCGTCCTCTGGATCTTGTCTCGGCGGGTGCTTCGGGAACAAAGTATTCACGATCTTCGCCATGGTCTCTTCGTCAAAGGGGCAAGTCGGGAGTGCGGATAATTTCTTGGTCACGATCTTGTATGCCAAGCCGAACACATCCCGATTAACCTCCTCGGTAAGGTCCTTCCAACCCTGTGCCTTGCTACGGTTGATCTCATGTCGTAGCTTTTTTCGCGCTGCGTTCTTAAGCGCGGACAAAAGTGCTGCTTCTGGTTTGTTGCGCGCTCTCTGTGCTTTTCTTCTGAGGCGGTGCGCTTCTGACCTTAATTCAGCAATTTTGTCAGACCACCAGTAGGCAGGGCGCTTTCCACGCGACGATCCCTTGCGCGGCATGGCTGCATCACAGGCTCGGTGAAGCAGACTCATCGTCCCCCTCACTAGAGCCTCCGCTGTGTCCTTGCTGTTGGCAGCGATTGTCACATCCGGCAATCGGTTTATTCCATCGAGCAGTGCCTGGACAAGCTTGTTGGCGTCCAATTTGGCTAAGTTCCAACGTGGTGGCTTCGCTATGCTTTCCCTCTGCGATTGGAATGTATCGCAGATTTGAAATGCAATGTATCGATGGTCGCTTCCGTTGTAATCCTCTAGAACCCTCCAATCTAGTGCTTTACGCGCAAGATTTTCGGAGCCAAAGGTCACATCCGGAATGGTACCACGATAGCCTGGTCTTTCGAACGTTGGTTTGTTCCCGACGTTGAGAACCAACAGATTAAGTCTAGCTGCCATCTCCAAGATGTATTCCCCTCTACTGTCCTGCTCTGGCATGCCCCACTCTAACGCTCTTGCGTTAAAGTCACCCGCGATGACTGCATCGCCTTCTATTTCGCGGACAGTATCTTCTAGTTCGTCCAGACCTCTTCTAAAGCTTTCTATGGGTACATTCGGGGTGTAGTAACAGCTAACGTACGTGACGTTCGCGCACCTCACCCACACGAAGCCGTTGCCAGCTCCGTGTTCATCCACTCGGATGGACTGTGGATCCACATAGATTGCCGCTGTTCCAAATTTATCTGAGTACCAAGTCGGTACGTCCCAGTTTCGGTACTGCTCGCTGATAAGTAGCAAATCAGCCTTTCTCTCACACTTAATCTGAGACAAAAGACTGTTTGCTAGGTCGCTTCGGTGGAGATTGCATTGAAGGACCGTCACACGGCCCATCATTAGCGATTAGCTTTTGTCTTGATCAGCGCTTCTCGGAAAGTGATACACTTTCCGGAGCCGGGTGTATGGCTCAGAAGCGCTTTGTCGATTTTTCTATTGCTGGAGCAGAGAATGCA